>JAQISU010000068.1:1207500-2455000 GCA_029339505.1 Unio delphinus
AACTCACGGAAGCAAATAGCAGCTTTCTCACATACCCACACTGGCTGAGCCTGAGACAAAATGGTATATGATGTGAAAATAAAAAATTTGGGTCACATATCTAGCTTTTTTTTTTTTCATCTGAGTAGACCAAGATCTGATTTTGGACAGCAATCTATCTCAACGACATTACAAACCAATAACAATAATATAAACCTTATTGATTAATAGTTCAGAAACACATGAAAAGTTATACAGTTCTGAGGCAACAATATGTACAGTGCCCTGTGGCCAACACGGCCTGGTCTGAGCAATATTTGAACCTGCAACCATCTGGTCACAAATCTTACAAGCTAACCACTAAGGTGATGCAGTTCTGTGTAATTATAACAATATAACAACCAATTCAAGATTTTTTAGTAAATTTTATTTTCTCCTCATCATCAACATAATTTGTACAAATTTTCTATGTATCATAACCTACAGACATGTTGTGAAAGTGAATTTAACTATGACCTTTGAGCACATCCATGATGAAGCTACCTAAGCCAAACAAGTGTGGATCAACCACAGAAAATACATCTATGTCAAACTTCAAAACTTAAGTCGAGATAATGAAATGACTCACTCTGAGCAAAATAAACAGGTCCAGCCTTTGCCAAGAACATGGATCAAAAGACAGATGAAAAACAAAAACAAAAACTGGATCAAGTCAAATGATGGTAAATGTGTAACAAACAGCTCAGTCAATGATGTCAATCATGTTGGACATGAAAACTTCATACAATCATTATGTTAGGGCGAGGTACAAATATTTCTTACTGTACAGTCTTTTGTACTAAATAAATATCATTGTATTTTGTGACATTAATTTTGTGTAACTGATGAAACTTACAATTTAGTAAAGGCCTTTGCATGAAGTCTGCATAAGCAATGTAATTAAGGCCTGCATAAACATTGGAATTAAGGTCTTTATACAATAGAGTTAAGACCTTTGCAATGAGTCTGAAAATGTAATGGAGAAGGTCTTGCAGAAAGTCTTCATATACATGGGTTAAGACCAGTCTGTATATGCAATGGAGTTGAGGCCTTTGCATGAAATCTGCATTAGCAATGGAGTTGAGGCCTTTGGATAAAGTCTACATAAGCAACGGAGTAAATGCCTTTGCAAGTAAACATATGCAGTGGAGTTCAAACTAAGTCCACTTGCAATAACAGACTGAACAATCCTCTTTGAAGACCAATTGAAACTAAGCCAAGATTAAATCCAATGTAAAAGAAATTCATAGATGTAGTTTCTCACAAATTTAATTAGCTTTAATAACTTAAAGCCTTGAATGTGGACTAAACGCTTGAAAATCTAAAACAACTAAAAAATACTCAAGTTCATTACTTTTACACAAGTGGCATTTTAAATCTTGTTTTGGCTTCAGATGATTAAAGAATGTGCTACATCTTTATCTGCATTTTAAAAGAAATGCTGATCAATTAAGTAACAGGTCTTTATCACCAGTTACTTACCTAAAAATTGTTCCAGTAAAGTATATGGGACCTTGGGAACATGATTTTTATTGTGGAATAGTCATCCAATGTGTCAATTTTAAATTTTGTATTATTTTCATATGAACTCATTCATTACTCTGAGTATCATTGCATATATCTTCAAAAAATGCCTTCTCTGGCTAAGTTTAAACTGAACAGCTCTTATCCCCTTTACTGGTAGATAAGATAAGCTAACATACCAAGTTTCATCTTAATCGTCTGATTCAACTTATAATGTTGCTGCTAAGTCTAGAAACCATCCATGAAAACAAAAAGAATGAGATGATTCATATAGCATAAAAACCATTATTATGTACAGCAGTTTTCCACAATTAAAAAATTATGAGAAAAAAAATGTAAAACACATGTTAAACGCATATTAGAATAAATAATATGTATTAGTTTATAAAAACAATGATTCAACCAGTCCGTTATTAAACAAGCTTTTTTCTCATTTGAACTAATTTAACAAAACCAATGAATTACCATAATAGATATAAGTTTTGAAAACAGGAAATAATTATTTTGTTATGTTCAAAAACCTATATATGCACATTACAAAATACCTTTTTAGTGTCCCAACATTTATATGTACAAAAAATGTGAGGCCTTTTCAGCTAGACTGCCATGTGTTACACCTGCATTGACCAGCTCTTGTTCAATTATAAAGTCAAGAAACTGTTGATATATCACTCATTGCTTTTATCGCAACATTTTGTGAGCATGTTTATATCACTTTCACCCTCAGCATAAATTTTATCCTTATTTATCCTGAAATAAAATTTGGACCAATTTTAGTTTTATTTCGATACCCATTTTCTTTGATTGCATCTATGACATTTTTCCATTGCTTTTTTCTTTTAATAATTTCAACTGTTTTAAGTGGCAATGCATATTATTTGTATTTTTCGTTGATATAAGAAATCCTATAACGTGATGCAATACATGTAAAAAGTAATTACAATAAATATTTATAAATACATTAAGGATATAGCCATTATTCATATACCTGATCTATATTAAAGATTAATACAAGCTAAAATATGGAAAAAAGATCCAACTAGATTGCTACCAATCCATTTTCATTAAAATTTTTTTATCATGAAACCGTTATTTCAACTTGCAATTCTCCTTCAACGGTTAATTTTAGCGAGCTGGTTGTTTTGAGTCTTATTGCTTTGTTATGTGTTAATCCGTTTTGTTCATACATGTAGACAGTAAACTTATCATGCATGTGATGATGCTGCGATACAAACCAGATTAATTGATGCAAGCATTGAACCATACACAGGAGCTATTTTTCTTGTTATATCTGCGAATTTTAATGGGGTATTTTAAATTTTCAAAGCAGAGAACATGATAATTAGAGTTGGCAACAATTAAAATTTAAAAACACATACAGCAATAACAGTACGAGTTTAGGGTAAAACAAGGAATAACTTATTTTTTAATCTTGCAACATTGTCATTGTCTAAAAGAATTGTACAAATTTAAAACAGCAATAAGACAATAACATGAAAATTAAATCAATTTATTGATCTCAAACAATTTTTATCAACATAATTAATAATAATTTAATTTACTGTGTAATGGGATTCGTTCCTTAACAATCAATATGCAAGAAACTCTGCGATTATGAGTGATAAAATATGCTGATCAGCAGTTTGCAGAAAAAAAATGTTTAAGTGTCCAAAAACTTGCAGTACATGAAAAAGTTTGTTGCAACATTTATACTCAACAAACAAATATTTTGACAATAATCAAGCTGCACTAACATTTTTTTGGTATTTCAAGACTTGCGTTATAAAGATATAATTGATGACAAAAATAATAAATAATGTATACACTCACAAGTCCAACTGCAAACAACACAGACCCTAATCTGTTACTGCATAAATCTCTGGAAGATATGGGTTTATGTTCTTTGTTCCACTGATTACTTCAAACAAAAACTACATAGACCCCAATCTGCCAATGCAGTAATTTTATTGCAGCATGTTTGGGGTAATTAGCAGTAATTATACTTGTAATGCAGCATGTTTGTGGTAATTAGCAGTAACTATACATGTAATTCAGCATGTTTGGGGTAATCAGCAGTAATTATACATGAAATGCAGCATGTTTGGGGTAATTAGCAGTAATTATACATGTAATGCAGCATGTTTGGGGTAATTAGCAGAACAAAGTCTCTTACAGTCTGCCAGTGCATATTCTGATTGTAGTTGGACTCTACTTATAAAATGAACTACTGGAAGCAGTAAAAATGTAAGCTTGACTTGAATTATGTGAGAAAAGGATTATGTATACATTTGAAGGTCACAGAGTATCTCCATAAATAAGCTATATCTTACTTCATTGCAAATGGAGTTCTACTGTACTTGCTATCAAAGAAACACAAACTTTAATACCAATCAATGACATTTCTACATTTTGTTAAACCTATTCAAAGACATGAATAATGCAGTTTTTCTCATGAAAGCTACAAATAATATATGCATGTCTTGACATTAAGCAATTATACAATTACTACAAGCTTTTGGCAATATGAAGAACATGTATGAGAAAATTACATGTAAAGTTTATAAGAAAAAGAACTACTTCCCAGTAAATACCACATCAATGGCAAAATAATTATTATTCACAATCAAGATATGGACCAATGATTAAATAAATAACCATATTGCCAGTGGTTTTTTTTTTTTTGTACCCTGTAACATTTTGTACACTAGCAACAAAATCAAACCAATATTCTGCCCTTAATTTTTCATACAAATTTTTCCCAATAAGATTAACATTCTTGTTGAGATGTTTCAAGCAGCTTTACTTGGGCAATAACTGAAAATTGTATATTTTCAATACTTATTCATAATTCACACCAATATAAAAATAAAACTATTCACAATAACTGCTATCACTATTGTAGTGTGGATTGTAAGGTACATGTACTTAGATGTAGTGTTCATTGTAAAAACATGGATTGCACACAACTAAAACAAGATTTAATCAACTCTTTAAAAAAGAGAGTTATAAAGATGACAAAGGTGGATTTAAAGAAAAACTGTCTCCACCCCACAGATGGACGGATTATAAAATTTCAATTTCCTGTACATTAAATATTCCTGGAGTTCACTGCAAAAGCAAGCAAGCAGCAGACATTTGTTAAAAAAAAAATAAGCAATTTACAAAGACTGTATTGTCTTACTCTTTATATCTGATGAATTTACAAGAAACTTGATCTTGTTCGGTAATATGAAAGAAAAAATTACACCTAAAAATATCTTTCAATTTTCACCTCTGAAACATTAACATACTTATTCCTAATCGATTTCATCTTTTAGCCAGATCCTGGTGCCAAGACACAAATGAAATGATCAATGAATATTATACCTAAATGAATAACATGCAAACTAATACAAACTCCAAATGATCAATGAATATTATACCTAAATGAATAACATGCAAACTAATACAAACTCCAAATGATCAATGAATATTATACCTAAATGAATAACATGCAAACTAATACAAACTCCTGAGTGAAATAATGACAGTAACTTAAAAAAATACTGTCAGAAATCTATGAAAATTAACCATTGCAAAGGTCTTTAAAACAAAAACCTATTTTTAAAAAACACCCCCCCCCAAAAAAAATAAGGCTTCAATATACAAATACATTAAAAGTGACTGTGTAATAAGAAATTTGCAACGAACTGGAATTTACTTCATGGGCAAAAATTGTGATCACTAAAAGCCCACTCTATTAGGGTCTTAAAATAAAAAACTGAAATAATGTCTACATGCATTTTATACCCCTGTAAAAATGATGCAATAAAAGAAGGCAATTAAAAGTCTAACGGGGGCTATAACTCAATAAATGTATCCATAACATTAAAAATTAAATTTGACATAGATGTGGCTAAAACAAAAACTTGTGTTAATTTGATTTCAATTTACCAAGTCCTGAAAAAAATGAATTCCAGTAGACATAATACAAACATGGTTTTAATTATATACCATCTCAATTAATGTCATGTTTACTGCTGTATTTTTGGTTCTAATACTTGTTTGCGGTATAGGATATTACAAAATAATACATTTAACTTGATTTCTGTTTGCAAAAATTTTATACCCTCACTGGAGACTAAAACATGAAAGTCCAAAGACGTCAAAATTTTAAACAAATTGAAAAGTTGCTCAAGTGGCATGAGAACCTAACCAGATTATCCACAAATTCAAACAATCATTTTAAATTTCACTTGTCTATTTTAAATGTGTTTTGTTGAACCAAGTCCCAAAAAGTTCTATGTAAAACACTGCAAAATTGTCAGACCGCTCCGGTGGCCTAGTGGTTAGAGCGTCCACCTCAGATGCGAGAGGTCATGGGTTCTATCCACAGCCAAGTCATAACCAGAGACTTACAAAAATGGTACTAACAGATGCCTCACTATAAACTGTCACACTGCAGACATCACAGCGATATGATAAAAAAATTTATAAATCTATGTTATAAACCCAAATCACATACAAAATTGTCAAAGCAACCATAAAATCTAATCATTTACATAAGATTACAAATTATGTCCATAAATATTCTTTGTTTACCTCAAATTGTTTCTATGTCCAACAGTTTTAAAAATATTTTTGTTTTACAATTTTTTAAATGGAAAAACTGCTGTAATGGCCTGGTGTCCAAAAACAACTATATGAAAAGAATTGCCAGGAATATCACACTAATCAGTTGCAGCCATATTGGATTTAAGATTGGTACCCTTTCATTAAAGACAAACTAGACGCTCACCGGAGACCAAAACATCAAACTATATTTTTTTGTGATATGACCATCTGTCAAAATTTTCAATATGTTCATTGTAGCAGCCATTTTTTAAGTTATATCAGTGCCATTTTTCATACAGGACCAACCAGATATCATAATCAGTCATCTGGTTAAAGCCCTATGCCTATATGACTTTACATTTAGGAAGAGTTGCAATAACAGGATTTTTAAAATGTATGCCTTTGTGGCCATATTGGATGCAATATGGTACTATTTCAATTTAGTACCCACTGGACATCTTTTGAAAAGTCTTCTGCTAAAATTAATACTAATATTACCTATTCAGTAACAATATCAATAGTTTCCAGATGGCTGACCCGTATCAGATTTCAGATTGGTGCTATTTTAATCTAGGATCAAGAAGACATCACAAAATGTTGTTTAGTTAAACCTCTTTACTGTTATTACCATTTGAATTTTGGACCAAGAAGGCATGGTTTTTGTTGTAAAAATCTCATGTTGATATAACCATCCATTCCTCCACAGATGCATTAACAAGATTTTCAAGAGGGCTGCTGTTGTGGCCATATTGGATGTCTAAGAACACCATTTTCATTTATAACCAACTATATCTTTGGATGAATGTGTGCATAAAGTTTAATGGAAAATTTTCCAGGTAATTTAAGAAAAGTGATAACATCCTTGTGCCAACAGATATACAGACATTGGATAATGGATGACAAAATAAGTTCATTCCATAAGATTTTCTCATCTATGACCAGTGGAGCTAACAAAAGTAGGGGACCAGACTAACATAATTTTCACAAAGTGGCAGAGGGTTTCTTCACAGATATAGCCCTATCACACTACAATCAATTGTAAAATAAACTTGGATTAACTACTCTGTATAACTTAATTAGATTGTAGGATATGATAGTAAAGGAGGAGACATTTCTTTAAACCATGTTGTTACACCTTTAATATGAAATATGTTCTTCAAAACAAATATCAGGAGAGTATGTCACATTTCTTTTGAAGATACAAATGTCAGGTCCTGCATGTGAAGCCCATGGTCAAAGCAATGCTATCAAAGGTAAAATGGGAAAGCAAGCACAGCACAGAATGAATGGTCTTTGCTTCACAATGCTTTATGCAAAATATGAATAGAATCTATCAAGGGTTTTAGGAAATTTGAAATCTATAAATAACAAAACAAAAAACAAAACAACATGAGACTGATGCTGAAAATGCATACAGCTGCAGAAGCGTTATAATGTCATGTTTTCTGTGTGGGATTGATATATTCCTTTCAAGTTCCCAAACTGTGGTCAGTCTCCATTAATACTAAAATACTTGCACACTTAACAGTCACTGATGTAAGAGTTGGCTTCACTTTAGATAATTATTTTAAAAATAATAAACCAGCATTAAAAAATTCAAAAATATTCAGGAGTATTGTATATAACTTTCAATTACAGCATTGGAATATATTAATTTCTGTGATTTGTTTGGAACAAGTTTTCGGTGACAGATCACACAAACTGGGATCAGTTAATTTCTTCCGTAACAAAGTTTCTGACTGGAATGGAACAGGATGGATTAGTTTTTAATGAAGTGTTCTAAAAGTCATTATATTTAGTTATTAATTTGACAATCTTGATAGGCGAAATATAATTGTTTACTGTTCTTTGAATAAAGCTTAGATGATGTACTTGCTAGAATTATACACTTATTATTTAAGTCTGTTTCAATACAAAATGAACATGAAGTTTTGCCAGCTAATAAAATGTACAAGACAATAAAAGACCACTCAGAGACATCATTGTTCTGCACTCAAACTGAATGGTAAGTATTTCATTCACATTCATAATCAAGAACTTTGACAGAGATAATAGGCTTTGAAATGAATTGCTATGAGTAAATGATTTGAATAAAGTGACAGTGTCACATTAAGAAACAATATTTGTAATTAATTCTTGAATAATTTATTGAATGAATGATGTTTTATTTTAATAGGACTATAAAAACAGATTGGAAAAAAAAATCACTTTTAAAAAATGTATATATATATATATATATATATATATATATATATATATATATATATATATATATATATATATATATAAAAATACATATATATATATACATACATATATACATATATATATAATTGCATCCAATTATCTCCCTTCTATTGTCACTGCAGATAAATCTGTATTTTAAAAAGCTTCACTTAATGAAAGTAGTAGGAAATTTAAAAGCAAACAAAAAATGTTTAAATTATACAAATAGTAGATAACAAACCAGGATTTTTGTGTGCTGATTTTTTACATTTATGTACAAGATGAACCTGAAGGTTTCGCTCTATAATTTTGACAGGTACACAAACTAAGATCAATTTTGGATAAACCTTTAAATCTACATTATCAAGTTCAACATTCAATACAAATTAACAACAACAAATAATGAAATAAATACTGTAAAATAATTCAACTCTCAAATTATGCTCATTGAGAGAATGTGTGATACTTAAAACTGATGTCGAGAAAGTATTTATATTTATCTGAATTCTACGAGCTAACTTCTGCAAATTCTACAAGCGTAAATAGTTGATATATACATAAATACACTAAATTATCATTTCATCCAACTATCGCATATGATTAAAAATGACATGATCACGAGAAAGAGTAAGAAATACTAGCACTACACAAACTCAATCAGAAATATTTATTACATTTTTCTGAGCAAAATTAAATAAAGAATCCATAATGCCAAGAAATTGTTTAAACAAAAAACTGTCCACAAAAAAAAATCTGCATCTGAAAATAGAAGCGTGATTGAGCTTGAATTTAAAATAATCAAATGAGTATACAAGACAAGATTATGAAAGTACTTCAGCCTACTAATTACTGAAAAATGGTCATCAGAATACTTTGGTTTGCTTAGTGTAATGTGATGACTACAGTAACCGACGCCATTTATCAAAAGAACACATAAACAATTATTAAATATATTCTAGTTTATTTTACCTATAAATTTCAACTTAAATACATTAAAATCTGAAACCACTGTTTGCAGAAACCACTTGTTATTTAAGACCAAATCAGGCAGCCAAATATGCTCAAATGGTACAGGTACAGCATCAGACTTGTTATTCATAGGTTCCAGGTTCAATACCGTATTTTCCGGCCTACAAGTCGATTCGGAATACGAGTTGAACTCATCAATTTTGTAAATTTTCCATTCTTTGTCCATATATAAGTTGATTCAGTGTATAAGACAAGGCCAGGTCAATATCTTGGCTTCGTATTTTACACTAGTAGTGGTAATGTTGTACGATATTCCATATTACCGGCAATAGTGAAATTATATTACCAATGCTACCATGCTTGTGATTTTACTTCTGAAAAAATCACTGCTATATTCTATTATTAATTGACACAGCTGAATAAACAGTCGATGCTTGTTTTATTAAAATTGAAAGCACATCCATGTTGTAGTTCATTTTATTCCATGTAGTTACGAACATAACTTATATAAACTTTCAGTGACACAATCCATATATGTCGATTCAAAGTATAAGACGACTTGACATTCAAGTCAAAAAGTATAAACTTATAGGCCGGAAAATATGGTAATTGTCCAGGTCAGCCCATGTTGTTTGGACCTGTGCAGGAAAGGCACCAGGCTTAAATTATCGTGATATGTTATAGAAAATAATTTTCTGCAAGTGTTGTTAAATTTCAACAACAAAAACAACATTAAGACTGTATTTGTAATGCACATATTATTATTACTGCTATTATTATTACACAAAATTTTATGACCTCTTTTAAGAGACTTACTATCTTCGGAGACCATCTTTTGATGGTAGAAGGGGTGGTTGCTCCAGATAGGCTTGTTTTGAAGAAAACAATTCATACTGCAGATGTATTTGTGTGTATCTTTGCACGATCATGTGCACATAAAAAATTAATATGAGACTAATCTGATGGAAGGTTGATATCTTTGAAATGCCTGCATGTTTGGAAACTCTTTTAAATTGGTCATATTTAGTTCAGTGGTGTTTGTAAGAACTTTGTTTTTTAAAATTCTATTTTTAAGTGACGATAGCCCTGTCTGATGGTGAAGCTATTATTTGCATAAATTTAAAATGTCTTCATGCAGTTGGTTTTAAGAAGTTGTTTAAAGATTTTTCAATTCTTAGTAAGAACAGATCTTAAATGCCTTCAAACCTTGATCCATTCTGACAAGTCAAACTCAGGTGCTTTTGGGGAAGTTTAAAGTTGTTTTATTTTTATTTTTTAATAATGGTGGCCATATTTGAAGGTGGATTGATAACATTTATACAAATTGAAAGGTCTTCCGTCCAATATACTTTCTAACACTTTTTCAAACTTTGTTCTGCAGTGTTTGTGAAGTCATTTAAAAGTTTGCTATATTTAGAAACATTGGCCACATTAGATGCCAAATGAAACGTGTTGAAAACTGCAAGGTCTTCATGCTGAATTGCATTGCTATATTTAGTTAAATTCTGTTCTGCAGTTTGTAAAAAAAATATTTGTGTTTAAGGTTTTTCTATTTAGTAATGGCAGACATATGTGACAGTGGCTCAAGATTTTTAAAAGAAATTTGAAAGGTCTTGACACCATGCTGCTTTCTGACAAATTTAGCCAAATTCTGTTAAGTCATTTAAAGGTTTTTATGTTCTACTAACACATCTATATTTAATTTAATGGCCAACTGGTATTGCTGGTAAAACATATAAGGTCTTTATGTCACAATACATAAAATTTGGTCATTGTCAGTTCCTTTTTGTTTTTGATTTAAAAATGTTTAAAGTTTTTTCATATATTTAGTTTTATTCAGCAATAATAATAAAACTAAATAAAACTAAATATAGGAGAAAACTTTGTATACAAATCTGAGAAAGAATCACACCAGGATGCCATCTGTGAATTCTGCTGAGCATGCATGGAGAAGTGTGGATAAACAATGCATGTCAGACAAAGGTGCATACCATCAGCCGACCTGCCAACCCTGATGAGACTGTCTCAGTATGTTAGCTGATTTTTGTCCACAAGTTTGACCTGCTTTACAAAAAATCATGAAATGGCTTGATTGCGGACTCTCAATTTGACGTAATTCTTGGAATATTGTTCTATTTCATATGATGACAGCGAACATATCTCCCACCACGAGACATACTCAAATTGGCACAGGATGTCCAATAAATGTAATTGTGTACCTTCTTGTTTTTATTCGCAATAATCTGAATATTCTATTTTATGCTTCTGTAATTCTACTAATTCTTACATAATTCCCAGATCAAAATCAAACATGGATGAACCAATTCCAGTTATCCGGATTTTTCAGTAGCAATAATTTTTCTGCAGTTTTTCCTGTTATTTTAGATCTAAGTCCATATTTTAAGGGTCATTTTCATAAGACTTACAGCAAAATCATAAGGGTTGGTAGGTCTGCATAAACTAAACCAGGTGAGCTCAAAATAAATTTACTTTTGTGCTAGTCCCACAACTTTCACCAATGTTTGATGACAGAAATGTCCACACAGCACTACTAAAAGTGGTTCACACAACTTAAAATGTTTTAAATCTAAAATGTTCAAAATGGAAAGTAAAAATATAAGAACAAGTAGCACAATACATCACTTCAACACAAGCTTATAGGAAATTTCCATTGCTTTAATGGCTCTTCAAAGTTAGAGCCTTGAAATTCTGCAAATACTTCATTAACTCGCCAATCCACAGCTACTTCCATCTTCCAGCAGCTTCATAGTGACATCTGTGATTCACAAAGCAAAAGCTGTGTCTGGACTTATTTTCAACCACAGCAGTAACCATCCATTTAGAATCTATTTTTGAATTCAATCTTCCTGGCCTGGTGCTCAAGAATATGATAACTTTGATTCAGGTGACTTTCTTTTTGTTGCAAGGACTTCATGATATGTGGCAGTGTTTCAGGCCATGTTTACTTAATGAAGTGATAGTTATGGTAAAAGAACAAACCCCCCCAAAATAATAACAATGCAAAACATAACAATAAAAGAAAATGATGACATGTCAATTGCATGCCATGAATATCATCAACATTTTATGATAATGAATAATAACATGTACATGTAGATGTTTTAGGGAATTCTATTTTTGCCCACACATATAATCAGTCATGTCATGTGATCAACCCATGTGATCCATGGACTGGTCTGCTGCCTGTGATTTATGTCCATATGTGGACAATGGTGTCGAAAATGTTACAACAACTTGTCCCAGTCTGTGAAATCATCCTCTATGTCATCTGTGGTTGCAGTATGGAAGTGAGCAGGCTGAACCTCAACTTTTGGACCAGTGTAACCCTGCAAAAAAGTTGTAACTGCATTGTCAGTTTAGGATTTTTTTTTTTTTTAAATCCACATAAAATTATGTAAAACTTTGATCATAGATAAGTCAGCCCACTGTACAAGCTACTTAGTTGACTGCCAATTATCTATATGGCATCTTGACTGTCTAGTCATGTGGATATATTACAATGCCCTACACAAAGTTTATAATTATTGACTGATTTATCTAGATCTTCAAGACTAAGTGGACATGTGGTACTGTACTACATTATGGATCACAATCCGACCAGTCACAGAATAACTCAGACCCAGTTAAAAATAGTACTCCAACTTCTTAGACAAAAATTACAGTTACTAATGGAATATCTCAGACCATAATGTGTAATACTAAAGCATGCAGGGTGTGGGAATGAAAAAATGTTCACAATCTAGATTTACATCTGTGGCATAACTAAAATGACTCGACACTTTTGTTAGTGATAAACCCAGTATGACGGTTTTGAAAGAAGTTGGAAAGATTGACAAAATGATGGAGGAAGAGTTTATACTGGTAATTCTTGAAAAGGCAAATGAATATTTTTCATGCTTCTTTAGCTTTGTTGTATTTTACTCTTTAATCTTTAATGTGAAGAAGAAAAAAATAAGAAACAAAAAGAAGACTCAAAGAAACATAAAAATTAAAGTGGAAGAATGCCAATCTTGTCTACCTTGCTTGGGCATATTCCTTACACCAAGAAAATCCATTGGAGTGTGAAAATTAGGTCACTGTCATGCTTTGTTTGCCTATGATCAATCAGTACCTTCAATGATGTAATATTTTTGTGCTTTTTAAACAGATATGCCTCATGTGACAGGGACCTCATAAGAGAATGACCAAAGTACACCCAACAAATTTCATGAGTGTACATGAAACAATATTAGCAAAACTTGGCTGATGCAAAAACTTAATGTCGCTATTTGCACAAATAACAACTACTCAGTTGGAAAAGTGATGAGAGAGATGAAAAGAAGATAGAAACACTAATGCATCAAAAACAAGACTTGTCTAAAGATGACATATCTTCCTGGTTTCCTGCTTGTAACAACTCTTACTGAAAGTGCACTATGCACAAGCATTTTTAATCTATACATTACTTGTATCGTTTGGTCTGCATTTTCAATCTACACATTACTTGTATCGTATGGTCTGCATTTTCAACCAACACATTACTTAAACTTGTATCGTATGGTCTGCATTTTCAATCAACACATTACTTGTATCGTATGGTCCTGCATTTTCAATCTATACATTACTTGTATCATATGGTCTTGCATTTTCAATCTACACATTACTTGTATCATATGGTCCTGCATTTTCAATCTACACATTACTTGTATCGTATGGTCCTGCATTTTCAATCTACACATTACATACACTAGTATCATATTGTCCTGTACTTTCAATCTACACATTAAACTTGTATCGTATGGTCCTGCATTTTCAATCTACACATTAAACTTGTATCGTATGGTCCTGCATTTTCAATCTACACATTAAACTTGTATCGTATGGTCCTGCATTTTCAATCTACACATTAAACTTGTATCGTATGGTCCTGCATTTTCAATCTACACATTAAACTTGTATCGTATGGTCCTGCATTTTCAATCTACACATTAAACTTGTATCGTATGGTCCTGCATTTTCAATCTACATATTACTGATGCTATACTTTGTTTCTATGGCAATATAAAAAAAAAATTAAATGCAGAAAATTCCAATTATCAAAAGGGATTTCAATGCAACCTGCATGACACATGTACCAAGTTTGCTGAAAAGATCTTGAATGGCTTGAGGTATACTTCAGAAATGAACACACAGACAGACTTAGTGGTAGCTTATCCCCCAAATTACCTTGAAGATAAAAATAAGACATTCTTCCAATCTTTCTTGCTAAGCCATCTGTTGCTCAAATGGTATAGATGAGATTCCAATGCTTATGCTGACCATGGTCAACCAATGGCAAATTCAATTAATCTTTTTGGAATGTTTTAATAACTTCTTTTTTTCTAATGTAGTTTACCATGATGTAGTTCCATCTATTATTCAAAACTTATAAGTCAAACAGGATGATGGAGTCATCAAATATCCCTCTACCCACTAAAATGATACGGAAGATTATGATTTCTCAAAAAAGAAATCAAAATTACTAATTTGAATGGATGTATTAAATGATTGTGGATTTTGTCCTGGAAACAAAAGTGTGAATGATGGATGGATGGATGGATAGACCTGAATATAAAAACATGGCAGCATTGAAGAATTCCTAGAAGAAATGGCACAAATAGACCACATGTCTAATATGTATAATGTTGGAAATCCTGAACGAGTATAAACTTCTGATCTGAAAACTAAAGTGTAACTAAAGATGGATAGAAGAAGAGACAAATGTTTGAAAAAAAATATTACAAATCAGAAATTATTAAATACAAATGTGCATATCAACACCACTAGTAAAAAAAACCTAATTTCAGAGATATCCTGAAAGTTTTTTTTAGTTTTGTCTTGGAAATGAATATGCGGATGCTAGATGAATGAATGGAATGGCAAATGGAGAAAAACAAAAACAAAAACAAAAATTACTGAAATTGTGTGAATACCAAAAAAGCACGCCAGGACTACTTGTCAAAGTGTCTGGCATGGTTTGGAGTTCTGCTCCAGAACTAATGTGTGATGGATCGATCGATGAATGGAGCAACCAATGGACAAAAATACTTAAGAACTGGAGTAGCAAAAGGTACGTCTATCTAACCTACTAATCTCATATGTATCAAACGTTATCGAGATTTATTCTTCTGGAGTTTTGCCCAAGAATTGTGTCTGGATAATGGATAAACTGATGGACAATGTGAAAACAATAAAAGTATTAAACATGAAGATTTGTTAACAGTAAAAGAAAATGTAAACCACCAATCAAATATTAAGTGTAATAAGTTTCATGATAATATCTTGAAATGTTGTCAAGTTCTGCTCTGGAAATGAAAGTAATATTGATAGATAACTAAATGGACAAAAACTCTGCAAATACTGAAACTAAAGGATTGTGAATAGCAAAACGAACATCTCTACCAGCAATAGTGTAATAAATGTACCCAATACCATAGAGATATTTTAAATGGTTTGTGTCCCATGAATGAATGTTGGAGTTAGATGGATGGATAAATGGACTAACTCATATTAAAATATTAAAACTAATGAATTATGAATAGCAGAAGGCATATCTAGACTGCTAGTCTAATATATGTACCAAGTTTCATGTGATATCTCAAAAGATTTGGGAGTTATGGACTGACAAATGGATGGACAAACAGGTGGCTATACACACCAAAATTACATGAAATTAAAAATTCAAGATTTGACAAAGCAGCAAAAAAAAAAAGGGATGAAAAGAATCACAACAATTAACAGAGAGACTGAGATTTACCCTTGCACTAGGGCTGATCTGTGGACTAGGCGTTGTCATCCCACTTGATGGAACAGGGCTGCGTTCTGTCTTTATTTCCATAGAATTTGTACCTGTTAGATTATTCAATGTCAAGGACTCTTGAATCTGACCTGCAATTAAATACAAGGTTTTCAAACTAACTGGCTGTGAGCTGCATATGCAAAACTAGACTGGAAGTTTTCAAAAACCTTAAAATCGTTCAAATAAGACAAATGACTACGAAATTTCAACTATGGCATCCAACCATATTTTAGAGATTTTCACGAAATGAAGACACCATTTTTTGTACTTTTCTGATAGTTTGCAACTATATAAACCAACCAGCTGAGCTTTTCTAAGTTAGCCAAATCTTATATTCACATATCTTACACAGCTTTCATATTTTAATTGAGGGCAATATACTCTATGCAACCTCCTCTTCATATAGTGGATGTTCAAAGAAATAGATGGAGAACCTAACTGGTATTTCTTGGAAGTGCATTTATTTTAATGATGTTTATTGTATCAGAAATGAACATCTATGCGATCTGGTACCAAACAAAAATTTTGTTCCAAATCATGCACCACTACTAGTCAAAGCATTAAAAAAGACAAAAGGTCAATAACTGATGCTTGGTGCAAATGCATCTTCAAATAATCAGGTGCTTTTTGTTTTACGATCAGCTCACTTCTAGATTTAGAAAAAAATACCAGAGCTTAGTTTTTTTAGTATTAAAAAAAAAAATCACTAGAGAAATGGTCAGCACTTTATCACCTAAATATATAATCACCTAAATATATAATTTCCCATCCTGCATCACAGCATTACCTCATGATGTAGATAAATCTATAAAACATAAAAATTCACAACTCTTCTGAAAATTGGGTGGCTATAATGTTTTGTAAATATGTATACTTTAATATGTACCCAGTTTCACAGCAATCCACTAAAATCTATACCAAATTTCTGTCTTACTGTGTATCTTTCTATATGCAAAATAAGTTATAATTCTTACCAAAATATTTCTCCTGCATTAGGCACTATAAAACAAGGGCAACAACTTTTCTATTAGGCTATAAATAACAAGGGCAATAAACAATAAAGGCAACTGCCCTAACATATATTGTGGGAGGAATGTGATTTCTTGAAATATGCATTTTCAGGTGATAATAACTAACAAGTTACATAGCAATCCATCAGAAACTTGGTGACTAGTTACACTAGGAAGATTGTGTTATATAAGATATTATTAAGATACCTGACAAAAAAAAAGGCAATAAATTTAAAAGCATGAGGCCCAAGTGGATCTGATATTGCTCATCTGATTACGTAACTTAATACTTGACCATTTCATAACACATTTAAAACAATTTTAGTATAACAACGTCTTCCAGAATATTATATTATCATGATGTTACCAATTGCATTATATTATTTCAAAAAGATGAAGAGATAATATGCATACAGTATTTACTGTATATATTGGACACATACAATAATTTTTTTTTTCCTGTCCCAGAACTTATGGTGAAACTTTTTTCAACTAGGTCATATGTCCCAAGACTTAAGAAACAAAATAAATTTGTATTGCATTAGTGCTTTCCCCACCCCAATGGAATTTTAACGTAGCTTTAATGATGTTTCAGTCATATCTCTACAATATCTGCAGTGTGGCAGCTTATAGTGATGTCTAGCACCTGGGTATCATGCTGCACACATGTAGCATGATGTCCCACCCAGTCACATTATCTTGACACCAGGCTGACCAGTCATAACACTAACCTCTTAATGAGTAGCAGCTGTTAGTACCATTTTTTAAGTCTTTGGTGTGACTCGGTTGTGGATCGAACCCATGACCTCCTGCATCTGAGGCGGACACTCTAACTACTAGGCCAACAGAGTGGTACACAATAAAATAGATAAACAAAACACTTACATGATAATAAGAAACTAACCTTGTATTGTTATCATTTATACATTTCTTTCAACAGGAGCATTAAAGAATAAAATATTTCCGTATATGAAGCGTAGGCTTCCATACTGTAGCATTTATCACGTATGTCTGGTAACACATGCCATGTTGTTCATCGACATGAACATTGAGAAACAAACCGTGTTTGGTTGTGCTCAATTATCTGACTGAAAACTGGAGCCAACAAAATTGCAAAGAATAAGGAAAAATGTCAACCAATATCTTGAAGACAACTGTCGATCACACATGTAGCATAGTTTTACCTGTAAGTGGGTCTATCTGCTGACTGTGGCTGTGACTATTTACTTGGGCAAAGAAATTATTTAGTGATGATGCCAGATCCTGAAACTGCTCAGGGTTCAAAGCCCAGTTCATTTGATCTCCAGTTTTTATTGTTTCCATCAGGCCTGAAAATGAAACAATATTCCATGGATGGTTCATCTTTATCAGTATCATGAAGTCAATCCATAACAAGAGGCCAAAGTGGCTTACATAACAGCTGACAATTTCACTAAAAAGACTTTTAAGAATACTATGTAAAATTATCTCCCAAACCTTTTATCATGTTGATTTTACATTTTTATCTTCAAAACATACCAATAAATATTCTTTCTAAAGATAAAGACATAATTAATATGCTTATTCTCTAACTCATAACTGAAGTCATCCAGATAATAATGATAATAAACTCAACAGATCAAAAATATGACTTCATAAATGCCAAAAAGATCATTTAATTAATCTGATTCAAGAACAATTATTATGAGTGAATTCCACTTACTTATGAAAATGCCCAAGACTTTGATGATATGAGGCCATATTTTGATTTTTATCAAGTCAGATCAGAAATATGGTCTCCAGCGTGGTAACAAACTCAGCCAATTACATACAAGATCATTAACAAACTCAGCCAATTACATACAAGATCATTAACAAACTCAGCCAATTACATACAAGATCATTAACAAACTCAGCCAATTACATACAAGATCATTAACAAACTCAGCCAATTACATACAAGATCATTAACAAACTCAGCCAATTACATACAAGATCATTAACAAACTCAGCCAATTACATACAAGATCATTAACAAACTCAGCTAATTACATACAAGATCATTAACAAATGCAGCCAATTACATACAAGATCATTAACAAACTCAGCCAATTACATACAAGATCATTAACAAACTCTGCCAATTACATACAAGATCATTTTATGAATATTCATGAGTCTCACTCATTACTGACACAGTTCAACAGAGCATCTATTTCTATTTCCAATTTAGATTACAAATATGGCATTCAGGCTGGTAATAAATTCAGCCAATCAGGTCCAAGATTACGTTACTGATGTGCGAGGATCTCACTCATTATTGAACCCATCCAAGATCTTGCTGATATATCCCATATGTAAATTTTATCAAAGTGGAATCAGAAATATGGTTTCCCGAGTAGCAACAAGCTCAGCCAATCGGAAACATGATCTACTCATCTTGCACATTACTGAACCTGTAAAAGATCATGATGATTATTAAAACCAGATCAGAAATAAAGTTTGCAGAGTGGTAACAAGCTCAGCCAATCAGGTACAAAATCACCTCATTAATATGCATATACCTTATTACTGAACTCATCTAAGATATAAACATATATTCCAAGTTTGATCAAAGTTGGATCAGAAATATGGCCCAATGAAAAAATATAGGTTACTGAGTTTGAGATTTCCTTTTGACATAACTCTGCTCTATGAGCTCAGATCTGACTATGGTATGTCACATATTATGTAGTTATTATATACACCTCAAACGCAATAAATAACACACAATGGGGTCCAAAAA
The DNA here is from genome assembly GCA_029339505.1 of Unio delphinus. Classification (NCBI taxonomy): domain Eukaryota; kingdom Metazoa; phylum Mollusca; class Bivalvia; order Unionida; family Unionidae; genus Unio; species Unio delphinus. Next base: position 1,227,443 of record JAQISU010000068.1, read on the forward strand.
CACAGACTGCAAGGGCACAAATTGCTAGTGATTCTATCACCATGGGACCCTGAGAAAACCATAAGGGGTGGGGGTGGAATGGGTTGCTTAATGACTGAATATTCATTTTATAATCACACTGGGAATAATTGTCAATAAAGTGCTTTTTCTAACAAAGTTTTCTGTATAAATTTGCATGGATATTTCAATAGTTGGGCTACAATTATAGACTAGAAAGGGAAGTAACTTTAACTGCATTTCCTCTAATTACTTAAATTCATGAATGAACCAGACCATCTAATTCTGGATGTATTTGGAAAATTATATCAGTATTAGATAACCTTAGTAATTTAAAATTACCTTGAAATTGAGAGATATCAATGCTAGCCAAATCATATGAGCCAGTACCAGCCAGCCTGACGCTCTCCTTTAACGTATCCAAGTGATGAAGATCAAAACCAGACATATTGAAATTGCCTGAAAAAAAAGAGACATCAAATGAAGAAAATTTATCACATAACACCCTTGACAAGGCATTTCATAAAATAATTCCATAGGTTTGGTATTCTATATGAAAAATACCATGATTAATCAGGACATAATACAAAGCAATACATGTATAATCAGAACACCATACAAAAACAATACCATATATAATAAGAACATATTTTAAAACAAAGGTATTTCGGAGTTATTGTCAAGTTATTAAGTCTTCCCTATGCCTTCTTGCAGGTTTACTCAACAAGGATTTTGTTTAACTCGGCAACTTTTTAATTGCTACTGTCAAGCAAAAAATTAGCAGTGCCATAACTTGTATTTTTCTCTCAGAAGGGAGATAATTTGTGGGGGTTGGGTAATTAGTACTCAACAAGCGTTCGACGAAACTCATCTTTTGAATAGAATGAACTATTTTAACTTCATCAATGAATCACATAAAGAACAGTCCAACAGAAGCACAGGTTAGCCTAGTTAATATACAAGTATACAAGTAATTAATCTTAATTATTAAACTTACCATTTGAAGACTGATTTCCATTGCCATTTATCAAAGCATTTAAATTACCTGGAAAATAACAAATTGGTGTTACCAAACAATTCACCTAGCACTGGAGAATTCCCCAGTCTATCACATGCAATCAGGTAAATTCATTAGGTTAGGCCCTCTAATTAATAGGAATTTTAATCAAGAGCTATGGGTAATAACTTATGCTCAAGTTTTGACAAGATAATGGAATTGTTTTCCACTGTTTTGGATTTAAAAATATATCATGAAGAAAATATGTACAAAGTAATTCATGAAGCTAACCCATCATGTATTGACAAAACAAGCAGAATAAAAAGCACAGTAGATGTTAATCAGCTGGTGTGCTATGTAGCAATAAATCTGGGTCTATGGCAACAATATAACAGTCATCCATGACCTAATACAGAACTCAAAGGAAGATAGTATGTAACAATCATTTAAAAAATTAATTTTGTCAGCTAATATGACCATAAAGAAAAGTCAGCTTATAGTTTGGCCATTGTATAAAAGCTGTGACACATCGGAATATTATGCCATTATTTTACAAAGTATATGTTTCTGACTACAATAAAACTGGAAAATTAGCAGAAATACCACATAAACCCAATTAGTGAAATTGTCAGCTGTTAAATTAATTAGAACAGTTGAGCAAAATCAGTCCCACTTGGACCTCTTTCTAATATTGGTCCAATTACTTTATAAATCTTACTGTGGGCAAATACCCCCAATAAAACTGCAGTGAAAATGACCTACTTAAAACAGCACATTCTTCAACAAGTTGACAATTGTCACCACTAACTGGCATTTATATTATATCTCATCACAAAAATGTATATGCCTGAAATTATAGCAAATATTTGATTCATCACTAATTTTGCTTCAAGTTTAAAACTGTCTTATTTCATCATCATCATCATCATCATCATCATTAGTCTCTTGACCTAGTGTGGTCGTTGAGGCACTGTGCTGCTGAACATCTGACCAGTTCCCTCCACTTGTCTCGATCATGTGCCAACGCCTGTGTCTCCGCAAAAATCTTTTCCTGGTCCATTCTGTGATGTCGTCAGTCCACTTTTTTCTGTCTACCTCTCCTTCTGCCACCCTGGACACTGCCTTGCAGTACTGTTGTGGACAGACTGTTGGCTCAAGTGACATGGCCATACCATTTCAGTTTTCTCTTTATGACAGTGGCATAGCTGCCAACCCCCAAGTACGAAAATACTGACTACTCGTGAAAAAAATACTGATTTTCAGGGACAAATACTGATTCTTAAAATTTCAATGCATATGTAACTATTTACAACATATACAACCATCAGTAAAGTAGGACAGTGCCTTAAATAATTATTTAATGTCAATGATGCATGTGTTCCACACTTGTACCTTCTAGAGTTGCACCATGTTCCATTCAGGTGCCCATTCAGAAGGTGCAAGAGCGCAACACACTCAAACACAAGCAGTTTATAGGAGTCCATTTCAGACCTTGTTTTTTTTTAATCATCCATTCCAATGTACCAACTTTCATTGATTATCTCAATTCTGAGATTTTCGTATTGAAATGTTTTCGTTCAAGCATAAGAGTTATCCTTTGCAATTTTAATGTCTGGAAAATGTTCAAACTCACAGGAGTCTGACGTTTTATCAATATAGTACAGCAAAATGTCTGACAACATGAATTACCCTTATCAATTATATATATAATATTGATAAAGATAATTCATGTTGTCAGACATTTCGTCATACTTTATTGATAAAACGTCAGACTCCTGTGGCAAAAAAACCCACCAAAAACACAAGAATAAGAAAAACAAAGGTTTATTTATAAAAAAAACAATGTAATAAATCAAATTTTGATCGATGTACATTAAGGTTCTCTCTGGCATTTATCTACGTCATTCGTAAGTTCTGGCTGTGCTGTGTGTGATGAAGCAGGAAGCTGATGTTTATTAGCTTTTTCTTGCTTTTGTATTTCATGGGCACCTCCATGCCCAATAGCGAAATCACGTTACACAATTTGCAAAACGTCAAGTTTTCTCCTTTACTACATGGTTTTACAAATCAATAAAGGACGACAGAAATGTCCTTCCAGTTGTTTCCTTCTATTTTTATTGGAGAAAATTCTGAATATTCCGCTTTCCTATTTAACACGATTAGAAGTTGAATATTACGAAGACGAGATACAGCAACAGCGGTAACTATTGCGAAATCCAAGATGGCGGATAATGACAGGCATGGTAGCCTCGATTTTGAATGAACCAATCATATTGTAGAACTGTATTCGTATATACATGTGATACATTCTATCAAAGTAGAACAGGGTGCCTGTTCTAAACTAACAATTCCAAAGAAATTTTAAAAAAAAAAATTTAAAAATAATAAACGTATTTTTGGCCGTAAAAACGTACACCCGTATTCAGGTCCAAAGTATGGGACAAATACGGAAAAAAAGGGACAGTTGGCAGCTATGCAGTGGTGAAGAGGTCTTCATAGTGGCCTACTTTGTGTCTGATGGTGTTATGCACTTCTTCATTTGTGATGTGGGCCATATAAGAGATGCCAAGGATGGTTCTGTAGCATCTCATTCCAAGTGCCTGGATTCTTCATTGTAATTCTGCTGTCAGGGTCCAGGCCACACATGAATACAAAATGATTGAGATGACTAGTGCTCTCAATAGTCTGATTTTAGTTTTCAAACTGATATTATTGTCTCTCCAGATGGGTCTTAGCTTTGACATAGCTGCTGTCGTTTGTGCTGCTCATGACAAAATTCTGCTCTTGATCCCTCTTCCATGATTATGAAACCAAGACATTTGAACTGACCCACTGTTTCCAGCTCCTGTCCTCTAACTTTAATCTTAGCTGAGATTTGTTTGCCACTTTTTGTCATAAGCTTTGTCTTCTCGGTGCTTATCTCCATGTCAAATCTTAAAGATGTTTCATCCAGGTTCTTCACTAAGGTGGCATGCTCATCTTCACTGCCTGCCAGACCATGAATGTCGACTGGAAAGCATAGGTTGGTGATGTTACGCCCTGCAATGCTGACTGTCCCAGAGTGGTTTTCCTGGGCTTCGTTCATGATGTGCTCTAAATAGATGTTGAAAAGTGTGGGTGAGAGGAGACAGCCTTGATGTACTTCGAATCAGCTGTTGTCTTGAACCAGTCCCCCACAAAACCTTGAGCAATTACTGCACTGGTAGCCTTGGCGTACAGCTGCTTGAAGGTATTGGTCAACTTTTGACCCATCGTGTACTTCTTCATTGTGGCCCACAATGCCTCATGCCACACTCTGTCAAAAGCCTGTTTGAAATCTATGAACACATGATAGATGTCTTGTTGATGTTGTGAATACTTTTCACACAGAACACTGACATTGAATAATTTTTCTGTTGTGCTTCTTCCACTCCGGAACCCTGCCTATTCTTCAGCAATTATTTCTTCTGCTTGTGGTTCCAGTCTGTTCAAGATGATCTTCAGCATCACCTTACAAGCATGGCTGATCAAACTGATAGTTTTGTAATTTTGGCACAGCTGGAGATTGCCTTTTGGGGGGAGTGTTATAATCAGTCACTGGGTCCACTGTCCTGACCATTCACCTGACTGTCAGATCTTGTTGTAGATTTTTATTAGTAGCTCTATCATTGATTCCCCCCTCCCCCCATTCTTGATACGTTCAGAAGGGATGTTGTCTACTCTAGGTGCCTTCCCATTCTTCAATGCTCTTATTGCCGACTCCACCTCTTCTTTGAGAATGGGAAAGTCATCAACATTTGTGGAGTTTGAAACTTCCAGCACCTCTGGGTTTCCTGTGGATGGATGGTTATAGAGTTCTTTACAATACTCAGTCCATCTTTCTGCAATGTCACTTGCTTCTGTGAGGCATATTCCATTTTCATCTTGAATGGTACTGACTGTCTTATTTACAATACATTAACTGTTACCACACTGATACAGATATAATAAAAACACCTGTATATTCAACCAATGAAACACAAGTCTTGAGAACTATGTCATTTTAGTTTAGAAGCATATCATTTTTAGAGCAGTATTGATTTCTTCACATATGTTATTATCATGTGGGTAAATTTCATAAATATAAGCACACAGTGACAATACTGTAAATCAAAATCACTTGATAGTAATCACTGGTCTGTTAAAAAAATTTTAATAAACCACATACAGTTGGTGTCAGGTAGATGGAATCTGGTGATTCATCAAATCCTATAGTACCACACAACCATCCATCCCCGAAATACATAGTAGCATGAATCAGACAGTACAGAGAACCAAAAATGTATTCAAAATAGACAGATGCCCACCACCGTGACAGAAAACATCCTAAACATAAAGCCTAAGCAAGGTGTGATAGGCAAACGATGTAAATAGACAAGGGTAACACTATATAACATTACTACTGTATTGTGGGAAATTTACATGTCAGATAACGAAGCTTAACTTAGCATAATTGTGTACAAATTGTCACATTTAACTACAAATGTGATAACTGGATGAAAGAACTAGACTGTATAATGCAAAAGTTATACCACTAAGAAGCTGAAGACTAAAATTGTCCTTATCTGTATACCAAATGTCCTCACTTTTAATGACTAAAAGTATCATAATTTGTAAAACTAAATGTCCTCACTTTTAAAGACTAAAGTATCATTATTTGTTCACTAAATGTCCTCACTTTTGTGACTAAAAATCATCAGTGCACCAAATGTCCCCACTTTTGATGTCTAAAAGAATCATTATCTGTACATCAAATGTCCTCACTTTTGATGGCCGAATCATTATCTGCACATCAAATGTCCCCACTTTTGATAACTAAGAGTCATTATCTGTACATCAAATGTCCTCACTTTTCACTCAACTTTATGAAATGCCTCTGAAACAAACTGACTGCAAATTACACTATCATTGTTTATATGAATAACATCTGCATCTCCCAGAAAATCCTAAAAATAAATGCTTTAAAGTGACACACTAGCATTCTGCATATTTCAAGTACTGTATTTCTCCTATTATAAGCCCAGGGCTCCAGCCTTTAAATATAGTAAGACGATGTGGTATATTTTAACTTTCAAAATATACAGTTGCCTTGATCTTATTATAACTGAGGATGGGCTTGTCATTAGAGATATTTCTGTATATGGTTGTGAAATAAATTTAAGTCTCTGGGAGTGAGGACAATGTACAAAGTGTTCGGTTGATTGAAGAGCATAACAAAGCACTAGCACGCATAGTCCCAAGAACTGATTAAAAAAATTAGTGAGGTTATAACAAGATATATATATATATATATATATATATATATATATATATATATATATATATATATATATATATATATATATAATGGTTACTATCTTTAGCATGTGTTCATAGCCCATCTGTCTTTTTACAAAAAAATGGATATATGTCCATGATAAAAATGGCATTGAATTATCAAAACAAAATAGTCTAAACTTGTTATAATGTAAACATCCATCTACAGACATAACTAATATTTTAACATGGATGGTGGTGTATGAGTTCTGATCTCACAGGAAAGATATAAAGACAGATAGTGATATACTAAATACAAATGAATAATGGACTAAAATAATTTAATAAACTAAAATTCAGTTAAATTCAAATACTGATCACTGACAAAGTTTAAAACTTGCATCCTTCAATTAGATTAAAAGGTACCTAATAAAACCCATGTCACTTCAGAAATTAAAACATCTCACAATTTTGTGTATGCATGTGATTCAAATTATTGTCTTGTGACAGTTTTTCTTTAGTCTGCCAGTGTCAAAATCAAACTTAAAAATGAAAGTTGTGAATTATCTGTACCACAGAACCAAAGAAACTACATTTCCCTAACATAAATCCTCTTGTAATAGAAATTCAAATTTTGCTACGAATTTTCATTAATTTCAAGACTTCTACATACCAAGCAGTTAATATGGCCTCCATTCTGATAGCATCAAGGTCAGCCAATCAGATACAAGATTACATCTTTAATATATGTGCATCTTGCTCTTTGTCGAACCCATCTATGATCTTAATGATATAAACCAATATTTGCAGCTAAACAAAATCAGATCAGAAATGTGGCATCCTCAGGAGCAACAAGCTTTGCCAATCAGGTGCAAGATGACCTAATTTGTACATGGGTCTTGTTCATTATCAAATTTATGCAACATTTCAACGATTTAAGCATGTTTTCCAGGTCTGATTCAAACTAAATGCAGACTCCAGAGTGGTGACGTGCTCACCCAATCATATGCATGTTAACTTCACGTGGTCATCTTGCTACTTAACTTATTTGCGACCTTAATGATAAATTCATGTATTCTAAGTATGATGACAAAAAGATAAAAATATGACCAATAGCGTGATAACAAGGTTAGCCAATCAAGCACAAGATCACCTTTTTTAGTATGATTTGACTCATTATCAAACTCATGCACCATTTTTGATCAAGAAAACCCAAATTCCATGTTTGATTGACAACGGATCAGAGATAAGGATTCCACAGTGGTAACAAGCAATTGTTTACCATCAAACAAATCTGGATGTATGACCATACCATCAGCTCACTTGGGTCTTATAACCAGGTGAGCTAACAATGAATGCTTCAGAAATTTAAGGATGGTGGATAGTAGTAGGTGATAATAACAGCATGACACAGGAATCATATAATAGTCACATCCATTCTGGGCTATTGGTGATATGTGATGGTGGCAATTTAATGTACAACATCGTATCAGTGTAGACTGAAATTATCAATCTGTTGGTAATCTGATACATAGCACTATATCAGGTATAGACTGATTTGTTGTTGTTGTGGGGTTTAATGCCATTTTTCAGCACAAGATAGGCTATTTATGGCAGCCAGTATTAATAGTGTAGGAAGAACCCAGGAAAACCACGGAAAGAAACACCGACCCACGAGAAGCTACTGGCAAGCTTTCTCACATAACCACACTGGCCAAATCCGAGATTCGAATCCTTGCAGACAGAGGTGACATAGCAGTGATCCATAACGGAAAGTGCTTTAGACCACTCGATTATCAGGTGTAGACTGAAATTGTCAATCTGTTGGTAATCTGATGCAAAGCACTGTATCAAGTGTTGACTGAAATTATCAATCTGTTGGTAATTTGATACATAGCACTGTATCTGGTTTAGACTGATTTGTTATAGTTGTAGGGTTTAACGCCACAGGCTATACATGACGACCAGTATTAATGGTGGAGGAAGAACCCGGGAAAGAACATCCCACCCACAAGAAGCTACTGGCAAGCTTTCTCACATACCCACACTGACCAAATCCAAGATTCAAACCCATGCAGAAAGAGGTGAGATAGCTGTGATCCATAACGGAGTGCACTTTAGACCACTTGGTTATCAGGTGTAGACTGAAATTGTCAATCTGTTGGTAATTTGATATTTAGCACTGTATCAGGTGTAGACTGAAATGATCAGTCTCTTGGTAATTTAATGCATAGCACTGTATCAGGTGCAGACTGAAATTGTCAATCTGTTGGAAATATAATGCATAGCACTGTATCAATGTAGACTGAAATTGTCAATCTGTTGGAAATATAATGCATAGCACTGTATCAATGTAGACTGAAATTGTCAATCTGTTGGAAATATAATGCATAGCACTGTATCAACGTAGACTGAAATTGTCAATCAGTTGGTAATTTAATGCATAGCACTGTATCAATGTAGACTGAAATCTGCTGGTAATTTAATGCATAGCACTGTATCAATGTAGACTCAAATTGTCAATCTGTTGGTAATTTAATGCATAGCATGTATCAACGTAGACTGAAATTGTCAATCTGTTGGTAATTTAATGCATAGCACTGTATCAGGTGCAGACTGAAATTGTCAATCTGTTGGTAACATTTTTAATGCAAACTTCCATACCAGTCGACTAAGTTTTCTTCTCTGAGAAATACAACTTTGAATACCAGAAATAAAATACTGCAATTTCTTATATTTAGGTTTAAAAAGAACTTGCTTAAGGAGAATCTTTCAAAGACCTTAAAACACAGATCATATCTAATGTAGAGTATACAGGTCTAGCTTATGCATTTTGTTATTGCTCAGAATAAGTAAACAAGAATTTTCTTTATGTTGAAAGATGGGTGTATACTGATAAATCCATATGAATGCAAAATTAAAAGATGGTTGTATACTGGTAAATCAATATGAATGCAAAATTAAAACAGATGGGTGTATACTTGTAAATCCATATAAACAGACATGGAAATCAGTAGCTACCTCTGCCGCATTAGTGGCAAGATAGAGCAAAAAAAATACTGTACACATTCTTTTGTGAAAAGGTATCATGGTAGGCTAAAAACACATGCTATATACCATTTCCATAAATAGAGAAAGAAAAGCATAAAGGAAAGGCCACTCTGAAGCAGATCGAATTATATATAAATTACAGATCTACCTTGTGGACTTTCAAAAATAGATTTATACAAACTTCGGAAGGAGGCACTGAGATCTTCACCATGGATGTTATTTGCAATGAAACTACCTCCAGCAGACTGGTTTTGATGATGACGACCCTAAAATTAAGAAACATAAATATTGGGCATATATTATGGTCAACATACTATTCTCATTTACTGGCATCATGTGATACACATCTTGTGTCACTCTCGTTTGTGTGACATACTGCTCGTCTCTCTTAGCATCATGGCATCATTGATACAAACCTTGTCATAATGTGACATATGACATACCAATCTCATTTATTGGCATCATGTGATAAACATCTTGTCACTCTTATCTGTGTGACACTGCTCATATCTCTTAGCATCATAGCATCATTGATAAAAACCTTGCCATAATGTGACATATAACATACCATTCTCATTTATTGGCATCATGTGGTAAACATCTTGTGTCACTCTTATTTGTGTGACACTGCTCATATCTCTTTAATAACATCATGGCATCATTTGATAAAATCCTTGTAGTAATTAATGTGACATAATGTTCTCATTTATTAGCATTATGTGATAAACCCTGATATCACACTGTGATATATAACATTCTCATTTATAAACATCACAGTGTGATGTGATAACCGTATATCATATTGTAATCTTCTCATTTTCTTAGCATTCATAGCATATTCTTAATAAGGCCCTGTCAGTGATGTGTGACATAAAATTCTCATTTAATTTTTTTTCTTCCAAATTTTCTGATTGCAAAGTCTTCTGATAAAATACTTAAATTATACTTTGCATCAAGTTTCAAGGTGTTGTCATAAATAATCACTGCATTTTATCATCAGGATAGTGACACAATTATTATGATCACACTTTCATAAAAAAAAAAATCAATTTTTCGGTACATTTAATTCAATGTTTTTATTCTGAATTTTATTGTGATACACATAAATGTAATAAGTTGGGAATTTTATTTTATTTTTAATATTCATAAATGTATTTACTACAGAATAAAACTGCCCCAATCAAAATAATAATGACTGAAAAATTACTTTTAACCTACTGTAAAATAAGACTGAATTATTAGCAGATAAAAGAATTGCTATGGCTCTGGCCATCTTTGTTCTCTTTGCCAAGTATCGAGAGTCCCTACTTCATGAAGGAAATAATTCAGATGTCCAAGACTCGAATTTCTCATACAGTGATTTATGCTTGTTCTGGTCCTAGCAAACCAGTTGTATTTGAGATAAAAATTATTATAACAAAACTCCACTAGACCAATCTCAGTTTGAGACTAAAATTTTACTAATTTTATATAGGTGGCCAGATTATAACAGTGACAGTTTACAAGTTTGATTAGTGTAAAAATGGTCTAATTGTGATCGAAATATGTGGCAAGTATACAGAAAATGCCAAGATACAAAAGCTTAGGGAAGCTTATATATACTAGGACAATATTTGCAATTATTATAACACATGAAAATTAATCTATAAATTGTGAACCAATCAAGAGTACTACAAAATGGTACATATTAAATCAACCATTTACCTTTTTTGTACATCATTATCTACTGATAGATGGAAGAGTAAAATTGAATTTTTATAGTTGTATAATCTTTTTCACTCAAAACATTTCAAGTACTTTATAATCTTCATAGAACTTTTTCACCATCAAGTCAGTGAAGCTTTGTGACCAAATAACAAAAGCTAATTTTTTTCAGATACTAAACTACTGGCTTGCTATGTCAACATCATGAAATCATCCAAAACTGACAATTATCAAAAATCAGTATGGATTATATCAATATGAGACCTTTTATGGGATGTAATGAAGCCTTCTTAGTTATAACTCTAATCATTCAAACTGAAGAAAGTGCTGAATAAAATATGTGGCCTCCATTTTGAAAGTATAGAATATGACCTAGTAAATTTAAATAGCAGATTTTGTCTATATCATAGATAGAAATCATGTGATATATTGCAATGGACATTTACCTCAATACCTAGTTTCTAATCAAGAACTTTTGCCTGACGGTATTGCTATGAAAACCAGCAAGGAGCTTCCATCCAAACACGCTTATAATATATGTGAATCAGATTGAGGTAGGCAGGAACACTTCCATGAGAACGTGATAGTGGTCTCCAAAGGCACTTACATGCAGTGAATGGTTAATGGATGGATGCAGATGGACAGACAGAAAACAGTACCCAAAATAAACAAAATACACAAGACTTGAAATGGATATAGAAAAATATACAATACAATATTAAGCTAACATGCTGTACCTGGTTGTTTGGAATTGGTATTAAGCTAACATGCTGTACCTGGTTGTTTGGAATTGGTATTAAGCTAACATGCTGTACCTGGTTGTTTGGAATTGGTATTAAGCTAACATGCTGTACCTGGTTGTTTGGAATTGGTATTGTTGCAACTTGGACATTCCAGGTGGGAGGCAAATTCTCTGGTGACCCCAAACTACTAGAGTTACTGACACCAGATTCTGGGCTGTATGGAGATGACTGAAGAAAAAAATAAAGCAACTTGTTACAAATGGAGGTGATGAACCCTCCACTCGAGGTGGCAATTTATATCAATACTTCCAATGAAAGTGCCAATAATACAGTCCAGCATTCACAATTTTTTATCAACAGGTGATGGTTGATTTACATCCTGAGGTTATGTCATAAATTAAAAGTAATTTTTCTCAGAATATTTGTCAAGGATGTTTCGGGATAATTATACCTCGAAGTTTTAAAGAAGTGATTATTTACACCTAATTTTCATGGTGATTGATGAGATGATCATGCATGCACATATGTGAGTCATGTACACAAGCAGTTACACAAAGTGAATGTTATTTCTTTATTATAAAGGACTTATGCATGTGGATTGCATGTGGATATATTTGAGTATTATCATCACATAACTGAACTGGTGTAGGTTGATTCCGGACCTGTTTACCCATACATTAACTTGTCAGTATTTTAAGCAATGTCTGTCAGTATTTTAAGCAATGTCTGTCAGTATTTTAAGCAATGTCTGTCAGTATTTTCAGAAGGCAGTCAAAATTCAGTGTTTCTAACATCTTAACACAACTTAAATTACATGTGAAATAGGGCCCAAATATTTTATACATTAAAATTACCATTATGTAGTATTGCACGACATACTGATGATACAATATTCTGTAAATAAGTCATAGTTTGTAAAGACACTGATGTTCAGGCAATTCTGTGTTTCTATGCAAACTCTGCATAAATTGACCACTGATTTAAACATCATGTTTTTATTATAGTGACAAAAACCACAAAAGAATACCTCCATACACCCAAATTCTTTCCGTTATTTACCTCTCTTACTTTCTCCAGAAATTCTGTTTTCTCAGCTTAACAAATATCTATGACATTAAATAAAGCCAATTCTCTACCTTTTACATGGTTAAGGAAGACTTGATACAAAACATTATGATAGATATTATTATCCATCGTCTAAGAAAAAAAACAACAACATCTAGACAGTTGAAGGAAATCTTATTTATTTCATTAATGTATCAGCCTTGTCAACATTTATTAGAATGGATTGTTTCTTAATACCTTGTGCAATTTTGGAATTTGGGAACGAATTGTTTTCGCTTCTATTCACTTGTCAGCCGAGCTCAATGACAAATTCATATTTACGATCAACTCGCATAGAATCGCCTCAGCACGTGTAATTTGCTTTTAAATATGTGTTGATCACTAACTTGATTCCCCTCATCAAAAACAGTTTTATTTCCCTTCACTAATGAATCCAATTTTGCATGATTTTCCGATTCCATGTACCATGAACAGTCATACCTTCCACCATGTGCACAGGAAAAGTCTTAGTTGCAAACAGTGCTGAGTGCAAAACGTTTTCCTTTAGATGATGGTTTAAGGCATGGCCACAGAGTATTATCGACTGGTAGAATCTGGAAGAAAATGCTGCTTTCAAGGTTTAGACTTCCATTGTCTGCATCAATTTCATGCTGAAACTTTCTTGTCAATTGCATTTTCAACCAGATGTTGAGAATGTTAAAATCAGAAACATGGCACTGACTGCAAATGCGGACTGAAGATATGATACAATGAATATAAATGGAATCAAAATCGCTTAAGAATTAATTTTAAAAGATAAATAAATAAATGCAATCTCAAATCGTTATTTCAGACCAATGACCGTACAGATGGGCTTTATTTCGTACAAATTTAGTAAAATATGGATGGATAAAAGAGGTTTGGGATTGGATGTGGATATATTTGAGTCTATTGACATAAATTGAACTGGTGTAGGTGGATTGCATGTGGATATATTTGAATCTTGTCAATGATTCACAAGGTTTCCTTTTCTCAAACACCAGAGACAATTTGTGAATCAACAGCCATCAACACGGACACTCAATATATTTTAAGGTCTTAGTAAAGTATAGATACTATAATTTCACTGCAAGTAGTATAAGAATTTCTACTCATCCATTATCAAATCTCTAATTGTCACTGTTGGAATTTTAAGTTCCCGAGCAAATCTGGAAATCACTTCTCCCTAGTTAAACATGTCTGTGAAATTAAACCTTTCATGCAACGACTACCAATTTCTCTTCCTACTCTTGTGATCCTCGATCATATTTGCTAATTAGCAAGATAAGCTGCTGGCTAATGATATATACTTTAATTATGTTAACTGCATAACAATATTTGTAAGTGTTCAACTGATCTATTGTGATATGGCACACTACTATGACTGCTGGTAGGATGTACATGTCTTTTAACTTCTTTTTTTCTCCTGTTTTTGATTTGATTCAAAAGACATAATTAAGATGATAGTAAAAAAATAGGCCTACTTTTAATATATTCTTACAAATCAACAAACTCTTCTGAAAATCAGAGATCAAAAAGGCACGTATATAGATTCTCATAAAAAGAAAATAGTTGTGACTGACAGTTTCAGGTTTCATATTTTGTGATGATTACACTGAAACCCAATTAAATGATAGCTGATTTGCAGAATTGCAAAATGTCACTTGATAAAACATATTTATTTCATAAATTCTTGCCATTGGTAGGCATTACTGACAATTTTGTGAGCTGATATAAATACTGAATATTGTTATTCAGTGTATTGAGAACTTTTTAAAAAAGTTAATATTTAAAAAAATGACTTCTTAATACACCACTCCCTCGATAACTCGCACCATGAAAACTTGCGAACCCGCTTATAATACAGTGTCTGGCATGGATCCCAATTTTTCCCCAAAGAAAATATATTTTACATATCTTACAAAATATGCTGAACATAAAAAAATTACAAGATTTGGTAAATTAAACCTTTATACATTTCTTGTTGTCTCATCAAAAATGGTGATTAATGACCATAAACTTTAAGATAGATTCCATATTGTGAAATTTGCAAGTTCTAAGTAAGATATCACATATTATTTTAGGGTTTATTTGTTGATAAATAGTTATCAATACACTATAAATAGATAGTCGGGTGAAATAGTGATCAATGAAAACGTCTGGCAAATGCTAACAGGTGGCAACAGAGAAAGAAATAAACATCAATTAAATATCTTGCTATGTGAAAGTGACATTCTAATCCTTTATTTCCATTTCAATGTAAACAATATAATTGCAACATATTCTGTTCTATGAATAAATGAAAAGAGTCAATCAACCATCCCATCGAAGCCCATGAGTACTTCTGTGAGAACCTAATTACCTGCCAGCTTTGTTTTGATCAACAATTTGGTGAAGTGTTTCTTGCATTTAAATAATCACTTAAAAGAGACATGTGATGTTTTATCACTTTATATATGTCTTTACTGTGTTCTAATTTACATTGCTTTCAATTTTCTGACCCATTAAATTCATGTTGGTAATGAATAACCCTTGTATTTTGTTTTTCATTTTACTTCTACTGCAATCAATCTACTGATCGATTGACATTGTTTCTCGAAAAGATAGTAAATCTTTTGTTTTAGAAAAATATGTCTAATTTGGAGTAAACAATAAAACTAGAATGTATCCAATTCAACACAAAAATTAGTGATGTAGTACACAATGTGTGAAGTGGTACACATGTTAAGCGAACAAAACCATGTGGAATGTTTTCGATGATCTCTTCAATATACTGTAATTTATCCTGAAACTAATGTTACTCTCTGAGGAAAAACTAAACTACACCATTATGAATAGATATTTATTCACAGTTAATCTCAGCTCGATTATAAAGTGAGTATCCAACACTATAATCTGCCAAACTCACCCCTTGTGCCTTTGTGTCGACCATTTTATTGTTTTTTTTTATTATTGTAGGTCCCTCGATAACTTGTGCCTCACTTATAGTGCAGTCGATATTTTTGGACCCCGATGTGTGCAAGTTATCAAGGGAGAGGTGAAGGGGAAATGGTTTAAATTAATTCATATCTGCACTCACACCTGCATGTATATGACCCCATTTACTCATCCAGCTCCTTTGCTATGCAGTGACCAATCCTATTAAATTAATAAATGTCCTTTGCCGAAACATAGCAAGAACAATTTAATCATGTACCAATAACCAAATGATGAGAAAGTGTGATGATGAATGACACCATGAACCATTGTGTAATTTTGATTGTCATACTGTTTTCTGAGCATGATGTCAACGGATGGGACCAGAACATACACCTGAATTCTAGTTCTGTGCAAGACCATAATTTAAAACAATTAAGACAATGTCTTTATAAAAGAAAACCATTGCGTAACATTTACCGCTAGCTACAAAACTGGCAGTCGTGTAAACTAAATATTATTTACCCTCTCACTGAATTTCTTTTTCTTTTGTCTGGCTGGCAGACTCTCTTCAGGGGGGTTACTATCGATAGCCCAATAGGAGCCCTGAAATACAGATGAAATCATATAATTTAAATAATGTCAGTATTATAGAGAATAACTTACATTAAGAAAAAAAACCCAATTATTTTGGAATGATGATTTAAACTCTATTCTGAGTAAAATACAAAAGTATTACAAGTTTAGGTACACTTATAAGTATCCAATTTTTCCAGGATAATGCACCATCTGTTATTTTTTTATATCTTCCCAAAAAGAAAAATAACAAATTATGCCTTTTCAATTGATAAAATCAAATTTGTTTCACCTTTAATTATTGAAAATAGGGACCAATTCTTATCAAAATTCTTCAAACATATGTGTTCATAAATCTGACAATGAAAATAAAGATATTATTTTTACCTATAACAGTATAATACTTTTGATATCAACAAACAGGTAGTCAAGTTTATTGAAAATGACAGGCAATAAATAACACTGCTGTACATGTGGGTATTTTTACACTGTAATCAATAGTTTTCACCTTTCAATCTGTATTAACCTGATGATACAGTCTGTCTGTTCTACAAAAATTATAATATAATATAATGTCTTAAGAATGAAAACCTTTTGAACCAAATGAAAATTTCTCATTTTAAGATTTAAGAAAAACTCCTTCAGTCATTTGTAAACATTATGATTGACTCTTCATTTTAGACACCCATTCCATATCTGTAATAGACTCTTTTCCTAACATGTAAAGTGCTTGATTCATTGGATTTGTTGGACATAAACATGGGCCTTTAAAAATCAAAGGGTTACTGATCTCACAGGAATTTGACACCCTTTCCATTTCTGGGACAAATGACACTTGGTGGTAAAGATTCATTAAATGCTTCTAAAAAGAAAAAAATTGGATTATGGTTTTAAAAAATAATTTCTTTCCCAATGTAAACTATGTTCTTTTATCTTGCTTATCATATTTATTTTTTGACCTATAGAATGCAAACCTAGTCATTCAAAAAAATGTGTTAAATAGCTAATTTAAAAAGGGAACATATTTTTAATCCAGACAATTTTAGTAATGCAATTTTAACAGCAAAATGTCATTTCCTAGTCATTTATAATGGTATAAACTATTTATTACTATAGTATAAAAAGTGTTATGATTCTGTACCTTAAGTGAAACAAATAATTTAAGTAAAATCAACAACAAAAATTTGTTCTCTCACTCTCAGTTACAAAGTGAAAATGTACAAGACACAGCATTGTGAATTCAATTTTAAAAAATCCTGAATGTCCCATAACAAGTCCAAAAGGACAGAATGTTCTGAATTAATTTCAATAGTCTTGATGAACCACAATGATATAATCCAAAATGTCTTTGAATAAGTTCAAAACTGTGTTAATCCAAAGTCAATGACAAAGAAGTAATTCCAATGGATAACTGAAATAAATAATTCATAATCTTAAGACAGGAATGAATTATTTGTTTACCAAGTCCCCTATATAAAATGCATCAAGACTTTATGTAGAAAATAATCATCCTAATAGAAGATTCCATCAAATTGTAAACAAGTTAGTTTCTAGACCATTCTAAGCTTGTAAACAAGCTATTTATAACCAACAATCATTGACAAAGTTAGCAATATAAACATGCTATCTTAGAGTAAAATCTGCAATTAAGGACAAAAGCTACGCAAACAAGATAGATATAAATGACAACTTAAAGCTAATGAATCACCTAACTTACATAATGACCTTGAGATCTAATTTCTGGAGTGTGATTTGACAACTGACACATTATATGCAGGAATAAGCACAAACCTCAAGTTATAAATATTATTGTTGACTCTATTATGTCTTTCACTAAATGGTGCAGTGCTCAGTCTGGAGATGCATTATTTCTAACATTAGATATATGGCTGACTGCTCTGGTGGCATAGTGGTAAGAGTGTCCACCACAGATGTGGAAGGTTGCTGGTTTTAACCCTTGCCATATCAAACCAAAGACTTATAAAAAATGGTACCAACAGCCAGCTGCCTTCTTAGTCACTCAGTGGCCCCGAGTGGACAAGTGGTCTAAAGCGCTCACTGTTACGGATCACTTCCATCTCACCTCTGTCTGCGTGGGTTTGAGTCTAAGATTTGGCTAATGAGTAATATAGTTATGTGAGAAAACTTGCCAGTAGCTTCTCGTGGGTCATTGGTTCTTTCCAGGGTTCTTCCTCCACCAATAATAATGGCCACCAAGTATAACCTATCGTGTGCTTAAAAATGGTGTTAAACCCTACAACAACCATAATCCTAGGCACTCAACAGTTAAGAGGTTAGTGTTAGGACTGGTTGGAATGGTGTCGGGATGTGCCAGAGTTGAACATCATACTACATGTCTGCGGCATGATACTCCAGTGTAAAACATCACTATAAAGTGCCACACTGCAGAAACGGAATATGATTGAAAAATCAATATCACACACACACACACACACACACACACACACACACACACACACAGAAGACTGAAGTTATGCTCACTTCTACTAGGCTTTACCAATTTAATATTATATTGTGTTCAATATAAATTGTAATAAGTGATATTTCTGAAGACTAAAATTGTCAAGGATGAAATGAAAATAGTTATTTGCTTAGATTAACCTTGTTTGTGTTAGATAATATCACATAGCTTAACAATTCTACCATGAATTCAAACAAAACAATGTAACCCTTGTAAGTTAAGTGACATATGGGTCAATGTGATCTACTTTTGTGATCAAGGTATAGTACTCAACAAAATGCACCCTTTTTAACAGCTTTCATGATTCTAGGTATAACAATACAAAGAGAGGATTGAAAAAAATATATTTAGTCATATCTAAAAATAAAACCATAAATTAAACCTGTAAAAGGTATAACATGACACACACACACACACACACACACTCCATGTAAAATGTATTTGGACATATGAGCTAATACAAAAACAAACTAAGCAGGCAAAATATGAAATGTAGGTTACAGTAACGATTTTTTGTTGTAAGCAGGTATCATTCTAGATAATGCATACAGTCATCAAGTCTGATGGTTCTTGCATGAAAATTAATCAAGAAATGAACTTAAACACAAAACTATATCAAACTCAGCACATACTAAATATGGGTTACAATGACTTGCTTTTGTAATGAGAGAGCAAAGTATTCAATAAATATCACCTCAATAACCCTATTGACTCAAAGTACAACAGTATATATACTGTATGCCAAAGACTATATTTGGTCACTAGCTATAATATAAACACTAATGCTTAACATAGGCTAGTAAATATGAAATGTTAGGTCAGTGACCTCTAACTTAAAAGGTGATGCATACAATTATCTTGCTTGATTATTATAACATGAAAAGAGCTGAAAAATAAAATTGTATTCATAAAATTTAATCAAAGACAATAAAGTACAATATGTGGGTCACAGTGATCTATGGTTGTAATCTAAGAAAATAAACTTAACATGAGCCAGTAAATGTTTAATGCTGGCCACATGTACCTTCTTTTATTGCAAATGTGAGGTACTAAAAGAGATGAATAGTCACTAATTTATGATTCTAACACTGACCAAGCATGAGACAAAATTAATATATAAAATGTAACCAAAGTTAGCTAAATGTAAGGGATTTAGAAGTTTTTTGCAAGTCAGTTTGCGTAAGTAGAGCTGACTGGAAAAGTGAACTTGCCCACAAAAATTCTGAGCTTGCCCCAAACATAAAATCATGAGTAAACAAAAGATAAAATAAAAATATAATTTAAGGAAATTACATTATTTAAACTTTTGGGTGTTTTTTTTTTTAAGTCCAAGGTCAATCAATTTGTCTTGCAGAATGGAAAGTCACATGTTCAGCTCCAGTGATTCCAATAGAAAGGAAAGTCAAATGTTCAGCTCCAGTGATTGGAACAGAAAGGAAAGTCAAATGTTCAGCTCCAGTGATTGGAACAGAAAGGAAAGTCAAATGTTCAGCTCCAGTGATTGGAACAGAAAGGAAAGTCACATGTTCAGCTCTGGTGATTCCAATAGAAAGGAAAGTCACATGTTCAGTTCTGGTGATTCAAACAGAAAAGAAAATCATTTGTAGGTCCTTGAACTCAGCAGTGCCAATATTGACATACTTGAACCTCTACCCATGGGAAAGCAAAATGAGCACCGAGAGAAAAAAAGACAATAGCAAACTAAAATTATGTTACAGAAACCACCTGTCTACGAGTGAACAATTTTGTTTCTTCTTCCCTTTTTCACAAATTGAGTAGATAGGATTTATCCCCTAGTTTCATTCATATAATATATATATATATATATATATATATATTCCAGAAATGAAACTAGGAGATAAATCCTATCTACTCAATTTGTAAAAATGGGAAGAAGAAAAAAAAAAGAAAAAATAAGAGGGATTTATTAAAGGAAGCTTATAAAAAATAGGACTTTTCATATTAAGTTTGATTTGTATTCTTGATTTCTGAGAAAACCAAGTGAAAATCATAGAATTGTACTTCCTAGAATAAGCCATGCTATATATAGCTCTGATTACTAAAAGGAGAAGTTATTATCTATAGTTAATAGTTCTATTATTTATTTTTTTTGGGGGGGGGTCTCCAGTGAATCAGTACATTATAGTACAGATCCTACTGATAAGTGCACCGTGGTACACTGCCAAAAAAAAAAATTTCAAGGTGTTTTTCTGTAAACAGTATATCAATAAAATATATACTGTAACTTCAACTATTTCATTTTAAGTCATTTTCTCTATTAATGCTTTTTGTTCTAAATCCCAAAAAGATTTCTCAATGATGTGTCTACAAAAAAAAAATGATGCAACTGCATGCTATACTGCACATGTTGAATATAAATGACCTTAAATGACCAACATGAAGCCTCAAATCTTGTACGAAATAGAATTCCACAAAATACCAAATCACTCTTCTGCCAGCAAGGTTTCAAAACTTCTCTAAGAATGACAGACAACTAATAGATAACCTTGAAATTTGTTGGGACTATAATGTGATCTGCATATGACAAACTTGATTAACATTATTTCATCAGCGCCACCAATAAGAAGAGTTGAAAAGATGCAAATTAAGAGAAGCCAATCTCGTGTGGCTCATACTCATCCAACACGTAAGAATGTTTTCCAATCCCTGTCTGACTTTGAGATTTAAAAAAAATTAAAATAAGAGCTGGACCATTTAATTTTTAAGATTGGAAGGTACCTGAAATAATTTGCCAAAATAATTCTAGCCCACAAAATGTTAAATAATATCCTTGCTCTGATATGTAAAAAACAAACTTATTCTATCCATCATTTTTGTTGTAAAAAATATTTTCCCTTGAGCCAAAAGAAAGAAGAAAAAGGTAAAAAAAGACCCCACCCCCTGAATGGCTAGGCCTCTATGCTAAATTTTTAACTCTATGTTCACTCTTAAATATTGTGTATTTTTTTCCATCAGATTTTCCTCCCAAAATGCATTAATGTATCACAATATATTATACCTGAACCAAATTCTAACTGATAAAAGTGGACTACAGTACTACTAAAAAAAGCTAAAATGAATTACTGTAATGAGTCATAACATGTTAAACACAGTGTGGGTGTGTGAGCAAACAAAAGATGGTCTGAATGAACAGTATTACATTTCTTTACTGATGGCACTGTTAGCTTAGCAAAGGTGTGACCTTATCAAAAAGCAATTTTAAGCTACATACTAGTTGTAAGGTTATCAACACTTGAAAATGTCAACTTGCACTTATTTTATTATCTTGCATCACTTGGACATGTAGATATGTATTAATGGAATGTACATCACCAACAAAAAGTGTGTCAGACAAAACTGTCCTTAAACACAAACTTAACTGGACTTCAGGAAATGGCTTCACTTAATTAAGGGTCGTGTTACCTGGTGAAGTGAGTGATTATTTGGCCTAAAATATGTAAACTTCACATTTTTCTGTCAGGAAAGCGAACACATTTTTGCTCAATGATTTATTTTAGATGTAAATTGTGTTGCAGTACTTTCGAGATGCTGTATATCCCTAGCCTGGAAGTTTTGACAGTGTAACAGCCCAAAGTGAACCTGGTGTTAAATATGCAGACAAACTCTTACATATTCACTGGCAAGTGTTTTCAATAACTGCCTGACCATTAACCCTTTCCAAGCAAGTTTTTGATGAAACATGCCAGTTACTGTTTTAACACTATGTAAATAAATAATAATATGTGTTTGGAGAGGATAATCAGCAAAGTAGACTTTCTAATTTACTTTTCTTCAATGAAGACCTCAACTTCATAAAAACAGTTTGAAACCGTAAGTGAACCTAAAATTATAATTGCAGTCATAAATTGCTGTATTTAAGAAATTGTACTTCCTTAGATTGTCTATTTTCATAAATTAATTGACAAATAGATCAACGCATAGAACACAGCATCTAAATCGTATGTGATAGAAGATATTTGCAATCCTATCAATGGATTGTTGTAATAAAGCCAGAGTAGCTACATTAAGAAAATCCCTCTTTCTAAAAATATTTGCACACGCATATTATGCATGCAGATTTGTGTTGTGTTGATTCAGTTGGAAAAAAGGGTCAAGTTTATCAACATTTAATGCTTCACTGAGTTGTCTATGAATAGTTAATGCTAATCAGCAACAATGAAATTCAGATGACTAGTATGGTATAGAGTTGCATGTGCCTTCCCTCCATGTACATTTTACAGCGGCTTTTTACAAGGAAGTTTAGAAATCTTCCTGACTGCCATTCAGAAAGTTAAAAAAATTAAGTGGTAGTTTATTAAGAATTTTACTGATTTACAACACTGTAACAGGGCTCGAAATTAGCGGTAGTCCGCTAACCTGAGGCTAGTAGATTTTCTGTCGGACTAGTAACTATCATAATGTTATTAGTCCGAACGGCAAGTAAGTTTTGTTTATCAACAGTCAGCGTTTGTTTACTCAATACCCTAATAAAGATGTGACTTCAGCATATATTCTGTAGAATTAACGCAGTGACCGTTGTAAACACAGTCATAAAATATTAGCATGAGAAGATGAAGTAAATTTCTGCCTCAGAAATGTGTTTCTATTACAATAAGCCATCTGATTTTCGCGTCAGCTATACTGTAACATCTCAAATTTCAAAACAAGGCACAATTCCTGCCTAATAAGACAGGCAAAATGTGGCGTTTTATAAGTGCTCTGCCTCCGGCAATAAAGCAAAAGTTGAATGAAAATGACATAAAAGATAGGAATGCAATACTAGTGTGTGACATTGTTTTGTCAACAGTTAGATGCTGACTGTCTTCTGAAATAAAACCTACCCACCACAGAATTTAAACATTTGTGAGAATTTTCTGAAACATTCCAATAAATAAAAGATTTTATTTACATATGTTTAAATCACATTTTGAGTATAATTTGGAATATATAGTCATGAAGAAGACATTCAGTGTGTGTGTGTGTGTGTGGGGGGGGGGTTACATTAAATTATTGGTCTATACATGTATAAAACTCGTCCACCTTTCTGATTACTATCATTACTAAAATTTATCATTCAAACCAGGAAGCCATACAAGTGTAGTCTTATAAGGTTATCTGCCTTATACTAGGTATTTTAAAAGAAGAAAAAAAACATCACAACATTGCATAGAAGTTGTGAGCAATTTCTAACTTCACTGAATTTCAATATGTGCTGACCTTGCTCATAATAAAAACCACCGGAAAGACTGATGACTGAAATCCATTAACCATGATGAATGATATCCATTAACCATGATGACTGAAATCCATTAACCTTGATGACTGAAATCCATTAACCATGATAACTAAAATACAATAACCATGATGACTGAAATACATTAACTGTGATGAATGATATCCATTAACCATGATGAATGAAATCCATTAACCATGATGACTGAAATCCATTAACTATGATAACTAAAATACAATAACCATGATGACTGAAATACATTAACTGTGATGAATGATATCCATTAACCATGATGAATGAAATCCATTAACCATGATGACTTAAATCCATTAACCACGATGACTGAAATACATTAACCATGATGACTTAAATCCATTAACCATGATGACTGAAATCCATTAACCATGATGACTGAAATGCATTAGCTTACTTCAATGCATGGGTCACACCTGTATGCTTGAAAAACATGCAAGGCATGAAGACTATAATTAAATATTGGACAAATTCATCTTTTCATAGCTTCCAGTGCCAAAACTTGGAATATGAACAAGGATTTAGTTCTGGGGAGAGTTCATTCTCTTCTTCCAGTTTTATGTTTGTATGGCTAGTAGTAAAAGTGTAACTAAAAGCATTTGTTTTTTTTAGAATAACTTTTAAGACGTTATTGGCTAGACCATGCTACAAAATGGATGGTAGGTTGTGCCTAACACTATGATACAGAATGGCATGATCAAACCCACAACTCTTGATCAGGAGTCATAGGCTGTACCAACTGAGTTACTCACTTACTCATGTAGCAACATCTCCCTGTAACTATGCACATTTTGTATGGAACCAAAAGCCTATAAATCAGAAAAGCAATTTTTATTAAAAAATTCTACTTCTGACACCAATAAAATACAATTAACAAACCATATAACATTCACTATATTTTTTTCCACAATGCATTAAAGATGGAAATTGGGGTGGTAGAAGGCACCCATTCATGGCAAAGTGATGTCAACTTCATTCTCCTGATGTTAAAATGAAATTTCATAAGTGAGAGTAGCTATAACAAAAAACCCTCTAGCATAGTCCGTGACTAAAATGGGGTTATAAATGTGTTATATAGGTCTACTATACATGTAAGTGTGTGCTACGATGTGTTTCACTTGCTGTTTGGACAACAGCTAGCTAGCACTCAAACCACTTACCTTTCCAGGATCATCTTTTGACCTTGGTACTTTTAAAAAACATTTATTCAGAGATAAATTATGCCTTATGGAGTTCTGAAAAAGAAAAACAAAATTCTTGAATTAGGCATGGTTATTGGTAATGTCTCTTTCAATTCATAGTTTTTAAGTTTGTTTAACAATGACAACAAATACATGAAGTACAGAATTCCCAGATTCAGGAACTGCGACTCCATATAATTAAATGTATAAAAAAAAAAAAAAAAATTTCTCAATTGAAAGTAACTATATTTTTATTCTCATTTCTGAGAGCTCTGTTAAATGCAATATGTAAAAGAATAATTACCAGTTATTTTTGCATTGTTTTCTAAGTTATCTAGAAAGCCATTTCATCAGCACTGCATAAAACAAAGAGAAGAACAGTGAAAAATATCAACATAAAGCAAATTTTAGATCTGATGAGTCAATGGATCACTTGATAAAGTTTGTCAGTTTTTCATGTGATATTCACTTAATTCTTTCAGCTGCATGTCTCAGAAACTTTTTCCAATGAAGTCATCTTTCACCATCATCACTAATTTTCAAAAGTCCTGCAAAGACAGGGGTCTCAAACATGCAGCTCACAATCAGATTGTGGCCATAAGAGTTATTTCCTGTGGCCCACAATGACACCGAAAATTTGTAAAATAATAAATAATGCAAATTTTTTTCTAAACAGTCAGCCATTTATTTTATAAAACTTAATCATTACATCATTTACATCTTGTTTCCAGCATTTCAACTGGCTACCTTTAATTAGGAGCTGCTTTTCCTGTATGAAATGGTTTCAGTGATGTATCATTCGTGCCAATGTATTAATTTTCATGTGGCCCTCATGGTGATTTGAGTTCAAAGCCCCCCCCCCCCCCCCGTTTTAAGAGCTCATTGGTATTTTCCTATGATCTCTGGTATAAGCAGAGAGTTAGACAATTATTTAAAGTATGTTCATGCAAACAAGGTGTTATTCTTTCCCTGCTCTTCTTTCCACCATGGCTATCAACATCTTTGAATTCAAGTGTCTTGCCAGAAGATTCTGTTTTGTCAGCACTGTAGATGTTATCTGTATTGGTCTTTGCAGCAATAATGCACAACTGTTCCATCAGTCAGTCATGTCTTATGAATTTGTGTTCAATGTGTTTTCTTTTCCACAAACTTTTTTGAAGGAGATGCAATGTCTTCACTTGAACCAGCCAATCCAACTTTGGGATGCATTAAAAGTGGGAACAGCAAATTTTTACGAGAACTGTTCAGATTCTGGCAAAAGCATAGGACCTGAGAAAGCAATGTTTTGATCTCTAGCAGGTTTATTTCACTTCAGAGTTACCTCTTCAACCCTGCTGAAGGTCACAGATTTCATTGCCTTCTCTCTTGCCTGAATGTCAAGTAGTTTTTTTCCAGCCATCTTGATAGCATGTTCACAAGAATGCTTGGCAATTGTGAGTACGCACTCAACCTTAAAGTTGAATGCATTGAGCATTAAGATTTATCACATTTAAACTGGAGAAGTCTTTGTGAAGGGTTACTTCGACCTTCTTCATCTTTTCCATGTCAGTGTTATAACTTCAAAGGGGCCAGCTTAATTCCGACTAAATGAAATCGACAGGGACATCTAACAGTATATATAGCATGGTCTTGAAAAAGACATAGCTGAACTTCTGATCCATGTTAAATCATTCTTCAAAAGGAAGAGTTATATAACGCAATTTAGGGATTCTGACTGACAAAGGAAATGTTATCCTAGGAAATTTTAGAAACCACTGCTTATGATTGGTCCAAGTGAAAGTAAGGCATACACCTTGAAAGTAATGTGTATTTAACGTGACAATCTTGGTCAAAATTCTTTAGCCCAAAATTTTCCAAGAGATGTAAATTTGGCTCTGGAGAAGCATAGGAAAAAGAATATTGCCTTCCTCATTAATCAAGAAAAGGGACCAGGTGTCTGTTTTGTGAGAAAAGACAGGGGTTACTGATAGGATGCACAATTTCTAAAGAAAACAGCATTAAGGTACACAATTTTAATTTCACATAATATTCTTTTTCTTTCATTGTATGTTTTATGCAAATGGGTTTGATATTACTAGGATCCATATTATGTATTGTTTATTCAATTTCATGGAAATGTGTTGATGATAGAGTTGTTGTGCACTTTATCTTTTTAATTTTACAGTTATTAGTTCATTGGTAGAATTGATTGTAAGTGATCCAAAATTTTCATTTATGTAGGATTTCATAGGGTTATTAAAAAAAAAATATGGAATAATTTCCTTGCTCTGTTAGGACGATACTGATTATCATGAGTTAATGATTATTACCTATATTTTTGCTTTGGTATTGTTTAAATAATCTTCATAGGTTAAAGATCTGTGAATTTTATGCAATGGTAATCAAACACGTTGTAGCATAAGGTAATTTTTTTTAGACCGCTCAGGTGGTAATTTATGACCTGTTGTTGTGAAGCAAGGGTAATGTTTTACTGTACTGTCAGAATTTACACAGTGTCTGGATAGCTAGTATGCTTCTGAGTAACTTAAGTGAAGAATTTTATGTACATTTAGAAAGTGGAACAGGTAGAGATTTAAGGATATTATTTTGTCATTTCAGGAAACAGCTTTCAGAGAGAGTGAGACAGGACAGTCCAAAGTCAGAAGTCCAGAAGAAAAAAAAAAGCAACTAGTTCAGAATATGAAAAACAAAGGAAGTCCAGAAAGGCATGATGCAGTCGGAATCAAAAGACACTGCACTCTTTACACCACTCAATATTATGATGAAATAAATCCAAATTAGACACCGACATCAATTTTTGTTAACATTGCTTAAGTTAAATTGAAATTACCAATATTAATTTGATATGATTAAATTTGATATAGGGGGCTGACATCTTGCATTATTTCTTCCCAATAATCTTGCCCCGTTTTCTCTTGATATTCTATCTATTCAGTCACACCAGGTCACAACATTGAGGGAGTTAATTCCCAAGATAACATAGCTAAATCCAATTAACTGTCCCTCTTACTAAGAGGGAGACGTTACAGCAATCTTGGCTTTGCTTTCAAGAATAGTACTGAACAGTAGTTGGTTTTTATATATTTTGGCTACATCTTTCAATCTGTAACTCCTCCAGCTTCCATGGCTTGGTGATTCATTTACTATGTAGTGATCAAAGTAACTTCATATACATTTTTAAAAATAAAATACACAGCCTAATGTAACATTTAATGGGTTCAGATTTTCCAACTTTCTTTTATCAGACCGTAACTTTACATAAAATTACTGCCCTTAAATATATTAATAATGGGGTTATAAAAAGGCGAGTCAATTACTGGACTAGCAACAAACAATAAACATAATCCACTTTTCGATTAATCAGTACAGTTTCAACTGACAGATATGTCACGATTCAAGAAATCAAACACGTCTCGCATGACAGTTTCCACACTTTGGATAATGCGTTACCATTTCAATAGGATTTGAAAAAACTGAACTGCTAAATTGCTTTCATTATGTATTCAAATAATAAATATTTGGATAATAGATGTTTAAAAAAAAATACTGATTATTATTCTGATAAAAAAAGTTTGAGTAACTTAATTCCTCTAAGTTTTAACATGAAGTAAACTATTAATAAAATATTTTTTTTCAAACCACTTTGTCATACAAATGATAGACCTATATAACTACAATGGTTATCTTGTTTGAATGGCTATAATTTTGGTCATTGGGGCCCTAACAGTATAGCATTATAGATTTATCTGGATTGAAGCTATAATGATGGTACATCATTTACCTGGGAGCATTGAAGTATCCTTGTCCCTAGACAAAAGAAACAATAACTATCAGTGAGCCGTATAATTAGACAGCCATATATTCAAATTTTCATTACAGTATTCACTGTACATGATTATACTGAATAAAGTAAAGTGATTTTACAAACGACTTACAAAACCAATCCAGTCATCAAACTGCTCTCATGTCAAGTTGTTATCAAGAGTTAATTAGTGCAATTTTCATTCAATATTACTGTACATAAAATCTGCTGAGATGGTCCCTGCATGCAAATGAACAAGTGAAAATTACTGCCTTTCATACTTTTATTTGTCCACAACATTAAGCGAATAATTTCAGTCATCCTGAGTTTCAAAATCCGTGAAAAATATACACATTCATTCGATTAATCAGACCCGGCTCCCTTTCCAAGTACTGTACTCATGACCCCTAAAATGACATGTGGATTGGGATTCACAGAGTTAATAATGCTTTCAAGGTGAATTGGCAGGATTCGGGGAATTGAGGTGGGTTGTCTAAAAATACTTAAGTAGCCAATACATGTAAATTTTAGTTTTATTAACAAATATTCCATAATAAAAGCTGGTGTTTGTTTCTGTTCTACATTTAGGCAGAGTTAAATTGTACGCCCACTCATGACTGTTAAAATCGGTGCTACATTGAGTTACCCTGTCAGTCAGGTATGACTGTAATATGATGCTCCTATGAAATACTGATGTACTCCAGAGTTTCCTTTCAAAATCTAAAATCTTGCTTAAATTTTTGTCCTGTGCATTTATAATATTTCAATAGCAATAGTTTTTAGTTGACTTGTTTTGACGAGTAAATGTCATTTTTATTCTCACATATCTAGACTGATAATGCATTGCATTTTTTTTCTCTCTTAGGTTTTTGTCTCATCAGGTGTTTCTTATTACCCTCATGTTGTGCAGAGACCCACAAATTTTTAATATGATGCCCAGTCCTGACACCACAAGATTTCTGACCCTCCATCTTGCAATCATAGGGGTAACACTGCTCACTAATACAGAAAAAGCTTTTAATACCATGGACAAGCCATTATCAAGGTGAAGAACTTCTGTGAAACTCAAACTGTAATTGAACCATCCTGCTAAATCGATGGTTTTCCAGATTTCTATTTATATCGTCTACTAAGTGTGGTCTGATCCCAAAACAAATGTAAAGTAGTTCCAGTCTTCCTTGTTATATGTAGCCAAAAGCATTTCTTCAGTTGATCAATTATTTAATGAACAGGTAAACCATTGAAGATATACACCTACAGCAAGAACTGAATGCTGTATACTATATTTACACACAAGAATAGCCACATTTAATTCTGGCCATGTGCCAGACCCAATATTAGAAGTAAATGGTAAAGTGCAGCACCACAGAACATATTAGGGCTACAGGTACCATACCAAATAAATCAATGTTGTAAATGCTGATGAGCTTGCAGAAAGATACAATTGTTTCATATCCAGGACTATTTTCAAGATCAATAAAGATATTGTGGCCAGCAGTTTTAAGTGAAATCAATCACTGTATCTGTAACATCTCCTCTTATTTAACCTGAATTAATTCAACAATTTGTATGAACAAATTTTATGAATGACCACTATACATTTACAATCTCATGAATGACCGTTATACATTTACAAAATCTTAATGACCTTTAGACAAGAAAAATTGGAAAGGGTGACAGTCCAAAATATCCAGATTTAAAATGCCTTGTTGTGTTCGATATTTTACAGAGGCTGCAGTCATACATTTTTAAGCATGTCTGATACATGCCAGTTCATACACATTTAACTACCGTAAGGTTTAAAATGGGGGGGGGGGGGGTCTTTTTGTTTGCGTATGTGTGTTTTCACATTTTAACAAAGCTTTAACAATTTGAATCATATCTCTATGATGCATGCAGTGTGGCAGTTTACAGTGATGTCTAGCATTGAGTGTCCCACCCAGTCCCATTATCCTGACAATAGGCTGACCAGTCCTAACACTAACCTCTTAATACTGAGCAGCAAATGATACAGCTGCTAATTGTAGCATTTTTCTATAAGTCTTTGGTATAACTCAAAACTGGGATAGAACATGCAACCTTCCACATCCGAAGTGGATGCTCCAACCAACTAAGTCAACCAAGTAGTCCCAAATAAGTAGTGTTGTTCCGATTATCGATTATAATCGATCATCAGTTGGTTGAGCAAACCAATAAGATAATCAATTCTGAACTCCATAACTGATGTGTGAAAAGGGAGACTACTTTTTAGGTGTATGCAAAGCACAAAGGTTAGTAAAACTCCCAGCCACTAATGTTGATCTGAAATTTATTAATTCCATTCACAACTACAAATATGAAACCTTATGATTTATAATTAGGAACACATAACGACATAGTCATTATTATATGGTCAAGTTGTTAAATTGTTGAGTTAATAAATTTAATTTTTTTGATTTGTTGATTTGTTTCAGTTAAATTGCAACATCTTTTGTAGTATTTATAAACATGACAAACGAGAAAAACATGACCTTCTATACTTTAAATGATAGACACATCACATGTGAACGAAAGAATTTTGGGGGAATGTAGCAATATTTCAGTTACATATGACTGATCAGCCATAAAAAGTTGAGTTCATTTAACAAAGTTGTAGAACAAAAGTAACACACAATGTAATCTAAATGTCAGGTTAAAGTATACATGTCATTAAAAGAGATTACTCCTGTACATTTATAAACATAATGAACTCTTGATCAAAGATATAACTGGTTAACAAAAGTTAAAATTTGCTCTTAGTAACCGATTATCGATTATGAATTTCTGACCGATTCACATCACTACAAATAAGTAACAAAATGTTCACTTCTAAACATTAATCTCCTCACCAACATGAACTTGTTTGGAATAGCCAACAAAATACACTGGTATATAGGTGAATACAGTCACTTGAGCACAAAAACGTAACAGTAACCAATAGGGCATAACCGATTAGCATTTTTCTACCGATTTCCGATTCCGGATTTTGGGCATGAAATTTTTCCGATTCCGGATACGATTCAATTAATCGGAAATGCTAAATCCGTATTTTTTTTCTTCTAAAAAATTTCATCTTCCGTTTCCGTATTTCTGGTATCTGCTTTTGCCGTGTCTAGCATGTTACTTAGTACTTTACCATATCCGGCTTCATTTCCGGTTTTCACCCGTCCATTCAAATAGATTGTCTCACAGCGTGGATGCGTTGACCATATTGAACTTTTCTGACTTCTTATTTAACTTTATTAACGCACTATCGAATGACACGCAGTGTTAGACACGGTGCTATAAAAATTCAACTTTATTATTTTTATTATCCGAATCGGTTGTTCCTGCCTTGATATTGAGGATAGCATACAAGTAAAATAAATAACTTTTATACTAGTTAAGGTGGATTATATTTATCCATATGCCAAGCTTCATAAATGTCTGTGAAACAGGACCCAAGACAATAGTAGGCATCAAATTCACCTAGTTCTTGGGTGTGGATGAGCTATCCTCCTTGCGACACTTCCATGTGCCAAGTTTCACAAGTTCTTGGGAAATAGATTCAAAGATTTTAATGGATGTAGCAAATGGAAAGGTGAAATACAAACATCATTTAAGTTTATAAATTAGGCAACATTTACCTTGTTTGGGTATTAATTGCCAACTTGCTTTCATGGCATTATAGATACATGACAATTCTCATCCCATTAGGTGAATGATAAATTTCCAGGTCATTTCCAAGGGTTTTCCAGAATGAAATTAATTTTTTCAAGGTTCACATATGACCATTACTGAATGCATGGTATTAAAGAACATTTTAGATTATAAAAAATGCATTTTCTAAATCTAAAGATGTTTCTCTTTCAAGACTCTCCAAAACATCCAAGTCTAAAATGATGATCATGTACAAAATCAAAAAATGTATCACATGAAACAAGTTTGATTGTATTCCAATAAATTGGCATGTAAAGTCATAAAAATTCTAACTTATGTTGCTGACCACCATTTTGTTGCGCTAGCGGGAACACGATGAACATATATAAATTAGTTTTGTTACCTTTCAAAACTTTAATTCTCAAGAATTCTAATATGTATTTGCAGCTTATGGAAGGTAAACATTTCCTACTACAGTAAAAAAAATAAAACAATAAACACAAATAACTAGAATCTTGTCTTGTAACAAAAGAGTTTAACCCAGAATTTATCTGTGCCAACAAAATCCCAAACAAGATTTTTCAAACAACCTCATCTCCTTCACAAAATCTGTTAAAAAATCCATCATTTAAAAAACATTTTTAAAAGTGTTGATTTAAATTTTGACAAAAACCTTCAAAATTATATATTGTTGTATAAACAAGGACTGAATTTTTTGTAAAACCAACAGTATTCTTGTAATTCGTTAAACCACTCCCCATACCTGTATTGATACATATGCTCATAAAACGTTTTTAATATACAATACAAGGGGAGACAATTTCTCATTTCAGCTTTAAGATTCAACAATTTGGACTACATATTTGACTTAAAACAAATAGCTGTCCCTATTCCCTATTCTAATCTGTTTTTTTCTCCGAATATTCCCACCCCATTTTTGATATTTGGACATTTAGGTTTGGGGTCACTGCAATTCCATATAAAAACTGATTTTGTCACCACCATGCTGAAGCAACATCTGGTACTTGCTTACCAGCAGGCTTAGAAAATTTAAATGTACATTATATAGACATGTACCTGCATGAAATTGATAGGAAAATTAATTTTTTTATCACAAATAGCAAGTATTACAAGTATTTGGGCTTTGATTTGCTGACAGACATGACAAAACTAAGATGAAACCTGACCCAGTAATCGCCATTTGCATGACTAGTCACATAACTTCACAAATCTAAAATGACATCGTATGTCCAATAGTCATGTGATATTAACAACAAACGTCTTTTTAATGTTGTTGTACATAAAATCATTTATATTAAACGAACGTCAGATACTTTTTTGTAAAAACCAGCAGCCTGGCCAGTATAATTTATCAACTCGAGAGCACATGTCAACATGGCAGTCATGTGATACAACAAAACTCCAGAAGTCGTTCTCGGAAAACATAGATATTGAAAATTGTGTTCTTTCATTTTTGAAATTTTATTATAGCCAGTTTACGACTTTCATTTAAATTTTTAAAAATATTTTTCTCTACAACATTTGAAAATGTGGGTTGTTAGATTTGATAACTCATGCTATTGTTGTTGTTATGATTAACGCCACTTCTCATCACACTACAGGCTATACATGGTGGCCAGTAATAATGGTGGAGGAAGAACCCAGGAAAACACCCCGAAAGAACCACCAACCCACAAGAAGCTACTGGCAAGTTTTCTCTCACATATCCACATTGGCTGAATCTGAGACTCAAACCCACACAGACAGAGGTGAGATGTCAGTGATCCGTAACGGAGAGCGCTTTAGACCACTCAGCCCCCTTACTCATGCTTTTAGCAGTGCAAATCGCAAGTACCAGGTCACATTTCATCAATGCCATAGTTTTCTCTTGTCTACATAATGATTATTAATACTCACAGTTTCTTGTGAAAGTAAGTAATTTTCATATCGATTTCATATATGTATCACTCGAGCTAACAACGTTTAAAGTTTGCTAGGCCATCTGGTAAGCGGCTATGCTTTGTCACCATTTTGGCCTCTTGTGATGCTAGAATGGTTTTCATAAATTCCACGTAAGGAAAGATATCAAGCTGACTTTGAAAATAAAAGTCTATTAGAAGAATCTAATCTGCTGAGTGTTTAAATAAAGTCAACATTGATAACTTTTGTGGATATGTCTCAGTAAAGGTAAATTGGGTGATCAGGTTTTGACGTGACTGAGGTATATATACCCTGACTTGCTTCTGTATGCATTTCATCCGTGTATGTATAATATGGTCCAAAATTATTTAGAGTGTAATATCCAACAGACCAACGAATGAACAAATAACCTATGAACAAATGAACACGACAATAGATTCAATTCCAATTTTCTTCTCAAGCCGATTTAAATAACATGTACATGTAATTATATAGAGTGACAAATGTGTGTATTCAGTGAAATATATAAAGGTTGCAATAAAATTTGCTTGCTAGAAAGTTCAATCTGATATGAAACTGTCCAGAGGTAAGCAGCTTTCATGACTTCCACCTCTTATCTTCAAATGTGGCGGCAAGCCACAGCATCCAATCAAGATCTAGTTATTCAAATCTGAACAATGTTCTTACACGACTGAGACAAGAGGGGCACACAACTTGCATGTACTCAAAAATAAGCAAATTTCCACTGCCAGTCCATGTTTGTACAAATACCTTTCACTCAAATACACCTGAAATGGCTTCCCCCCTGGTATGTGGTCATATTTTCGATGTTAAACTTACAAAGTATCCTTTTAAACTCAATTGCCTCCACCATTTTTGGTTGATGTACAATGCACAGCTGTTAAACACTATTGGTTAGTTGGACTACATGCTAAGGGCAGCAAGGCATGAAATATATGTTGCTAAGACAAAGCAATAAAATATGTTTGATCCACCAAGATAGGGTTATCATATCAGAACCTGGGCTAGTGATGATAAAAAATCCATATGCCAGAATACTTTATGTCAAATCTGATGTTATTCAGTTAGTCATTTTGGACAAGAAGTTATGTGTATATATCAAATGTGTGAAGGGGCAAATTTCAGGCGATCTATTAATAAAACATTAGGTGAGGCCAGCTAACCATTAGTTAGATTTATGAAGACACGCTGTGTCAAAGGGGGGTCTGTATAGTAGAGTGCGACCACTGTACTAATTAAACCATGTTTACTCCTCAATCAGACTGACAGCTAGCGACATTTTAACGTTTCATTTTTCACGAAAAGTGTAAAACTTGAGAAAACGCAAGGATTCTGTTACTTAAAAACAAGCATGTCAGGCTGACCAGACATAAGCAACTCTTGGAGAAAAGTGGTGGAAAATACATTTGATTGTGATTGGTCAGTTAAATAAGGGGTATCTTTTCACATGAAGTTTCGTAGGACTTAATATATCCATATTGAAAACTAAAATTAGCATGTTCTCCATTCTCAGCGAGAGGCACCTTCGCTGGCTAGGCCATGTTAGGAGAATGGACCCAGGCCGCATACCCAAGGACCTGCTGTACGGCGAGCTAGTAGAAGGTGCACAAACGACTGGAAGGCCACGTCTGCGATACAAAGATGTCTGCAAAAAGGACATGAAGACAGCCAACATCAACATAAACAATTGGGAGAGCTGTGCTGACAACCGCTCCGCGTGGCATCTTGCTGTCAGACAGGGCACTCAGAAAGCTGAGGAGATGAGAAAAACAAACCTCGCTGCAAAGAGAGCCAGGAGGAAGGCGAACCAAAAACATCCTCAGCAAGCATCAGCATACACCTGCAGCAAGTGCAACAGAGACTGAAGGTGCAGATAGGACACCCAAATCGGAAGCTACACCATCGTCTCTCGAAGACGGATGGATGCCGACGATTGAAAACTAAAATTAGTCTGAAAATTTCTCTGCAAGAGACAACCTGAGGTAGAATTGTTTACTAGGACTCCGGATGTTATTTTAGAGAAATACGTCCGTTAAGAAAAACCCGCCAAACTAAATAGCTTGTTGGAACATCTTGAAGTTACGTAAATTGCAACATACACTTTGGAAAAGGAATTGGGAAACGGTAATTGCAGTGAATGCATGATACAGTGGACAAGTCCGGAATCGAGTGGAAACATCCACAGGTGCAGATTATCTAGAGAGACAGTGTCTTCCAGAACCAACAGTGAATTGAGCAGTGAACGGGATCAAGGAATAGCAGGTTATGAAAATCGAACAAGGCATTGACTTTGATTGTCCCACTCGATGATATGATGATTTAAAGCTATCAGTAATTGATCGGCTAATTTGTTTAAATCTATTTCAAATTTTATTTTAATTCGGTGAAAGTTTTATTTCTAAACAGCGTGTATTCCTAATGAAAGGAAGTTTTCATAATTGTATATGTACTTGATTAAATTGTTTGTTTATATTTACGGGAGCTCAGAGCTGCTTGTTCAATATACCTGCTCATTTTACTCTATCTATTCTCATACTCAAACTGGGCAATTATATTGATGGCGTTCATCTCTTAGATAATGAGTATCAAAAGGGAGTGGGTTAGAGTTGTTATTATTATTATATGTTGTACAATACCCCTTGACCAAGTGGGACTTAACACTTACCCTTTGACAAGTGGGGCTTGTACAATACTATAAACGGATAATGCACCCGCAACTGACAAAGTGTCTGAATTTTACTTTTTCATAATGGCAGTTATACTTGGTTGTGGATAATTTGTACAAACCTGAGAGTGCTCCATACTGAACATGGCTGATTTCAATCTACCATACTTGGGTTGAAAAGCTGAAAATAGCAAGCAAGGATGGATGCCAGGTTGAGGACCAGAACATAAACTCAACTGGCCTTATGGACAGGTAAACAAACTGGTAACCCAACTGCACCTGAGATCACTCACAAACTGACATATATTTAATACCAACAGCAAATGCAGTTGGACATGAAATCTGTCAATAGGATGCTTTTTGTTGAAATTTCTCTGCTATGAAAACAACTGTTTTCAACTTTCTCTAGTGTCTCACTGTCCCTAAAGTCACATGATAACAATGTTTTTGGATCAGCAAAGTTGCATCTGTCTGTTTTTTTTCCATACTCAACTGACAATTATCAAGAGAGGAAGCCCAGTAATTTAAACTGGTGACAGCGGGTAGTGTATTGGGACTTCATGTGGAAGGGCCATTAAAGTGATCTAAATTCTAGATCTGTGAAGAATAATTATCTAAAATTGATAATTGCATTCACTTAAGTTGTGTAAAAAAATATGATGTTTAGGAATAATTATGAGATCACACCAAGCCACCAAAATCATGGTTTGGGAGTTGATCTGTTGGACTAATTTAAGCAAATACCTGATGATCAACATGATTATCAAAGAACCAGAATGCAACACTATTTATTCTGAATATATGACCCATTGTAAAAAGAAAATAGGTGTCTCACAACAAATTGCATGCTTTCGATGAAATTAGAAAGTTTAGCCAGCCTGATTTTCTTCAAATTTTGTCTAAAGAAAGGCATATTCAAGTACTTAAATCTCTCAAATCTGTGTGGTTCCATGACAACTTGTATGTCAGAATAGACACAGGAAAAAAATACAGTATTTATGCTATTTTTAGAAACTTTTTGGCTTGGGTAGATTCACTACAAAGTTTATTTAGATCACAAGTTCAGTTTGTGACAAGTGTGGAGCACATCCTTAATGTGATAGACATGTCTGACAGATGTCACTGAACTAATGTTTTCCAGTTTCTGTGCCATTTTAATCATTTTTTGAGACACATAATCTTGCCAGTTAAAATTTCTGAAAAATTTTAAGGACTAAATACTTCACTTACCAATTGTGCATTTATTTGGTCAAAGAAATAATGACAAAATGTTATACTATGCCATGACAGAATGGAGTATAATAATACAGTACATACAAAGTGTTGGTAGTAATGAAGCATTTGTTTTTTGGAAGAATTATGTTTTATTTGTTTTTAGGGCGTCCAAGTTTGGCATTCATTATACATGTACTGGAAAATTTGTAAGAGTGAAGTTTGTTATACTTTTGGTTAAATGCTATAACATGTAATCAAAGCTGTAATAAGAATCACATCAATGATGTACTCTTGGACGAGTTAGGCACAAAACTTAGGCTTAATGGGTCCTCACCAACTAGAACGGTTAGCAATAAATTAATCTCATCAACATTTCATTTTTGTATGCTCTTAGGGACCATTTCAGAACACTGTACAGGGACCATTTCAATGGTCAGCATTTAACACAATATCCACTTTAAGGTGACCCGTCAAAAGAGCGCATGACAAAAGAGCGCATGACAAAAGAGCGCCGATATAAGAGCGCAGACATAAGAGCGGATACAAAAGTGCGCAGACATAAGAGCGCAGACAAAAGAGTGCCAACATAAGTGCGCAGGCATAAGAGTGCAGACAATTGGACGCACTTAAACAAATACTTG
Organism: Unio delphinus; assembly: GCA_029339505.1. Lineage (NCBI taxonomy): Eukaryota > Metazoa > Mollusca > Bivalvia > Unionida > Unionidae > Unio > Unio delphinus. Next base: position 1,266,634 of record JAQISU010000068.1, read on the forward strand.
AGGTACGAATAAACGAATAATTGTTTAGAATGAAGCAATGAGAGGTACGATCAAACGACATCGCAGCTATTTGTGTTTATTTATACGCTGTGTATATGGCTTCTACCAAATGCCCGAATGCAGTACAATATATAATATAGAAAATGCGTTATTATAAATGCAGTTTTAAAATATTTCTTACCCAAGTAACATGGAGAAGATCGAATCACAGAAAGGGAAGACTATGATATTGGTCGAAGGCTACATATATCGGAAGGACTGGGCAAATGCTGATGGAAGTACGACATGGAGATGCTGCAAGAAAGATGGTTGCCGAGGACAGATGAAAATGCTGAACGATGATGTTTTGTCATCATCAGAACACAATCACGCTCCTGATCCAGCTAAAAATGAAGCAGCAAAAGTGGTGTCGGCTATACGAAAACGGGCAGTGGAGGGGGTGGAAAAACCAAGGCAGGTTATACAACAAGCCAGAGCAAGAATTTTGATGGAAGTAGCACCTCATTTGCCAGCATACGTCACTTCACAACGTGCAATAGAAAGACAGAAAACGCAATAAGCTGCCATACCCTAATCCGCAGAACGTTGCAGAGATAACAATTCTGAACCTCTTTAAACGACAACAAGAGGGGAAAACTTCGTCTTGTGGGATTCAGGGCCGACTGACGTTTACAGAATGATGATGTTTGGAACAATGGATAATATCAATCGTCTACAGCAAAATGAACATTGGTTTGTGGATGGAACTTTCAGAGTTGCACCAGTAATCGTCTATCAGATATTTACAATCCATGCTTTGATAGATAACAAGGCAGTGCCCTTGGTTTATTGCCTCATCCAGGATAAAACCGAAGCAACCTATATCCGAGTTTTCGAGAAAATTAAGGAACTTCTAACTACCTTGAATCCATCGAGCATTATGTCTGATATTGAGAAAGCGACACAGAATGCAATTCAGCACGTGTTTCCCATTGCACATCTTGTTGGTTGTCTTTTTCACCTAGGCCAATGTCTCTGGCGAAAAGTGCAAGATTTAGGCTTATCGCAACTGTATCATGACGAGGAATTCCGAATGACAGTGAAGATGCTGGTTGCCTTGAGTTTTGTGCCTGTAAATGATGTCTGTACTGCATTCGGGCATTTGCTAGAATCTAGTCCTGCAGAAATTATGCCACTGGTAGATTATTGGGAGGATACTTACATAGGGAGGCAAAGGAGAAACCGTGGAGGTGAGACACACGCTTCGCTGTTGCTCTTTGGAATGTGCATAATCGTGTCGCTGAAAATCTACCCCATACAAACAACTCAGGCATGGCATCGCGCATTTAAACAAACGGTGGATTGCAATCATCCTTCCGTTTATAAATTGATCAACCATTTTCATCTGGAACAAGATCACATCGAAATCGAACTGGCACGTCATCAAGTTGGAGTTAATCAATCAGAAGCTTCAAAGAAAAAATATGTTCAGCTGAACCGAAGATTGCAGGCAATTGTTCCAACCTATGCTAATGTTTCATTGATGGACTACCTATGAGGTATAGCCCACAACTTAGAAATATAAATGCAACTATAAAGATAACTTTTATAGACTGAACTGCCCCTCATTTTGAGACATTTCATTTCAGTTTATATTCTAACTTTAGGCTTAACATGTAGAATCTTTTTATGTGTTATTAGATTGCGTTTTAAATAAATAAATACCATCAAAGGATGCCATCTGATCTGAGTTAACTTTCTTGTTTCTATTTTTTATATATTTTTTTTCTGATCTTTTAGTTTGCACTCTTATGTCGGCGCTTTTTTGTCGGCAAATTAGTGTGCTCTTATGTCTGCGCTCTTTTGTCAGCAAATTAGTGCGCTCTTATGTCGGCACTCTTATGTCTGCGCTCTTTTGTTGTGCGCTCTTTTGACGGGGTGCCCCACTTTAATGATGGGTAGTCTAATCAGAGAGATAAAGAACAGAACGTATCAGGAAATATTTATTAATAGAAATGATATTAGCATTCAAGGTCCAAGGTTTGTGACAAAAAATTAATATGCAAGTTGTGAACTGTCCAAGAAGACATATTACTATGAAGTAGACCATACTAAATTCAATTTGTCATGGTACAATTGTTCCCCACAATGGTATGTAATGACAACAGCAATTATTTGTCTATTCCTACAGTGACTGTGTCGTAACTTTTACAAAGACAATAATTACACAGCAGCCATGTATCTACTATAGCCAAGAAAATCCATACAGTATAGAGGCATGTGAATGCATTTGGAACAAGTCTGCAATACTCTGTATTGACCATGCACCAAATCAGATAGTACACAAACTCTTCTGATGGGGTGGGGCCAGAGTAGCCAAGTGGTCTAAAGCGATTTCCGTTACGGATCACTGCCATCTCACCTCTGCGTGGGTTGGAGTCTAAGATTCGGCTAATGTAGTTATGTGAGAAAGCTTGCCAGTCTTTTTTCAGTGGTTCTTTCCGGGGGTTTTCTTGGGTTCTTCCCTCCATCAATAATACTGGCCACCATGTATAGCCTATCGTGTGCTGAAAAATAGCGTCAAACCCTACAACAACAACAACTCTCTTGATGAACTTAGAAAAGTGAAATTAATCAAATGAAACTAATCTGATAATTAGATTCATTTTTTTTCTTCCTCTCATGATGTTAACTGCAACACTCTATTAACAGGAACAGTATATTGTTATCACTAACAATCATTACTACTTTTGAATGTAATGATACTACAGTAACTGGTTCAGCCAAAAGTAAAATGTATAGCAGATGACAGTAAGCATGGAAATTTCTGTACGAACCAGTGATTGTCAGCAAGGTATTAAAGACATAACTGTATTAGATGTTGATAAATTTTGATTGCTGGAGGGGATGACAGAGGAATAATATGACACTGTACCAGTTTTACAACTTGCAAAAATGGCACTACAGATAATGAACCACAAAAATGGGTACACTTTTAAATGTAACATTTTGTGAAAACATTATTTCTTAAACACAACAGCATACATCATACTAAAAATGTAACTGGTGTGTGAATTAGGTTAGTTATTTAAGTCACTATGACAACAGCCTTGAAAATCATTTTAAGTAAATTGTGTACATTACGGCAGTGCAAAATAGACACCTGCATGTCATGTACATAGTTGCCATGAAAATAGTCTTTCCAAATGATGAACAAACGAGCTATGTGAATAGTCTTTCCCCGTTACAGACTACAGTACGTCATGGTACCGTGAGAAAGAACTCTGCCGAGATATAAAGATCATGTGAGGATATACACAAGATTTAAATATAGTTTTTTAAATGGCCAGAATGTACCACTATCTGATGCACAGCTACACCAATATTCACCCCCACTTCTGACATTTTGTACCCCCCTCAGTGATGTTAAAAAAGAAGAATATAAATACTGCACATAATAATAATGAGGACTTTGTATAGCGCCTAATCTATCAAAGCTCTAAGCACTTTACACCATCTATAATGATAAGACAACACTACAGAAGAACAAATGACAAAAACAATGAAATTGGAAAGCATAAAAAAACATATAAGATACAAAACATTATTAGGTCTCTAAGTTTGTCCCTGCAGTCGAAACAGGCGAGTTTTAAGAGCACTCTTAAATAGGACCACTGTGTCTTTGTGTTTAATTTCAATGGGCAATTCATTCCACGTTGCCGGGCCCTGGTATGCAAAAGAACGTTGTCCATATGACTTCGTTTTCACAGTGGGAACAAAAAGTATACGATTGTCAGAAGAAGAGCATAAGTATCTAGCTGGTGTATACACTTGGGTGAGGCTGGATAGGCATGTTGGACTGTCAGTGAAACATAGCACAGAGAACAAATTTTGTGTTTGATTCTGTATCGAATTGATAGCCAGTATAGGGTACAGAGCAGTGGTCAGGTGTGCTCTGATCGAGGTACTCTAAAGATGATCAGCTGCAAACAGGGACCAACACCAGAAAATTGCTTATTTATCAATCCATTCAAGTTGTGCACCCCATGTCTCAATCATGTATGAAGAGTTTTCGATCTGAACCTACTTAATTTTGATTGATGCAGTGGCTTGATGTCACATCCAATGAAATTCATTGACCTGAAGCACAGAAAAATCTGCTCAATATGCCAAGGTGTGGATCGGATTTTGTGTGTGCATGTGTGGACTATGTTTTCACAGATTTATCAGCCATTTCAATACAATTAAATACTTAATTGTGAATTCACTGAAAACATTAAAAAATATGTTGTTTATAATAGTTTATAGCTTGCCAAAGTTTAACAATTATATTTGTCTACAAATACAGGTCTGGAAAGGTTGATGCCTTTTGTAAAATTTGTAAGATTTATGCAGAATTACTCTTGATACTTTCTACTGCACAATATAATAAATATACAAATAGTATTAAATACAACTTGTAGTTTGTATACTAAAAAGTGAAAGTGAAGACCTGTACAATGTATATTTTGGTACAATATCAAATACCAATATCAAGTGTCTCTATTTACCTAACATATTAATTTTTTAATATATATTCATATCATTTATTGTTCTTCAAATTATTAATGCTGAAATGTAATCATTGCAGGTGATATGTTTTTGTCTATATGGACTGGTCTGAATTCACTAATCTATTAGTTATTTTTTTGGCAACATATACTGGTTTGAATATATTAATGCCTTTTCTTTATAAAAAAAGTTTTAAATACAATATTTCATTATACTAATAAAACCTTATCTACTAAAGTAAAAAGTACAAAAAGTGATTTACATTAGCTGAATTTATTAAATATTTTTTAACTGTATGCACATTAATACTGAAAGGACCATTCTGATGGCCTAAGTGGCTACAGCATCTGCCCTGGACGAGTCATACTAAAGACATACAAATGGCACTAACAACTGCCTCGCTTGGCACTCGGCATTATGGAGTTAATGTTAGGACTAGTCGACCTTGTGTCAGGACAATGTGACGACATGGTGCTACTTGTCTGTCATGATGCTATGGTGCTACACTGCTAGACATCACTATAAACTAACATTATTATTTGCAAAAGTAATTAAAAACCTGGTATAGATTTATATGCATTACTGTTTGACAATATTCGAACTGGCCATGCTGGCCTGATTTATGAAACATTTCATAACGCTTTTAATTCACACCATAACTTTATATTTTCTTTCTTTTTTTCCCTTAAAGATCTAAATTCTATCTTTCATATCTATTTTGTTCTGATTTCAGGTAGAAATCTACTACAATTTAAAGATGAAAATCAAAGTTTTACATTCTCTACATTTGTGAAAACGGTATTAGAGATAAAAATAAACTTTTCTTATAATATTTAACATGCTCCAAATCAGCTGCCAATTTGGAAAATCACCCCTAGTCCGAATTAGCCAGCGTTAAATAAAAAGGTGCACCTCTAAAAAACGGGTGTTTAAATGGTACTAATACCGGTATTAGCATTCCTATTTTGTTGACCATGCCAAGCTTACAACATAAAATAGTGTTCAAGGAGGTGTAACTCTTAAAATTGATGAAATTTATGGAATCTTTTGGAACTTGTCAGAGACAGAGGTCTCAGAAACACTAAATCATGCCTATTTGAACGCATTTTTTTCTTAATATCTGGGACGCAATTTATCACTTGTACAGGAGTCCTCCATACGCACAAATATGCTGGACATCAACTTCAAGAGCTTGCTAGTCCTGCTTCAACCACCTGTTGAGTGCGGAAAATGTGTTGATCAATTGATCATTTTAGCTGTGCTGATATTTACAATCAGACAATTTAGTGGTTGAAAGCCCCCCTCCCCCACGTACAGTACATCTGAAGAACATGGCCCAAAAGCTTGGAAAGTGGAAAGAATAATATAGAAGAGAAGAGCAAAGAAGGGAGGTGGGAGAAAAGAGTAGGGAAATATTAAAAGATAAAGGAAGGAATTAAAAGAAAAAAAGGAAATGCTACGATATATCAAAGAATACTATAGTGAGCTTTATAGAACACAAAATATCCAACCAGAAATCATTAACAACTTGCTGGAAGGAACAGAATGCGAGAAAATAACATCATAGCATATGGTCATATGTGATGATGATCTCATATCCAGTATGGAATTAACAGAAATAATACAAAAACTACCAAAAAGAAAATCTCAAGGATATGGGCTACAAAAAAAATTCTACAAATAACTCTGCAGTAGGCTCACTCAAATTCTATAAAAAAAATTCAATAATATACTATTACGAAATTGTGGAATGACCATGACAATAAGGGAGGAGATAACATTGATATACAAAGGGAAAGGGGCTAGACTGGACTTAAAAATCTGGAGGCCCATCTCCCTCCTAAATCAAGATTACAAGATACAAAGCAAAATTTTAGCAGAAAGAATAAAAAGTACAATGCCTAAAATCATAAATAACAACCCAACTGTGGGGTGAAAGGCAGATTTATACAAAATAATATAACGAGTATATAAGAAAATAATAGAATACATACAAGAATTTGGCTTAGGAGAAAATCTCCAAAAATGGACCAAAATTCTGTACAAGAACATAATTACACAAATGCAGGTAAATGGAGCAATAATAAATTTTCTTTTTGATATTCCAAGGTCTTTGAGACAGGGCTATCCACTATCAATGATTTGTTTTTGTTTTTGTAGGTTTAATGCCATTTTTCAGCACACGATAGTCGATAGGCTATACATGGCGGCCAGTATTATTGGTGGAGGAAGAACCCGGGGAAACACCCCAAAAGAACCACCGACCCACGAGAAGCTACTGGCTAGCTTTCTCACATAACTACATTAGTAGAATCTTAAACTCGAACTCACGCAGACAGAGGTGAGATGGCAGTTATCCGTAACAGAAAGCGCTTTAGACCACTCGGCCACTTGAGGCCCCCTCCACAATCAATGATATTATGCATAATAGCAATAGAAATCTTAGGTATAAAAATAAGAACCAATAAGGAGATATCAGGTATAAAAGTCCCAAATACATGTATAAGGGAAGAAATACAAATGCTCCAGCATGCTGACAATTGCACGAACTTTGATAGGAGATTCAAATTCTTTCCAGCATCTGGAAAAAGAATTTTAAAAGTTTGGAAAGGCATCACCTGGATCCAAAATCAACCATGAGAAACAGAGATAATTAAAATTGGAAACTGGAGGTGAAATCACCCAGGTTTACCACCTCACCTAATTAAGCAAAGAGTAAAGGCACTAGGAATATATTTTGGAAAGGGAGAAGAGAAAGAAAACTAAAGAGCAATGAAAACAACATAGAAACAAATTTGAATATCTGGGCACTAATGCCATTATGTTTATGGAGCGAGCCCAAGTGGCAAAAATGTACATATACAGAAGAACCTGTCATGAAATTACACCTCTTTTGCCATAAAATTATGGTCTCAAGACAGGTGGTCTCTCATAGCAGGTCACAATGCTATATAATCAATAAATTTGTGCAGTGATAATGTGGTCTCTTAAGACAGGTGGTCTCACATAACAGTGGTCTTTCAAGACAGGTTTTACTATATTCTAATATAAATTTTCAAATGAAATCTAAAGATTTTAAAACCAACGATTGAAAAATCATTGATAATGATATAATAAACTATATATGGGCATATGCACTATATAGGGCAAAAGGAAAAGGAAAGGGGGGAGGAATATCACAATAACAAATCCAATATGGTTAAAAAAAGCAAACATCTTAAAGAGGTTTAAAAAAATAAACAATGATCCAGTAATACCATGGGAGGGACTGTATATATATTGGTTTGGCTTTACAATGAGGAACAGGGGGATGTATACAGAAACAACAAATTTACCAAAAAGTTAGAAGTTCCAAGAAAATTTAAGGAAAGTAAAAATATATTAACACAATACAGAGACAGATAAGAACTATGGGGCAAAAACAAAGATGAGACATACAACTGGATTATAGAAGATATAACTAAAAAAATAAAAAGTAAAATAGAAAGCGAAAAAATATACATCAATTGGGGAAAAAGCATAGGAATTAAGGGAATGGCTGGGCTCTCTAAAGATACAAAGCCATTTCTTCAAATATGTGCATGATGTGTGGTTGATAGCAGTGAGAAGGCACTTAATCCGAGTATTGCCAAAATATCCACTGTGTAAAAGAGCACCTTTCACAAAACAACACGTAATGGTCCAATGTAAACTACTGGATAAAGAAAGGGGGTATTTAATTAGAGAACTAAATATACAAGGGAAATATAAAATGGAAAGTATATTATACTTAGATGGAGATTTCAAAAAGAGTATTTATATAAATTTACAAGTTTTATCACAAATTCAATGTTTAAATGTGGACAAGTAATAACAATAGGGAAATAACTTTCTTTTTTTCTCCCCTAGAATAGTGAAAGGGACATAGATCTGCATGAGGGAAAGTAAGGAACGTAGACATTCCAGAGCTATGTCACAAGGCGATATGCAAAGTGAACAGGTCTGGAAAAGAGCCTCTGAAAAACCCTCATGAAGAACCTTGACAATCCGGACACGAGATTAGAATAATAGAAGCTTTACCCCTGTTTTATTCGTTTTTGTGCTTTTATTCTTTTTCTTCTCCAAATACTCTTTATTTCCTCCCAACAATGGACAAATGGAGAGTTTTGTTTGTTCGTTTTAGGGCTTAACGCCATTTCTCAGCACACGATAGGCTATACATGGCAGCCAGTATTATTGGTGGAGGAAGAACCTGAGAAAACCCCCAGAAAGAACCACCAACACACGAGAAGCTACTGGCAAGCTTTCTCACATAACTACATTTACCAGATCTTAGACTCAAACCCACGCAGACAGAGGTGAGACAGCAGTGATCTGTAACGGAAAGCGCTTTAGACCACTTGAGGCCCCGACAAAAGGAGAGTACAATCATTATAATGGGAGAAACAAAAAAACAAAAAAAATATATATTTAATTTGGCAAAATTGTAAAGAAGGCATCAAGAGTCTCAGGTCACAGGAGAAACATAATAAAAATAAAAAGAAAGTGGCTCCCTGTGATGTGATACATTAGCAGTATTAAAAATTTATGAGAAACGACACATATAAGCATGCACTCAATACACAAGAATATTAAGATTAAATTTTATTAAAAAATTAACACTGACCTAACACACCGTTTCTCAGGAACATTTTAATAGAAAAAAAGAAATTTACTTTATATAAAGTTCAAGTAAAATTAAAGAAAAAAGTGAGACACCTTTTTCTCAAGAAAACTGGGAACGAGATTTGGAATAAATAGTCATCCCAAACAACATATATTATATCTATAGTATACACAACATATAGCACAAAACACAAAGCATACGCGGGACTAAGGAGACCAGTGACAGTGGTCACCATAGAAATAAAGGGGAAAGAGTTCAACCAACTAAGAATTAAAGCTAGTAGGGGGAGCTACCCTTTAGAAACACAAGTACCATGCAAAAACAAATTCTTTTTGTGGAAATTGGAAATAAAATAGTACAGACATACACACATTTGGGGGAAACAACTACACATAAAACACTTATTTTTTGGGGAAATGAGGTGCAACATCTGTCTTCAAGAACAAACTTAAAGACCTAAAAATGTTTCCTACCTTAAATATTTACAACATGTTTTTATGTTTTCTAATTTCAGTTTGGTTTTTATTACTCATATAATTATGGATGTTGTAAAACGCTTAGAGCTTCTAAAGAGTAGGTGCTATACAAAACTCTCATTAATATAATATATATATATATATATATATATATATACACACACACACACACACACACACACACACACACACACATTGTCACATACAAATGATACATCATGGAATGGAGGGCTCCAGTCGTTTTACATTTATAAATATATCCTTTTGCGAATCATTTATCAACTTACCTTCCAACCATTACCAGCGTCCTTATAATAAGGAAAATTGTCACATATCCACTGATAGATTTCACTAAGTGTCATTTTCTTTTTTGCCGAACTATTGATTGCAAACGTGATTAAATTTGCATACGAATATGGTGGTTTGCCATCTTTATGAGGACAACTGTCATTCTGATCCAAAGTTGCATTAGTGTCCATTGGTGAATTTGAGCCTTTCCTTAGAGCTAAATGTCCACCTTGTATTTTAGGCAAAGATAAATCTTTTCCAAGATTTCCGGACATAGCTCCCCCGACCGTTAATCGGGGGAGCCAATCCATTGCAGTCAGCGACGACTCTAATTCCGCCATCTTGATTAACACTGAAGTCTGCTCGACGAGTGACGTCAAGTGTAATAATACTTTCTACTTATACAATTAAATGTGAATGTATCATTCTTAAAGTTAATGGCCAAAATTAAATTAAGCTATCTTATAAAATTAACTCTGAAGTTAAACAGTACAAAGTATATAAAGAAAACTGAGAGAATGTAATGGTCTAAACTGGAACTACTTTGCAAATCGGACGTAAAAACCAAACCACATTTAGATGGCTTCATGACCCCCAGCAGCGTTGCTTAGCAGCACAAAGTGCTCTGAATATATATTCCCCTTGTATTGATAGTTTTACGCTTGGCTGCAAACAGGTGATAGAACCTGTTAATGCCAGTGTATACACGAATTCAGGTTTTAAAATGGGACGAGTTTTAACAACATTAGAACAAGACTGACAGAATACAGGTTAATGCACTGATTAACCAATAGTTTATTTGGGCAATTGCAACTGTTTGTAAAAACGTTTTCATATTAAATAATTCGTGAGATATTCTGTCAACCCAAATCAAAATATCCGGAGCTTTTAAATAAAAGAAAATATAGAGTCTTATATCTATAAATCTTTTAAAGTTAAGTATTAAGTAATTATGCAGTAAGTATCGACCTGGAATAAAAATTATTACTTTGGTACTACTCAATATTGTAACCGAGAAGGACTGCGTTACAAAAAAGCGGGTACATTAGGACGAGCAAGTCGGGTAAAGATGCACAGGGACTGTAAAGACGCTATATGAATCATGATGGTATATTCCAGAGTTGTTATTTTTAAATGTATAGTTTTTAAGCATTTTCTACACATTTGTCTGTATGCAGCAGTATACATATTTATGGCTGGGAATTGTAACGTGGTCAAAGCTTTTTAAGTCTCATAATTTCGAATTGTTAATTTCTCAGACAAAACTTGTCAAAAAAAAAACACAAAAGTATTTTAATTGTATAGTTTGGATGAATATAAATGTTAGCCTATCGATGTACTGAATGAAGTTTATCAAAAAGAGTTTTAAATGTGCGTCGTTTACCATTAGTTTTTAATAAATACATCTTGTTTAACATATCTACCATTTATTTTATACAAGTTATTGATATGTTTACTTTTGATTTCCCAGTACATGCCGGTATCATTTCAAGATTAATAAAAGAATTCCCAATTTAAGATGTGAAAGTGTAAAAAAGAAAAAGATAATAAACCGATGCAAATTGTGGATATACCGATGCAGATCTCAACATTGACATACAAATAAAGAAACATACAGCAAAATGTAGATGTTTGTACATTTATGTACAGCTATATAAGTGAAGCCCGACAGTCAGTTGATTGCTCCATTCCCTGTATAAATTGTAAGTAGACTTAAAATTTATAGACTTATAACCTTAGAAAAAAGTGAACTCATTGTTTTGGAGTTGACCTCATGCCTTTGTTTTACGGGTTAGGCTTCCTTTCAAGGTCCTTTTTTTTTTTTTTTAACTGCTTTACCAATTTAAAAAATGATGTCATTTTTCTTCCGCCTATATTGCAGACAAAATCCCATGAGACATCCTATACTTGGCAGGGCATCTGCACTTGAGACTGAAACTGTCGTGAAGATGTCGATCACTTGCGGGTGTCCACAAACTCATCACTTTGCACTGGTTCTAATTACACGCAGCTCAGATCACTGTTGATTAATTCGGTGTTATTATTTGTTCACGAGTGTTTTGAAATGTAGTCTTGCGCGGAATTCTCGTAGCAACTTCGACAGATCTTTCCCATTTTATTGTAATTATCCATTTATTTAATCGTACAAGCCCCTAATCAGGGACGTAGAGAGCAATCACGGGCCCTAGGGGTAAGAAACACACGGGACTCTCTTAGACTCTTCGTTCTTGTTCAAACAAAAACTTTCTTTTATAAAATTAAGGTGTTGTTCGTGGATATATTTCCCGGTTGCCCCAACCCAACCCTACCCTACCCTCTCTTGGCAGCACTGTTCCTAAGGTTCAATATTGAATAAAGATTTGAAGAAAAATTGTAAAAGAGCAATTCTTTCTTCCTGTCTTCGTTCACATTTGTAAGCTCGTTTTGAAATGGACTACATGTAGTCCTTGATGTAAGACCTCGATGCTGATATGTATGCTGCGTGCGTCAAAAAACACTAAAACAAATATAACGTGCTATGTCTTGCATTGTAGGACTAGGACTACAAGATAAATAACAGGTAGATCCTTTGTTTTTCTTCTCTTTCTTTTTCTACATTACTGATAGCGGAGACCAACCAGGCCAGGCAGTATTTCATAATGGATCTTTCTGCAAAATTACCCTCGGACTTATCGGCCAGTCTGGTAATTATTAAATTTATTTAGCTAACCTTTTGTATGCGGATGGTAAAAAAATCCTTTCTTCGTTTTACCCATAGTATGAAATCCTTCAGGACTTTTTCTTTTGCTCCCTCACCCCCTTTAAAAAAAACTAAAAAGTTTTGTTGATGTTTGAGTGTATTCACCCTGACGTGTTGTTCATGTTTTTTTTTTTTAATTATTTGTTTATTTTTCATTTACTTACTTAACTTTTTCCCCATCTGGATTATATATTTTGAACGGGGTATTTTCTTTCCTTAGTGTTTTCTATCGGGAGATTTTTTTCACAAGAGTTGATTTTTATCACCTACTCTTGGGATGATCTCCCTAGTTTTTGGGTTGAGCCTGGCTAGGGGTCGCCTACATCCGGTGTTTGCCATTTTATGCTTTTGTTATATCTGTGTTGCTATCTTTTATATATATATATATATATATATATATATATATATATATATATATATATATATATATATATATATATATATATATATATATGTTGATATATGTTGAGGTATAGACGAACCCTTAACATCCCTCTTTATATGTAAGATGAGCGGAACTTATAAAATATCGATGTTACAAAAGTTGGTATTGTTCTTTGTTCTGAAGTTGTATTGTTTTGTTTTTTTAAAAAATAGAAAATAATGGTTGAAAAGTTCTTTTTCCTTTCCTTTGTGAATCGTTTCATTTGAAATATTTTCTTCACGTTCGCGTATCTCAATGGACGGATGTTTTCCTTCGCGTATGTGCTTTTCATGCACAGTATAAAGCAGTGCATTCAACAATTCTGACATCGTCTTCAGCTAAAATAGCAGCAACCAACACGAAGTACATGTACGAAGATAGCAAGAGAAGGAAGCGTTGATGCTTACCCATGCCCTGAGTGCAATCAAAGGCTTTGGTCTCAATATTGTCTAAACGCCTAAGTAAAGAAAAACAAAAACTCTTTTGTTGGTTTAAGAGGTAGAACCCAATAAAAGAAGAAACAAGTCTCATAGACTACCGGAAATGGCGAGGACGATTTTTAGATTATAGATTTTTCCATTGACAATCCCAACTGACCCGGAAGTAACACCAGTCATTCAACATGTCCGAAGTATTATGCTCATGCGTAGAGACAAAACTAAGCAAAACATTGGATGAACATGAATAACTTGATATTATTGAGAATGTAACTGGACCTACTTAACCGGTTTACACGGTCGTGGTCGTTCCAAAAGGTAAAAATGATGTGTATGTGTGTGTAAATGTGTGTGTGTGTGTGTTCTAACGCGTTAAAAAAACAACAAATTTACAATAAGTTTTGTTTTGTTAATGTGATTTTCGTTTCGTTAAGGGTTTTGTTATGATTTTAAGTGGTAATGGGCTTGGAGTGTTATCTAGTCTTAGATTTGGTCATTTGATTCCGCCTGGGTATATATATATACGCGCCAACTGGCTGCTACGGTTTGGTGTGTTATGAGTGGTATGGTGTGAAGTCGTCCCATTGAAAGTGAATCAGTCTAACGACCAGCCGGAGCAAACACAGTGGGCCATAGTTTGTCGGAAAGGAAAGGTCAGCCCGGGGAATCTAAAAGAGTGCAGGAACAATGTCAATTGTCAAAAATAATACAAGGGCTGCAAGGTTCGTCTAAGAAACATTCACACCTTGCGACAATACACAGTTTACTGAAGGCCACTCTCTTATATTCATTTCACACTGTTTGTCTCTGTTGATCTTGGAGAAGTAACAACACTCTACCATGTTTCACGCTGTGACCAAGTTGGTAACTATGTGATCAAGTTGGGTAACCAGTCCACGAATCTGCGACACGATCAGCGACTAGGCGATGAAGTTGGCGACCAGAGGAAGACCCACTCGGTAACTCTGTGACCACGTGGATGATCCAGTCAATGACTCATTGACCCAGTCAGGGATTTAGTGACCCATTCGACAACACAGTAGGCGACCACATGACACCCAGTGGATGACGCAGTGATGCAGTTGGCGACAAGAAACCAGGAATAAGACGTTTTCGCCTGGGTAGAAAATGTGCACTCTGGAGCACCAGTCCCAAGACAGATTCAGCGGGGTATCACTCCAAACAAAACTATATCATAAAGAACCCGAGATAGCCAGACTATGTTTAGATGAGGATATATTCCGCTATATTTTGGTTGACAGCGTTGGTCTGGGAGTAGACAAAATAATCAAAATCGCCAATGGAGGGTTCATTCAGCGAAGATGCTTATTTCCAAAACAGAAGTAAAAACAGTAATTCCAGTCGAAGACGAGTTTCGGCGCTTAACAAAGGAAAGCGACAAGTTAAACAAAAATTAACAACGCGGAAAGAGACTATTGATAAGAGTGCCAATATGATCAGGAAGGCAGGAGAGTTGTTGAGTAAAGGGATCGCCTTCAGGCCACGTATTCACTTTAGTGGACAGGCGATGATGAGACAAATGTAGTCGCCAAAGATCAAGAAGATAGCTTAAACACACCCACAAGGGATGCAGTACAAACAGCAGTTATAAATTCAGGTCTCAAACCAAGGGAGCCGTTTTAGAAAGAAGCGGAGAAGAGGCTGGTCGTTACTTATTTGTCGAACGATGTGACGACACCCGTAATTGGTTTATCATTCCCTTCAAGTAGTGTTCAGCTTTACCTTCTTGTACAGAAGAAAAAAATGAAACTGTATCTAAGTGTCGAAATGATAGGTCAAGTACTGCAATTGCTGACAGTACCAAAGACGTCTTGCGCTGAATTGGTTCAGGCTCCGAAACAGATATTTGCACCATCGAACCAGAACGAGTTACAATGAGTTCAGCTTAGGAGTAGATTCTGCAAGATACCAGAGCATACGCAGGGAAAACGGGTGGTTGCGACTTTAGCTTAGCCAGAGTTAAGTGTACTTTTGGTCGAAATATTTTTCGAGCTGATGAGATGAGTCCTTGAACTTAGGACTGATTAGATTAGAAACCAATATAAACATGTTTGTTATGGGTGCAGCCACTACATTTAAAGAAAGACTACTTAGGCTAATGAGGTCATTTGATAATAGTTTCTGACTGATCCTGCAGTCGATACGACATAAACAAAAGGAACAGATGTATGAAGATCGTAGCAAGTTATCGTCTTTCAAACCAATCTTCAGATGCTGGGTTGTATTATACAGGCACCATTGAAGATACCCGTGTCGATCTCCTGTTCGATACGGGTGCTACCCTAATTTTGATATATAGAGAAGTCTATCAGTAGATCAAACCAGATAAAATACAAAGCCTGATTCCTCTGCGATGGAACGCCTGTCTCACAGATGTTAGACCTATGTCGTTCGACACTAAGGACAATTTTAAAATAAACCTATCTGAAGTTCACTGATGACATAAATGACTGGTTACTGAGATCCAGACAGAGGAAATACATGGATCAGATTTTGCCAAATTTAACTTTTGATGACTCTATGTTGTATATTTAAATTACCAGTAGGATGTACCAGTATAATTGTTGCTAAAACAGTGAACATCCCAGCGATACAGGAAATGATTATTCCAGGAAATGTTGACAAGCTGTCAACTTTCGTCGTCTTCAGTAGTACCGGATGTTGAGGTGAAAGAGCCGTATCAAAGGTTTGGGGAATGCCACGACACTCTAGTTCCGGGGACGATGGTCAGAACCGGGCGAGATACTAAATAAAACTAGAGATAACTAGGCCCTCGATACTATGACAAACATTGCTGTCTTAGAAGTAGTCAAAGACGTTGTTACGAATTGTAATAGTGTTACGAATGATATGCTACTAGCCAGCACCGGTGAAAGGTATTTTCGTGCTCTAGGCGAGATAAGATATCTGGCGCCCCCTTTCTACTCAAGCTCTCCCCCACCCGCCCATCATGAAATAAACCCTTAGCCCAACGCCTTAGGCGATTGCCTAGTTCGCCTAGCGGAAGCGCCGGCCTTGCCACTAGCAGCGATACAGACGTCCAGTGACAGTGCAAGGAAATCAAGAATGGCCATCATTGTAAGAAGCTGCCACAGTTTGCTTGTTGTTGAAAAGCCACTGTCCTTTTCTACACCAAGAGATGCTCACGGTGCAAACAAAAACCTATTTCCTCAAAAATAATTCTGCAAAGCATTCTGTACTAAACAGGCTGATGCAGCTGATAATAGTAGTCATCAAAGCCATTTCTGTGATCTGATACTTGCTCGGAACCTACGTGTTTACTGCGGTGGGGGTGTGAGGCTAGGCATTTTCGTTGCTAAATATTGGTATTTTACCACAGCATACTGCAGAGTAACTATGGCAAGTGTATATGTCTCACATGAATTTCAAGAAAAATACAAGCCCAAAACATATAGTTCATAATTATATCCATATATTCAATGAGTAAACAATCATAGCTAAAAAAGTCACACCATAGCCTTAAATTCAGAAATAGATTTCGATAACGATCCTCATCAATGGAAACTGTACGTTTAGCAGCTACCAAAATGTTCAGTGTGCAACATGTTTCAATTTTTATAGCATTAAGTGGAATGAGATTAAAATTACTAGTTCCGGTTTGGTACGAATGTAGTCCCAGTCGTTTTAAAGCAGTTTTTGCTGTCTCCATTTTTGGTGGTGATACACAGTTAGATTTAGGCATTCTTGGTATAGATTTACAGTCATTGATTATTTTTTAGAATATGAACTAATGATGTGGTTATCTTTTTGGGTTTTGGCGACAGTGCAAATTGAATTATAAGATATTGTTTGACGATCTGGAAGCGAATACTGTGTTCCATCGGACATTGCTTTGATTATCGTCCAGCCTATCAAAGAAATGTTGGTGAACCTATGACACTAATTTGACAGTGAAGCCATCTTTGGCTGTATTTTAGATAAACACTTTGATCTTTCTTGATTATCACAAAGTGGAAACTTCAGTACTTACAAACCAATTTAGATACTATATAGGAAAATTAATTGTGATCCAAGTCCTTTACAATCCAGCTGTGATGTCACGTAATGTGCAAGCGCAACACAACTGGCCTGAAATCATTGATATAAAACACACTCTGTGTTGCATGGTCTCCTGGGTCCATGATGCTGTACATTGTACATCACAAAAACGGTTTTAAAATATGCGAGATTGGGTAATGCTATGGAAGCATGGTAAATCTGGTCCATAATTCACATCACTTGAGAGAAAGAAAAAAAAACAGCTGTGTTATATAACTTTCTTTTAAAATTTGTGTTGCGTTGCGTTTTTTTGTGTTTGTTTTCGGCGCTGTTGTTCTTTCAGGATGCTTGTTTTTCTTTAGATTTGTTTTGTTATTTCATTTATATATTCTTTATATGCACCAAACAGTCACTTGAGGCTGATCCCATGTTGACTAAGATGTACCGAACTAGCGACAAGAAAGGTGCGAGTTTAAATTCTTCCATTGGAATTGCCCGAGTCAATTGAATGCTCTGGGCAAGGCACTTTATTCGCCACCATATAAATATATACCATGTGTTAATATGCAAAATAACATCGACCAGGTATCGTTGTAGTTTCCAATTAATTAAATAATCTGGCCTACATTAATGAGCTGGTATATAGGTAGGTTGACCGATATATATTGATACATATTGGAGCAGTTCGGTATTAGGCGTGCAAGCAGTGTTACATGGGTCGTTGGGAGGTAAAGAAGGAAATAGTTCGGTAATAACTAGCTATATGTTAGACCAAGACAATGTTCTCCGCCTATTCTTTTGACTGGCGCCGCTAGTCAAGAGAAAGGTCGAGTAAAAAATGTGTTGGTCTAGCAATCTGTATAAAATTCTCTAGTTAGCTATCGGTTGGTAGTTTGGTTATACATTACCTTTTTTGAGTGATTATTCAAGTGGCTGTTAAAATATGGCAGATGTTTTACAAATATCCATTCTATTCATGATTTAAAAGCCTTGAACACATTGGTCGAACGGTAAACAAGGAAGGGGGAGCAAAGTGAATGTTCATATAAGCATACATGCCAACCCCTGACGAGGAAAAAGTGTAATCCAAGTAGTCAAAAAGAGGAATCCAAGCAGAAAAAGAGTAATCCACATATAACATACTACAATTACAATTAACAATGATTTATTTGCTTTTCTCATCTTTTATCATTCATTAATGGTTAAAGTGTTCATATGTAGCACTTTTAGCTTTAGAAAGCAACAGATTGTCATGTTGCATTTCAAAACATTTTGTACCAGCTGAGGCCATGAATATTTTGCATACCAGTAGAGCACTCAGTACTGGGTTACTTAGCCTGGACCTGAATTCAGTTTTATTTTTGTTAACAACACTGAACAATCTGTCACAGTCAGCATTAAAATGGTAAAGAACCAATATTCCTTTCATAACCTGACAAAGAAGAGGAAAATTATTTCTTCCAGTGATAGAGTCTTTTAGCTGGGAAATAAGGTGCCATTGCACATCAACTCTATCTGCATTAAGTATATTGTCAGGTAGAATCCCAACTTGATACTTCAGGAATTCTTCTTCCAGATGATCCAAGTTAGACAAGGGTGGCAATAGAAAGGGATATCTCTTGACAAAGAATCTAACACTTTTGAAGCTTTTTGACTGTCTCTCATTTACATCAGCAACTGAAGCATTTAAAAGCAGTTCATCTCCATATGGGAATTTATGGAGCATGTAATCACAGGCTGTAGCATAATAATCTCTAACATTATCATAGAACATCTTCACAGGAAGAGTAGAATTGTGTTCTATGAATTCTCTTGCTTCTGCACCAATAGCTAGATCTTCATTATCTTTCTGGTTTGCATGGTCATGAAAGTCAATATCAGTTAAAAGTTTGGCTGATGTGATGATTTCTGGCTTAATAAACCTTATTAGCAAATCTGACAACTGGTTTGACAGAATCTTGTGCATAATATGAATGTATGGTTCTTCTTTCTGCAATACAACATTTGCTGCATCAAACAATGGAATGGCACTCTTCATAAACAAGCAGTACAGTTTTGTAACTGGATCATTAAGCTTTTTGTAAACCATCTCACATTTAGAGTCTTCAAAGCAGTGAACAGATTCTTTTTCTTTCTGTGCCATCTTAGTATCCACTTTGCTAGTTTTGCCCTTGGAAGTATGAGAAGATCCAGTATGCTTTTTAACAGATTCATACTCTGAAGAACCTGATCCAGATGGCTGATGAGATTTTATGTCAAAAGATTTATCTTTCACAGTCATGGTCTGAGCCTGGAGGCCCTCTAGCTGGATAGACAGAGGCCTCTCAAATAAAAATTCCATGGATTTAAATTTCTTTCTTTCTGCTACACCAATCTCTTTATTGTTAGTATGTCTGTCTATACTTTCATCTCTTGTTCTCTTCTGACTTGCAATAACAGATTCTGCTTTTGTACCACTCTTCTTCACTTTTCCACCACGTTTTCTCTGTGCAGAATCACTTTCAGTTTGAAAGAATGCTTGTAGTGCATCCCAAAGCTCAAGTAAACGGCTAACACATTTGCCAAGGGATAACCATCTTGTACACACATGCTTTATAACTTTATAGTCTTCAAGATCAAACTGATCTTGTAACAACTTTAGAGCCTGTTTCCTTTTACTACTTTTCTCCAAATAATAGTAGATATCTATTAACAAATGGCCAATATCTACTTCTAATTTATCAGCAGCCTTACCAGCAGCAAGGTGCATCAAATGACAGGGGCAACCTGTTATGAACACTGATGGAGACATTTTCAAAATATAGGATGCAACTCCTTTATGAATTCCAGTCATCACTGATGCATTATCAGCTGCAAACCCCATACAGTTCTGCCAACTTATGTCATGTTTCTTCAAAACATTGTCAAGCAAATCAAAAATATTTTGTCCAGTGGAATCTACTGTTAATTCTGGTAAAGAAAGAAGAACACTCATGACTTTGCCTTTTTCACTGTCAAAGTATCTAACACATACTGGGTACAACTTTTTATCATCATAATCACAACTCCCGTCTGTGGCAATACTAAACGGCCCAATTTTCATTGCTTCTGCAATTTTAAGTGAACTATCTTCTGCTAGGCACCGAACAATGTGAGATGATTTTGTTCTTGCACAAGCATATTTTTCCGCAATTTTCGAATCAGGAAACATCCGCTTGAACAAGGGACCAACGTGGTCTGCTACCGCTAAGGGTAGTCCGTGTTCTATTAAAAACTCAGTAAATAACACCTCAGCATTTATAGTATTCAAGTCTGCACTTGAGCTCTGCTGTAAATAAGAAGTTACCTTAGTATTAGAGTTCGTAAGGCGAGCTAATTCGATGTGTTTCCTTGTTTTCATGTGTTTTTCCACATCAAATTTACCACCATGACCAATGCTAAAATCGTTTCCGCACAGTCTGCAATGAGCATGATGCTTTCCTAGAATGGAACGCTGTATTATGCCATTCATATATTCATCTTTGAATCTTTGGAGGACTCGTTGTTTTGCTTTTTTCTGATCCATCTGCGAAATTCTTGGGGAAACAAATGTGCTCTAACATACACAAAGACTAGAACCCATCTTAACATCTGAAGCCATTTAGCGCCAACGATTAGACGTCACGTGATGATGCCCACGTCGTGTTTGGAGGATTGATTACATTTTGCTTTGTTTATTATTGACTTTTTCTAACCCATCTGTGAAATTATTTAAGAGATATTTTTTGCACTCATAAACGCATTGAGAATTTTGTAATACTTTTTAGCGCAAAAAAAACTTTTAGACTGGTTCTGCACTATACAAAATTATAACAAAGAGTATGTGCATAATGATTTAAACAAAATAGAAACCAGTCTATTCTCTCCTCACTAAGCCGCTAAAAATAGAATATGAGGTCGAAAGTTTGAAAGTATCTTAGTAACATGATACATGTAGTTGCTATAAATAGAACATGAATATTAGGAAAGTCCACGGACAAGTATACTCGTATATCGTAGTTATGTAGAAGCGGGGTATTTTTTAATTAAAAATAAAACAGTATGTAAAAAATAAAGTAATGCTAATAAAAACGAAAAAAAAAATTTTTTTTTTTTTTTTGCAAGATGGATATATCGAAAAAGCGTAATCTATAAACGTTAACGCGTAACGCGGAATTTAGTGGGAAAAAGCGTAATGATTACGCCAAAAGCGTAATGGTTGGCATGTATGTATAAGGATATCAGGAAAAAGGATTACAACAAAAGGAGAGTAGTAAGAAGTGTCCATCTTTTTTTCAGAATTTTTAAGTAAAGGAGAGAGAGAGAAAAAATCGTGCGAATCGAGGAGCTCAAAAGCCCTTGAACGGAAGTGCGTTTGGCTACACTAGCAAACATTAAAACCCAGATTGGAATAATTTCGATAAAGAAAACTGCACAATTTAGACACAAACAAATCTACATAGTTATAAAATCAATAAGGGAACTACAAAATTTACAAATACTAGCTTGACCGGCTGATTTAAAAGAAAATGCAGAAAGAAACTAATGAGATAAATGACAGTGGTGTGCGACCTCTGACTGAGGACGACATGACGGATAATGTACATAGTGTACATGGTGAGCAAACGGAGTACGTACAAGGACATGAAGGGTGAGAAAAAGGAAAACCACCTCAGGACTTAAGATCCAGACTAAATTGCTACTTTAAAACAGAGATACAGCACAACGTCCTCCTGGCTTATCACCCCCAAGGGTGCTAATTAATAGTTTTCGGAGAGGTGGGAAAAGCACCCAGAAAGGCGGAGATCTTGACAGCCCTATAGGCCATGAAAGTGAACATTGGGAAGATAGAAGCACTACAGAACGCTGGGATCAACAAATATATGATATACCCTAAAGACCCAAACACGCCCATACTGAAGATGAAAGAATTGGACGTGAAAGGAATGAAACGGCAGTGAGGGAGGCCCCACCATTCGAAAGAGAGGTGATACCAAAAATGATGGATGTGCACGCAAAAGGATTACCATGGGAAGCAGATACAAGTGAATTGCTAATGAAAATTCACAAAAAAATTGAAGGTACTGTTAGCCAGCACAAAATGGCAACTATATGGGGATTTGCAGCCACAAAAAGCGGTGGAAGAATATTAACCATGACGAGGGAGGAAGCAAAAAAAAATCCCAATGTTTTTATATGTGCAGGGATTTAAAAAGAAAACATGGTACAGGGGCTGTGAGGAGAACCGGAGATATCCCAGATGTGGACAAACTGGTCATAACCCATGGGACAGCAAAACAAGTACGCCGAAACAAAACGAGGGGCCAATAACATATGTGGAAATGGCGGCGACAAATTACAGATGTGACGGACAAACAGACACCCCCACTGCAGGACAAATGAAGACAAACGAGCAAAATAAATCTAGTCAAGACCATTGGAGAGATAGTCTAATTTCGAGCAACACCGTGACAAAAACACATGGAAAAGATCTCTATGAAATGGAAAACAGATCTGCGGTGTTAGAAGAAATGGAGAATGAGAAAGAAGATATGGAAGACTTATCAGGAGTAATGCCATAGATAAAGTCGACCCCTATGGCACAAAAGAAAAAGAGTCCTTAAAAAAAGAAAGGAGAGCAACCTCTCCATGTCACCATTAAAGGATTTAAACAATTCACAGGAAAGGGAAGAAATCCAAGGGATAACTGAAGGAAAGACAGAAAGAAAAAAAGAAAGGAAAAATAGAGAACAAAAAAAAAAAAAAGGGAGGAGACTGAAAAAGAAAAGGAAACGGAAGTTGGCGAAGTAAAAACTGATTATGACAGTGCGACGAACGGCATAAAACCAAATGAAAACGAACTGTACAGAGACACTTTATATTCTTCAAACATCACAAGCGACTTTTATCAATCGTAGAGTAGTAATTAAACAGTAGGGGAACCAGTATCCCCAGGGAAAACATTACAATACAAACAAATAACAACAAAAATACACAATTTCTCATTCAAAAAGCAGTTAGACAATTAAAAAAAAAACACTAGTTACTGACAATAATGCGACAACCTGGGAGAAAACAAAAATGGAAGGAACCAACTTCCTTTTAAAGTCGATAAATGCCAACGGACTAAACAAAGAAACAATGAACAAACTTAAAGCAATGGAAGATTTTGACATACTGTTTGTACAGGAAACACAATGGATTGACAGACGATCTAAAAATAGAAGAGGAAAGAGAACTGGACAGCATAATAATAACTAGCAATTTTATAGGGAAAGATACAAGAGGAGGTGGGCAGTTTTTATTAAAAATAAAAGAAGGGTTCAATGGGATAGAATAGACGAGGGAATTTTTTTTTTAAAGGTAGACTTATACACATTGTAATGGGTAGGATAAATTTCATCAATGTGTACATTCCAACCAATAGATATAGGAAACAAGATTTTTTAGAAGAATTAGCAAAATACTTAGAAAAATATACTATGGGTAATTTGATAATAGGCGGGGATCTTAATTGGGAAGGGGGTGAAAATGACAGAACAGGACAACTAAATACGGATAACAGAAGGTTCAAGAAAACTATGGAATACATAATGACTTCTCAAAAACTGATTGACATATACAACAGACTAAATATACCAAGGAGGGAATATACTTTTGAATATACGGATAATAAGGGCAGTAGCATAGACACATTCTGGGGGACAACTTCACGCTCTATAAAATATATAAAAGCAGGGATTTGTAACTACAAACTATCCGATCAGAAACTAATATATATTAAAATAGGAAAAATAGATAGGATAAAATGGGGGAGGGGACAAGGGATGATAAATAACAAGATAAGAGAATATTGATTTTGGTAAGGAAAAAAAAACAGGAAATAGAGAAATTCAAAGAGAAAGTAAATTTGGATATTATAAAAGAATGGGATAATTTGAAAGAGAGATTTAAAAAAATAGCGATACACTACAACAAAATTAAGTATTGGGATAATAAAACTGAAAAAGAAACATTGGGAAATCTAATAAAAACACGTAAATCACAAAACACAAACAGACCCACACAAAATGATTGGAAAAATAAAAAGGGAAGAAAATAAAGGGAGGGAAATTAATGCGGGAAAATTCACTAAATTATACCAAAATGCAGAAGGGCTATATAAAAGTGAAGAATTAAGAAGATGGGGTGGGGGGGGCGACTAGAAACATTAAAAATCGAAGGGGAGGGAATAACAAATGACACAAATAAAATTTTAAATTGCATACAGGAATACTTCACAAAAAATAAGTGACATACAAATTGACAATTACTTACAAAAGACAGAATGTGAGACAATAACTGAAGAACATTATAAACTATGCGAAGATTTTATAAGACAAGAAGAAATTCTTGAATCGATAGAAGACTTACGCAAAAATAAATCACCAGGCAGGGATGGCCTCTCAGCTGAATTATATATATATATATATATATATATATATATATATATATATATATATATATATATATATATATATATATATATATATATATAAAATTCAGAGGAGAGCTGTCGCCAGTACAAGAATGGATGTTTAATAGCATTGCACTAGGGAATAAACTAATGACACAAAGTATGAGGGAAGAAATCATAACCATCATTTATAAAGGAAATGGGGATAGGGAAGACATAACAAATTGGAGGCCGATCTCCCTCCTCAACATAGATTATAAAATAATTAGCAAAAATTTAGCACAATACTTTCTAAAAGGATTTTAAATATAGATTTGATTTTAAATATAAATCAGACATGTGGGGCGAAAGGCAGGGATATTCAAAATAATATCATGAGCATTAGAACGATACTAGATAACATTAACATTACTGGTCAAAAGAGTGCTATGGTACTATTTGATCAGGAAAAAGCCTTTGAGAGATTAGAACACAACTATGTGTTTAAAACACTGGAAAGAAATTGGTTTGGGAAGAAATTTCCAAATTTGGACTAAAATCCTGTACAGAGACATAAACTCGTATGTACAGGTAAATGGAGCAAAAACGAAAAAGATTGAGATAAAGAGATCGGTGAGACAGGGATGTAAACTATCTATGATATTATACGTAATAGCCATAGAAATTCTAAGTAAGAAAATACAACTAAACAAGGAGTGAAAGTTCCAAATATTAAGGATGAGCTCAAAATGCTACAACATGCAGACGAATGCACAAACTTTATACAAAATAAAAATTCCTATGAGAAACTAAGAAAGGAATTTGACAAATTTGGGAAATATCAGGATCTAAAAATAACCCTGAGAAAACAGAAAGTCTACTAGTTAGAAACTGGAGAGGTAGACCACATGGACTACCAATCCCATTAATTCAAGATCAAGTAAAGGTCCTGGGGGTCTTTTTATGGAAAGGGGGAGGATAAACTGAACATAAAGAAGATAGGAGAGAAAATAAATGAAAATATAAAAACCTGGGCACTAACGAAATTATGCCTAATGGAACGGACACAAGTAACTAAAAACTATATGTATGTGCACTTAAATTACATAATAAATTCGCTAGACATAAAAAATAAAGATTTAAAACACATAGATAACGGAATTATTAAATACTTATGCGGTTTTAAAATGCACTACATAAACAAAAACACTATATAAGGACGGAAAGAGGGGGCCTAACCCTCCAGAAACCAGTACTTATCAAATACACAAACATACTAAACAGAATAAAGGAGATTAAAGCGGACAAAAATACCATGGCATGGACTCTATATATATATTACTTTGGTTTCTCGATGAAGCAGAGAAATGATATATATATATATATATATATCTATATATATATATATATATATATATATATATATATATATATATATATATATATAAATATATATATATATATATATATATATATATATATATATATATATATATATATATATATATATATATATATATATATATATATATAAAACAACAGATTAATAAAACCATCAGAAGTGCCAAGAAAATTAAGATCCATAAAAGAATTATTAAATAAATATAGGGATAGTGTAGAATTGTGGGAAATATATACAAAAACGACATATAAATGGCTTGCAGACAACACAATAAATAAGATTAAAAGCAAAGTGGAACAAGAACACATAAATATCAAATGGGACAGGGCCTGGGGAAACTGGGTAAAATTAGGATCCTTGAAAATACAAAGCCTCCGCTTCAAATACATGCATGATGTATTGTTGATGGGAGAGGTGTCAATGAGACGACATATGATTCGAGTATCGCCAAAATATCAACTGTGCAACAGTCATAGTTTTACAGACACACACACAAAAACACTATGGTAGAGTATGAAAAGAATAAGATCAAAAGAGTGGAGTTATCGATGAAAATTGAAACTACGCAACCATACAAGGAAATACAAATTCTTTATCTTGATGGTGATTTTAATAAAAATATTCTATACAATATAACAGAATTTATTGTAGAAACTATGAAGGCGTGCGGCCAAATACTTGTAATAGAGAAACATAAATAATAATATAGGAACTACAAGGGAGACAGGGAACCTCAAAAGGAAAAGTACATACAAGGATTTCACGGGGCTACATCACATGTCGCTGTGCGAAGTGGGCAGGCCCATGAAAGAGTCTAGAAAAAAGACCAATTACAGGAATATAATGCACGGAAAACACAAATACAAACACGACACAGAAGAATTTCAGAGCAGGAAAAAGAATTAAACAAAATAAAAGCATGCACGGAAAGTAAAAGGTAAAAGTCGCTTGCAAGCACTCAATCTTGTGAGCAGTATCGAAATCTGTGTAGCTCATTAACTACACAGAAAGCCATGCTTAAAGGGAAATAAACAATTTACGGAACATTTATAAGAGATTAAGTTAATCATAAATAATTAGAAACGACTTTTCCCGAGAAAGGGAATGTACAAACAAATTTTAAAAATGTACATAACATCTCTCGCAATCAGTCGATTTCAAAGAAAATTAAATATGGAAAGAGCAAAGAAAAAAATCAGGAAATACAGACAGGAAAAACATTAGGTCAATGGGGAGGTCTCTTGCATAAAGAACTGAAACCCAATAAAATGAATACATCTTCTTTGCTGAAAATTCAAAACTGAGATAAAATTAAAATAATTGAATAAGAAAGAAAAGTGATGATCTGATTAAAGGTCTAAATCACATTATAGAAAAAATTGGAAATTTGAAATAGAAACGGCTATCCGAACACAGAAACAATGCATAATATATATGCATATAGCAACACACATAAACCAAGCCTGGGTCAACTGGAAAAATCACTCAGGAGAAGAAAAAAAAAAAAAAAGAGTAGGTGGGAAAAAATCAACTCTTATGGAAAAACTCTTTATAGAAAACATTAGGGGAAAAAATACCCCATTCAAACATATAATCCCCATGGGGGAAAAAAATGGTTAGAAAATAAATGGAAAAATTATATTTAAAAAAACAGAACAACAAATCAGAGGGAACACACACAAACATAAAAACAACTTTTTTATTTGTTTGAAAGGGGAGCTGGTCAGTTTTAGTTTTACCGAAAGCAAACGGTCACTGCACGGTAGCTCTGACCGACGCATCGGTGAAACAATACCTAAAGCTAAAAGCTTCAGCCGACTTCACCAAACCACACTCTTTATATCACACTTTGTTTTTTGTTATATATGACCTTCAAGGAAAAGTCATACGCGGTATCGATATTAAACCCAAACTTAGATCGTCGTGATACATATAGAGGTTTCCAAGTAAACTAACTATAGTAGATATTTTATGTACACGTGACCCTTAAATATGGTATAGAAATACACAAAATAAATATCGAAATGACCAAAATTTCGCGAATTTACCTAATGTTTGCGAAGTTCATTTTTCTATGCATGAAGCGATCCAGTCGAACTGAATCATTAGATGAAACAAAAACCTAAAATGTAGAGAAAATGAATACATTGGAATTTTCTAACATTTTCATCGGATAAAGGAAATGAATTCGAATACAATCAACTGTTGCTGTCACGTCATGAACAGCGTGAAATTTCCCGAAGAGATAACGAATAAAGATTAAACATAATCAACATCATCAAATTGACCGTCGTCATTGTCTTGTTTTATTATTGTTAATAATAGTTGTATAAGTAGTGTTGCTATTGTTCATGTTATTATTATTGTTGCTGTTGTTGTTAATGTTCTTATTACATCATTAATGTCGACATTGTCATCACCGTCATCAGCAATATCACCAACATCATAAGAAGCAGTAAAAGCATTATTATTTCACTCTTTCTGTTCTTTTGTCATTACAATATTCTGCTTTTCTTCTTCAGAGAGATAAATGATCACACTTATTTAACATTACCAAAATATGTTGTTGTTGTTGGATTGTAGATAATAATAATTTTGTAAGTAATAATATCATGACGTCACTGTGACTTGGAACGTGACTTTGAGATAGACCATTTGTTATTGTAACTTTGGAACATCATGAAAAATAATAATAATAATAATAATAATAATAATAATAATAATAATAATAATGTTCAAAAGCTTGCTTGGATCATCTAGAATCGGGTAAGTGTTCACTTTTTGTAATATCAAATATATTAAACCTCACTGACTCTGAAAATAATATCATGACGTCACTATATACTTTGACACGTGACACTGAGATCGACCTTTTGTTAAAGTAACTATGGAACAGGAAGCAAAGTAAAAATGGAGAGAATTCTTATACCCAAATTTTTGGTTTGCAAAAAGGATAGAGAGGTGTAAGTATTCTTAATGTAAAGGCATGAACAGGCGATCGCTGCCTCAGTAGAAAATAATTCAAGGCGATGACTTTTTCTAGCGTGATTTAAATAATAATAATAATAATAATAATAATAATAATAATAATAATAATAATAATAATAAAATAGTAGTAGTTATATTTTTCTTCTTCTTCTTCTTCTTCTTCTTCTTCTTCTTATTATTATTATTATTACTGGCAATGACATATCGAGAAAAAACAAGACTTTATTTGTATTCATACTTTTCGCGGTTTTAAAGGTTAGTGGCAATAGTAAGAATAAGAGAAATCTACTCAAATAAATTGATAACAGCCAATCATTATATTCTTTAAATAGTGACGTATTTTGTTTTAGCCTCTCAGAATTTCGGATCTGTAGGAATCATTCACTTTGATACCTTGTGTACCAATAAGTTTTCACACAGTGAACACAATGACATTAAACTTGACTGTTGAAGAAATATACTGTATGAGAACACATATATGTGACATAATTACCTTTTATGTTTTACAGTTATTCTATACGAAACACAATTTTGACATAATTACACTTTCTGTAGGATATGGATACTCACGATTACACAGTTATGACATGATTACACTTTACTTTTTAACATGGATACTCTACGAACACACATAGATGTGACACAATTACACTTTACCAGTGCCAGCTTGTTCAAATTTTCAAACGGCCCCCGACTTTCCTCGAAAATGCACTAAAACAAACATATGTGTCTTTTTTTTAATCAAAGTTTGCATCATACCCAATAAACATGTACAAACAAAAATCGATGGTGAAATTTCAAGTGACAACTGACTGTAAACTTGTGTGTGTGTACATTTTGTTTAGGGGGTCCTTGATTTCCAGCCCCCAACCCCTTATTATTGGGAATTTTACTGTTAGACAAGGAATCTCTATGTGTACGGAGGCCCCAAGTGGCTGAGTGGTCTAAAGCACTGTCCGTTACGGATCACTGCCATCTCACCTCTGTCTGCGTGGGTTCGAGTCTAAGATACCGTTAATGTAGTTATGTGAGAAAGTTTGCCAGTAGCTTCTCGTGGGTCGGTGGCTCTTTCCGGGGTTTTCTGGGTTCTTCCTCCACCATTAATACTGGCCGCTATGCATAGAATATATTATACTGAAAAATGGCGTTAAACCATACAAAAAACACAAAACAAAAACTTTGTTTGTTCATATATGTGTGTTTAATCTGGATCTTTAACGTAGCTGTAACAGTGCCTCATTCTCATTATGTGGCAGTTTATAATGATGTATGAGTACTGGGCATGTTGTCGCTGAGGTGTAGCATGATGTCACATTGACACCAGGCCAACCAGTCATAACATTAACCTCATTATCCTTAACCTCTAATACTGATCTGTTACTACCATTTGTATAAGCCTTTGGCATGACTCAGTGGGATTCAAACTGGTGTCCTCCTGTATCCGAGGTGGATGCTTTACCCACTAGGCCAACAGAGTAGTTCCAAATAAACATAGATGTTACATAATTACTCTACTGTTGGGAAACTATCATCAATTAATATATATAATTAAGACAAAACTACACATTACTGTTGGACGATGATGCTTTGTAAATACTGAGTTATGATACAATTAAATTTCACTGTCGGCCTAGAATTCTCTGCGATAGATGTGACATAATTACTCTATTATTGGCAAAGATAATCTTCGAATATAGATATATGCCACATGAAGGGAAATTATAGACAGACGCTGCTGGGAATCATCTCTTGTTATTATTACATATATTATCACAGTTAGCGTATGGCTTACATCTTTGAAAAGTAGATTAATTTTCGTTTTTATGCATACTTGTTATTACACACTGAAGCCAGGCAACAGTGTTATCATCATTCTATACAGCGCTAGACCGTTCGATATGTATTTCTTGATATGGTGGATTAATATTTGTAAGTTTTCATTTATGTGTAATAATAAGTTTTTAAAAATGAGTTATCATCATGAAATTGCATATGATATAAAATGGTCAGATGATGACACTTGGTTTGTTATTAAGAGGTCAGATGCTGACACTTGGTTTGTTATTAAGAGGTCAGATGCTGACACTTGGTTTGTTATATAAAGGTCAAATGCTGACACTTGGTTTGTTGTTAACAGGTCAGATGCTGACCCTTGGTTTGTTATTAAAAGGTCAGATGCTGACACTTGCTTTGTTATAAAAAGGTCATATGATGACACTTGGTTTCTTATATTAAGGTGAGATGCTGACACTTGGTTTGCTATAAAAAGGTCAGATGTTGACACTTGGTTTGTTATAATAAGGTCATATGCTGACACATGGTTTGTTATTAAAAGTGCAGCTGCTGATACTTGGTTCGTTATAATAAGGTGAGATGCTGACCCTTGGTTTGTTATAAAACGTTCATATGATGACACTTGGTTTCTTATATTACGGTCATATGCTGACCCTTGGTTTGTTATAAAAAGGTCATATGATGACACTTGGCTTGTTATAAAAAGTTCGGATGCTGACACTTGGTTTGTTATAATAAGGTCATATGCCGACACATGGTTTGTTTTATTACGGTCAGATGCTGTCACTTGGTTATGAAAAGGTCAGATGCTGTCACTTGGTTATAATAAGGTCAGATGCTGACACTTGGTTTATTATATTAAGGTCATATGCTGATACTTGGTTTGTTATTAAAAGGTCACATGCTGACTTGGTTTGTTATAAGAAGGTATCATGCTGACACCTGGTTTGTTATTACAAGGTCAGATGCTGAACCTTGGTTTGTTATCAAAAGGTCAGATGCTAACCTTTGGTTTGTTTTTAAAAGGTCATATGCTGACACTTGGTTTGTTATTAAAAGGTCAGATGCTGATCCTTGGTTTGTTATAAAAAGGTCAGATGCTGACCCTTGGCTTGTTATTATAAAGTCAGATGCTAACCCTTGGCTTGTTCTTAAAAGGTCAGATGCTGATACTTTGTTATTAATAGGTCAGATGCTGACCCTTGGTTTGTTATTAAAAAAAAGTCAGATGCTGACACTTTCTTAGTGAAAGTTCAGATGCTGACACTTGGCTTGTTATTAAAAGGTCAGATGCTGACCCTTAGCTTGTTATTGAAAGGTCAGATGCTGACCCTTGGCTTGTTATTAAAAGGTCAGATGCTGACACTTTGTTATGAAAAGGTCAGATGCTGACCCTTGGCTTGTTATTAAAAGGTCACATGCTGATACTTAGTTTGCTATATAATGGTCAGATGATGCCACTTGATTTATGATATAGCATGTATTATATATCAGTTATATTCATGTGGAAGCTAAGGGAAGTAACTCAGCATAATATTTGTCCGCTATTATTATAATCACCAGAGGGGTGTTAATTGTTTTTCTGTCAATATTTCAGCTTCAATAACATTGATCTGTTTAGAGACCTTGTGGTACAAATTTCTGAGTTCACTCTTTTCGGAAACACGTCCTTAAATGAAGTCATGAAGACGCTTTCTTATTTAAAGTTCCCGAAGGGTAAGTCCAGCTTTTAATGTTGCCTTAGTTTGACTGAAAAGTCATTTAAAAATATTAAATAGACTGTAATGGAAAATTCTGAACAATTGTTATTAAAAAGTACTTTGATGTATATTTTATTAAATCATTCTTAATTCTCAGACAACATGCATATTAGTCAACAGCTTTTATTATCACCTGTACGAAAATAGTTTAGCATTTAGAGGACATCATTTTATCTGAGGCATTTGTAATGTCCTGTCTAAATTTGAATGATTATAAGTGCTGTTTTATGAATGTGTTTTGTAGGATTAACAGCATTAAACGAAATCTTTGCCGTCCTGGAAGTCTTTGTATTCGATCTCTACAAGACTGAAGAAAGCAGGAACAACAATGCAAGTGTTCTAAGTTTTGACAGTCGTGATTTTTGCAGCAAAGTGTAAGTGATTTCTTAAGCGTTCTTTCTAACATTAAAATTCATGATATCAACATTAATATGTGACTTATATTTAATTTGATAAAGACAATTCCTCTATAATGAAAAAGCATTGTGCACAGTTTTCATATGCAGTTATATTAACTATTACAATGTCTTGAGATTATAATTACTTGCTATTACAGTGTCTTGACAGTTATAATTACTTGATATTACAGTGTCTTGACAGTTATAACTACTTGATATCAGATTCTTGACAGTTATAATTACTTGCTATTACAATGTCTTGACAGTTATTATTATTATTACTATTATTATTGATTCTATATCACCTTCAGATTGAACAAAACGGCACGTAAGGCGCTGGATAGACAGAGATGTTTGCTGGAAGTCGCTATAAAACAACACATAGATCATATCAAGGAACTGAAAGCACTGCAGAAGGTGTTTGTTTTTACAATATATGTCTACCATTAGAACAAATCATATGTCCGTCTATATACGATTGCTTTCAGAGAGAGAGAGAGAGAGAGAGAGAGAGCATGTGTGAATATTAACCTTTTATGTTAATATCTATTTTAGATGGTAATAGAGGTTAAGTTGTTGGACTTTATGTTCATCTGGAAAATTGCTACACTATTCCTATAATTTTTGTTCACCTCATATGACCTTTTTAAAGTGACTTTTTACATACTTTGCAATTTAATATCTTTCAATTTGTTACAATAAAGAATAACTTCTATCTTGAATGCTTCCAAAGCAAGGTCATAAAATAGGTGGGGCCCAATTATTTCATTACAGTTCTACAAAGATATGATTTCTTTTGTAAGATTTATTATTTATTTAGATTTCATATATAAATGTTTTGGCCCCAGTGTTGCTGTTGTTAAACAATGTTACGCACAAGATATGGGTAACACATTAAATAATTTTCAATCACTGAATATGTCGCACAACCATATATTCTTTCAGAAAGGCTTTATGTTGCAAGAGAAGCAGAAGCAGTGTCAGGAAAAATTGCAGAGGAAACTTGAACAACAAGATGGAGAAAAGAAGAAAAGCACAGAAAAGAAGATAATAAGCCTTCAGAAGAAGCTTACTATGAACGGAGAATTGCTAGACCTGACCTGCCTTTCCTACCAGACTGTACTGGAAAAGGAGAAATGCACCAGGCGTGAAATGCAACAGGTTAGGGAGCGACATGTTATCAAATGTTGTTTTAGTTTTTGATTTCTTGTCTCTTTAAAGCAATTTCATTGATAGAACATTTCATTCTTAATTTTGGAATATGAGAGAATCAGTGATGATGAATTATATACATTGTGTAAATGTTTTGCAACTTATCATTTAAGACGCACAAGTTTACAATATTACAAAGTTACCTTTACCTATCCAAATTAAAAGATGTAATAAAGGTCATTTGACAACATTCATCTCTTTTTTTAAACCCGATTGATATGCGTACATGGAATAAAATGAAGGCATGCCATTTTTCCATTTCAGTTGTCAGAGGCTCTACAACAGCAGATAGTCGCAATGGCACGTGATAAACTAACCGATTCTTTTGAACTACTGGAAATGGCATGGAGTCATAAGCTATCCATGTAATTAGATAATTTCTTGATTTTCTCCCTCATTCAGTAACATCCCTACCCTGTAATATCGTGCTTTTAACTATTGAGGTCGCTGGCATCCCAACAAGATATACACATGTTCAATTTGATTTCAGTCATTCTCTAAAGATGTTAATGTTTGCATGGATTGGTCATTGGTTTGTTGGACTGATGCATCAGTTCATTTATAAATGTATAGATAGGTGGGTGACGGGCGACCTTTCCATATTTCTACAGGATCAGGTGGCATAGGTAAACCACATAGTTAGAAAGTTCGACTTTATTTAGTATCATGTGATTTCAAATGGACAACCAAATGTAGAAGAGTGACGCAGCAAACATGCTTTTATATGTGTGCACTCTCTGAGTTAATATTGAAGCTAAATGTGTAGTAAGTGCTATTGTTTGACCTTCCTAGAGATGTAAAAAAAACATGGTAGAGAACTAACCAGTGACCTATAATTAATTTAGTAATATAAATAATAACATAAATTAATGGAATATCACAATCTATTATTCATAAACATTTAAAAGTGTTTGACCAAAGGAGTTTGTACAAAACAATGAAAAGCAAGAGTGCAAAATTAATGAGATAAAGGAGTTGATCAAGAAATTTCTCATCTCCTTGTTTCACAGTTCTTGATGATGATGATGATGATGATGATGATGATGATGATGATTTTATACATCACCTAATATTTATAAGCTCTAAGGACTTTACATATATACATTTATATATAATGATATGACTACCAAAAAGAACAACAAGGAAATTAGAAACATAAAAACATGCTGACAATATTTTAGGTATGAAACATCTTTTATTATTTAGTGTTGATTCTTGTAAAATTCGATGCCTTCGCTTTACATTTTGTAAGGATGTTTCTTTGACTTTTGTTTTATTACACACAATGTTGCCTATTTACACATGTATCTTGATACAGTCTTCATGCCGAAATGAATAAAATCATAAAAACATTGTTGCAATTTCACGCCGATTTGTAATGGCATATACACCTGTACTTTTCATTAATCAATGCAACATTTTAATGTAGACACACATCTTCATGAGTGAGTCTTCAGTGATTTCAAGAGCCAGGGAACGTCATAAAAATACAGTCAAACTGTGGTTAGAGTAATTAACACAGTCTTAAAAGACCGAAAACAATCACATTGTTTTACTTTCGAACTCATGACATCGCACGCGTCTAGCTCATTGAAAATGTGTGCTAGCTCATTGAAACAGAAACTTTCACCAATTAACTAAGACTTAAATTAAATTGCGCTTAATGAAATTGAGGACTAGTTCTTTAACTACAGTTTCTCGAGTTATAAAAAGCTGATCTCTTACTGTATTTTTATTCTCATTTGTCCCCGATTAGATGGGTATTTTAAAATTGATTACTGTTTTCATGGTCTTTATCTATTCTAGTAACAAGATTGCTTTGGGAAAATGTGCTTTGTGTCATTTTTATATAAATGTTATAAAAAAGAAAAACCATAAAAAGTGTAATAGAGAAGAGTTTACAGTATTGAGTGAAATGATGATAAGGAAGAGTAACTGTTACAATTCATGCATCCCTGGAATGATTGCTTGGAAATAGGTTCGTGAGCATTGCACATGCATGTGTTACAATATTTGTCTCTTTTCAAAATTGAAAGATTTATTTGGGGGAAAACCAGTAGGAAAACACAGAACTATGGGATACAGTAACCTGGTTTGTTAGATTTCCTGTCACGTGACAAACTGATGGATCTACTCTCGACACGAGCACCAGTAATTAGAATGATACTAAGTAGAAAAGATGATATATTTGAGAATGACCATTCATTTTATTTTAAGCAGTTAAATAACGTTGCCGCTCTAGTTTTTAGAGGGTCCGCCGCGGAAGCGGGAGGTCGTAGGTTCGATCCCTGGCCGAGTCATACCAACGACTTACACAAATGGTACTAACAGCTGACTCGCTTGGTGCTCAGCATTAAGATGTTAGTGTTAGCACTGGTCGACTTTGGTTTCAGGGTAATGTGATTAGGTAGGAAATCAAGCTGCATGTTTTCGATAAGTTCTCCCAGTGCTAGACATCACTATAAACTGCCTCACTGCAGACATCGCAGCGATATGATTGAAACATTGTTAAAGCTACCTTAAAAATACTAATCACACACATACACAGTTTGTGTTTTAGAATTGTTCATTGACTCTCATGTTGTCACTAGCAGCACAAGCAGTAAGCTTTACCTAGCTGAATTGCTGTAACTGGAATTAGATACACAGCATTGTTCTTACAGAGGCTGTGCTGTTTAATCTTCCAAATCCTTGATAACTATTTCGATGCTTCCACATCTCCACTGTGGTCTGTTTTTTCTTTCTTCAAGTATGCATATGCACGTTTTAGTTCTTTCTTTTGTAAGAGTTGTTTCTTCACTAAGGTTTCTTAAAGACAGGTAAACAGACTGATATTTTACCTAATAGAATATGTTTAAGATATATATGCAACGGAGCAAAGTGCTGTAGTAACGGGTGACAGATAACATGCATACTTTCTGTAGTTACAGAATAGCTTGAAACGATTAAGAAGTAATTCACTTCTTGCGTAATGTCTGGTCGGACTGTATTATTTAGAATGACTTAGTTACTTTCTAACATAAATTTATTCACCTACATACGTAATTGCTTGCTTGGACGCTGTATATATTTGATTACTCCTAGATGACTACTTTCTAACCGTCCTTCCTTACCTTTCTGCTAACTTACAGGTATACTTTGGAGAAAGTAAAGGCCATCGACTGCCAGTATGCAGCAGAGCAATTGTACAAACACATGTGCATTGCTTACATGTTTCCAGATCCTGAGGTAAGTTTCTGAGAGGTCTCTGACCTTGGCTAAATTTCAGAAAGGTTTTTCTTCTTCATTCAGTCAAATCAGAGATGAGGTAGTTTGTCTGTATTATAAGCTGCATTCTAGCCATCTATAGATCGAAAAGCAGACAAATGAAACTCAAATTTGCATCAGCCTTCTGTTATTATTAAAAAAGGAACAACTTTGCATTACCTTTCTCCACTTATTTAAATCCAAGGCCTTTTGCTCTTATTCCTTTTGTATTAAGGGAATTTTCATATGCCGCTGTGCTGTTAAACGCCAGTCTGTTCCTCAACCAAGCAGCCAAATAATCAATGAATCAATAAATCACTGAATCATCTCTTAATATTTCACCACACGTTACCAAATTAGGCTACACTGACACCATATTGGCTTATTTCACTCGAGGTTAGAGCATTTAATGTCATTTTTTGTTGATTGGTCGTTCAGATCTATATGCTTGGAATGTTTCAATCAAAAGACTTTTATTAAGGTAAAAGTATTTTCCTTTCGATTAGACAATTAATAATTCAAAATAAAAATTGGCCTAGTTCCATATCGTAGAATTATTGCACCATTTTAAAACAATATTAGGTGGAAATCAGCAATTGACGATAAATTGGACATAACTAGCACCATCGTTACTAGTATTGTATCATTAAGAAATAATATATCTGAATCAAAGTTCAGAGAATATGTTAAGTAATATCGACGTCATGTGTAAAAATAATGCGTTGCTTTTGCACATTATAATCTTGTTTTTAATATTTTTTATTTACTAGGAATGGAATATTAGAACAGGTTTTCACGCCGAACTAGAAGATCCTGCATTATTATCCAGCGATTACTGCCGGAACAAGGGTGAATACATTGGTCTTGTGGATGTTGAGGAATCTGGTGAATATCTATCTATCTATCTATCTATCTATCTATCTATCTATCTATCTATCAAGTGAGAGGAATACTTTGTATTCAAGATTTTATACATATGGGATATTTTATTATTAGACATAAATGTTAAAGATTCTATGGCAGGTGTTAATGTTGGTATTGTTTATTTTACCAACTTAATCCTGGTGTTGTTTCACTTTTTCTGATTGTTCGTGCTGCTCTTCTTTTACTAACCGTTGATATTGTTCCTATTTTACTAACTGTTGGTATTGTTCCTATTTTACTAACTGTTGGTGTTCTTATTTTTTTTATTAACTTACATAATTTGAATGGTTATGTGTGAGTCTGATTTCAGCCGCTGGTGATTTACATAATATCATTTAATCTACCAATACCTAATTGATACACAGTCTGACATGACGTCACTTAATACGTAATGGCCACTTTAGTTTTTTCCTTTCTCAGCTGAGCTAACCTTGTATCTTAAATACAGTTTGCGTTTTTTAATTCCTTTTTATAAATAAATAATCATTATTTATAGGATTCAGTTGAATTATGTGACACTTTCATTTGAATTATACAACATTTTTTAGTTTAATTGTAGGACACTTTATTTATTGTATGTTTCAGCTGCATCGTATATGTCTCAGCTGAATTGTACGACATGTTTCAGCTGAATTGTCCGACATGTTTCAAATGAATTGTATGACATGTTTCAGCTGAATTGTACCTAATTTTGCAGTTGAACTGGACCAAACCTAAAACCTATAGGCAATAATTTATTGTTTTCTTTTCTAGATGTAGATTTGGAAAACAGACCTGAAGAAATATATGTAAAGGCTGTTACCAGCTGCAATAAAGGAATTGATTCAAGTCTCACCTTCAAGCGCGGTAAATACAAGCTTCAATTTAGTTTTGAAAAAAGAAAATGATGATAATAATTTGAATTTGCTCTGATTATTAAATTGTAACTCACATTTATTCGAATCCATTGAGGAGAATGAGCTAGGCTGCTCTACAAAAGTAGTGTGTGATTTGAAAACAATTTTGTAAGCATTTGTCCAGTCTAACTTAAAACACAAAATATTCTTAAAATAGGAAAGTAACACAGGTATAGGTATTAGCGCATTGTTTGAGAAATATTATATAGTGTATGAGAAAGCATTGATAGAATCCGTATTTTTAAAGAGATGTTACATACGTGTAAGAATATCATGTGTTGTTGTTTGGGCGATAAATACCATTTTTCAGCACATGATAGGCTATACATGGTGGCCAGTAATAATGGTGGATGAAGAACCCGGGAAAACCCCAGCAAGAACCACCGACCTATGAGAAGCTATTGGCAAGATTTCTCACGCACAAAACATTGGCCGAAC
The DNA here is from genome assembly GCA_029339505.1 of Unio delphinus. NCBI lineage: Eukaryota > Metazoa > Mollusca > Bivalvia > Unionida > Unionidae > Unio > Unio delphinus. Next base: position 1,306,684 of record JAQISU010000068.1, read on the forward strand.
AGTTGAAATGACAGCGATCCGTAACGGAGACCTCTTCAGACCACTTACAGCCACTTCAGTCTATTTATATCATTATATGATGATTATACATATATATATATATATATATATATATATATATATATATATATATATATATATATATATATATATATATATATATATATATAAAACACTTGCCACATATTTACAGGTAAACGTTTCAAGCAAAAACTGGTGTCAAGAGATGGTACAATTGGATTCGGGTGGAAAAGGTCGAGCAGAACTGGAATGAAAGTGTGGGGATTTTACCATGTTTGCATGGTTAAATTTGATCATTGGCCGAAGAAATAAGTTATATGGCTGATTCTTATTTATGTTCCTATCTTATTTTATATACCACTGGAAGCAGGCTGCCACAAGCAGTGGTGTGCAGTAAAGAAGACAGGTGCAAAATTGATACAACTGAACCTAAATGAAACACTTCTTTTATTTTATCTTCATATGAAAATCGTGTTTGAGGGGTCATAGCTTAAATTACCCTTTTAATCAACAAACATTTTAATGGGTGGTGGGGGCGTCAAATATTTGTTTAACAAATGCGCGGCATTTTCTTGAGCTGACAATTTGAGACATGCATATGAGTCAATAGCGAACAAAAAAAACCCCAATGTATTCACAATTGAATATTTGCTGAATTTCAACTCAACCGTTTTTCCTGTCTTCTCCATCACATTCTGACCTGTCAGACCATGTTTCATCTTTATATTAACCATGTTTCTACTCCACATCATATCATCCCATGTTAACCGCTCCGGTCGCCTAGTGGTTAGAGCGTCCGCCCCGGAAGCGGGAGGTCGTCGGTTCGATACCCGGCCGAGTCATACCAAAGACTTACAAAAATGGTACTAACAGCTGCCTCGCTTGACGCTCAGCATTAAGAGGTTAGTGTTAGGACTGGTTGGCCTGGTGTCAGGATAATGTGACTGGGTGGGACATCATGCTACATGTCTGCGGCATGATGCCCCAGTGCTAGACATCACTATAAACTGCTTCACTTCAGACATCGTAGCGATATGACTGAAAAATTGTTAAAGCTACGTTAAAAATCCTAATCAAACAAACAAACAAAATCATCCCATGTTTTACCCCCTACAGCTTTTGTTTACATGTCTATACTTCACATACCTGAACCTCTTATATCTTCCTTTCATCAATCTTACTATCTGTCATCATTTCGTCTTCTATTATTTTTATAACATCGTGAATGGTTGCAATTACCAGTCTTTTGATCTCAATTATTACCCTCACTCATTTTTTTTCACCTGTGTTACTAATTGTTACTAATTGTTTCCTCTCCCACCTTTACCTCTTACAACTTGTTTACACTTGTCTTACTCTCTTCCATTACATTTACACCAGTCTTAATCTCACTCACTTTTTGTGTACCTATCTTATTCTTCTTAAATGTTTCTTCACTCATCTTACACTCGTCCATCTTTGCATCACCTGTTTAACTTTCTTTTCTTATAACTTGTCCACCTCCAACAATTTTTGTCCATTCTATTTTGTTTCATTATGTGTCTTTTCTTCATATTATTTTTTTCTTCTAATTTTCTCTATAACCTCTTCCTGCTTTGTGTCTGTCCTGCTCTCTATAATTTGACATGTAATGGGAAAGACAGGAACAACACAACTTCATTGAACGATTATATGCCAGATTTCCATAATTCATCAGAAAAATCTTCTTAAATTTCCTATTATCTTTTGGTTCTTGTTTGTAAAATTGTAATGTAAGATGGACATTATAATACAAAAATTAAATTCGTCCTTGATACCTTATAACAACTCTGCATTTGTATTGTTTATTTTTTTAGCACTATATTGCTCTTGGCTTAGCGCTTCTACCTTAAAATGAAGTTTAATATTCACCTAACGTGTGTTTAAAATTAATAATAGTAATAAAAGCATATTTGTGAACCAAAACTGGTAATAAAGCTATGAAATCCATCCGTTTCGTTTCGTCTACTCTTGTTTTTAATAACACCCATCACTCTCTAAGCCGCGTTAAAACAATTTTGAATTCAGCGTTATAGATCTAATTAAATGTAAATGCCATTTTGGGTGTCTTGTGCATAATCTGCACGGGATTCCAACTGAATTGCAAAATGTTTTGAATAGGAGGATGTTTCCCCTTTTTATTTTCAAAATTTGAATAACCAACACATTGCATTCTTGAATAGGACTAAACAAGGTAACTTTGTATAAATAAAGTAAATTTTGATTGTTTCAGTAAAAGCAATATGTGTAATCTTTGAAAACAGTTTTCAGGCTAATATAGTGATTTTTTTCTCGTATGAAAATATCTTTGACTTCTGACTAATTGAACTTCATAAAGGTTGCAGACGTTGATTGATGCATAAAGGTTTTGTTGGTTTTATATGATAAGGCTCTTTTCTATACCATGCTCTTGATCAATTTACTTTGAGGCATTCTATTTTCCAGAACGCCCAAGTATCAGTCACGACATGTAACTAATTTGAAAGTCCTGAGCAAGTATTAAGGACTTGGACAGCATGCTTTGCACCTGAATATGTACTAGAGTCGGTTTTGAGATCCTTTCCTCCATTTGTGTTTATTCAAAGTCATATAATTTAGAGTTAGATACTTTGCTTCCTTTGCAAAATAATACTGAGGAAAAGAACATTAAAAAAAACAAGTATAAGCAACATTAAAAAACAAGTAAAAGCAAATTGACATTTATGTTTCACTTTAAATATGCGGCTATCGGAGTGTCATCAGTCCCTTTTGATTACTTTGTTGAATTATCTTATTACTTTATACATCATGCTAAGTATTTTGATCTCACTGGAACAAATTAGATACCATAAAAGATATACGTAGCATGTTCGATTTTTGAAACTTGGCAGTAAACATTTGGTACTCAGACGTGAGGCATTCACCACAAACATGTCTGTCGATTAATCATATAATACTACATTTCGTAGAGTGTTTCCCACATCACTGGTAAAAGTTCAATGAAATATTATATTTTTAATCAGAGTCTAATATTTAACTGCCAATCCAAAAGTACATAGTAATCAATGTTTGTCATGAAAGTTTGTTGAATAAATTTTTTATAACTATGTTACAATTATATTTTAAATCTAAAATTAGTTTTTAAATTTATAAAAGTAAATGCGCTTAAATACCACATGTGACTTTTACTATAAGCTGCCCATGCTGTCTTTGGAGTACGTGGAAGATGTACGAACATCACAGATGAATAAAATCCTACACACCGATTAGAATTTTTGACAGTTTAGGCTGTGGGATGCGAAAATGTGAAGAATAGCAAATATGTCCATATATTTTCCTTGAAGCATTCTAGCAACAAAAGACATGCTTCAGTCAGGAACGAACTTGGATTGGCTGCTTTGAAATGCAACCATGGTAACCTTGATAACACCAATGCACTTTTGAATAGTGAGTCGCTATTCTTGTCGCTTCGGTAGCAGGTCATGCATAATGCTTGTCTTTGAGGTATGAGAGACATTAATTTAAAATTTAATGTCTCTCTATTTTGATAATAGACAGGAAGGTTTGCAAAGATAAATATACAATATCAATTAATACTACAATGAAACGAAGCATATGTATGTATGTATGTATGTATGTATGTATGTATGTATGTATGTATGTATGTATGTTTCTCTGTCTGTCTGTCTGTCAGTGTCTGTGTGTATGTGTTTGTGTGTGCGACGTGCAAACATGACTGTCATCCGAGAAATCCATTCGATTCCATCTATCGACGAGGTTATGCAGGATAAGAAGCAAAGTCAGATGTATAGCAAATTGGACATACACTTGACTAATCATCCATTCGAAATTACGCCAGAATCTCGGAATATATCAACATTTGTGATTCAAATATAATGCTATATGCGGTTGAATTTTGGATTAAGTTGTGCTTTAGAAATATACCAAAAGGGATGCAACATATTTTGCAAGGTTGTGAATGTGTTCCCAACATCATAGATGATATTATTGTTCATGCACCAAATAAAAAGGAGAACTATAGGATATTTGATAATAGTATTCAATTGTTAAGAGATAATGACTTACATTAAACCAGGATAAATTCCAATTCAGTATGTCGAAGTTGATCTTTATGGACCATGTGTTGTCAGAACGTTGGTAGGGCCTGCCGAAGTTAAGGTGAACACGGTACAAGAAGCGCGTGAACCAAAGAACGCGACAGAGACAAAAAGCTTTTTAGGCCTAGCCAACTACAATACTAGAAATATTCTAGATTTAGCATAAGTGTCTGTTCCATTCCGAAAGCACACGAAAAAGGATATAACGTTTGTATGGGTCTCGGAGCAGAAAACATGGTTTCCGAAACTTCACGAGTTGTTGGCTAATGCTAACACTCTGAATTATTTTGACAAGAATGTACCCCTTGCTGTTATTGGTGATATCATTTCAGTAAGTCTAGATGCTGTATTGGTTCATCAGCATTACCGTCTGGCGATTATAGTTTTATAGTTGCTGATTACTATAGTCGTTTGTTTAAAATAAATAAATAAATATATATATATATATATATATATATATATATATATATATATATATATATATATATATATATATATATATATATATATATATATATATCGAAATTGGAAAGTCAGAATATGTTTGTTTCTCACGGAGTGCCATTGAGTATTTGGATATGGGGAACCATTTTAAACATAATTTGACGGTGACGTCGTGAGCCAAAATAAATCAATCATGAAGCGGATAAGAATCTTACAAGCGGGAAACTGAGATTGTAAGTCAGATTTCGGGCACATTTGTTAATGGACACGAGTACTCAACATACAACAACCGGAGTAGGCCCCACGGAATTATTTTTTCGGCGAAATATTAAGACGAAGTTACCGCAATTGGCATAATGTTATGGGGATGATACTGATGTCTGAGATGGAGATAGTGGAGAAAAAAAGAAAAGGTAAAATATTTGCAGGCCATTAGCGGAATGTTGTGGAAAATTATTTAAAGTTTGAATTGGTTCAGGCTCCGAATCAGATATTTGTACCATCGAACCATCGATTTACAATGAGTTCAGCTAAGGAGTAGATTCTGCAAGAATGGTGAATCCTTACCAGAGCATACGCAGGGAATACTGTGGGTTGCGACTTTAGTTTACCCAGCGTTTAGTGTACTTTTGGTCGAAATGCTTTTGGAGCTGATGAATTTAGTCGTTGAACTTAGGACTGAAGTAAGGTGTACGAATCAATGGAGACAAGCCCTAGAGCGATGCAAAATTAGAAACCAATACAAACATGTTTGTTATGGGTGCAGCCAGGACATTTAAAGAAAGACTACTTAGAAATGAGGTCATTTAATAACAGTTTCCGACTGCCCTGCAGTATACGACATAAACGAAAGGCATGGATTTATGAATATCATAGCAAGCTATCGGCTTTCAAACCGATCGTTAGATGTTGGGTTGTATTATGTACCAGGCACCATTGAAGAGATCCGTGTCGATCTCCTGTTCGACACGGGTGCTACGGCAATTTTGATATATAGAGAAGTCTATCACTAGATCAAACCAGAGAAAATACCAAGCCTGATTCCTCTGCGATGGAACGCCTGTCTCACAGACGTTAAACCTTTGTCGTTCGACACGAAGGAAAATTTTAAAATAAACCTATATGAAGTTCATCGATGATATAAACGACTGGTTACTGAGATCCAGACAGAGGAAATACTTGGATCAGATTTTGTCAAATTTAACTTGTGATGACTCGATGTTGTACATTTACAGGACCAGTAGGATGTGCCAGTATAATTGTTGCTAAATTAGTGAACATCCCAACGATACAGGAAATGATTGTTCCAGGAAATGTTGATAAGCTATCAACTTTCGTCGTCTTCAGTGGTACCGGATGTTGAGGTTAAACAGCAGTATCAGAGGTTTGGGGAGCGCCACGACACTCTTGTTCCGAGGGCGCTGGTCAGAACCGGGCGAGATACTGAATAAAACTAGAGATAACTAGGCCCAGACGTCCAGTGACAGTGCAAGGAAATCAAGAATGGCCAACATTGTAAGAAGCTGACAGAGTTTGCGTGTTGGTGAAAAGCCAGTCTTTTTCTACACCAAGAGATGCTCACGGTGCAAACAAAAACCCATTTCAACAATAATAATAATTCTGCAAACATTCTGTACTAAACAGGCTGATGCAGCTGATAATAGTAGTTATCAAGCCCTTTCTGAGATATTATACTTCCCTTAACCCACGTGTTTACTGCGGGGTGGGGGTGGGGTGGGGTGGGGCTAGGTCTTTTTCGTTGCTAAATATTGGTATTTTACCACAACATACTGCAGAGTAACTATGGTCAGTCGTTTTAAAGCAGTTTTTGCCGTCTCCATTTTAGGTGGTGATACACAGTTAGATTTAGGCATTCTTGGTATGGATTTACAGGTCATTGATTATTCTTTAGCATATGAACTAATGATGTGGCTATCTTTTTGGATTTTGGCGACAGTGCAAATTGAATTATAAGATATTGTTTGACGATCTAGATGTGAAATCTGTGTTCCATCGGACATTGCTTTGATTATCGTCCAGCCTATCAAAGAAATGTTGGTGAACCTATGACACTAATTTGACCGTGAAGCCATCTTTGGCTGTATTTTAGATAAACACTTTGATTTTTCTTGATTATCACAAAGTGGAAACTTCAGTACTTACAAACCAATTTAGATACTATATAGGAAAATTAATTGTGATCCAAGTCCTTTACAATCCAGCTGTGATGTCACGTAATGTGCAAGCGCAACACAACTGGCCTGAAATCACTGACATAAAACATACTCTGTGTTGCATGGTATCCTGGGTCCATGATGCTGTACATTGTACATCACAAAAAGGTTTTAAAATATGCAAAATGGGGTAATGATATGGAAGCACGGTAAATCTGGTCGATAATTCACATCACTTGAGAGAAAAAAAACAGCTGTGTTATATAATTTTCTTTTAAAATTTGTGTTGCGTTGCGTTTTTTTCTTTTTTTTTTTTTGTTTTTGGTGCTGTTGTTCTTTCACGATGTTTATTTTTCTTTAGATTTCTTTTGTTTCCAATTAATTAAATAATCTGGCCTACTTATATGGGCTGGTATATATGTAGGTTGACCGATATATATTGATACATATTGGAGCAGTTCGGTATTTGGCGTGCAAGCAGTGTTACATGGGTCGTTGGGAGGTAAAGAAGGAAATAGATCGGTAATAACTAGCTATATGTTAGACAAAGACAATGTTCTCCGCCTATTCTTTTGACTGCCGCCGCTAGTCAAGAGAAAGGTCGAGTAAAAAATGTGTTGGTCTAGCAATCTGTATAAAATTCTCTAGTTAGCTATCGGTTGGTAGTTTGGTTATACATTACCTTTTTTGAGTGATTATTCAAGTGGCTGTTAAAATATGGCAGATGTTTTACAAATATCCATTCTATCCATAATTTAAAAGCCTTGAACACATTGGTCGAACGGTAAACAAGGAAGGGGGAGCAAAGTGAGTGTTCATAAAAGGATATCAGGAAAAAGGATTACAGCAAAAGGAGAGTAGTAAGAAGTGTCCATCTTTTTTTCAGAATTTTTAAGTAAAGGAGAGAGAGAGAAAAAATCGTGCGAATCGAGGAGCTCAAAGGCCCTTGAACGGAAGTGCGTTTGGCTACACTAGCAAACATTAAAACCCAGATTGGAATAATTTCGATAAAGAAAACTGCACAATTTAGACACATACAAATCTACATAGTTATAAAAACAATAAGGGAACTACAAAATTTACAAATACTAGCTTGACCGGCTGATTTAAAAGAAAATGCAGAAAGAAACTAATGAGATAAATGACAGTGGTGTGCGACCTCTGACTGAGGACGACATGACGGATAATGTACATAGTGTACATGGTGAGCAAACGGAGTACGTACAAGGACATGAAGGGTGAGAAAAAGGAAAACCACCTCAGGGCTTAATATCCAGACTAAATTGCTACTTTAAAACAGAGATACAGCACAACGTCCTCCTGGCTTATCACCCCCAAGGGTGCCAATTATTAGTTTTCGGAGAGGTGGGAAAAGCACCCAGACAGGCGGAGATCTTGACAGCCCTATAGGCCATGAAAGTGAACATAGGGAAGATAGAAGCACTACATAACGCTGGGATCAACAAATATATGATATACCCTAAAGGCCCAAACACGCCCATACTGAAGATGAAAGAATTGGACGTGAAAGGAATGAAACGGCAGTGAGGGAGGACCCACCATTCGAAAGAGGTGATACCAAAAATGATGGATGTGCACGCAAAAGGATTACCATGGGAAGCAGATACAAGTGAATTGCTAATGAAAATTCACAAAAAAATTGAAGGCTACTGTTAGCCAGCACAAAATGGCAACTATATGGGGATTTGCAGCCACAAAAAGCGGTGGAAGAATATTAACCATGACGAGGGAGGAAGCAAAAAGAATCCCAATGTTTTTTTATGTGCAGGGATTTAAAAAGAAAACCTGGTACAGGGGCTGTGAGGAGAACCGGAGATATCCCAGATGTGGACAAACTGGTCATAACCCATGGGACAGCAAAACAAGTACGCCGAAACAAAACGAGGGGCCAACACCATATGTGGAAATGGCGGCGACAAATTACAGATGTGACGGACACACAGACACCCCCACTGCAGGACAAATGAAGACAAACGAGCAAAATAAATCTAGTCAAGACCATTGGAGAGATAGTCTAATTTCGAGCAACACCATGACAAAAACACATGGAAAAGATCCCTATGAAATGGAAAACAGATCTGCGGTGTTAGAAGAAATGGAGAATGAGAAAGAAGATATGGAAGACTTATCAGGAGTAATGCCATAGATAAAGTCGACCCCTATGGCACAAAAGAAAAAGAGTCCTTAAAAAAAACAAAGGAGAGCAACCGCTCCATGTCACCATTAAATGATTTAAACAATTCACAGGAAAGGGAAGAAATCCAAGGGATAACTGAAGGAAAGACAGAAAGAAAAAAAGAAAGGAAAAAGGAGAATAAAGAAAAAAGGGAGGAGACTGAAAAAGAAAAAGAAACGGAAGTTGGCGAAGTAAAAACTGATTATGACAGTGCGACAAACGGCATAAAACCAAATGAGAACGAACTGTACAGAGACACTTTATATTTTTCAAACATCACAAGCGACTTTTATCAATCGTAGAGTAGTAATGAAACAGTAGGGGAACCAGTATCCCCAGGGAAAACATTACAATACAAACAAAAAACAACAAAAATACACAATTTCTCATTCAAAAAGCAGTTAGACAATTAAAAAAAACACTAGTTACTGACAATAATGCGACAACCTGGGAGAAAACAAAAATGGAAGGAACCAACTTCCTTTTAAAGTCGATAAATGCCAACGGACTAAACAAAGAAACCATGAACAAACTTAAAGCAATGGAAGATTTTGACATACTGTTTGTACAGGAAACACACAATGGATTGACAGACGATCTAAAAATAGAAGAGGAAAGAGAACTGGACAGCATAATAATAACTAGCAATTTTATAGGGAAAGATACAAGAGGAGGTGGGCAGTTTTTATTAAAAATAAAAAGAAGGGTTCAATGGGAGAGAATAGACGAGGAAATTTCTTTTTAAAGGGAGACTTATACACATTGTAACGGGTAGGATAAATTTCATCAATGTGTACATTCCAACCAATAGATATAGGAAACAAGATTTTTTAGAAGAATTAGCAAAATACTTAGAAAAATATACTATGGGTAATTTGATAATAGGCGGGGATCTTAATTGGGAAGGGGGTGAAATTGACAGAACAGGACAACTAAATACGGATAACAGAAGGTTCAAGAAAACTATGGAATACATAATGACTTCTCAAAAACTGATTGATATATACAGCAGACTAAATATACCAAGGAGGGAATATACTTTTGAATATACGGATAATAAGGGCAGTAGCATAGACACATTCTGGGGGACAACTTCACGCTCTATAAAATATATAAAAGCAGGGATTTGTAACTACAAACTATCCGATCAGAAACTAATATATATTAAAATAGGAAAAATAGATAGGATAAAATGGGGGAGGGGACAAGGGATGATAAATAACAAGATAAGAGAATAATGATTTTGGTAAGGAAAAAAAACAGGAAATAGAGAAATTCAAAGATAAAGGAAATTTGGATATTATAAAAGAATGGGATAATTTAAAAGAGAGATTTAAAAAAATAGCGATACACTACAACAAAATTAAGTATTGGGATAATAAAACTGAAAAAGAAACATTGGAAAATCTAATAAAAACACGTAAATCACAAAACACAAACAGACCCACAAAAAATGATTGGAAAAATAAAAAGGGAAGAAAATAAAGGGAGGGAAATTAATGCGGGAAAATTCACTAAATTATACCAAAATGCAGAAGGGCTATATAAAAGTGAAGAATTAAGAAGATGGGGTGGGGGGGCGACTAGAAACATTAAAAATCGAAGGGGAGGGAATAACAAATGACACAAATAAAATTTTAAATTGCATACAGGAATACTTCACAAAAAATAAGTGACATACAAATTGACAATTACTTACAAAAGACAGAATGTGAGACAATAACTGAAGAACATTATAAACTATGCGAAGATTTTATAAGACAAGAAGAAATTCTTGAATCGATAGAAGACTTATGCAAAAATAAATCACCAGGCAGGGATGGCCTCTCAGCTGAATTATATATATATATATATATATATATATATATATATATATATATATATATATATATATATATATATAAAATTCAGAGGAGAGCTGTCGCCAGTACAAGAATGGATGTTTAATAGCATTGCACTAGGGAATAAACTAATGACACAAAGTATGAGGGAAGAAATCATAACCATCATTTATAAAGGAAATGGGGATAGGGAAGACATAACAAATTGGAGGCCGATCTCCCTCCTCAACATAGATTATAAATAATTAGCAAAAATTTAGCACAATACTTTCTAAAAGGATTTTAAATATAGATTTGATTTTAAATATAAATCAGACATGTGGGGCGAAAGGCAGGGATATTCAAAATAATATCATGAGCATTAGAACGATACTAGATAACATTAACATTACTGGTCAAAAGAGTGCTATGGTACTATTTGATCAGGAAAAAGCCTTTGAGAGATTAGAACACAACTATGTGTTTAAAACACTGGAAAGAAATTGGTTTGGGAAGAAATTTCCAAATTTGGACTAAAATCCTGTACAGAGACATAAACTCGTATGTACAGGTAAATGGAGCAAAAACGAAAAAGATTGAGATAAAGAGATCGGTGAGACAGGGATGTAAACTATCTATGATATTATACGTAATAGCCATAGAAATTCTAAGTAAGAAAATACAACTAAACAAGGAGTGAAAGTTCCAAATATTAAGGATGAGCTCAAAATGCTACAACATGCAGACGAATGCACAAACTTTATACAAAATAAAAATTCCTATGAGAAACTAAGAAAGGAATTTGACAAATTTGGGAAATATCAGGATCTAAAAATAACCCTGAGAAAACAGAAAGTCTACTAGTTAGAAACTGGAGAGGTAGACCACATGGACTACCAATCCCATTAATTCAAGATCAAGTAAAGGTCCTGGGGGTCTTTTTATGGAAAGGGGGAGGATAAACTGAACATAAAGAAGATAGGAGAGAAAATAAATGAAAATATAAAAACCTGGGCACTAACGAAATTATGCTTAATGGAACGGACACAAGTAACTAAAAACTATATGTATGTGCACTTAAATTACATAATAAATTCGCTAGACATAAAAAATAAAGATTTAAAACACATAGATAACGGAATTATTAAATACTTATGCGGTTTTAAAATGCACTACATAAACAAAAACACTATATAAGGACGGAAAGAGGGGGCCTAACCCTCCAGAAACCAGTACTTATCAAATACACAAACATACTAAACAGAATAAAGGAGATTAAAGCGGAGACAAAAATACCATGGCATGGACTCTATATATATATTACTTTGGTTTCTCGATGAAGCAGAGAAATTATATATATATATATATATATATATATATATATATATAAAACAACAGATTAATAAAACCATCAGAAGTGCCAAGAAAATTAAGATCCATAAAAGAATTATTAAATAAATATAGGGATAGTGTAGAATTGTGGGAAATATATACAAAAACGACATATAAATGGCTTGCAGACAACACAATAAATAAGATTAAAAGCAAAGTGGAACAAGAACACATAAATATCAAATGGGACAGGGCCTGGGGAAACTGGGTAAAATTAGGATCCTTGAAAATACAAAGCCTCCGCTTCAAATACATGCATGATGTATTGTTGATGGGAGAGGTGTCAATGAGACGACATATGATTCGAGTATCGCCAAAATATCAACTGTGCAACAGTCATAATTTTACAGACACACACACAAAAACACTATGGTAGAGTATGAAAAGAATAAGATCAAAAGAGTGGAGTTATCGATGAAAATTGAAACTACGCAACCATACAAGGAAATACAAATTCTTTATCTTGATGGTGATTTTAATAAAAATATTCTATACAATATAACAGAATTTATTGTAGAAACTATGAAGGCGTGCGGCCAAATACTTGTAATAGAGAAACATAAATAATAATATAGGAACTACAAGGGAGACAGGGAACCTCAAAAGGAAAAGTACATACAAGGATTTCACGGGGCTACATCACATGTCGCTGTGCGAAGTGGGCAGGCCCATGAAAGAGTCTAGAAAAAAGACCAATTACAGGAATATAATGCACGGAAAACACAAATACAAACACGACACAGAAGAATTTCAGAGCAGGAAAAAGAATTAAACAAAATAAAAGCATGCACGGAAAGTAAAAGGTAAAAGTCGCTTGCAAGCACTCAATCTTGTGAGCAGTATCTAAATCCGTGTAGCTCATTAACTACACAGAAAGCCATGCTTAAAGGGAAATAAACAATTTACGGAACATTTATAAGAGATTAAGTTAATCATAAATAATTAGAAACGACTTTTCCCGAGAAAGGGAATGTACAAACAAATTTTAAAAATGTACATAACATCTCTCGCAATCAGTCGATTTCAAAGAAAATTAAATATGGAAAGAGCAAAGAAAAAAATCAGGAAATACAGACAGGAAAAACATTAAGTCAATGGGGAGGTCTCTTGCATAAAGAACTGAAACCCAATAAAATGAATACATCTTCTTTGCTGAAAATTCAAAACTGAGATAAAATTAAAATAATTGAATAAGAAAGAAAAGTGATGATCTGATTAAAGGTCTAAATCACATTATAGAAAAAATTGGAAATTTGAAATAGAAACGGCTATCCGAACACAGAAACAATGCATAATATATATGCATATAGCAACACACATAAACCAAGCCTGGGTCAACTGGAAAAATCACTCAGGAGAAGAAAAAAAAAAAAAAGAGTAGGTGGGAAAAAAATCAACTCTTATGGAAAAACTCTTTATAGAAAACATTAGGGGAAAAAATACCCCATTCAAACATATAATCCCCATGGGGGAAAAAAATGGTTAGAAAATAAATGGAAAAATTATATTTAAAAAAACAGAACAACAAATCAGAGGGAACACACACAAACATAAAAACAACTTTTTTATTTGTTTGAAAGGGGAGCTGGTCAGTTTTAGTTTTACCGAAAGCAAACGGTCACTGCACGGTAGCTCTGACCGACGCATCGGTGTTACAATACCTAAAGCTAAAAGCTTCAGCCGACTTCACCAAACCACACTCTTTATATCACACTTTGTTTTTTTGTTATATATGACCTTCAAGGAAAAGTCATACGCGGTATCGATATTAAACCCAAACTTAGATCGTCGTGATACATATAGAGGTTTCCAAGTAAACTAACTATAGTAGATATTTTATGTACACGTGACCCTTAAATATGGTATAGAAACACACAAAATAAATATCGAAATGACCAAAATTTCGCGAATTTACCTAATGTTTGCGAAGTTCATTTTTCTATGCATGAAGCGATCCAGTCGAACTGAATCATTAGATGAAACAAAAACCTAAAATGTAGAGAAAATGAATACATTGGAATTTTCTAACATTTTCATCGGATAAAGGAAATGAATTCGAATACAATCAACTGTTGCTGTCACGTCATGAACAGCGTGAAATTTCCCGAAGAGATAACGAATAAAGATTAAACATAATCAACATCATCAAATTGACCGTCGTCATTGTCTTGTTTTATTATTGTTAATAATAGTTGTATAAGTAGTGTTGCCATTGTTCATGTTATTATTATTATTGTTGCTGTTGTTGTTAATGTTCTTATTACATCATTAATGTCGACATTGTCATCACCGTCATCAGCAATATCACCAACATCATAAGAAGCAGTAAAAGCATTATTATTTCACTCTTTCTGTTCTTTTGTCATTACAATATTCTGCTTTTCTTCTTCAGAGAGATAAATGATCACACTTATTTAACATTACCAAAATATGTTGTTGTTGTTGGATTGTAGATAATAATAATTTTGTAAATAATAATATCATGACGTCACTGTGACTTGGAACGTGACTTTGAGATAGACCATTTGTTATTGTAACTTTGGAACATCATGAAAAATAATAATAATAATAATAATAATAATAATAATAATAATAATAATGTTCAAAAGCTTGCTTGGATCATCTAGAATCGGGTAAGTGTTCACTTTTTGTAATATCAAATATATTAAACCTCACTGACTCTGAAAATAATATCATGACGTCACTATATACTTTGACACGTGACACTGAGATCGACCTTTTGTTAAAGTAACTATGGAACAGGAAGCAAAGTAAAAATGGAGAGAATTCTTATACCCAAATTTTTGGTTTGCAAAAAGGATAGAGAGGTGTAAGTATTCTTAATGTAAAGGCATGAACAGGCGATCGCTGCCTCAGTAGAAAATAATTCAAGGCGATGACTTTTTCTAGCGTGATTTAAATAATAATAATAATAATAATAATAATAATAATAATAATAAAATAGTAGTAGTTATATTTTTCTTCTTCTTCTTCTTCTTCTTCTTCTTCTTCTTCTTATTATTATTATTATTACTGGCAATGACATATCGAGAAAAAACAAGACTTTATTTGTATTCATACTTTTCGCGGTTTTAAAGGTTAGTGGCAATAGTAAGAATAAGAGAAATCTACTCAAATAAATTGATAACAGCCAGTCATTATAGTCTTTAAATAGTGACGTATTTTGTTTTAGCCTCTCAGAATTTCGGATCTGTAGGAATCATTCACTTTGATACCTTGTGTACCAATAAGTTTTCACACAGTGAACACAATGACATTAAACTTGACTGTTGAAGAAATATACTGTATGAGAACACATATATGTGACATAATTACCTTTTATGTTTTACAGTTATTCTATACGAAACACAAGTTTGACATAATTACACTTTCTGTAGGATATGGATACTCACGATTACACAGTTATGACATGATTACACTTTACTTTTTAACATGGATACTCTACGAACACACATAGATGTGACACAATTACACTTTACCAGTGCCATCTTGTTCAAATTTTCAAACGGCCCCCGACTTTCCTCGAAAATGCACTAAAACAAACATATGTGTCTTTTTTTTAATCAAAGTTTGCATCATACCCAATAAACATGTACAAACAAAAATCGATGGTGAAATTTCAAGTGACAACTGACTATAAACCTGTGTGTGTGTACATTTTGTTTAGGGGGTCCCTGATTTCCAGCCCCCAATCCCTTATTATTGGGAATTTTACTGTTAGACAAGGAATCTCTATGTGTACGGAGGCCCCAAGTGGCTGAGTGGTCTAAAGCACTGTCCGTTACGGATCACTGCCATCTCACCTCTGTCTGCGTGGGTTCGAGTCTAAGATACCGTTAATGTAGTTATGTGAGAAAGTTTGCCAGTAGCTTCTCGTGGGTCGGTGGCTCTTTCCGGGGTTTTCTGGGTTCTTCCTCCACCATTAATACTGGCCGCTATGCATAGAATATATTATACTGAAAAATGGCGTTAAACCATACAAAAAACACAAAACAAAAACTCTGTTTGTACATATATGTGTGTTTAATCTGGATCTTTAACGTAGCTGTAACAGTGCCTCATTCTCATTATGTGGCAGTTTATAATGATGTATGAGTACTGGGCATGTTGTCGCTGAGGTGTAGCATGATGTCACATTGACACCAGGCCAACCAGTCATAACATTAACCTCATTATCCTTAACGTCTAATACTGATCTGTTACTACCATTTGTATAAGCCTTTGGCATGACTCAGTGGGATTCAAACTGGTGTCCTCCTGTATCCGAGGTGGATGCTTTACCCACTAGGCCAACAGAGTAGTTCCAAATAAACATAGATGTTACATAATTACTCTACTGTTGGGAAACTATCATCAATTAATATATATAATTAAGACAAAACTACACATTACTGTTGGACGATGATGCTTTGTAAATACTGAGTTATGATACAATTAAATTTCACTGTCGGCCTGGAATTCTCTGCGATAGATGTGACATAATTACTCTATTATTGGCAAAGATAATCTTCGAATATAGATATATGCCACATGAAGGGAAATTATAGACAGACGCTGCTGGGAATCATCTCTTGTTATTATTACATATATTATCACAGTTAGCGTATGGCTTACATCTTTGAAAAGTAGATTAATTTTCGTTTTTATGCATACTTGTTATTACACACTGAAGCCAGGCAACAGTGTTATCATCATTCTATACAGCGCTAGACCGTTCGATATGTATTTCTTGATATGGTGGATTAATATTTGTAAGTTTTCATTTATGTGTAATAATAAGTTTTTAAAAATGAGTTATCATCATGAAATTGCATATGATATAAAATGGTCAGATGATGACACTTGGTTTGTTATTAAGAGGTCAGATGCTAACCCTTGGTTTGTTATTAAGAGGTCAGATGCTGACACTTGGTTTGTTATATAAAGGTCAAATGCTGACACTTGGTTTGTTATTAACAGGTCAGATGCTGACCCTTGGTTTGTTATTAAAAGGTCAGATGCTGACACTTGGTTTGTTATAAAAAGGTCATATGATGACACTTGGTTTCTTATATTAAGGTGAGATGCTGACACTTGGTTTGCTATAAAAAGGTCAGATGTTGACACTTGGTTTGTTATAATAAGGTCATATGCTGACACATGGTTTGTTATTAAAAGTGCAGCTGCTGATACTTGGTTCGTTATAATAAGGTGAGATGCTGACCCTTGGTTTGTTATAAAACGTTCATATGATGACACTTGGTTTCTTATATTACGGTCATATGCTGACCCTTGGTTTGTTATAAAAAGGTCATATGATGACACTTGGCTTGTTATAAAAAGTTCGGATGCTGACACTTGGTTTGTTATAATAAGGTCATATGCCGACACATGGTTTGTTTTATTACGGTCAGATGCTGTCACTTGGTTATGAAAAGGTCAAATGCTGTCACTTGGTTATAATAAGGTCAGATGCTGACACTTGGTTTATTATATTAAGGTCATATGCTGATACTTGGTTTGTTATTAAAAGGTCAGATGCTGACTTGGTTTGTTATAAGAAGGTATCATGCTGACACCTGGTTTGTTATTACAAGGTCAGATGCTGAACCTTGGTTTGTTATCAAAAGGTCAGATGCTAACCCTTGGTTTGTTTTTAAAAGGTCATATGCTGACACTTGGTTTGTTATTAAAAGGTCAGATGCTGATCCTTGGTTTGTTATAAAAAGGTCAGATGCTGACCCTTGGCTTGTTATTATAAAGTCAGATGCTAACCCTTGGCTTGTTCTTAAAAGGTCAGATGCTGATACTTTGTTATTAATAGGTCAGATGCTGACCCTTGGTTTGTTATTAAAAAAAAGTCAGATGCTGACACTTTCTTAGTGAAAGTTCAGATGCTGACACTTGGCTTGTTATTAAAAGGTCAGATGCTGACCCTTAGCTTGTTATTGAAAGGTCAGATGCTGACCCTTGGCTTGTTATTAAAAGGTCAGATGCTGACACTTTGTTATGAAAAGGTCAGATGCTGACCCTTGGCTTGTTATTAAAAGGTCACATGCTGATACTTAGTTTGCTATATAATGGTCAGATGATGCCACTTGATTTATGATATAGCATGTATTATATATCAGTTATATTCATGTGGAAGCTAAGGGAAGTAACTCAGCATAATATTTGTCCGCTATTATTATAATCACCAGAGGGGTGTTAATTGTTTTTCTGTCAATATTTCAGCTTCAATAACATTGATCTGTTTAGAGACCTTGTGGTACAAATTTCTGAGTTCACTCTTTTCGGAAACACGTCCTTAAATGAAGTCATGAAGACGCTTTCTTATTTAAAGTTCCCGAAGGGTAAGTCCAGCTTTTAATGTTGCCTTAGTTTGACTGAAAAGTCATTTAAAAATATTAAATAGACTGTAATGGAAAATTCTGAACAATTGTTATTAAAAAGTACTTTGATGTATATTTTATTAAATCATTCTTAATTCTCAGACAACATGCATATTAGTCAACAGCTTTTATTATCACCTGTACGAAAATAGTTTAGCATTTAGAGGACATCATTTTATCTGAGGCATTTGTAATGTCCTGTCTAAATTTGAATGATTATAAGTGCTGTTTTATGAATGTGTTTTGTAGGATTAACAGCATTAAACGAAATCTTTGCCGTCCTGGAAGTCTTTGTATTCGATCTCTACAAGACTGAAGAAAGCAGGAACAACAATGCAAGTGTTCTAAGTTTTGACAGTCGTGATTTTTGCAGCAAAGTGTAAGTGATTTCTTAAGCGTTCTTTCTAACATTAAAATTCATGATATCAACATTAATATGTGACTTATATTTAATTTGATAAAGACAATTCCTCTATAATGAAAAAGCATTGTGCACAGTTTTCATATGCAGTTATATTAACTATTACAATGTCTTGAGATTATAATTACTTGCTATTACAGTGTCTTGACAGTTATAATTACTTGATATTACAGTGTCTTGACAGTTATAACTACTTGATATCAGATTCTTGACAGTTATAATTACTTGCTATTACAATGTCTTGACAGTTATTATTATTATTACTATTATTATTGATTCTATATCACCTTCAGATTGAACAAAACGGCACGTAAGGCGCTGGATAGACAGAGATGTTTGCTGGAAGTCGCTATAAAACAACACATAGATCATATCAAGGAACTGAAAGCACTGCAGAAGGTGTTTGTTTTTACAATATATGTCTACCATTAGAACAAATCATATGTCCGTCTATATACGATTGCTTTCAGAGAGAGAGAGAGAGAGAGAGAGAGAGAGAGAGAGAGAGAGAGAGAGCATGTGTGAATATTAACCTTTTATGTTAATATCTATTTTAGATGGTAATAGAGGTTAAGTTGTTGGACTTTATGTTCATCTGGAAAATTGCTACACTATTCCTATAATTTTTGTTCACCTCATATGACCTTTTTAAAGTGACTTTTTACATACTTTGCAATTTAATATCTTTCAATTTGTTACAATAAAGAATAACTTCTATCTTGAATGCTTCCAAAGCAAGGTCATAAAATAGGTGGGGCCCAATTATTTCATTACAGTTCTACAAAGATATGATTTCTTTTGTAAGATTTATTATTTATTTAGATTTCATATAGTAAATGTTTTGGCCCCAGTGTTGCTGTTGTTAAACAATGTTACGCACAAGATATGGGTAACACATTAAATAATTTTCAATCACTGAATATGTCGCACAACCATATATTCTTTCAGAAAGGCTTTATGTTGCAAGAGAAGCAGAAGCAGTGTCAGGAAAAATTGCAGAGGAAACTTGAACAACAAGATGGAGAAAAGAAGAAAAGCACAGAAAAGAAGATAATAAGCCTTCAGAAGAAGCTTACTATGAACGGAGAATTGCTAGACCTGACCTGCCTTTCCTACCAGACTGTACTGGAAAAGGAGAAATGCACCAGGCGTGAAATGCAACAGGTTAGGGAGCGACATGTTATCAAATGTTGTTTTAGTTTTTGATTTCTTGTCTCTTTAAAGCAATTTCATTGATAGAACATTTCATTCTTAATTTTGGAATATGAGAGAATCAGTGATGATGAATTATATACATTGTGTAAATGTTTTGCAACTTATCATTTAAGACGCACAAGTTTACAATATTACAAAGTTACCTTTACCTATCCAAATTAAAAGATGTAATAAAGGTCATTTGACAACATTCATCTCTTTTTTTAAACCCGATTGATATGCGTACATGGAATAAAATGAAGGCATGCCATTTTTCCATTTCAGTTGTCAGAGGCTCTACAACAGCAGATAGTCGCAATGGCACGTGATAAACTAACCGATTCTTTTGAACTACTGGAAATGGCATGGAGTCATAAGCTATCCATGTAATTAGATAATTTCTTGATTTTCTCCCTCATTCAGTAACATCCCTACCCTGTAATATCGTGCTTTTAACTATTGAGGTCGCTGGCATCCCAACAAGATATACACATGTTCAATTTGATTTCAGTCATTCTCTAAAGATGTTAATGTTTGCATGGATTGGTCATTGGTTTGTTGGACTGATGCATCAGTTCATTTATAAATGTATAGATAGGTGGGTGACGGGCGACCTTTCCATATTTCTACAGGATCAGGTGGCATAGGTAAACCACATAGTTAGAAAGTTCGACTTTATTTAGTATCATGTGATTTCAAATGGACAACCAAATGTAGAAGAGTGACGCAGCAAACATGCTTTTATATGTGTGCACTCTCTGAGTTAATATTGAAGCTAAATGTGTAGTAAGTGCTATTGTTTGACCTTCCTAGAGATGTAAAAAAAACATGGTAGAGAACTAACCAGTGACCTATAATTAATTTAGTAATATAAATAATAACATAAATTAATGGAATATCACAATCTATTATTTATAAACATTTAAAAGTGTTTGACCAAAGGAGTTTGTACAAAACAATGAAAAGCAAGAGTGCAAAATTAATGAGATAAAGGAGTTGATCAAGAAATTTCTCATCTCCTTGTTTCACAGTTCTTGATGATGATGATGATGATGATGATGATGATGATGATGATTTTATACATCACCTAATATTTATAAGCTCTAAGGACTTTACATATATACATTTATATATAATGATATGACTACCAAAAAGAACAACAAGGAAATTAGAAACATAAAAACATGCTGACAATATTTTAGGTATGAAACATCTTTTATTATTTAGTGTTGATTCTTGTAAAATTCGATGCCTTCGCTTTACATTTTGTAAGGATGTTTCTTTGACTTTTGTTTTATTACACACAATGTTGCCTATTTACACATGTATCTTGATACAGTCTTCATGCCGAAATGAATAAAATCATAAAAACATTGTTGCAATTTCACGCCGATTTGTAATGGCATATACACCTGTACTTTTCATTAATCAATGCAACATTTTAATGTAGACACACATCTTCATGAGTGAGTCTTCAGTGATTTCAAGAGCCAGGGAACGTCATAAAAATACAGTCAAACTGTGGTTAGAGTAATTAACACAGTCTTAAAAGACCGAAAACAATCACATTGTTTTACTTTCGAACTCATGACATCGCACGCGTCTAGCTCATTGAAAATGTGTGCTAGCTCATTGAAACAGAAACTTTCACCAATTAACTAAGACTTAAATTAAATTGCGCTTAATGAAATTGAGGACTAGTTCTTTAACTACAGTTTCTCGAGTTATAAAAAGCTGATCTCTTACTGTATTTTTATTCTCATTTGTCCCCGATTAGATGGGTATTTTAAAATTGATTACTGTTTTCATGGTCTTTATCTATTCTAGTAACAAGATTGCTTTGGGAAAATGTGCTTTGTGTCATTTTTATATAAATGTTATAAAAAGAAAAACCATAAAAAGTGTAATAGAGAAGAGTTTACAGTATTGAGTGAAATGATGATAAGGAAGAGCAACTGTTACAATTCATGCATCCCTGGAATGATTGCGTGGAAATAGGTTCGTGAGCATTGCACATGCATGTGTTACAATATTTGTCTCTTTTCAAAATTGAAAGATTTATTTGGGGGAAAACCAGTAGGAAAACACAGAACTATGGGATACAGTAACCTGGTTTGTTAGATTTCCTGTCACGTGACAAACTGATGGATCTACTCTCGACACGAGCACCAGTAATTAGAATGATACTAAGTAGAAAAGATGATATATTTGAGAATGACCATTCATTTTATTTTAAGCAGTTAAATAACGTTGCCGCTCTAGTTTTTAGAGGGTCCGCCGCGGAAGCGGAAGGTCGTAGGTTCGATCCCTGGCCGAGTCATACCAACGACTTACACAAATGGTACTAACAGCTGACTCGCTTGGCGCTCAGCATTAAGATGTTAGTGTTAGCACTGGTCGACTTTGGTTTCAGGGTAATGTGATTAGGTAGGAAATCAAGCTGCATGTTTTCGATAAGTTCTCCCAGTGCTAGACATCACTATAAACTGCCTCACTGCAGACATCGCAGCGATATGATTGAAACATTGTTAAAGCTACCTTAAAAATACTAATCACACACATACACAGTTTGTGTTTTAGAATTGTTCATTGACTCTCATGTTGTCACTAGCAGCACAAGCAGTAAGCTTTACCTAGCTGAATTGCTGTAACTGGAATTAGATACACAGCATTGTTCTTACCGAGGCTGTGCTGTTTAATCTTCCAAATCCTTGATAACTATTTCGATGCTTCCACATCTCCACTGTGGTCTGTTTTTTCTTTCTTCAAGTATGCATATGCACGTTTTAGTTCTTTCTTTTGTAAGAGTTGTTTCTTCACTAAGGTTTCTTAAAGACAGGTAAACAGACTGATATTTTACCTAATAGAATATGTTTAAGATATATATGCAACGGAGCAAAGTGCTGTAGTAACGGGTGACAGATAACATGCATACTTTCTGTAGTTACAGAATAGCTTGAAACGATTAAGAAGTAATTCACTTCTTGCGTAATGTCTGGTCGGACTGTATTATTTAGAATGACTTAGTTACTTTCTAACATAAATTTATTCACCTACATACGTAATTGCTTGCTTGGACGCTGTATATATTTGATTACTCCTAGATGACTACTTTCTAACCGTCCTTCCTTACCTTTCTGCTAACTTACAGGTATACTTTGGAGAAAGTAAAGGCCATCGACTGCCAGTATGCAGCAGAGCAATTGTACAAACACATGTGCATTGCTTACATGTTTCCAGATCCTGAGGTAAGTTTCTGAGAGGTCTCTGACCTTGGCTAAATTTCAGAAAGGTTTTTCTTCTTCATTCAGTCAAATCAGAGATGAGGTAGTTTGTCTGTATTATAAGCTGCATTCTAGCCATCTATAGATCGAAAAGCAGACAAATGAAACTCAAATTTGCATTAGCCTTCTGTTATTATTAAAAAAGGAACAACTTTGCATTACCTTTCTCCACTTATTTAAATCCAAGGCCTTTTGCTCTTATTCCTTTTGTATTAAGGGAATTTTCATATGCCGCTGTGCTGTTAAACGCCAGTCTGTTCCTCAACCAACCAGCCAAATAATCAATGAATCAAAAAATCACTGAATCATCTCTTAATATTTCACCACACGTTACCAAATTAGGCTACACTGACACCATATTGGCTTATTTCACTCGAGGTTAGAGCATTTAATGTCATTTTTTGTTGATTGGTCGTTCAGATCTATATGCTTGGAATGTTTCAATCAAAAGAGTTTTATTAAGGTAAAAGTATTTTCCTTTCGATTAGACAATTAATAATTCAAGATAAAAATTGGCCTAGTTCCATATCGTAGAATTATTGCACCATTTTAAAACAATATTAGGTGGAAATCAGCAATTGGCGATAAATTGGACATAACTAGCACCATCGTTACTAGTATTGTATCATTAAGAAATAATATATCTGAATCAAAGTTCAGAGAATATGTTAAGTAATATCGACGTCATGTGTAAAAATAATGCGTTGCTTTTGCACATTATAATCTTGTTTTTAATATTTTTTATTTACTAGGAATGGAATATTAGAACAGGTTTTCACGCCGAACTAGAAGATCCTGCATTATTATCCAGCGATTACTGCCGGAACAAGGGTGAATACATTGGTCTTGTGGATGTTGAGGAATCTGGTGAATATCTATCTATCTATCTATCTATCTATCTATCTATCTATCTATGTATCTATCTATCAAGTGAGAGGAATACTTTGTATTCAAGATTTTATACATATGGGATATTTTATTATTAGACATAAATGTTAAAGATTCTATGGCAGGTGTTAATGTTGGTATTGTTTATTTTACCAACTTAATCCTGGTGTTGTTTCACTTTTTCTGATTGTTCGTGCTGCTCTTCTTTTACTAACCGTTGGTATTGTTCCTATTTTACTAACTGTTGGTATTGTTCCTATTTTACTAACTGTTGGTGTTCTTATTTTTTTTATTAACTTACATAATTTGAATACTTATGTGTGAGTCTGATTTCAGCCGCTGGTGATTTACATAATATCATTTAATCTACCAATACCTAATTGATACACAGTCTGACATGACGTCACTTAATACGTAATGGCCACTTTAGTTTTTTCCTTTCTCAGCTGAGCTAACCTTGTATCTTAAATACAGTTTGCGTTTTTTAATTTCTTTTTATAAATAAATAATCATTATTTATAGGATTCAGTTGAATTGTATGACACTTTCATTTGAATTATACAACATTTTTTAGTTTAATTGTAGGACACTTTATTTATTGTATGTTTCAGCTGCATCGTATATGTCTCAGCTGAAGTGTACGACATGTTTCAGCTGAATTGTCCGACATGTTTCAAATGAATTGTATGACATATTTCAGCTGAATTGTACCTAATTTTGCAGTTGAACTGGACCAAACCTAAAACCTATAGGCAATAATTTATTGTTCTCTTTTCTAGATGTAGATTTGGAAAACAGACCCGAAGAAATATATGTAAAGGCTGTTACCAGCTGTAATAAAGGAATTGATTCAAGTCTCACCTTCAAGCGCGGTAAATACAAGCTTCAATTTAGTTTTGAAAAAAGAAAATGATGATAATAATTTGAATTTGCTCTGATTATTAAATTGTAACTCACATTTATTCGAATCCATTGGGGAGAATGAACTATGTTGCTCTACAAAAGTAGTGTGTGATTTGAAAACAATGTTTTAAGCATTTGTCCAGTCTAACTTAAAACACAAAATATTCTTAAAATAGGAAAGTAACACAGGTATAGGTATTAGTGCATTGTTTGAGAAATATTATATAGTGTATGAGAAAGCATTGATAGAATCCGTATTTTTAAAGAGATGTTACATACGTGTAAGAATATCATGTGTTGTCGTTTGGGCGATAAATACCATTTTTCAGCACAAGATAGGTTATACATGGTGACCAGTATTAATTGTGGATGAAGAACCCGGGAAAACCCCAGCAAGAACCACCGACCTATGAGAAGCTATTGGCAAGATTTCTCACGCACAAAACATTGGCCGAACAGTTGATATGACAGTGATCCGTAACGGAGACCTCTTTAGACCACTTACAGCCACTTCAGCCTATTGTATATCATTATATGATGATTGTATATATATATATATATATATATATATATATATATATATATATATATATATATATATATATGACACTTGCCACATATTTACAGGTAAACGTTTCAAGCAAAAACTGGTGTCAAGAGATGGTACAATTGGATTCGGGTGGAAAAGGTCGAGCAGAACTGGAATGAAAGTGTGGGGATTTTACCATGCTTGCATGATTAAATTTGATCATTGGCCGAAGAAATAAGTTATATGGCTGATTCTTATTTATGTTCCTATCTTATTTTATATACCACTGGAAGCAGGCTGCCACAAGCAGTGGTGTGCAGTAAAGAAAACAGGTGCAAAATTGATACAACTGAACCTAAATGAAACACTTCTTTTATTTTATCTTCATATGAAAATCGTGTTTGAGGGGTCATATCTTAAATTAGCCTTTTAATCAATAAACATTTTAATGGGTGGTGGGGGCGTCAAATATTTGTTTAACAAATGCGCAGCATTTTCTTGAGCTGACAATTTGAGACATGCATATAAGTCAATAGCGAACAAAAAAAAAACAATGTATTCACAATTGAATATTTGCTGAATTTCAACTCAACCGTTTTTCCTGTCTTCTCCATCACATTCTGACCTGTCAGACCATGTTTCATCTTTATATTAACCATGTTTCTACTCCACATCATATCATCCCATGTTAACCGCTCCGGTCGCCTAGTGGTTAGAGCGTCCGCCCCGGAAGCGGGAGGTCGTCGGTTCGATCCCCGGCCGAGTCATACCAAAGACTTACAAAAATGGTACTAACAGCTGCCTCGCTTGACGCTCAGCATTAAGAGGTTAGTGTTAGGACTGGTTGGCCTGGTGTCAGGATAATGTGACTGGGTGGGACATCATGCTACATGTCTGCGGCATGATGCCCCAGTGCTAGACATCACTATAAACTGCTTCACTTCAGACATCGTAGCGATATGACTGAAAAATTGTTAAAGCTACGTTAAAAATCCTAATCAAACAAACAAACCAAATCATCCCATGCTTTACCCCCTCCAGGTTTTGTTTACATGTCTATACTTCACATACCTGAACCTCTTATATCTTCCTTTCATCAATCTTACTATCTGTCATCATTTCGTCTTCTATTATTTTTATAACATCGTCAATGGTTGCAATTACCAGTCTTTTCATCTCATTAATTTTTTTTTTCACCTGTGTTACTTATTGTTTCCTCTCCCACCTTTACCTCTTACAACTTGTTTACACTTGTCTTACTCTCTTCCATTATATTTTCACCAGTCTTAATCTCACTCACTTTTTGTTTACCTATCTTATTCTTCTTAAATGTTTCTTCACTCATCTTACACTCGTCCATCTTTGCATCACCTGTTTAACTTTCTTTTCTTATAACTTGTCCACCTCCAACATTTTTTGTCCATTCTATTTTGTTTCATTATGTGTCTTTTTTCATATTATTTTTTTTCTTCTAATTTTCTCTATAACCTCCTCCTGCTTTGTGTCTGTCCTGCTCTCTATAATTTGACATGTAATGGGAAAGACAGGAACAACACAACTTCATTGAACGATTATATGCCAGATTTCCATAATTCATCAAAAAAATATTCTTAAATTTCCTATTATCTTTTGGTTCCTGTTTGTAAAATTGTAATGTAAGATGGACATTATAATACAAAAATTAAATTCGTCCTTAATACCTTATAACAACTCTGCATTTGTATTGTTTATTTTTTTAGCACTATATTGCTCTTGGCTTAGCGCTTCTACCTTAAAATGAAGTTTAATATTCACCTAACGTGTGTTTAAAATTATTTAATAGTAATAAAAGCATATTTGTGAACCAAAACTGGTAATAAAGCTATGAAATCCATCCGTTTCGTTTCGTCTACTCTTGTTTTTAATTACACCCATCACCCTCTAAGCCGCGTTAAAACAATTTTGAATTCAGCGTTATAGATCTAATTAAAGGCAAATGCCATTTTGGGTGTCTTGTGCATATTCTGCACGGGATTCCAACTGAATTGCAAAATGTTTTAAATAGGAGGATGTTTCCCCTTTTTATTTTCAAAATTAGAATAACCAACACATTGCATTCTTGAATAGGACTAAACAAGGTAACTTTGTATAAATAAAGTAAATCTTGATTGTTTCAGTAAAAACAATATGTGTAATCTTTGAAAACAGTTTTCAGGCTAATATAGTGATTTATTTCCCGTATGAAAATATCAGTGACTTCTGACTAATTGAATTTCATAAAGGTTGCAAACGTTGATTGATGCATAAAGGTTTTGTTGGTTTTATATGATAAGGCTCTTTTCTATACCATGCTCTTGATCAATTTACTTTGAGGCATTCTATTTTCCAGAACGCCCAAGTATCAGTCACGGCATGTAACTAATTTGAAAGTCCTGAGCAAGTATTAAGGACTTGGACAGCATGCTTTGCACCTGAGTATGTACTAGAGTCGGTTTGAGATCCTTTCCTCCATTTGTGTTTATTAAAAGTCATATAATTTAGAGTTAGATACTTTGCTTCCTTTGCAAAATGATACTGAGGAAAAGAACATTTAAAAACAATTATAAGCAAAACGACATTTATGTTTCAGTGTTAATTAGCGGCTATCGGAGTGTCATCAGTCTTTCACACCTTTTGATTACTTTGTTGAATTATCTTATTACTTTATACATCATGCTAAGTGTTTTGATCTCACTGTAACAAATTAGATACCATAACAGATATATGTAGCATGTTCGATTTTTGAAACTTGGCAGTAAACATTTGGTACTCAGACATGAGGCATTCACCACAAATATGTCTGTCGATTTATCACATAATAATACATTTCATAGAGTGTTTCCCACATCACTGGTAATAGTTCAATGAAATATTATATTTTTAATCAGAGCCTAATATTTAACTGCCAATGCAAAAGTACATAGTAATCGATAATGTTTGTCATGAAAGTTTGTTGAATAAATTTTTTATAACTATGTTACAATTATATTTTAAATCTAAAAAAAGTTTTTAAATTTATAAAAGTAAATGCGCTTAAATACCACATGTGACTTTTACTATAAGCTGCCCATGCTGTCTTTGGAGGACGTGGAAGATGTACGTACATCACAGATGAAATAAAATCCTATACACCGATTAGAATTATTGACATTTTAGGCTGTGGGATGCGAAAATGTGAAGAATAGAAAATATGCCCATATATTTTCTTTGAAGCATTCTAGCAACAAAAGACATGCTTCAGCCAGGAATGAACTTAGATTGGCTGCTTTGAAATGCAACCATGGTAACCTTGATAACACCAATGCACTTTTGAATAGTGAGTCGCTATTCTTGTCGCTTCGGTAGCAGGTCATGCATAATGCTTGTCTTTGAGGTATGAGAGACATTAATTCAAAATTGAATGTCTCTATTTTGATAATAGACAGGAAGGTTTGCAAAGATAAATATACAATATCAATTAATACTACAATGAAACGAAGCATATGTATGTATGTATGTATGTATGTATGTATGTATGTATGTATGTATGTATGTATGTATATATGTATGTATGTCTGTTTCTCTGTCTGTCTGTCAGTGTCTGTGTGGATCAAGATAACTGTGACGATCAGGATACTTAACTGCAAAGATTAATATACTTAATTGCGAAGATTAGAATACTTAACTAGGAAGATCACGATACTTAATTGCGAAGATTAGAATACTTAACTAGGAAGATCACAATACTTAACTGCGAAGATTAGAATACTTAACTAGGAAGATCACGATACTTAACTGCGAAGATTAGAATACTTAACTAGGAAGATCACGATACTTAACTGCGAAGATTAGAATACTTAACTAGGAAGATCACGATACTTAATTGCGAAGATTAGAATACTTAACTAGGAAGATCACGATACTTAATTGCGAAGATTAGAATACTTAACTAGGAAGATCACGATACTTAACTGCGAAGATCAAGATAACTGTGACGATCAGGATATTTAACTGCGAAGATTAGAATACTTAACTAGGAAGATCACGATACTTAACTGCGAAGATCACGATACTTAACTGCGAAGATCAAGATAACTGTGACGATCAGGATATTTAACTGCGAAGATCAGGATACTTAACTAGGAAGATCACGATACTTAACTGCGAAGATTAGAATACTTAACTAGGAAGATCACGATACTTAACTGTGAAGATCAAGATAACTGTGACGATCAGGATATTTAACTGCGAAGATTAGAATACTTAACTAGGAAGATCACGATACTTAACTGCGAAGATCACGATACTTAACTGCGAAGATCAAGATAACTGTGACGATCAGGATATTTAACTGCGAAGATTAGAATACTTAACTAGGAAGATCAAGATACTTAACTGCGAAGATTAGAATACTTAACTAGGAAGATCACGATACTTAACTGCGAAGATCACGATAACTGTGACGATCAGGATATTTAACTGCGAAGATTAGAATACTTAACTAGGAAGATCACGATACTTAACTGCGAAGATTAGAATACTTAACTAGGAAGATCAAGATAACTGTGACGATCAGGATATTTAACTGCGAAGATTAGAATACTTAACTAGGAAGATCACGATACTTAACTGCGAAGATCACGATACTTAACTGCGAATATCAGTTCGGGTAAGAAACGACCATATCATTGGGTACGAAATGACCAACACGTGGCATTGGGTACGAAACGACTCATTTGGGTACGAGACGACTTAGGCCGATAAATCAGCCCTTAACATGTTACAATTTTGATGTTGGGGTTAGGGGCTGATTTCACCTATTCATTAAAACCTGCAATTATCCGACACTTTTGTCTGCACGTATCAGTGTAAATTTCACACACTTACCGGTATTTTTCGCGGCTGTTGAGCTCCCGTCGGCTGAAGGGTTCTTTTTGCGATATGTACAGCATATTTCCGAATCAAATCCTACGTTTGACAACTTGTAAATCCAAGCAGAATAACACAACCCTAAAATACCGTTGACAACTTTACATTTAAAGTTTCGTGATCACCATACTACATAGAGCAACCAATCCGATGCGACTTCCGCTCGTTCATTCGAAACACTCGGTACGCTTGGTCATGTGACTCGGTTGTAGCTGCGTGAATGTGACTATCACGTGATTCAAGCAGACTCCGAATAAGACGGGTAAGGGGGCGCTCACCAGTTAATATGTACTTTTCAGATAGTGACGTATGTGAGGTGAAGTTGTTTGCATTTGTAACATGCACAATGGAGATAATGTTGGCATATCTCAATGCTACTTTGATGTAATGTGGCTGATATTTCTTTGGATACTGCACTTGTGGAAATTGTAAATGATCTAAGCGCATGGTATAACAAAATGGATGCTCCCATGTGCTTGAAAAATTAGCCAGAACTAATCAAAAGTACACTAACTTTAGCAGTTATTAAACTAGGGAAAACGAATTTTGCTGAAGTAGGCAATAGCAGCTTCTGAAAGTGCAATGAACAAATTACAAAATATCAGAAAAGTAAAAAAAGTTATCGTACCATTTTTCTACAATTTACCTCTGAAGTTCCAGGGAGTGAAAATGACCATGCGGAGCTAGCAGTTTGTTTACATGAGCACATCTTATGTTAGCCCAAGCTGTATACTCTAGAACCTAAAGTACACCCATCAATCATACATCAAAATAAAGGGAATTGAAAGTTCTTCTCCCAACACCTAAGATATACAAAGTCTTTATTATATTGCCAGTATAACCAGTGAAGAAATCCCAGAAAATTATTTTTCTTTAAAATTCTAACCCTATGCAAAGTACGAAACTGTAGAGCGCCACCTAAGAAATATCCTCTATAGTACCATTCTCGTACAGTTAAATTAACGCGTGATTAGAACGAAATGAATGCAGAAAAATATGCTCGCTTTGTGGTGTTCCCCTGGGCGCAAATCGATCCAACAAAGTTAATTTACATGGAAAACTGAAGAGACAGACAGTAACAGCTCAGATGTGCCACATGATCATTGGAGGCTAACATTTACCCCAGACAGAAGTGCATATACATGTTATGCTTGTTATACTGTGATTAGCAAGGTGAAATGGCAACTTCCAAGTTATAAGGTTCCCAATAATTGTGCATACAAATTCAATTTTAGAGGTTCAGATCCAGCATATAAAAAATTACAGCACTTGTTTACAAAAAATGGTGCCACTTTATTTATTCTAAAGTAGTGAAATTAATTAATTAAATATTCACTTAATAAGTAGTATGACATCCAACATTAGGAAAATCTCATTAAACAATGTTGACCCTAAATCATAATGCCTATGCAGATTCCATATCATAAACATCTCTCTCTCTCTCTCTCTCTCTCTCTCTCTCTCTCTCTCTCTCTCACACACACACACACAATTTTATTGTAACCTTTGACGGTAAATTTCAGATACATATATTCCTTAAAAAAACTATCAACACATTTATTTATTGATCTATATATTTATAGATCAATAAATAAAACAGATTTGAACTATAATATTTTGAATTAACTATTTGTAAATAATAAAAAATATGTCATACAATATATTTAATTAATATTATAATTCAAATTAGATATTTTCATTTAGTTCTTTAACAGATAATTGTTATCTGTAATGGATACAGCACAGATTGCAAATAAATTATGATGCGTATGGACAGGTAGTCTCTCATTAACATAAATAATAATATGCAATATATTGCTAACAACATAATATGCTTATTCATGTCAACTTGTACTAAATTCATTATCAAAAGTGATAATAGCATTAGTGCAGTTCAACCTCTCAAATTAATGTTAGCATTGTCTAAAAATACATCAATTACATTAGACTTCTGCAATTACTTAAACCTTTACAATACAATAATCATTTTACTGTGTACCAAAGACTACAAGTCAAAGCAGGATCACATATTTGAATACTCCAAGGCTCTTTTGTGGAGAGGCCTAGGAGAAATGACCCGTCATGATGCTGTCAGGGAAGGAGATGGAGATAGAATAATTAGCCACTGCAGGCATGATAAGAGCACCAGTTAATACTGCAGGGAAAACGAGACACAATATTGAAATGGACTTACAAATGGAATTTTGTAACAGAGAATACAAGGAGGCTGTCAAGACCACCAGTGGAAATCTGACTAATGACACCATAGGTAGACACAGCCAAATGGTGGGGAAAAAAAACCCACTTTAGTATGTTTTTAATCACAAGATACTTAACCGTGGCGATTTCAAAATCATCTTAGACAACAAATGCTGTGAGTTTATCTCAGGAAGATGTCACTCAGCATTCCCTGATATTCATTCTCTATCAACATTTAATCAAATGGGAGAGTTTAAGAAAAGGATTCAGAAGCATCTTAAGAAAATGAGCAAAAGACTTGAGATTATAGTTGATTGAGACAACTTTATTTACAATATTAAGTATATAAATTTAGTAAAAACATAAATTTTCAGTTATATGTGGTGTACTTATTATGCATTGTTAATATAAACAAATGTATTGGGTGGTTATGTATTCCATTACAGCACACTAATGATCATATGACACCAAACAAAATCAGACTTACAATTACATATTAATTATTATAACAATCCTTGATTGAAAAAGAAGATTTTTTAAAGATAAACTCTTGCAATTGACTGTAAACATGATGTACTTCTAATTGCATCTGAATTAGTTTATGCTTGTTCTATGTACTATCATGGCATTATAACAAGTTAAGAAAATCAGTCGAAAAAAAGATGACAACAAAAGTGGAATGTTATTAACATTAAGAAATTATTGATGAGCTATGCTGGATAATATCTCATGTGAGGATACAAAGTTGATTGAAAAAGGACAAAATAGTGTGCAACAAATGACATTGAATTTTGTATGAAGATCAGTTGATCACTCTTCATGCATGATGGATGCAATGGTGATAGTTATAAACTTCATACTCTTCTTCATCTACTAATGCCCAGTATTACAACATGTGATTTATGGGTGGTTTTGCAGAGAAGACATCCCAGACTTGTTGGTTTACACCATGTAACGTTATATTACATAGAATGTATTGATGTATCTGAGACTGACTGTCAACCAAATATGTATTTTTTATTTACAAGTGCATGTAATAGATAGTTTACATTAGGTTCTTTAGCATAGAAGGTGCTGATGTGCTATTGAATTCAATACAGTCCAAATCCACTATAATATATGGGATTATACAGCCATGATATGTTTATGTGTCAATGAAATAATGTCCAGGAAGTCTGGAATGGAAAATGGATCACATGGCCTGACATTTTTTTTAACATGTACTTCTAATCAGTTTGCCACATCAAAATGGAGTTTTCATTATATAAATTTTTATGATATATAAATAAAAATAATCACTAATCCAAAAAGATAAAAATGGCTATCTTCTACATCTTATGATCAATCCTGCAAATCAATATGGGATTTTCATCAAAGACTTTTCTTAAATGCCAGTTTGTTTCTAACAGAATGATGTGTCAATGAATTATGTGCAGTCCACTTGTTAGTCACCAGTTCACGTAGGAAGTCTTGAATGTGCTGATATGCCAATCAAATTTCTATGCATTTTTCTTCTTCTGGTAGTTTCAGTGTTATATAGCCCTGAATGTGCTGAAACTTAAAATCAACTTAAAATGGTAATATAATATATACATGTAGATATATACATACTGTACATAAGTACATGCAAATTTCTGTATGATTTATTGTTAGTATTTGTATCCTGCACTTATATACAACAGGTCAATGACATTCACACGTTTTCCTGCACATCCACATCTGTACATACAGTTAACACAACACATGCAAGCTTTACATTCATAGCAATCACAATCCTTTTGACTACACATTCTGGACGATGGTAAAGATGATTCATCCATGTTGGAGAGAAGGAATTGTTACAGCACAAAACTTCTCAGATAGTCAGATGTGTTACAAAGCTTCTTCATCTATTCATCTGAACAGCGGCTAAGAGACCCAGGAAATATGTAACTTAATCAAAATCGTTTATGCCCATCCCGAGAACATCTTCCAACTTCTTGCCAATATGATAGAACTGAATTTTCAACCCCCCAATGTACTACAACTTCTGTATCCTCAACCTGGATTATTATACCAAAGGCAACGATAGATATAAGAACTTGGATGCAGTTTCACAAAATCTTCCAGAATTCTAGCCACTGATACCTTATCCGTTCTGTTGTGGAACATCTCAACTAGATGATTATCAATTATTGGAAGCTGGCTGTTTATCTTTGTATACATTCCCTGCCAAGTCTTCCATGAGCCACATAAAAATATTCTGGCAATCCCTCATGTTTTGGCAATAGACAACTATCTTCCGGGACTTCTCGTTCCTGGACATGACATTCTGTGGCAACCATGCAAGCACTTTGTCATAGTTCTCTGTGCAATTATCCATATGTAAGTAGATATTAGTGTCTGGAAGAGAAACACTTTTTTAATACTAGTGTTATGTTGCACAAGAAACAATTACAAGTCAGGACATTTTGTTTCACCTTACAGTTACTTTCACCTTACAGTTACTTTATTCACCAATTTGTTTGTGTCTGTTTAAATGCAACATATTTATCTGACAAAAAGCCCATGCTTACTGTTTATAATTTGTTGGAATTCATCAAAAGAAAACTAAACACTGCATTGCATACAATGCAGTCACTTTAAGCAGACAGCAAAAGTTTGGCTTGATAAGAGAGGTGGCAAGTTTAGAGAGGTAAAATATGTATGTAGAATGAAGAGAATGAAATTTGTACCTTGCTTGAATATAAGAGGTTTTAATCAGCAGAGAAGGGTTTGTGTATCACCACTATGGGAGTATGTGTTGAATATTACAGAAGTTGTCCTTTAACAACTTAAATTTCCCCTATTTGTTTCAAACAAAACTAAATAATGTGTTAACCCTCCCTGTCTGTATTTCTACTAAAGTATCCCTTGATTCTTACACCTGTTAGTAGTTGTTTGTATTTGTATGTCAGTTCTTTATCAGTAAAAGTTTAATAGCATGAGCATAATGTAATGAATATCCACGACCAATGTATACTTTTATTGTGGTGTTGGGGTTTAATTCAGGCAAATACAGCTTGAGACAGGTTTGTACAATAATTTAACATATTTCTTGAAATTGTAATGAACAGACAAAAAAAAAATTCTTAAAATATAAGTGGAAGTGATTGGCCATAAAAATCAATGCCATCAGGTGCATGATAAACATAGAACAGATGTTAAATAAAAGAATGAGGTACCGGTCTGGAAGTCTGGCAATGGTATGTGTGTCCCCAGTAGGAAGTGGAAGCAAAGTCCTCGAATCCTTCTCCACTTTTCCTGTTGCTGTGGCAGTAAGGAGAAGAGATGGAATGTGTTGGGAATGAGTCACCAACTCGGCCACTTTTCTATACTCCGGTCTAAAGTCAAGTAGTCCACTATTAAGGAATAATTACACTTGCTATAAGAATGATTGTACTGAACTTGAAGTAAATGACCCAAGGCACTAAGAGCTACATGCAATTTTTGTATGATTCAGATTCATATGTAGTATTCGTTTACTGCATGATTATTTTCATAAATGTCTCATTTAGATTTCTATATTATTTAATTTGAAATACACACACCAAAGTCTTTGAATAACAGAATTTTACTTCATGGAAACAGGGACAATATTGTATTTAATTCCTATAAAAAAAGACCGACTCTGTGCCAGATGTTACACAGTATTACATTATGTTGTACAATAAATTTTAGTGTAAAGAATATAATAACCACCATTGTGAAATGCAATGAGCCTCATCAAAAGCAAGGAGACATAGCTGTGACCACAAAGGTTCTTGATGTACAATCTGTAACCATTCCTTCTCCATGATAGCCTCTGGACTGGCCAGAATCACATCTACATTTCCATCTTTTATATCTGTAGAAATGAGAAATTTTATTACTATCCTTTTCCTACATTAAAAGTAAAATTTATTTTTTCTATATCTTGTCTTTGTAAAAGAATATCAAAAATTTAAAGCAGGTGATGTTTGAGATAAATAAAGATCTGAATGAAGAAACTAATTCTTGCAATGAAATAACTAAAGGTTTCTTGTATAAAGATAGTCAAGCATTAGTGTATGAGCATAATATCCCATACTAAATGTAACAGTTAATTTATTTCAAGAATTTTTTTTGTAATACCTTGATTGGTATGTAATAACGACAAGAACAGAAATCAACATCACCATAAATCTCTTAGTATATTAAATACTTTGTCACATTGTCGAAAGTTATGAATTGGTTTGCATAACTTTTTGTGCCAAATTTTAATAAATTATTTTCTTTTACACATCGTGTATTATATATGCATGACTGTCAATGGAAAATTACCTTGAATGGATTCCTTTGGCATGTCTTTTATAATGCATTGGGCTTTGATGCTGTGTGTCTTCATTATTGTCTGCTGGTCTAACATCAAAGCCCACAGTAGTGACATAACCAGCACTGTTTGGCACTTACCGGTTAGCTGAAAATCAAAAGAACAGTAAACTATTATTTCGTGCATTTTTTAAAATATATTGTCTGAATTGCACTTGATAATTTTTTATACAATGTCACATTTAATATTTTTGGCTTCCATGCACCAGTAATAGCCTTGTTACAATGACAGTATACATAAACTGTTATGTGATCATCTTTATATGTTGCCAATGTGTTCTTACAGAATGCACATTTCATTATTTAAGTTTTCTAGACAAAAACATGTACTTAAATAATTTAGCATATTCTGATATGTCTAGCATTAATAAGAATAAAACAAAATAACACTTTCATTTAACTCGGCTATGAAGACTGATAACGAATTTTCATGCATTTGTATGGTAATTATGTTTTATAAATGTAGACAGGCATTCATACTTTATATGAATCAAAACATCCCATATTACTATTAGGTTAACATGAGAAATCAGTAAGATTCCGTCTTACATGTTATAAATTAGTGTATCCATCCAACACTTTCTAATGAAAATTGGCGAAGATTTAAATATCAAAACAAAAACAAACAAAAAAAACTACAAAAGAAATTATAACATCATAATATTCATATTAATCCTAATAATCCAAAAACTGATAACGATAATATCATAGTCAACAACAACAATAATAATAATAATAATTTTATCAACGACTCCTGCCACATAAGACTTTAAAATTAGATCATCACAAATCTTGTTCCACACGTTTTATGATCACCCTTAAATGCCCTTGTTTGAATACTGTGCAGTATATAATTATATAACTTATATCCGTAAAAAGCAATAATTATTACTTTTATGTATATTACTTCTTATAAATACAATGTTCTTTTGGTACGCTTGATGACATCTTTTTTTTGTACCACATGATGTATTGATATGTATTTTGGGCCAGTGGCCTAAATTACAAATAAATATTATATTATCACCAACAAAACTCGTCCAATCAGTATTCTCACATACAAATAACTCCCACCTCAATAAAGAGCAATATCATTTGATCAACAGTTCTTAAATTTACGTTACCTTTTTCTTGATGATAGGGAAAAGAGTATATATCAGGTTTTTCCCGAAGCCGGTTGGTAAAAAGCAATAACATGCTTTCCCTCAACTAATTTTAACAATGCTTCTTGTTGTTCCACCTTTAATCTCACGTCATAGCACAAATCGTCGAGAACACCCGCAATCAATTCGTCCATCATACTTTGGCGCTTTCCAGCATAACAACCAAGTCACATGACCAAGCGTACCGAGTGTTTCGGATGAACGAGCGGAAGTCGCATCGGATTGGTTGCTCTGTGTAGTATGGTGATCACGAAACTTAAATGTCGACAGTATTTTAGTGTTGTGTTATTCTGCTTGGATTTACAAGTTGTCAAACGTAGGATTTGATTCAGAAATATGCTGTACATATTGCAAAAAGAACCCTTCAGCCGATGGGAGCTCAACAGCCGCGAAAAATACCGGTAAGTGTGTGAAATTTACACTGATACGTGCAGACAAAAGTGTCTGCGGATAATTGCAGGTTTAAATGAATAGGTGGAATCAGCCCCAAACCCCAACATTAAAATCGTAACGGGTTAAGGGCTGATTTATCGGCCTAACTAAAATCCTGATAAATAATACTTTAGGTCGTAAGATAATATTTATTTAATTCAGATGCCGCCACTGTGATGAAGTATATGGTTGTGGTGGGGTGCTCCCAATATTTTATTTAAACTATTATAGAATTTACACCCATGCTCTATTTTGTTGGAAGTTAAATTTAGTGACAGATAGATGGAAGGCTCCGAGCCCCCAGTCAGCTTTGCCAACAGTTAGATGGTTAAATATACACAAACGGTTGAAATTCAATGAATAATAATTTAGTAACAATTCAATAATCAAATGACTCAAATTTCCAAGTATGCTCCTGCTTGACTCTTTAATAAGGCTATCGCACCCCATGATTAGCAGTGTGAGATTGATTTCCATCTTTCGTTGTATTTCTAGTCATCTTTTGTATGTTTTCTCTCTCTCTATCTTATTTCTCCCGATTCCTTTCTTCTCTTCCTCCCCGCCCTTTCTTCATATTCCTTTGCCTCCTCCTCGACATTCTCTAGACTCCTTCTCTTCCTCCTCCACTTTCTCTCCAACAACTACACTTCTGACGACTTTGACTGTCTAATCCCCATCTCCAACTCTTGAAGACTTGGAACACAATGTAACCGTAAGTTCCCTGTCCTCTAAAAACCTTCCTTTTCGAAGCTTCGTCTTTCCTTATAATCTTCCTCCAAGTTCTGCAGCCAGATTATGAGTGGCCTCATTCTCAAAGTAAACCCTATTGATCTGCAATCCTTCCAGGCAAATACTGAATTAATCTTACAAGTTCGGAAGGTATAATTTGGGTCTGAATTGTAGTCATGCCCTCTATCTCAATTTTTGACTGGACATCGCTGTGGACCGATCCAATCAAACTTAACCATGCCTAAATGTTTAACACTAACGCCGCGATCAAACACAAGGTTACTGTAATTTTTCCAATTCAGGTAGATTATAGTTTATACATGATTCTGTAGATGGGGTTTAGCAAGCGTGACATTCATTATAGTATTAAACACTACAAGATGACTGTAAATATAGTTATTGAACATTATAATATGACAGTTTTTGTAGTATTGAACATTATAAGATAACTATTTTTGTAGTATTGAACACTACAAGATGACTGTTTTTGTAGCATTGAACACTACAAGATGACTGTTTTGTAGTATTGAACATCATAAGATGACTGTTTTTGTAGTATTTAACACTACAAGATGACTGTGAATATAGTATTAAACACCATACTATGACTGTTTAATAGTAATAAACACCATGACTGTTTTTGTAGCATTGAACACTACAAGATGACTGTGAATATAATATTAAACACCATAAAATGAACATATTGAACACTACTGTCAAGTATATCATTAGTTCTGGCAAACATTAAGTTGCTAGTTGTATTTGTACAACATACATATCCCACCTGTGGCTTTTACTTCTGCCATCTATGTGTCTTTTTAGGGTTAGGTCAATGGGTTATTATTTCATAAACTTTGCTCAGGAAGTTGACAATGAAATCAATTTTGCAAGCTTGCAAAATTTCCCTGTGTCCAGAATTGTTTTCTTGGTGATATAACAAAGTGGGGTTGTTTGCAAAGTAAACCTCAAATGTGTCAATAAAACACAAGTTCCCATCCCACCCACCCTTTCATGCCCAACTGGTACAATTGATTTAGAAAACTTTTACTATACAAAGACAAATATCTGAGGTAAACATGGGCCACAACTCATATGGTTTTGTTGCAACAAAGTTACAAATTAAACATTAATTTATATGAAACACACGGTGTGCTTTGAATTGATTTGTACCCACTGTGTGGCTAGAATTGAATTGTATGGAATCCATGGCTTTTTTGTAATTGATTTGTATTAAACAATAGTGTGAATTAAATTGACTTGTATGAATTCCATGTGATTTAAATTTATTTGTATGAATTCCATGGTGTGATTTGAAATGATTTGCATGAAACCATGGTGTGATTTAAATTGATTTGCATGAAACCATGGTGTGATTTAAATTGATTTGAATGAAACCATGATGTGATTTAAATTGATTTGCATGAAACCATGGTGTGATTTAAATTGATTTGAATGAAACCATGGTGTGATTTAAATTGATTTGCATGAAACCATGGTGTGATTTAAATTGATTTGCATGAAACCATGGTGTGATTAGAATTGATTTGTATGAAACCCATGATGTAGCTAGAATTGATTTGTATGAAATCCATGGTGTGGTTAGAGTTGATTGGTATGAAATCCATGGTATGGTTAGAATTGATTTGTATGAAATCCATTGTGTGGTTAGAATTAATTTGTATGAAACCAATGGTGTGGTTAGAATTAATTTGTGTTATCGGTAAGTTTTGAAAAGAAAGCAAATTAATGATATATGAGTAACGTTTGAGAGAAAAATATGCCATAACTCAGAAATCTTGATAGAAAAAATTCAAAATTAATCTTGACTGAGGTAAGAAATGAAGCTGGAATATATAAATATTTATACAGATTCCATATTATCTAGAACAGTAAACAAAACTTGTATTTAATATATTTTATTTCCTCAACCTTAAATAATGCAAATTTGTAGTAGTAACATGTGTGATAATTTACAATTTCACTAGAAATGTCCAGGTTTGATTCACAACTCCTCAGATGTGATGTGTTGTGTGTGTGCATACATCTTATTTTATAGTCTCAGAAATGTTTGGAGTCTTTCTTAAAAAGGAGTCTTGTATCTTGAGATACAAGAAGTCTTGTACCATAATATACAAGTCTAGGTGTACCATAATGCAAATAAAGAGTTTTGTACCATATTTCATGTAAAGAGTCTTGTACCATATTACACATAAAAGAATCTTGTACCATATTACATGTAAAGAGTTTTGTACCATAATACATGTAAAAGAGTCTTGTACCATAATACATGTAAAGAATATTGTACCATAATACTTGTAAAGAGTCTTGTACCCTTATAAATGTAAAAGAGTCTTGTACCATATTACATGTACATGTAAAGAGTCTTGTACCCTAATACTTGTAAAGA
This sequence comes from Unio delphinus, assembly GCA_029339505.1. Taxonomy (NCBI): domain Eukaryota; kingdom Metazoa; phylum Mollusca; class Bivalvia; order Unionida; family Unionidae; genus Unio; species Unio delphinus. The sequence goes on from JAQISU010000068.1 coordinate 1,348,682, forward strand.
GTCTTGTACCATAATACATGTAAAGTGTGTTGTACCATAATACATGTAAAGAATCTTGTACCATAATACTTGTAAAGAGTCTTGTAACATAATACATGTAAAGTGTCTTGTACCATAATACTTGTAAAGTGTCTTGTACCATAATACTTGTAAAGAGTCTTGTACCATAATACTTGTAAAGAGTCTTGTACCATAATACATGTAAAGAATCTTGTACCATAATACATGTACATGTACATGTAAAAGGTCATAGTGCTCCATTGCTGAACATCTCTCATGTCTCAAAACAGACTGCAAAAGCTACCATATGTACTCGTTTATAAGTCGACTTCAACATCAAATAACCTACTGGTAGACCCTGATCAGCCTTTATATTATGTCCCAACAGATAAGGGTCAATGTTTACTTTACTCATCCCTCTTATCAAAGGCATAGGTCAAAATCTGCTGTGCATTATTTGATTTCAATTGCAGATCATGGTTTGTAACAATGTCAGTTTGGCTCGACTTATAAACATGTAAATATGGTATCAAATTCCCAATGATTTAATTAGAATGTATGTGCTAATTAACCCCAAAACATGTCCACTTATTACCAATTATTTAATCAGAATGTTTGTACTAATTAACCCCAAAACATGTCTACTTATTCCCAATGATTTAATGATTGTCAATGCATACAAATCTGAGATAAGGAATAAATCTAAAATAAGAAACAGGTTTAATTATGTTTGCAGATGAAATCATTGCATTTAAGAAAATGATCATAAAACTTAAGAAATATGAGTCTTTGAGAGCAAATTAGGATTCAAGACTTTTTTTGTTATCACATCTATGTATCCAATGCTAATAAAAACCAAAACAATTATGTCAGACAGACAGCTGTTTCATACATGTACATCATGCACGCATGGAGTTAATATCAGAACAGTCAAAATACATTAGAAGAGGATTTTTATGTACGACTGTATTTTACCCTCTCACACCATGTGAACACCCTACCGTTGGTTTGTTTTAATGACCATTTTTCCACAGAAGACAAGGGAAAATGTAGCTGGGTGAATAAAATGACATTTTGTTACAAGCATGACATAAAAATCACTGATTTTATGTTTCAGATCTTTAAGAGGAAATAGAAAAAAACTTCAGTTTTGTAAAAGTTATAAAATATACATTTGTTCAAACAAAAAGCGCTAGCAAATTAAAGCCAGGAAATATAGATTTTAAAAACTCTACTAACTAAACAAGTTAGGAGATAAAAAAATTTAGAAAATACTATTATAATGGCATGAAAATCTAATTAAAGCATATCTCTGCCAACAAAGTTGCTTTCTACTTAATTGTGCAAACAAGATACAAAATGTAAAAATGTGTAAAATAAAATAGTAGCAAAATATTCTGAGCATAAAAATACAAAACCTGTTTAACATTGTGACTGTGTCTGCTGATCATGAAAACTGATGTTGGAGTTGTCATACTCGTGACTTTTTATCAAAATATTTGCCATTTCAGTGCAGACTATAAGAATTAATAAGAAGGAATAATTATAATCTAGGCTAACACATTTACTTTTTATAACAATTCAAACTTATTTAAACAGTCACCTTTATGTACTGGTAGTGGTGACTTGTTCTGAAGCAATACTTTTGCTGGATGGTAGGAAAAGCAGTCAGGTCATTGCAGCAGAAATGGCAGTTGCCTTTTTCTCCATTATGACATGTATAGTATGAATCTAATGCTTTCTTTAAACCAAAAATAATACATCATATTTGAGGAGAGATACACATGAGATTCTTTTTCATTAGGGTTACATGTAACTCAATACTTAAAACTTTTTCTATAAAAGCTAGCAAAATTTTGATTAATGTGTGCCATATAAAATTTCTTTTTAGTCCTCTATTCATCACAGGCCTCTCACATTTAATTTTTACACAAGCAGGCACAGTCCAACGTAAGCTGCCAATTAGCAGTACAATTATCATTTTATTATGGAGCACAAAACAAAGATGAGTTATTTTATTGAAAAGTCAGTTATTTAATTTATAAAATGAATTAAAGTCAGCAGGATCTTGTGTGGATCATAGCTACGAGAGAGAACAAGATGTGTACATATATAACAGGTATAATGTACATATCGTATGACATACTGGATTATATTGATAAACAGTACACATTAAAAAAAAGTTGTTTATGATTTAATATTAATAAAATAATGATAATCGATACATGGCATTTGCCTAACATCCAAATTTGAATGGTGAACATGTGTACAGAATCAACATAAAAATGGTCCGTTCTGTCCTTTCCCATGGGCAGCCACTACAAACAGGTTTGAGTTTAATATTTAATATATTGTACTCAAGTACATCTTTATTTTATTAATCACTTCATTATCTTTATAGAAACTAATGAAAAATGTGTAAAATATACTAGGAAAGGTAAATTATCCCAGTTTTGTAGTGGAAATCAAAATAACCGAATAACAAAAATTCAGTTATGATACAGTCCGAAAAGCAGATATAGCAGATTGAATTCTGCCTTTGACAAAGTACAAGAATAAACTTTGTATAAGTTACCAATGAGTCTTTGGATTTGCAGTTAAAGAAAAGAATTGCTCCAGTCTGATATTATTTTATTGTGGAAACATATTTGGCTATCTTCCAAACCAACTTTGATATACAAGTTTAAAGTGTTGACAGCATGAAGGACATGACAAGACCAAAATAGAAAACAATTACATGTAGAAAGATGCCTCCATTATAACTGCACTCACTTTCATGCATACAATTTTAAACCAAATATCACTGGTCAAGCTAATGAATAACAAAATACAAAAAGTCCAAGTCATCCAAAAAGTATAATTGTTCTTTGTCATTTAACAAAGTTTATTTTTTTATAAAAAAAAGAAGAAATGCTACTAAATAGAAGTGAAAAGCTTTATTAAAAACTAGTTAAGACCTATGAAAATGTTGTATTAAATATGCTCTGGATTTGTCACTATCTGCCATAATTCTGAGACTGTAATAGATACAATAGTCTTGACTCTATCATGTCTTACCTAGATATATCATGAAATGAATGTCAGGGACTTTAAAACTTGAAGATTAGTTTTCAGTCAGGAAACACCCAAAAATAATCATGCCATATTCAATTTATTATTTGACTGACAGGCTCTTTTTGGACAGATGCTTACTACTTCTAATTTTTTACATATGACTACAAACACACAAAAAACACCAATAAAATACGTCCATGAGCTTGTGCAAAATTTCACAATCAATATTTAACCTATTCTGAAAATATATAGTTCCAAAAACAGAATTTTTTCTTTTGTACAGAGTGGATCTGTGCGTACAAAACATGTAAGAATTATGGTGAATTTCATTAAAATGTATTTTGCTATTAAAGTGTAATTCAAGAAAACATTCTATAACAAGCAAAATTCTTATTTTATATTTTTCATGCTCTAAAAAAAATAATTTTAGGTTCCATATAAAGAGAGATTCATGGATGTAATTATTCCAGTTTTCTATCTACTGATGTAAACTTATAATAAATTTAACAATGTGCTTGATAAGTTATTTGCAATGTATTTTTAAAAATCTGCTCTTCAAGGTAATTACTCAGGACAGAACATTTTACCAACTGAAAGTATCTTCTTATACTTCATCACAAGTATTAATCCTTTTTAAAATAGTTGTTGACTTTCAAAAGTCACTGTTACATCATAAATGAAACATGCGTAACGAATACACTTGTATGAAGTAACAAAAAATGGTTAAACTAATATACCTTCATTTAAACAAAAGGCATTAGCATGTTAGTAATACCTGGTAGACTTTTAATATATGATAAATCAATAGATGAACCAAGAATAACTGTTTTTGGAACTAAAAACGCTCTGGAATAAAAAATAAAATAAAATTCTAACAGTCACTGCAAAACATCCTTGCACACATTGTATTGTGCTCTGTCATGTCTACAAAAAAAAAATCAAACAAGGCTACTAAACATTCTGACAATGAAAACAAAAAAATCATCTTTTTAATTCCTGTAATGGGATTTTTCATGCAGGTGATTTCAATTTTTTTTTTGGAAAAAGTCTGAATCCATGCTATTTATTCAGAGTTCTTGTTCATTACAGGAATGGTTCAATTTTTTGTCAGTTCTTGTTCATTACAGAAATGGTTCAGTTTTAATTTTTATCAGAGCTCTTGTTCATTACGGGAATGGTTCAATTTTATTTTGTCAGAGTTCTTGTTCATTACAGGAATGGTTCAATGCTGATTTCAAGGGCTGCACATGGCAGAGTTAGATCAAACCCTGTAACAATCTCTGGATGAAGGATCCCCAAATAGCCGATGGTCTGACCAAGAGCAATAACCTCAGCACACATCCCAGGGAAGAAAGTGGGATCTGAAAGAAAACAAAAGTCTGGATGATGCCAATGACATGACTTTAATGTTTGTAAATAATAAGCTGTCAGATTTTAAATTAAGGCCTCAACAACATAATTGCTAATGTTGGTGTATATTTCATTTCAGTAACAGTTCAGTATTGATGTTGTCGTTGTTACTATTAATAACTTCACTTACTATCTGAGGTTTTAAGGTAGTAACCAGTGTTGTCTTTGGCATGTGGAACTTCCAACAGCTGCATGATCCTGTCCAACAAACCATGGATTATCTCAAAACCGGATGTCTTGTTGTAGTTCACTGCACAAATACGGCGTTCATTGCAGGCACCAGTATCTAAATAAAATGCAATTTGCATATATTAAGTATTAAAAATTGTCATGATAGGTCTTAACAAGTTGACAGCAAAATTTCAATTATAATGTTTTTGTTAAGACAGATTATTATCCGACTTAATTAATCATGAATTAATTTGACTCTTCAGTGTCTTCAGTGCCAACAAACAAGATCTTGTGAATAAACAAGAAATTCATGAAATGCTATGTATAGTCTTCAATGCCACCACATCACACAGTACACACAGGGGCCACGAGTAGCCAAGTGGTCTAAAGCGCTCTCAGTTATGGATCACTGCCATCTCACCTCTGTCTGCATGAGTTTAAGTTTAAGATTTGACTAATGTAGTTATGTGAGAAAGCTTGCCAGTAGCATCTCGTGGGTCGTTGGTTCTTTTGGGGGGTTTTCCTGGGTTCTTCCTCCACCAATAATACTGGCCGCCATGTATAGCCTATCGTGTGCTGAAAAATGGCATTAAACCCTACAGAACAGTACACACACATTGTGTTTTATGGATTGCCCACTCAATCCAGTGGACATGGAGATAGGGGTAGGGGATTAATTACCTTCTGTGAGTAATGGAAGTGACCACTCAGTCTGGTGGATTTTGTACCCATTATAGCGGATATCCAATCAATCTAGTGGAAGTTCATCATAGATTTTATTGCAGCTGTAGCTAGTTTTATGGCAATCTCCCTGGTTCTATTGTCTTCTCTACATGAGTTGACACACTATACAATAAACAAGTAGATGGGAGAAATGGTGAGAGCATAAACCCAGCGATATCAGATGTAAATTTTGTACTTTTATCTATATAAACATTTCTTGTTATATTTATCAGTGACCTAGCTGGGAATATTTAAAGGTGAATGGACACAATATAGAAAAAATAGTTTTTAACTACATCAGCATCATTCAACTCTGTCAATAATGTAGCATACATCAGAAGAAATAGCAACAGTTAACACGTACACACTGTTTACCATCAACCAGTAACCTCAATGTTCTTTCTCAACAAATAATATTTTTTAAAGTGTTTTTTGTGCTGGTTAATAATTTGTAATTGTTTCCCTTTCATTTCCATACTATTTCCAAGACACACTTTAAAGAAATTATTGAAAGTAGGAACACAAATAAAATTCTAAAAAAAATTTTGAAGGCACGGAATTTGTACACTATATTGGCTATTTCACGCTGTCAGTGGACATTTATGTAGTGAATAATGTGATTTCGATGAAGAATGAAAAGTTATTTTTGTCCTCCCTTTTTCATGACATCTGTATGCATCAATAGGCATTGACTTAAGGAGTTTCTGCCATTAAAGTTAGTCACTATGCAAGTTACTGCAGCTTTCTGTATCCAGTCAACATCAGTCACACTGGATGATTCACACGTACAAGCTGGTGCTGTTAAAGTCACACTGGTGCTTAAAAGTTTCAAGATGGAATCATAATAACACTAACTTTAAGAAGCTGTCTAAATCTCCTGACACCAACACATAATATGCATATGCCAACCCTGATGCAGACAATGGTAGAGTCATAAAATAAAGCTCTCATGTACTTTCTACATTTGAGCTAAGAAGCAAGCAAATGAACAAAAATAAACTAAACTTGGCAGGTTTTGGGGTGTTACTCATTATCAAGCTATTAGGCTTAAACATCCATCTGAGAAGAGTTGGAGTTTTACCAAGCTGTTAAGTTGAATCCTTTGTCTTTTGATATCGTACAAATAAGGAAACATTCTAATCAATGTTAACCATTTGATAAAGATAAAAGAGTAACAGCATGCTATACGTATTTTATTTCCAACTTGCTATGACAAACGTTACCTGTCTCTGGATCTTTGTGAACAATATCTGAAATTTCAAACAGCTGTAATGGTAGAGGCATGTTCTTGTTGGAATGTATGGTCTTCATGACACCAGGCAAAAGAGTGGTCCTTGCAACCTGAAGAAAATAAATACATTCTTCTTAATGCGTGTTGACAAGATAGGAAAATGTATCCCACAGGATAAGATTTATGCCAGGGACAACTTTTATCAAGTCCTGAACACAGATCTTGTTCCCAAGTGTTGCCAAATCCTGCCTACACAGAAGAAAGATTCTTTTTCCAAACTATTGCTCTATATTTATTAAACAAGCATCTTTCCATACAGTGAATGGCCCATTATAACATAACTTTCCAAATGAATGGCCCACTTTAAACACACAGCTTTCCATACAATGAATGGCTCACTGTAAGCACACAGCTTTCCATACAATGAATGGCCCACTTTAAACACACAGCTTTTAATACAATGAATGGCCCACTTTAAGCACACAGCTTTCCATACAATGAATGGCCCACTTTAAGCACACAGCTTTCCATACAATGAATGGCTCACTTTAAGCACACAGCTTTCCATACAATGAATGGCCCACTTTAAACACACAGCTTTCCATACAATGAATGGCCCACTTTAAACACACAGCTTTCCATACAATGAATAGCCCACTTTAAGCAATCAGCTTTCCATACAATGAATGGCCCACTTTAAGCAATCAGCTTTCCATACAATGAATGGCCCACTTTAAACACACAGCTTTTAATACAATGAATGGCTCACTTTAAACACACAGCTTTCCATACAATGAATAGCTCACTTTAAGCAATCAGCTTTCCATATAATGAATGGCCCACTGTAAGCACACAGTTTTCCATATAATGAATGGCCCACTTTAAGCACACAGCTTTCCATACAATGAATGGCCCACTTTAAGCAATCAGCTTTCCATACAATGAATGGCCTATGTACATATAGCTTGTAACATGCGACAACATGTAAGTAATGACATGAGGAGCATGTGACCAATTCTACTGCAAGTTATTAAGACTAACTGATTCTTTCCCACATATATCACGGCAGAATAAGAAATAAGAATAAGAAGATACAAATTGTGCCATGGACAGTGAATAAGAATTGTGTCAGGGACAATGAAAAAGAATCATGTCAGGGACAGTGGATAAGAATTGTGTCAGGGACAATGAAAAAGAATCATGTCAGGGACAGTGGATAAGAATTGTGTCGGGGACAGTGGATACAGATAGTACTAGGACAGTCGATAAAATTAGTGTCAGGGACAGTGAATAATAATCATGTCAGGGACAGTGAATAAGAATTGTGTCAGGGACAATGAAAAAGAATCATGTCAGGGACAGTGGATAAGAATTGTGTTGGGGACAGTGGATACAGATAGTACTAGGACAGTCGATAAAATTAGTGTCAGGGACAGTGAATAATAATCATGTCAGGGACAGTGAATAAGAATTGTGTCAGGGACAATGAAAAAGAATCGTGTCAGGGACAGTGGATAAGAATTTTGTCGGGGACAGTGGATACAGATAGTACTAGTACAGTTGATAAAATTAGTGTCAGGGACAGTGAATAATAATCATGTCAGGGACAGTGAATAAGAACTGTGTCAGGGACAATGAAAAAGAATCATGTCAGGGACAGTGAATAAGAATTGTGTCAGGGACAATGATAAAGAATCATGTCAGGGACAGTGAATAAGAATTGTGTCAGGGACAATGAAAAAGAATCATGTCAGGGACAGTGGATAAGAATTGTGTCGGGGACAGTGGATACAGATAGTACTAGGACAGTCGATAAAATTAGTGTCAGGGACAGTGAATAATAATCATGTCAGGGACAGTGAATAAGAATTGTGTCAGGGACAATGAAAAAGAATCGTGTCAGGGACAGTGGATAAGAATTGTGTCGGGGACAGTGGATACAGATAGTACTAGGACAGTTGATAAAATTAGTGTCAGGGACAGTGAATAATAATCATGTCAGGGACATTGAATAAGAACTGTGTCAGGGACAATGAAAAAGAATCATGTCAGGGACAGTGAATAAGAATTGTGTCAGGGACAATGATAAAGAATCATGTCAGGGACAGTGAATAAGAATTGTGTCAGGGACAATGAAAAAGAATCATGTCAGGGACAGTGGATAAGAATTGTGTCGGGGACAGTGGATACAGATAGTACTAGGACAGTCGATAAAATTAGTGTCAGGGACAGTGAATAATAATCATGTCAGGGACAGTGAATAAGAATTGTGTCAGGGACAATGAAAAAGAATCGTGTCAGGGACAGTGGATAAGAATTGTGTCGGGGACAGTGGATACAGATAGTACTAGGACAGTTGATAAAATTAGTGTCAGGGACAGTGAATAATAATCATGTCAGGGACAGTGAATAAGAACTGTGTCAGGGACAATGAAAAAGAATCATGTCAGGGACAGTGGATAAGAATTGTGTCAGGGACAATGATAAAGAATCATGTCAGGGACAGTGGATAAGAATTGTGTCAGGGACAATAAAAAAGAATCATGTCAGGGACAGTGGATAAGAATTGTGTCGGGGACAGTGGATACAGATAGTACTAGGACAGTTGATAAAATTAGTGTCAGGGACAGTGAATAATAATCATGTCAGGGACAGTGAATAAGAACTGTGTCAGGGACAATGAAAAAGAATCATGTCAGGGACAGTGAATAAGAATTGTGTCAGGGACAATGATAAAGAATCATGTCAGGGATAGTGAATATGAATAATGTCAGGGACATTGGATAAGAATTGTATCATGGACAGTGGATAAGAACCTAGATAATTAGAGTAGATAAAATCATGTCAAGAATAATGAATAATAATCAAGTCAGGGACACTGGATAAGAATTGTCATGGACAGTGGTAATAAGAACCATGCCAGGGATAGTGAATACGAATCATGTCAGTGACATTGGATAACAATTGATAAGAATTGTCAAGGACAGTGGATAAAAATAATGTCAGGGACTTTGAAAAATGATTGTTTGTTTGCTTGAATTTTAACGGCACACCAGCACTTTTAGGCTATTTAGCGCCATACAATAGGTTAGATGTTCAAAAATAAGAAAGGTTTAACATCGACCAGCGATATAAAAAACCATACTAGTTAAATATAAAATGGTAAGATGTTGGTGACAGGAAAATATGAAGCTTCCCAATCAACGGGAGATGTAAATGGTGTATGTTGATGATAAGATGTTGTAAATAAGAGGTGATATTTGCATTAAAAATATTCTAGATGATGACATACAAGTTATAGTTTAAAATAGAGATTTACTTCCTTTGGGAAATCTAAAATACAAGTGATTTGTATTGTATCAAAAAGTTCCTTCATGTCATGTACATTATAATATTTAGCATGCGTAGGTTGCAGGTCGGAACACTCGGTCATAAAGTGTTTAAAAGTGAATGGCTCATTGCAAGAAACGCGCTCTGGTGGATCTTCACCTTTCAGTATGTGGGAGTGGGTAATGTATGTATGACCGATTCTGATTCTTGCAATGACAACCTCCTCCCTACGGATAGTTCTGTAGGAAGGAGTCCATTCTCCCAGGGTTGGTTTAATGGCATGAAGTTTGTTATTGACTGCATCATCCCATGATGCCTGCCACTTCTGACGTAGGTACTTTTTGATACAAGGTTTAAAATCAGTAAAAGGTAATTTAAAATCAGATGGTTCTTGGGATAGATCCATCTTAGCAGCCCGGTCTGCTTCTTCATTACCTCTAATACCAATATGGCTAGGTAGCCAACAGTATACTATGTTGTAGGACTTACTAAGCTCCGAGTTTTTGACGAGAATATCGACTAGTAATGGATTATCCAGTTTTCTATGGTGTAGCGACTGAAGTACTGACAGAGAGTCACAGAAAATAATGCTATTTAAAATGCGCTTTTGTTCAAAATGCGCTTTTGAATAACGATAATGTCAGGGACAGTGGATAAGATTTTTGTCAGAGACATTGGATATAAACCATGACAGGGAAAGTGGATAATAATCGTGTTCGGAACATTGGATAAAAATAGTGTCAGGGAAAATGGAAAAAAATCATGACATGGAGAGCAGATAAGAATCATGTCAGGCACACTGGATAAGAATCGTGTCATGAACAGTGAATATGAATTGTGTCATGGACAGTGGATAAAAATTGTGTCAGAGAAAAGATCTTGCCATCAAGTATCAACAGTAGTAGATTTTAATAAAAACAATTATCACAGTCTTCATTTTTCAGTGAAAGCAATGCAGATTACAAAATGTTTTAGTGTACAAAATTTGAACATTCAAATATTTACAATGATGATGTTTTGCAAATTATATCACCAAGAAGGTGTGTACATATCAAATCAAAGGGTAAGACAGATTTATTTTGTCCAGGGAAAAATGCAAGATTTATCAAGTGCAATATAACTTTTAGGACATTCCTGAACAATCAGTATGGAAACATTGTCCAATTAGTAAGAATACATGTCCAATTAGTAAGGAATCATCTCCAATTAGTAAGAAATCCAATTAGTAAGAAATCATGTACAATAGGCATGATACACCCTCCAACAAATCATAAAATATGACTAATGAAGATAGAAGTAATTGTAGTGGTTAATGGTTAACATTCAGTATTTTTGACTGAATGGTGCAAACATTTGTCATGTTTGGGATTCTCTGGTTCATTTATTGAAATGATGTGATGTAATGGTAACTAAAAGTTCATTTGTTTACCTGAAATTCTAGCGTTTTGGGATTAGCGATATGAACTGCCTTCGTGTCTTCCAGCCTGGTTCTCAATTTTGTGCTTACATCTTCTCTGGAACACTTCAAGGAAAAAAATGCGAAGAATTTGTAATTTCCTTTAAAAGGTCAATAATGCATCATCACTTTTGGAGAAGATTTTAAGCTCTACTTGACGATTTCCAACATGTCCAGAGGAATATACAGTATATGCATGATGGATATCTGTCATGTAAAGTTGAAAATTTGCCTTCAAAATAATTTTTATAAATATGCTGAACTTATGTAGATTGTGTAGCAAGTAATCTATTCACAGAATAAGAATTTTCAGGTCTGATGAATAGATGGAAAATTGGACAGACAAGGATAAAAAGATAAAAATTTGTGGTATAGCGTAGCACACTGAACTTCATCTCTTGTCTGGAATAAATGACATTTAGATCAATTTGATCAACCGGTCACTTCTGGCAAAATTGGATGTAAATTTACTGTTGAACATGCACAGATTGTTACAGAATGTTTTAAATTTCAAACAAGAAGTAAACACTGTGTAAATGAAAGACAGACATTTGATGATACTCTGCATTTAAACTGCATTGTCTAATTGACAGTTATTAATTGTGACTGACAATGTTCCATCCTGCTAGAATATAACTATCATTCAACAAGAGCTAGAACCTGAATGAATACCATGAACTTATCAATTATTATTATTATTAATAAAATATCAGACATTTTCCCCAAAAAAATTCTCAGTACATTGCAAATAACAATATTCAACAAAATTCATATAAAAGAAAAAGTCAGTAATACCTACTGGTGACAACAATTTAATAAATTACCAATTACATAAGTTTTGTCAAGTCAAGTTTTGTGTTTTAGTTCAAGCCTTTTATTTGGTTTTGGTGAAATCATCGTAAGTACAATATACCCTCTTGTATTCAAACATGAAAATGTCCATCACATCGACGTCTGCAATTCTTTCTGTGAGAACCTAATAAAGGGCTGAATATTCTCTGAAGTATACATTATATTGTTGCACTCAATTAAAAGCAGACATGTTTTGCATTATGACATTCTGTCTTTTTGTGTGAAATCAAATAAAGGGGATGGAATAATAAATCCGGTTAAAAATCCTGTGATTCCTACCTATGTAAGAACTATAGTGGTCATGATCACGTTTCGGGTCAACTCCGTTCCATTAATCAAACACTATTATAAATATTATTATGTAAGTAATAGAACAAGACCACTTTAAATTAGCCTACATAGTCACAAATGTTATCAAAGATAGCAAGGAAAGCAAGTGGAATGAGTACATGAGGAATAAAAGACTTTGTTTCACAGATATGATTCATTTTGGAGCAGCAAGTTCCAGAATTAGTAGTTTACTTAAAATTTCTTAATTGACCTTCACAGATTTCCTTAAGGATAGGAAGTTTCACTACTACCTGCTCTGAAATCTTACATAACTTTTTTTTTTAAAAAACTGAGTAAAGACAATGATATTATTTCTTCTTCAATAAAATCTACCCTATTTTAAAAAAGAGTAATCTTGCTTAATTGTTAATGCAATACACCGAATAGCTGTGACATAATAAACAGCATTTTTGTGTACATGAGATGGCTGTTGAGACCTCTTGATGTAATGCATATGATCTTTCATAGGCTGAAAATAAAGCTAATTTATACTTAAAAGCAAACAATTTCATTTGAAATAAGCTGTTTTCTGGCAATTTGCCTTGTTATGATAATAAAAACAAAACCTTTCCGTTAAACACACCTGTTATCCACCCCCATGTTTTCGTGATGTCCAGCATTCCCAATTTCAATTTTCGCCCACAAGTTATATTTGGATATTGAGTTATGCTATGCTTAATGGAAGGACATTATGTTATGGAGGTTATGGCCTTGGAAATATAGTCTTAATTAATTTGATTGGGGAGTGACTTATGACATTTTTCATATAAAATGTGTTGATATACCCTACAAAAATGCATATATGTATCTATGGGGAAATCAGGTATGAAACTTTTGATGTTACAGAGGTTGGAATTACAATTGTTAGAATTAAATATATAATAAGCAGTAGATATGAAAATTAAAAGGATTTGTTTTTAGAATAGGACAAAATTAACTTGTCCACACAGTATATGAGTAAATTATATTACTACAACATTTGTTATCATGTGTCCATAGAAAACAAAGTTATGTAAGTTAGGTTCTGAAATTACATGGTACTGAGTTGATGTGTTGTGTTTTGACTGTCAAAAATTGTTGCTTGATATGTAAGCATTGAAATGAAATTAAATTCCTTGTCTTTATACGACATTATTCAGTTTTAGATGTTATTTGACAACATTAAACAAATGATGAATGTAGACCAGGTATGTATGAACACTGAATATTCACCTACAAAATTTCAGACTTATCTACTCTTAAAACCACTTTGTTTTGGATGAGCATTAGAATAACAATGAAGTTCATGATCTTTCAGAAAGTCTAAATGGCAGATGACATGCAATTTTCATCAAATTTGGGACACATTCAAAATTCTAAAACTAACATAGAAAAATTCAAATCATGTTTGATATGTCTGTTGTGTTGATGGAAATATGTTACTTAGGAAAACATGGGTACATGTATTTGATGCTATTGTCAGAAATTAACTCTAGCAACCTCAATGACATGTTATTTCTCTGTGTCCATTGTCTAGAAATCACTGTATTATATAAAAATGTTGTAATTGAAAGCATCATCAATATTTATTACGGCTAGAAAAAATTCTCTCTTTGCTCAACATTGCTGGCTTCAGTTCTTAAATGACCAGTGGCAGTGACTGCATATTGTAGATTTTTGCAATACATACATGCACACACACACATACACACATACATACATACATACATACATACATACATACATACATACATACATACATACATACATACTGGGTTCATGTGAGAATGACTAGAATTAAAGATGTACAGAGATTTTCTTACCAAAGCAAAAGTCAGGACTTCTGTGAAACCAGCAGCTGCAATGTCATGCCTCAGTTTATCTGTCAGTTTGTTTAACAGGAACTGAAATGAGATACAATCTAGCATTAAATGCAACAATGTTACTGAAATGAGATACAATCTAGCATTTAACACAACTATGTTCTTTCTTGTTTCAAGGAAGCCTGAGAGTCACCAAATAGATATGACAGGCAAGTAAAACAACTACAAAAAAAAAAATAACCAAAAAGTGAAACTTGACACAATAATAAACTGAGGGAAGAATGGATGACAGTAATCTACCTCCATATATACTTGCTGTACATCAAGTCCAAGAGTAAACAACACAGACACTGATCTTCCATTGTATACTGCATTAGAAAATCAGGGTCTATGTTGTTATTTCTACTGATTACTACTAAGATTTAGTATAAACTTAAATACAACAGCTGCAGATCTGTGCAGTTTGGAATTGGACTTTACTTATATTCTGTATTTACCACTTTTATAACATAACATCCTAGCAATTTGGCATGAAAAACAAAACTGGAATCTAGCAGGCAATGCCTTGATCTGAAATTTGACATAAACTGCTTTTGATCAGAAACATCACTAGATTTAATTACCACAAAACAGACGATTCTGTGCACTTCTTTTAACATACCATAATTAGCCTTGTAAAGCCATCTTCCTTAGACTGATTGCCAGCTGTCATGCAAGATGGGACAATGCCCTTGACATTTACGCTGACTTGTGCCAGTCTTGATAGTAATGATTTTTAGAAAAATGAAAA
This sequence comes from Unio delphinus, assembly GCA_029339505.1. Lineage (NCBI taxonomy): Eukaryota > Metazoa > Mollusca > Bivalvia > Unionida > Unionidae > Unio > Unio delphinus. The sequence continues at coordinate 1,363,831 of JAQISU010000068.1, forward strand.
ACTTGTATATATTCCTACATGATTATGTACCACTTTTATAAATTCCATATTTATACATACATGGTCAGTGCTCATAGTGTATTGAGGGACAGAATATTTTTGAAGATTTTTTCTTGTATGAAGATGTATTGTAATAGTCTTGGGTGAATAAAAGTTTTGTCTATTTCAATTAATTATTACACTGTTAAACTAACGAGTTACTTCTGTCTGTTGCTGAAAGTTAAAGTGTACATTATGTCTGTAATATCACAAAAACTTCCAACTGTCGGTCCTACTAGCAGTACCTAAAGAGACTAAAATTATATTTTAAAACTGAAGAGTAGGTATCTACAAAGAAGTGTATTTTTTGAAAATCTTAAAACATCAAAACTTATCGCATTTAAGTTTGCAACTATATGTAAAACTTTAGTGAAACAAATTCAAAAGTTAAAAACATTAACCATTTCTAATTGTAATATCATAAAAAAGTATGATATGTAATTTGCATTGGAAGAAAAGCGCACTTTACCTGATTTCCAATACAGCTTGTCTTGGGGAAAGTCCATTCTACGTTGTTGAAACCATATGAAATGGCCACATCTTCAATTATATCACAGGGATGAATCACATGTAATGTTGTTAAGGATGAAACATGAACGTGAATTAAATTATCTTTGGTTTCATCACAGAATCAATATCTTAATTACACTGAGGTTCAAAGCTGCTGTTTCGTGAAACTGAGGTCAACAATTAAACAAAAAAAGGAATCTAGTTCTGAATCAGTAACACTAGAATGTGTTCACATTTACATGCAAAAAGTTGTGTCATAATACACATAGATTTGTTGGGACTACATGACACATTTGTTGAACCTTAACATATGTTTCAAATATTGTTTACAATGAATGTACAAATTTCTCTGAATGATGTTGATTGCATGTTATCCAAACAAATGTTTCAAGGTTTCTCCACGTCTGAATGCATATCAACATCACTTGTAAAATATTAAATAGCTGCTATATCAGGCCAGGATGATTTCTGTCTGAGTTGGTCCTACTCTGTTATAAAGTTAAAGAGATAAAGCTGTGTACATGTGTTTCTGTTTTTAGTAATGGCTTCCATCTTTGATGAGGGTTCAGCACCATTTTACAACTGTGAAAGGCCTTCATGTTACAACGCTGTCTATCAAATTTGGTCAAATTTTGTGGAGTGGCTTTTCAAATGAAGTTATGACAAGTTTTTCATTGATAGTAGCAGTCATATGTGAAGGCAGACTGGCATTTGCAAAAGTTAAAACACCTTCATGCCAAGAATCTTTCTCTCAAATTTGGTCAAACTCCTTTTGCATTTTTAAGATCAGCACAATTTATATCAATCTGAAAGCCCTTCCTGTCAGAGATATTTGTCAAATATGGCCCAAATCTGAAGTGAAGTTTCTGAGTATAGTTTTTAAATGTTTTTTTTTTAAAAAAAATCTTTTTTAAAGCATTAGTAGCCCTACACGTAAAAGGTCCTTGTGACTGTCAAATTTGGTCCAATTCTGTTACATAGTTTTTGATAAGTGATTTAAAAGTTTTTCTAACTTTTATATTGGTGGTCAAATTGGATGATAGATAGTCACTATTTGTAAAAATGTTAAATGGCCTTCATGCAATCTATCAAATTTGGTCAAATTCTGTTGAGTTGTCGCTTAAATGTTTTTCTGTTTTCAGTAATGGTGGTCATATGTGATGGTGGATCTGCATTTCAACAAACATGGAACAGTCTCTTGCCAGGATGCTTAATATTAAATATAAAATTCTGTAAGGCATCTTTTTTTACAAAGAAGATGTAAACAGCAATTCTGAATAGACAACACATGACTAGCAAATGACCATACCATGGGCTTACACTGCATCTTCTTGGAAAAAGTATTAGCCAATAAAATCAACACATTGAACTATGGGCGGTAGATTTTCTGTTGAAATATTCCAAATATATGCCATTGAAATCATAGCAGTAAAAAGGTTCTGAGAATTCTCACTCTGTTTTAGTTGTAAATTAGCTCTAACTTGCTTTAACAAGGTAATTAGGACCTTGCTTTAACAAGGTAATTAGGGATTTGCATTAACAAGGTAATTAGGACCTTGCTTTAACAAGGTAATTAGGGCCTTGCTTTAACAAGGTAATTAGGGCCTTGCTTTAACAAGGTAATTAGGGTCTTGCTTTAACAAGGTAATTAGGGCCTTGCTTGAACAAGATAAATAGGGCCTTGCTTTAACAAGGTAATTAGGGCCTTGCTTTAACAAGGTAATTAGGGTCTTGCTTTAACAAGGTAATTAGGGCCTTGCTTTAACAAGGTAATTAGGGTCCATAACCATCAAGCTGAGGTAATTTATTTTCAGGGTACATTAGTCCTGTGAACAACAACAATAACCATTGCTTTCTTTTTGTAAATTGCAGGCTGTATTGGAGGGTTACAAATTACAGACAAATAACAACTTATTTAATAAGCATTACTTATTGCCACATAAAAGAATCAACTACTGCAAACTGAACACAAATTTTTTAAATAAAAATAAGTAGTACCTGTCTTGAAAGACCTCTCCTCCTGCCACAAGTGGTCTCTCAAGACAGGTAGTCTCTCATAACAGGTCATAACTTTATATAATCAATAAATATGTGCATGGAGATCTTGGTCTCTCAAAAGAGTTGGTCTCTCATAGCAGTGGTTTCTCAAGACAGGTTTTGCTGTATACATAACATTACCAGTACATGATACATTAGGAACATAAAAGTAAGAGTAGATGGAGTTATATCCCCTTACTTTATCACCTAACACATACAAAGTAGCTTTAAGTTCTGTGTAAGATATGGGTTAACACAGATTAAAAAAAGAATACCATCTTAAAGAACAAAAATACACAGCTAGTGGAAAGCGAGTCACCCAAATTTCTATGAAATTTCTGAATAAGCAAGGAAGGCAGCCTGTTGTGTTGTTACTATAAGTCCCACAACGTCAAATTGAGCCCACTGGGATGAAATATCTGCCAGATAGATACAAGCTAAAGAAAGTGGTATCTGAACTCCACTGTATGACCTGAATGATGTCAGTTTAATGCTATCCTGGTAGCAAAGGTCCTCACCACAAAATACGATATTTTCAAGAAACTTGTATGGTGCTGGGGTTTGACCCTATAGAAAATCTGGATAACTCAATGGATCCTGGACGAAAGAGCCCAAGTAAAAATATCATTTCTTCATTCTTTGAGTGGTAAAAAGAAGCAAGAGTTTCTTCTGTTGCTGTTAGTGTTGCTGGTTTATAAAAGCACTATATGTAGGGCTTAACCGATAATTTTTGCCGAGTACCAAATCCGAGTATTTGGATGTACTATTTGCCAAATCCGGGCACGAACCGAGTAGTAGGTGCACAAATTTATGTGAATAATGTTTAAACTTAACATTCTATTCAGTGAAAAAGCAAATTCTTTCAAGTAAAAGTAATTATTATGTGACAAAAATGTTCGCAAGTGATGCAACAGAACATGGCTTCCATGGATTGCCTATAATATATTTACTTATGTACGACATTTGGGGTTTAGGAGAAATGAAAATCCAAGACACAATGTATTAATTGGAAATTCTCATAAAAATTGGGAGAGAGTATGAAATCAGGAGGTAGGTATGGATCAAATCCAAAAATTGGGAGAGAGTATGAAATCAGGATGTAGGCATGGATCAAATCCAAAAATTGGGAGAGAGTATGAAATCAGGAGGTAGGCGTGGATCAACCCCAAAAATTGGGAGAGAGTATGAAATCAGGAGGTAGGTGTGGATCAACACCAAAAATTGGGAGAGAGTATGAAATCAGGAGATAGGCATGGATCAACCCCAAAAATTGGGAGAGAGTATGAAATCAGGAGGTAGATGTGGATCAACCCCAAATTGGGAGAGAGTATGAAATCAGGAGGTAGGCATGGATCAACCCCAAAAATTGGGAGTATCTTTTCTCCTCCTGGCATGATAGTTGATGGGTATGGTGTAAGGTCGCTTACATCAAACTACAACTTTTATGGTATTAACATAATTTTTGAAGCATTATTTCTGAAATTTATTTTTGTATTTTGAAGATATCATTAAAGTTTAGTACAGTGGTGCCTATGATTCGACTCCAAGCGATGTACTTCATTCAGCGGAAATTATTTCATTCAGCGAGTGTTCAAACCTACAACATACATGCAGTGGCACCATTATGTTCATATGTTCATTAGCTAAATTGGAACTATATTGTTGTTCATTGTGAAGTCATACTGGATTACATTTAAAAGAGTTAGGTTTTTACAATTTCAAGACAAAGTAAAGATGTCATTACTGGTGCACTGATATAAAATGTCCGATGCAATAATGCATAAACAAACAAAAATAATCAAGTCGAAAGGGAGAGTTACAGCAATCACAAATGTTCAATTCTTAACATTGTTCAATCAAGTTGTACACAAATATGAATTAGGCAGAAACAATAAGAAAACATACAATTAAATAAATCACTTTTCAAACAAATTTATACCATTTCTTTTTAATAAGCATTCATGCCAACCTCGAGAGAAGAATATGTGTAATTTATGTTAATATAAGTTTGCCAAAACAAAGGCATTTAGAACTTACTGCATGCTTCCTGTAATGTATCGGAGTTGTGGGTCGGCCTATACGTGAGTTGTGGGTCGGCCTATACATGAGTTGAGGGTCCTAACAGGTACAAGATGTCAGTAAAAATGGACCAAACAGTCATAACTGTTAGAAAGAAGGCTAGTCATTCTTGTTTAAATAGCTTACAGATTTGGGAATTCAATAAGTGGTCAAGGACAAAGAAAAAAAAGAGGACAAGAAAACTTTTTCCTTGAAATCTACAGGAATTTTCCTTACCTTAAATGCAAGGCAATCACAAAGTTTGGTGATTGTACAAGGTGGTGAACTTTTAGTTATCATGCAGAAATCAAATTGATAACAGACTGATTGATGTACATACATATATATATATACAATATCGTGACACAATGTATCCCACCTTATGGCATTGATATAAAACAACTTTATGATATAATCATAATTTAAAAAAGTTTTATAAAATGGTTTAGTCATCATTGATTGATTGGCTGGAATTTAACAGCACATCATCATATTAAAGGCTATTTAATACCAATGCATGGGTAGGTGCCTGTGCAAAAAGGCGGTTTTGCAACCCAACCAGACTGGTCTTTACAGGACATGAACAACAGCCTAGACTGTATACCATACACATGAACAAAGGTGTCACTGAGCTCCCAATTTTACCATGAATATCTAATTCTCAGGCTCCATTACATTATAAAGTTGCATCTCTGCCTTTAATGGAAACATTTATGAATGCAAGACTTGACTGTCTTACAAAATAATGCAGTTCTATTAAATTATTTTATAGCCAAAGGATATCAGCTCTGATTGGGGGTACTTCAACCTCCAGAGACTGTCCCCCATCAATCACCTTGGATTCCAAACACATCCGTGTCAGAAGGGTGGCCATCCTCTCTGCATCGATCCTAATATAGAGAGAAAATATAATTATTTTGCATCGATCCTAATATAGAGAGAAAATATAATTATTTTGCAATACATAAATTTTCCTTTCGTGATACCCAATAATGAACTTGACCAACAAGATGATTCTGTTCCTTGCTTTTTGAATGTAAGGAAGATTATTTGTCTAAGACTATAAGGCAACTGCATAAAATTAAACATGGACCATTTTAAAATCTTAATCTTTTATTATTTGTAAAACTACAAATTACAATTTTGGTTAAATTCAAAGTATTGGAAACAACATTTAGAGACAAAACTAAGCATAAGTCAAGAAAATTCATCTGTTAACAAAAGTATTTTACAATGTGTCTGTCTACAATCTACCTCCAGGGTCATACACAGAAACTATGCTGAATATTTGACATTGGCTTTTATTAGCTCTTTTTCTTTTTTCAAATGCTTGCTTGGAGGAAAATATGTGGAGGGCTGGGTGATTTGTTTGGAGCAATTATATTAGTGTTCTGGGAGATATTTTTGGATTGGTCATATTAGTGACCAACATAAAGCTGTCCGTAATGTGAACCATACAGAATTATTCAAGAACCTCCATTTGGATAAAACCACATCTTGTGGACCCCAAATAACCACTGAATATACTTGCTTATATGTCAAGTCAAACTGCAAACTGCAGGTGTAACTCTGCCTCTGCATAATCTGCTGGCAGATCTGGGGTCCATGCAGTTTGTCAGGAGTGGTCTGTCGAGCAAACTACATAGACCCTGGTCTACTGATACAATATGCAATAGCATATTAGAGTCTTTGCTGTTTGCAGTTTGACTCAACTTACAACTGAGTACATATGGCAGTTCCCATGTTTCTGACAATATTTGTTTATCCCCTCTATAGAAATATCTTGGTCTGCAATATATTTTAATAAAAAAATTTCATTACAGAAAATAAAAGAAAATATGAAAACTTGAATGAAATTTTATACCTGTACTAATAACAGACACTACTGTAAATTCATTTATTTCCATGATTTTGCCAAAACTTACATTTTCCTTGATACCTAATTTGTGGATTGTTTATGTAATTAGGGTTTAAATGCAAGTGAGTATAAGAATGGCTATATGGTGTGGATTCAAGGTAAAATTCTAATAATGTAATTAATAATTAATTAATCACTAATTAAACAAATTATTTAAGAAGAGAAACCCTTGAAGAGCATATTTAAACATAAAGTATTACAAGATAGAAGATAAAAGCCATGGAAATCTTTCATGCTCTTTTTTTCCTACCCCAGCCTACTGTTTCTTTGCTTACTTGATGCCAATTTTATTATTGACATCCATCACATCTACGACCTCTGTTCTGTAGGCAAGCTCCTGAGAAAAATTAAAAGATTGATATTATTCATTAAAAGCAACACAAACATGACATTACAGAAACAGTACAGCAAATGACTATAAGTACATCCTCCAAGGACCTAAGTAGTACCTGACATGTTTTTAAATACCTAGAAATCATGGAGGTTGTAAGAGATAATCAAATCATAATTTAAGCTATCTTACAATTTTTCCCTCTTAGCAAAGTCTGATTAAAACTGTCCAATGAAACTAGTCTAACGAAATTTCATTTACTCAGAGTTTTTTATTTCATTATTTTGACCTTAATATCTTTTGAAATTTCCACAACAAAGTCCAACTACAATTCAGGGACTTGTTTTTTAGACATGATCTGTTTCCACATCAGTAAGCAACTTATAACCAATTACATGTGGCAGTTCCCAACTTTCTACATTTGAAAGAATGTAGGAATTGGATGTATTACCCAATGTTTTTCAATCCACCAGCTTGAATGTGTACATAATTCAGTGGTCCTCACCTTCATGCTCCATGGCTGTGAGACCAGGACTGTTACAATATACAAAACACAAAGTTCTACACATCCCGAAATTAAACATAGCCTGTCTACCTTGTTTTATACACAACAAAACACATGTTCAGTTAAGTTTTTATTGATAATTATACTCTTTGGCTAGGAGGACTATCTGCTGCTACTAATGAAGCCGTTTTGGTTCATTCTGTCAGTGAGTGATTCAGTGGCTACTGAATGGCACAACGTGGTTGTACAGAGGTCACAGCTGGTCTGTGAAAACTCCCTGACAGAATGTTATGGATAACCCTTGAGTGAAGTTCCTTCAGCGGAAACTGAAGGAGCCCAGCGAAGATACTGGAAGTGTATGCCTCCAAATTTATTTATCAATCCACAGTTTGAAATAATAAGCATGAAAAATTGTTAAATTTAAAATAATTTGTGAGAAACTTGTCTCGTCTTACAAAAAAAGTTCAGTTTGTTTTTCAACCTGCAATGGGATTTCAATGAGAGGGCATAACACAATATTTAAAAAAGCAAGATGAAATTCCAAATGGAAGCATCAAAGGGGACATTTGTGCAGTTTCTAAAATTCATGCAATTGTGCTGACATAAAATGGTGCTGACAAAAAGCTGCATGCATAACTTTATGCTGAAAATGTCTGAAGTGTTTCTGCACCTTCCAAAATTACAGTAATTAGCACATGAAATTCATGGCCAATACATTTATGACTTTTTTAAATACATTTTGTTTTGCATCTAATCTATCTAAAAGTTCCTCTGAAAATTTCTGGATTCTCCCTGATTTGGGCCAATTTTTGCTTACTTTGACTTATTAATCTGCTGTATGTCTAAGGAGTTTAACAAACACAAGCCTAGTCATTGATTTATATTAATGTATTTTATTGCTTCTATTCCTGCATTTCAGGTATGACTATGCTCCAAAGATAAATAATAATAATAATAATAATAATAATAATAATAATAATAAAACCAGTAATGACTTTAAAGAGGTGATACAATTAGTTGTATGGAGCTAATCTTTTGGCTCTCTATTATATACATCTTTACATTCAAAGTACATGTATATAGTTTTACACACACATACACACAAAACATTGACAATAGGCTATATTTATACATGGACATAATGAACACAAAATTAAAATGAACACATAGGTACATTGTGTATATACAGTACAACTTTGTACATTGTGTATATACAGTAACCATTCGTTGTCAAATTCTTTTCAGCTTAAGACTGACATTGTTATTTTCCAGTTTTGCTCTCTTTTGTTAGTAATCATTCACACTTTGGTCTTGTCTGAGCTTACTTTCATGCCATTTTCAATATGATGAAAACCAATCCATCATTGAATTGTCACATTGATAAATGCTCAGTTTAAAAAAAAATAAGAATATCATGATCAACAATGTCAAAAGATTTTCTAAGATCAACTTGTATAAATCCAAATAATTTTCCTTCATCTAAGGTAGTAATTTATATATCTATCAAGGAGACCAACTCTATCTCACAGGAATGGTTTTCTCTGAACCCTGATTGGTTTGTATAAATTGAATTATGGTTTGATAGATATATGAAAAGACTGTCATGAACATTTTTTCAAGTAATATGGACAGATAGATATGGATCTGTAGTGACTGACATCTTTGCTGCCAGACTTTTGAACGGGGGTAATTTTTGCCAATTTCCATGTCTGGTGCAACTCTGAGGTGGATATGCTAACATTACGTACATAAGCTATCCTGCAAGATATTATTTCTGCAAGCAACCCTCATGATCCAATATTATCTAGACCTGTTGATTTCCTTATTGTATAAGGCTGCAAGAATTTCAAAACCTTTTCAGTTGGTTTTCGCAGAGATAAAAAAAAATTGTGCCAGGTGGAATTTTTGGCAAACAGAAATTTCTTCAAGTTCATTGTGATTAAAGTTGACAATGGATTCCTTAAGCATGATAAAAAAAATTGTTTAATGTATTTGCGATTTCAGCAAGTTCATAAAAAAATCTGGCTAAATTGTTGAAGTTTGGATGACCTTGTGAAATGAAAACTGGCACCTAGAATTCTTATTGCAGTTATTTTCTAAAGCTGACTGATAGTAATTCTTCTTTGCACGATTGATAATTTTGGTTACTTTATTCCTCCCTGTTTTGTAATGTGTTTGTTGACCAACAGATTTTAAATAATCTGGGGGGGGGGAGGGGTTTACATTATGCCTGGAGTCAACCAGTCAGGTGTTTGAAGTAAAGTTTTACTCTAAGCTTTTTCAAAGGTATATGTTTATCAACCACCTGTATAAAACATTGGGTCTATATATCAAGAGCATCATCCACAACATCAAACATAGATACAATCAATCAATCATAGTGGACTATGTCTATAGGTCTCCTTCAAAAAAGGTTGAATGGAAAGAGCATTTTGAAAAGCAGCTAGATAAAGTGTTCCAAGGAACATTATTGTGATCTTCCAGAAATTTGCCTTCATCATGATGTTAAAATGACCGGTATGTTGTGGTTTTGTGAGTTCGGATTTTACAGCTTTTTATAAGATGTATTTTCTGGTTACCAAAATAGGAAAGTGAATGCTAATACTGATCATTCAAATATGTACTTTTGTCACATTTTCTAGACATCATATTTTGTATGGATGTGGTCAATTTCTCATGTTGGTTTGTCCACTAATTGGGTTAAACCAAAAGCTTCTTTGAAATTCAACCAATTTCTGTTAATCTAATCTCTGTTGAAGTCACTTTAAATGTATATTTTATTTAATCATCAATCACAATTTAGCTGCTTTTCAAAATACTAATTCCATTCAACCTTTGCTGAAGGAGACCAATAGACAAAGTTCATATGGAATTGCTTTGTAATTTATTGATTTACCTGGATCCATACTGAATTGTAATTTATTGATGTACTGTAATTTATTGATCCATACTGCAATTTATTGATTTACCTGGATCCACACTGTAATTTATTAATTTACCTGGATCGATACTGTAATATATTGATTTACCTGGATACATACTGTAATTTATTGATTTACCTGGATACATACTGTATTGATTGAAGCATAAAAGTAGTTGTTATTAGAACATTTATAAACACACAATATACTAAGTCTTCCAGTATCAATACATCCATCTTAGTTGTCAGTTTGAGAGATAAAATGTTTAACTGTGGTCAGAAAGGAAACAACATTGGAATTTTCATCCAGTTGAAATCCCAATGTTTGTCTTAAAACATTTCCATTTTGTCTCACCAACTGGGCACATTCTTCATAGCCATAAGCCTAGCAATAATATCTGTTGTTTTGCTTGTATTGTCTGGAGATAAATAAAGTTAATCCATGGAATTGAAAACAATGATATATCCTATTTTATTTCACATTAAAACACTCATCACCAAGGCACATAAGGATATAGCTATATCCAAACAAATTATAATGTACCAGGGTGGTGCAAAATATAAAAAAAAAACTTACAGGATACACCTCTTTTGTTCCATCAACTTGTATAACCTCCACTGCCTCCACTCTGAAAGAAAAAATAAACTGTGTAATAATAACAACCATTCTTTGGTGTACACATTTAGTCTTATTACCAATAGTTTTTATTATTTGGCCATCATTTGACAGAAACAATGAAGACCAATTTTTCAGAGATTTTTACTTTTTAATGCATCAAGTTTGAAAAAAAAAGCAGAAAACTGAATTTGATTTACACAATACAAAATGTACCTTCAATCTATTATGTCATTCAAAAGGATACTGGGCAGGAAAAAAATTATAATGTAACAATTAAGAATAAAGTCAAGCCACCCAAAACTCAGTCAAATATGACAGAAAAAGGTTTAAAAACAACAAATTTGAATCTATAATACTTCATCACATCTGACAAAATTCTGTTTGAATCATTCATCTCCGTCCAAAGTTATTTTACTTGAAAATGGAATTCATGTTGCCAAAACGACCACACCTAAGAATGGAGGATAAGGCAACACACTAAAGAGAACATGTAGTACAGTATGTTTACAATGTGTAAAACATGCTTAGGATATATGGCCTGACATAAGTTAATTGCTTAACAAGTGGGAGTCACCTCTATTAATAAACATATGTGAAACATCTGTTTAAATATAAACTAAGGAAAACACATATTAAACTTTAGACAAGCTTTGAACATCACAACTCTGACACAAGTTAATAATATATTCTTACATGTTATAATTATATAGTGAATTCATTCCTTTTCATGTGTATCAGGGTACATGGCCTGTAGTGAAATTTCATTGATTGAAGAACAGGTTGTATTCTCTCCACATGTTACAATACCTATTTTCAATGTTAAAGATATTAAGGTCAATCAGATCTGTGTAACACCTTCATCATTATACGATACATAACACATGTAACATGCATTTTGAAGTGATAAATTCATGACAGTAATTATATTGGAATACTGGAGTGATGATCCAATACAATTATGACATTATGGACTTTTACCTTGTCTTTGCATTATTGCCTATGTCACTGTGGATGTTGTAATTGTGTGAGGAAAGGTTAATAGTATTACCTGAATAAATCGCCAATATTACCTGGATATATAATTTCATGAACTGACCATTTTCAGTTCATGCACATTCATGAATGGTTCATGAACCTTTTGATGAACTTTCATGGATGGTTCATGAACCAGGTTCATGAACTGTTCAAGAACAGTTCATGAATTATTATTCATGATCATTTCGTAAGGGTAGTATTACCATGCCAGTTCATGCCAGTTCATGAATTATTATTCATGATCATTTCGTAAGGGTAGTATTACCTGGATACATCACTAATATTACCTGAATAGTATTAGCTGGATATATATCATTAGTATTAGCTGGATATATATCATTAGTATTACCTGGATACATCACTAATATTACCTGAATAGTATTAGCTGGATATATATCATTAGTATTAGCTGGATATATATCATTAGTATTACCTGGATACATCACTAATATTACCTGAATAGTATTAGCTGGATATATATCATTAGTATTAGCTGGATATATATCATTAGTATTACCTGGATACATCACTAATATTACCTGAATAGTATTAGCTGGATATATATCATTAGTATTAGCTGGATATATATCATTAGTATTATCTGGATATATATCATTAGTCTTAGCTGGATATATATCATTAGTCTTACCTGAATATATCACTAATATTACCTGGATATACCACTAATATTACCTGGATATATCATCACTGTTTTGTTGTAAATGTGAAGAAAGGTTACTAATAATACCTCAGTATATCACCAGTATTACCTGAATATATCATTACTGTAGCTTCTGCCCTCACTTGTGGTGTAGTTTATATTTTAGATCCCATTGTTGTTCTAGTTTTTGAGGTTGAGATATATGTGACTCCTGTTCTCAAGTCAACCTTACATCAAAAATGGCTGATACAAAAAGCAAAACAATTGAAGCAAGCATACAAACAAACTTACTCAAAGGGCTTGGAACAGTACTGACTAAACATAGTCACTAAGGTGTCCAAAACAATCTTTGCCTTTGTCAGGTCCGTAGCTGTGCTTTCAATGAAAACATTCCTTGTTTGCAATGATATTTTGCTGTGTTCTCCTTAAAGAAGAGAAGGATATGAAATTTAGAAAAATTCTGTTCGAACATTCATTTCCAGTGATATTTCTCTTCAATTTTATCACCATTTCATCTATATATAAATTAAGAAGATAAATTACTTCTAATAGTATACAGTTTGTATTCATTCAAGCTGCATAATAAAGGAGTCATTACTTCCAGTGAAAACCAGATTTCTACCATTGTATTACCTCATCAAGTGCAGCTGGTAAAAGATTATTAATGGATAATTAACCGATACCATTGATAACTGTTGTCGTTTAATGACATTTTTCAGCACATGATAGGCTATACATGGTGGCCAGTATTAATGGTGGAGGAAGCAGCCAAGGAAAACCCCCAGAAAGAACCACCAACCCACACGAAGCTGCTGGCAAGCTTTCTAACATACCCACATTGGCCGAATCTGAGACTCGAACCCACACAGACAGTGGTGAGATGGCAGTGATCTGTAATGGATAGCGCTTTAGACCACTCTGCCACTTGGGGCCCCCATTGATAACTGGAGGCATGCTACACACAAATTTAGTAAATGTCATTGATAACTGAAGGCATGCTACACACAAATTTAGTACACACCATTTGTAACTGGAGGCATGCTACACACAAATTTATTACACACCATTGAAGACTCAGGAGACATGCTACACACACATTTAATTTAGTACATACCATTGATAACTGGAGGCATGCTACACAAAAATTTAGTACACACCATTGATAACTTGAGGCAGGCTACATACAAATTTAGTACACACCATTGATAACTGGAAGCATGCTACATGCAAATTTAGTACACACCATTGATAACTTGAGGCATGCTACATGCAAATTTAGTACACACCATTGATAACTGGAAGCATGCTACATGCAAATTTAGTACACACCATTGATAACTGGCGGCATGCTACATGCAAATTTAGTACATACCATTGATAATTGGAGGCATGCTACATGCAAATTTAGTACACACCATTGATAACTGGAAGCATGCTACATGCAAATTTAGTACATACCATTGATAACTGAAAGCATGCTACATGCAAATTTAGTACACACCATTGATAACTGGCGGCATGCTACATACAAATTTAGTACACACCATTGATAACTGGAAGCATGCTACATGCAAATTTAGTACATACCATTGATAATTGGAGGCATGCTGAGTACCACACCATTGCTGTCATAAATTATGGGATAAACTGGTTTGTCTTTAATGATTGGCAGATATGGCTTCAAATGACTGTCTGTCTGAAAGATATAAATACATCAATGTAACACAAAACGAATTGTAATTGGAATTTAACAAATAATTAAAATACTTTTAGTGGAAGTTGGAGCCATTGCTAATATTAATCATGTGACCTCTTCATCCAGATCACATGGATGTTTGTTGATTACTGTGGATCCTCATATGCTTCTATTTGAATGTGAATCAGTTTATAGTTGTAGGAGTGACCTGTTTAATACTATCCAGTCAACATCAGATACTTCCCATACGTGACAGCTAAGTAAGATCAGTAATTCCTATAGCAATCACTAATTCTTAAAAATCAACACACTGAAACATGCATATGGAAGAAGATAGTCGAAATTGCTAAAAGGTACAGTTGAACCCGGTTATGTCGCCGGTCTAGGGGTTTGCCAAAAAGCGTTGAGATAACCAATGATCGAAATAACTGAAAATGGATATGGCGGCAATATATTAACATGTGCTTGAAATTTCTTTATATACATGATGTGCGTTAATAAATGAGAATGTACATGCACGTGTTTTTGGTGTTTTTTTACACAACAGCGTTGCCGCGATTTGTTTGATGAAGCAATCGGCATGCTATACAAATGTACATACATGTTTGCTAACAACAAAAGGCATATGTGCACCAACTAACAGCAGAGATTTACCAGTATACAATAAAAACCCACTGTCGATTCTTGATACAAACCGATACAAACCTTTCAATTATATTCTCCAACATTGCAAACACAAAGATCACTCACAAAATCACAAAAAACATGCAGGGTGTAGTTCGTTTTTACAAAAAGCTAACCAGTGTCAAAATTAAATTCGCGAGTCATTTCGCTCTGACACAGCTCTGAAAAGTATCATACACGCAGTTACTATGGTTTCTTTACAAAGTCTAAAATGCTTTGTTGCTTTTTGCCTTTAACATTCTGCTTGAAAACAAATGCTTCAATATTATTTATGCTGTCTAAAACAGTTTCATCTCCTACAAAAGAACCATACCGTCGAATTTTCTGTAGCATTTCTACCACCTCACCGGCAGAGGGAATTGGTTCCAAATCTTCGTCCGCATCTTCTTCATCTTCTTTGTCATTGCTGCATGCAGATGTGCTTGTCTGTGCTGACTGCACACTTGATACAATGTCGTCATCGGTGATCAGGCCATCAGTAACGACGTCTTTGTCGATGTCTTTGTAATCTCGGAATTCCTGGACCGTATTGGCTAACTCCTATGCCTCCTCTTCCAAGATAGCATCTGTAAGGCTTGATTCTTCCGCCACTTCCATCAGCAAGTGACCATTGACGAGAAGGTTTGTTGCTCGCGTATTTGTGAACCATTGAAACACTGCATCATTGACATCTTTGTGCTCAGCCACTCTTAAGTTTTTTTCTTGCTGGATCAAAGACAGACTTCTCGTACATTTGCTTTATCACGTCAGCCTTCTTTTTCCATCCTGAAATGATGTTTGCTGGAATGCCATGCTGACGACTAAGGTCTGCCAGTTTTGTTCCTTTTTCTAGCTGCAGTATAATTTTATAGTTTTTCTCTATTGACTGATTGTCCAGTTTTCTCTTAACACCTCCAGACATTTTTAGAAGGAAAAAAATAAACAGAATAGCTACAGTGTGTTATCCCTCAGACAAGATCAACAAGAGTGAGTGAACCATCATTGGAGTGAACGACCATACGGACCGTGATGCACGTGCTACGCGAACTCAGCACATGCACAGTAAACCAGGTATGATCATTTTATTGGTTAGTCCAGAGCTAGCATAAACATAACCAATCACAAGAGATAAATTAAAAAATCAAAAGACCGTGTTCTTGCTAATTTTATTGTGCTACCCTCTACAAACATTAAACTTCAAAAGTGGGCTAATTAACATAAAAGAGGTGTGAGCCAGTTGAAGGGCATCAGTGTGCCTAGTAAACCCCTGGCAGGATCACGCCCAATGCGGGAAACAATGCCCTTAAGTTCAAGCAGCAAATTGTTAACAAGCCATGGCCACTTATCGTTAGAGAGATGGTGAAGTGGCATTGATAACTAACATTTTCAAAAGCTGGCGATTAGTCACAGGGATCGAGATAACCGATGTTAAGCGGCGAATTTGGCCCTCTTTTGTGCTCGAGATATTAGGGTCTGGTGACATAAAAGAATCGATATAACCAATGAGAAAATGCTAAGACAAAGAGGAAATCTGGCGGTTCCACTTCAAAAACATCAACTTAACACATTAACCCCTGCTGCCCCAAAAACTCGTCGCACTTTACCTCCCTTATCTCCTGAGTGCCTCATTAACGGGGCTGAGTTTGCAAAGCTTGTCTCCCGAGTGCCGAGTTTGGTTGGCAGTATTTAGCAAGGCACGTATCCCGCATGACGACTTGTGTCGTCGCAAACCATTGGTTAGTTTGAAGTTATTTTCGAAATACGCTGGCAGTTTAACCAATGAAATTACAGCTTACAAAGATAGTGCGAACATTTGTGAACAAAAGAAAATTTTGTTTACTTTGATTGCAGCAGAAATAGTGAATATATATAGATCTGAAAATGACGGAAATTGAAGAGAATCAGGCGCTTGGAGCAGAGTTTTATCTGACAGATTCTGAGAGCGAATTTTCGGGATTTTCATCAGATGAGATCGATAGTGACATCAAAATCGCTATTGATGAGAACAGTGGCAGTGATGAGGATGAGAATGTTGAAGAGGCTGGAGAAGAAGAAGAAAATGAAAGAAGAGCTGACCGATGGATCGTAAATGATAGAACCCACAAGAGGCCATACACAGGACCAACAACAGAACCAACAACGGATTTAGACCCTAATGCAAATGAATTTAATTTTTTTGAGCTTTTTTTCCAGCATTTTTGTTTCAGCTGATTGTAGATGAGACAAATCTCTATGCAAGATGAAAGCAGGAGGAGAAAGAAGACCCAAACTGGAGAGATGTTACAGAGAGAGAAATTAGAGCATGGATGGGAATGAGAGTTTTTATGAGTATTCTTCAGCTCCTGGAGACAGCTATGTACTGGTCAACACATGCCCTATTTGGAAACCTGAGTGTGAGAAGAATCATGAGGAGAAATAGAATTAATAAAATATCACAATATTTTCATATCAATGATAGTCATTATAATCCTCCCAGGCTTCGACCAGGTCATGACAAGCTGCATCATGTGAGGCCAGTCCATGATGCTATTCTAAAGTGCTGCTTAGAAAACTACAATCCTCATCAAAATGTAAGTGTAGATGAAGCCATGATACAATTTCGAGGTAGGCTATCTTTTCACCAGTATCTACCAGCCAAGCCGACAAAGTATGGAATCAAGGTCTGGATGAGGGCTGACCCAAAAAATGGCTACACCAATAAATTTCAAGTTTATACAGGTAAGGACGCAGGTGCTAGAGAAGTTGGATTAGCAACACGTGTCATTATGGACCTGACAGAAAATATTTGGGAAAGAAACCACATAGTAAATGTAGATAATTATTTCACCAGTCCAGATTTATTCAAGAAGCTTCTACAGAAAGGTACGTATGTACGTGGAACCATAAGATCTAACAGAAGAGGATACCCTATACAGCATCTTAATAAAAGAGATATTAGGGTTCAAGGGGAATTCAAAACAGTACAGCGATGGGAAGTAACAGCCTGTATCTGGATGGACAAGAAGCACATATACACTCTATCAACAGCAGAAGATCCAGCAGCCATAGAGAAAACAGTACAGCGTAAAAACAAAAATGGGCAAGTCAGGGAAATCAGAGCACCATCTATCGTGCCAGAATACAACGACAACATGAAGGGAGTGGACACTGCAGACCAGTTGAGGACACAGTACAGTACATATAGAGCAGCGAAAAAATGGTGGTTGTACCTGTTTTGGTTTTTGTTTGATGTCGCAGTCACCAATGGATTCATACTAATGAGAGAATCAGAACATCATGTCAAGCAGAGCAAGAACAGGCAGATGAAAGCATACAGATTAGTTGATTTCAATATGAATCTGGCGAAGTCACAAAATTACATTTCAAATAAGAATTTTAATTTAACTATCTCTAATCTATATTACGTATAAATTAAAACAGACTGTGAATGGCGAAAACATACTGAATACAGCTCCATCATTTCTTCTGCTGTGAACTCTTTTGTTTGGTTCAGAGGTTTGAACTTTATCTGTGCTGGTGGTTTGGCATCATAGATGAAAGGTCCTTTTAGTGTATCAAGGTCATGTGTTCCTATAGCAACCAAAGTCCTCTTTCTGAAGAAAAAAAAATTAAAATAAATAGTATGAACATAAAATTTACTCAAAACTTTTCTATAATTAAGTGCCTAACCTGGGCAGTTTTGAGATGGCAATAAAGTAAAATTTGTACAAATGAGATGGTAAAATGAGTTTTTGTATTTCTTTTGCTGTTTAAAGTTCTTTAAATGCTATCAGGTCTTTAGTGTTAGTAAATGACTTAGTTTGGAGTTTTGGTGTTGCATGGCACAACAACATTATGATTATATTTTGCAGAGATAAACTGTCAGTAAATTGCTTAACTGTCAGTAAATTGCCTAACTGTCAGTAAATTGCCTAATGCACAATGACACACTTCAGTAGCTGATCCAAGCTGATCTGATTGTTGGAATCAAACCTGTAGCCTTCTGGTGCAGAGTCCACTGCCTTAACCACTGAGTTCCAACAGATCCCTGTAGTAAATAATGTCATTGCCAACTTCAAGATTTCAATTTCTCATTTCAATGTTACGACCCAGTGACTAACTCCTGGATGGCAAAGGGTCAAATGAAAGCTATCTGAATTTTACTTGCCATGTCCAGTGAGAGTATATATAGTCACTGAATGTGAATCTCAATAAATTTGAAGTTATGACCCAGGAGACACAACTGCAGGTCCTCATGGCATGACCCTGGAGATTTCATTCAATAACTGTTGACACATACCAATTTTTAGATTCAGTAGTCTCATAATTGTTGTTTAGTTTACGTAAAATAATCACCAGCTAAAGCCCTGTCTCCAAAGCTTGCTTTTTAAAAAAAATCTTAAAACTACTGTGCGCATCTACAGATGACCTTCATCATACCCCAGGATTCTAAAGTTTCTGACTTGAATGGTGTAGGAGGGCACAACTTTACTGATGTACGCATGCCAATGAAATTATCATGACATGCAGTATAACAAAATCCCTGTACTTTATTTGAAGGGACTGATGTAAGAATTTCCTGGAATTCAAGAAAAGACCAATTCTTATTTTGAACTGCTGAGTGTTGAAACCTTCTTTGATATTCTTGATTGATATGATTTTCAAATTAGTCACTATGGAAGCCATACTATACGATCAGCACCACCTTCAATTAAGACGAACAAATTAGACACCATAAAAGAATTTTGGTTTTAAAAAATCCTGTTGATATAACCATCTTTTCAGGAGAATTCGTGACAAGATTTTAAATATGTTCATTGCTGAAGCTCTGATCAGTGCCATTTTTTAATTCAGACTGTATCATATTTAGTCTTAGTGAATATTCCATGTTGATATAACTTTCCATTAGCAGGATCAGCAGTAATACGATTTTCAAGATGCTGCCATGGTTACCATATAGTATGTCAGTCTGGCACCATTTAGTATCATGTTGACATGACTTTTCATCGAGGAGGAATAGCAAAAAGACTTTCAAAAGAATGCTGTAGCAGCCAAATTGGATATATGAGCTGTACAATTTTAAGTAAGACAAACTATATGCAATAAAAAGTCTTGTGGTGAAAACTACAGGACAAGAACACTTTCTGTTTAAGGGGTAGCAATAATAAGATTTTCAAGATGGCTGCTCTGGTGCCCATGAATGATGTCAGATCAGTACCATATGCATTTAGGTTACACTTTTTCCTTTTGTAAGTTTTAACATCACTTTATTACTGGCTATGTCATGCTGAAGTAATAAGAGTGGCATTCAGAAAACTGACCTGTTCTTGTGTAGATGGTTGAACATCAGAAGAAAACAAGATTTTGAAGATGGTTACTGTGATGGCTATACTGGATGTCTAGGTAGCATCATTTTCATGCAGGACATCATAAGAAGTTTTCTGGTGTTACTTTATGGCTGCTATGGATTTCTGAGCTGGACCATTTCCATGCAGGACTTACTTTGGACTTGCTTACTCTCTCACTGCACCAACATGTCATGAACATACGCAAGTCTGCATATCTTGAACTGAGACGCATCAGTTTCATTTGCAAATATCTTTCAGTTGATGCCACTAAAGCACTTGTGTGTTCATTAGTACTTTCAAGACTGGACTATTGTAACTCAATTCTGTCTGGTTCATCACACTATTTACTCCAGAAGTTTCAAAAAGTTCAAGACACAGCTGCTCGGATCATCTTTAGAGTACCTCAATCAGAGCACACCTCACCACTGCTCTGTACCATACACTTGCTATCCATTTGATACAGAATCAAACACAACATTTGTTCTCTGTGCTATGTTTCACTGACAGACTCCAGTCCAACATACCTATCTGGCCTCACCCATGTGTATACACCAGCAAGATACTTACACTTCTCTTCTGACAATCATATACTCATTGTTCCCACTATGAAAACAAAGTCATATGGACAACATTCTTTTGCATACAAGGGCCCAGCGATGTGGAACAAATTGCCATTGAAATTAGACACAAAGACACAGTGGTCCCTTTTAAGAGTGCTCTTAAAACTCAACTTTTTTAACTGCAGGAACAAACTTAGAGACCTAATAATTTTTTGTATCTTATATGTTTTCAGCATGTTTTTATGTTTTCCAATTTCATGGTTTTTGTTATTTGTTTTTCTGTAGTGTAGTCATATCGTTATAGATGTTGTAAAGTGCTTTAGATCTTCTAAATATTATCGCTATACAAAGTCCTCGTTGTTATTATTATTATACGGCAATGGGATTGAGTACCTGCAGATGTTCTGGTGAAGTTTCTCTTGCAGGTCAATGAAGCTATTGTAACTGTCCTGAAAAATGAGGTAAATATTTAATGATATTTTGATAGACTAATCTCAGTTCATAGAAGGGATATCAGATTTAGTCATCAAGGAAAATGCAGTTATATTTGCTGAGAATTTTCCAAACTTTCTGTAATATTTTTTTAATAAAAGGAATTTGCATCAAAAACACAATTTCTTAGAATGTTTAAATCCAGAAAAAATATACAATTATGAATTTCAGAAAATAACTCATACAACAGCAAAATGTTTCACTTAAATTGGCTTAGAATTGCTTCCACATAATTTACAAATGACAGACTACTTATGGTAGTCTCAGAACAGCTTTGCCTAAGGTCTCTGAGCTTAAAATGTTGCATTAACAATGTTGATGATATTCTGGGTAACAACGGGGATCATATTACCTCTGTGAATTTGATGTCTCTCAGTACAGCTGCAACTGCAAAACGTCTAACTTGTTGGGTCTGAAAAAATGGTATCACATCATTTGTGCTGAATACATGTATGATGTAATCAGTTATTTGTTCCCACCAACCACCTGACCCCACCCTACATCACATATTAAAATGTTGTTTTTGTGCAGTTATTTTAATTTTTAAAAACTTGATTCTTACTTTGGAAACAACTGGTATCTGTTAAAATAATTACATTTTATAAACCTAACTGTGCTGTGAAAAATGTAATGTCCCAATATAAGCTACTCCAACGTTATTTAAATTGGCAGGAATTATTGTTATTCTGGGAATTACAAAGGAGCTTCTGACAGGTCAGTGACTTATTTGCTTGATTGTTGCATTATTATGGCAAGGTAATTGTACTTTAATTACGTACAGTATGCATACTTCATTACTAGAATCATTAGTACATAGAATTACCATTTGTAGGGTTTGATTCCTGTCACGTTGTTAGGAACAATAACCAGATTACCACATGTATATGCTGGACCTTGAGACTAATAATTCCATGTTATAAATGTACCAAGGTCAGTATTGTAAACAATGAGGTGTCAAGCCAGTTATGTAACATGGCCATAGGAACTCGTGATTTGCACCTTATTTTGGCAAAGCCAGTTATATAATATGGCCATACCATGGTTCACAGGTAATCAATGAAATCCTGTGTTTGGATCAAAGGAACATCAAGTGGGTGTCATAAATCCACCCTTGACAGATTGCTAGGAAGCTAATTATGTAAACCATGGGTAAATAAACATCTACTCAGGGTTGAGCAAGGCATGGCCACCATTGAAATCACAAGCTTAAATTTGGTATCTTGAGAACTAAACGTCAGTAGTCTCTATGTCATCTTGTGGGAATTATAAGGGAAGATAAGTTACTCCGACGTTATTCAAAATTGGCGGGAATCTTTGTTATTCTGGGAATTACAAAGGAGCTTAAGACAGGAAGCTCTTAGGGACCAGAGGAACTGTAGGAGGCAGAGAGAAAAATCCTAGTGCAGTTGGTCCCAAGTCTCTGGGAGAGAAGAAAAGTAGAGAATGGAGGCAGAAGTTAGACGGACTGGAGGGGAACTGGAGTACCAGTCCAGAGAAGCATAATACAGATGAGTAGTTACAAAGGATGAGAGGAAAATCTATCACACTAAGTCAGATAATGAAATAGGCCATCACTTGGTCGAGTGAAAGATGAGTAATAGGGTTTTGACGATTGAACTTCATTTTAGAGATGACTATCTGTTATTAAATGGTATTAAATTTTGTTGTTTATTTGAATTTCACCTTTTTGTGTATTCAGTAATTGAACTGTCAACATCACTGACTGGAGGCTCAGAGCTTTGCATCTATCTATCACTACTTCAATTTCTAACCATAAATGAGCCAGGGTGGGTCTTCTGTAATAATTAAATATAATACTGGGAGCACCCTACCCCAACCTAGTCCGAGACCTTTACATGGACAATATTGCTATAAAATTGCTTACAAAGTAAAGAAAAGATAAAGTCTGATTTCAATATGTAGATGGGATTACTCAAGCACTATCGTGTATTACACGATCGTGTATTAGTTTAATCATCTTTGTTGGTGAAGCTATGTTTAGGGAGAAACTATGAGGCACAGTTCTGAAGTTAAATATCATAAGATTTATGCTCATATCATTGATATGTCCAACAGGGTATACTGCAATTGGTCAGACAAGACTGTTAGACATGTTAGACATGTTCAGCATATATAAAGGCCTCTGGACACTTGATGTTGAACAACACAATGCTATTGGCACATGAAACAAATGTCCTCTTTAAAGTCTAAAAATAAATTTACCAAAACAAAAAAAACAAGAACTGATAGTGAGCAACACAGTTTCAGTCAAATACTGTAGTGATTTGATGAGTGGTCAATGGAAGATCTAAAAATTGGGGAAGGGGAAATACCCTCCATTTCTGCCCAGTTGTGTAAATGCACAAATAAATAAAAGTATGCACACATCCATTTACAGACAAGATAACATACCTACATTAAAAAAATTCTTAAAATGCTTACATACATGTGCAGCAAGAATGCTTCATGTAGAGATTAAAATATAAGAGAAATAATAAATTGAATGAGAAACAAAGAAATAAATGCAAAAAACACCTACTGCTGGCAGAATCTTGAGCTGCTGTATGGATCTTTGACCTGTTGGAATGATTCTTTTGTATCGTGGTGCTTGTCGTCTGCAGAATAAAAGACGAGATTTCATATATTATAAATTCAGTTTTATTTATGATGTACATATTTTCATAAATTTCATGGTTGATACAATTATTTAATTTCAAGACTGACAAAAGTTGTTCCAGCTTTAAAAAAGTAGAGTGCCATCCACAAAATTAACCTATGAACAGGATGCCTTTTTCACGCAGTCATGAAAGTAAATGAATCCACTTTAATCTTAACCTGATGAATCAAATGATGAGAATTACCATCTATACTCACTTATAAGTCTGATCAGTCCCATATCTGCCTTTGCACCATACACTGTCTGATCTGAGTCTCTGCAGTTTGTTACGAGTAACTAGTAGAACAAACAACATAGTCTCTGCTCTCCCAGTGCCTTATGCAAGACAGATTTTTATGACATCTATCAATGTTAATTTAATGACTCATACATTAATTTAATGACTCATACATTAATTTAATGACTCATACATTCAGAATTTGTCAAACATTCATTTCAAATGAAAATGAATTTAATTACAATTTAACATCTATTACAATTACCAGTTATTTCTATATTGAATAATACAACTATAAAAACTCTCATCAGCTGACAAACTCAAGACAATCTGCATTCTTGAATTAATACATAATTCGGAGCTTGGAAGGCAGAAAAGAAATTAATAAGTGATATCTTGTCTAGAAAGAACGTGGTTGGTCCAGGATAGCCAGATTTTCTAACAATGCTATCTGCCATAAATTAGATTATACACTTATAGTATGTGTTTTTGATTAAGAAATATGTTTTCTGATAACACAGTCTGCCATAAATTAGATTGTACAGTACAGTATGAGTTTTTCATGTTTTCTGATAACACAGTCTGCCATAAATTAGATTGTACAGTACAGTATGAGTTTTTGATTAAGAAATATGTTTTCTGATAACACAGTCTGCCATAAATTAGATTGTACAGTACAGTATGCATTTTTGATTAAGAAATATGTTTTCTGATAACACAGCCTGACATAAATTAGATTGTACAGTACAGTATGTGTTTTTGATTAAGAAATAAGTTTTATGATAACACAGTCTGCCATAAATTAGATTGTACAGTACAGTATGCATTTTTGATTAAGATAACACAGTCTGCCACAAATTAGATTGTACAGTACAGTATGTGTTTTTGATTAAGAAAAAAGTTTTCTGATAACAATCTGCCATAAATTAGATTGTACAGTACAGTATGTGTTTTTTTTATTAAGAAATGTTTTCTGATAACACAGTCTGCCATAAATTAGATTGTACAGTACAGTATGTGTTTTTGATTAAGAAATAATTTTTCTGATAACACAGTCTGCCATAAATTAGATTGTACAGTACATTACCGTATGTGTTTTAGCTTAAGGGATATGTTTTCTGACAACATTATCTGCCATAAATTGCACATTACAGAATGTGTTTTCTGATTAATATACCGCATGCATCTCTTACATGCGACTTACATATACTGGCACCTCAACAGCAAAAAAATAGCAGTTGCACGGTTTCTTTGCATACTAGTTGTCCCTGGTTCCATCATTAGAGCCGACATACTGTGAATTCCCTTTAATTTGCGAGTGTTCTAATGTTGAAGAATTTTCTGGTTAATGCCAATCACTATATTAATGGCCCAGTGAGTGGAATATCTGCCATGATGACAACAATTTCTTCACTAAACAACAACAAATTGTTAATGATCTGGAACATGAACCTGAGAGCATGACCAACTGTATGATAAGGTGTGGACCTGGGTAAGATTTCAATAAAATAACTGTATGGTTATAAAAGTACATGCCAGCCTGTTTATGGAAACAGAGCAAACACCATTATTTTCCTTTGTAACCTTGACCTTAAGTAATCAGTATGACTGAAAACATAAAACATTGTCATTTCAAAAAAAAATCAACTGGCTGAAGTTTCATCAAAAACATCTTCATTATTTGAAAAGTTATACTTGTACATGGATAGAAATAACTGATTAATAGTTTGCAACACTGTGACACCCTGTCTACCATAGTCATGTTACACAACTGGTCACATGACTATACAAGATACATAATTTGCTTAAGCTTCATTAAAGGTATCTTCAGTGGTTTAAAAGTTACACTCCAGAATAGGATACAAGTGACGGGATTATATTTTCCATTGCTGTGACTGTGTCCTGTGACAGGAGCCTGGCAATAGTACATGATACACCATGTAACCATCATATATACTTGGGCACATTAACATTAGGAGAATATGCAAGAGGTGGAGGAAAAGTTGAGCATCCAAACTGTAGGAGTGCCTTGATGGAGAGTCTGCTAAACACTGAGTCTACTCAAGATGTGTAGGACTTAAATGATTATCTTTATTTATTCCTATACAGGAATGTAAGGATCTGGTGACTAATTCCTGCTTAAATGATTATCTTTATTTATTCCTATACAGGAAAGTAAGGATCTGATTACTAATTCCTGCTTAAATGATTATCTTTATTTATTCCTATACAGGAACGTAAGGATATGGTGACTAATTCCTGCTGAAATGATTATCTTTATTTATTCCTATACATAAACGTAAGGATCTGGTGACTGATTCCTGCTTGTTTGCTGAGGTAAGTCATCACTGTGAACTTGTCTGACCTAATCAAGACAATCTTTGAATGAATTCAATCACATCAAGTTCAGGATGCCTGGAGAATGACCTTCATTTTTAATGTGAAGGGAGTTCTGACCTAACCACTTGCCACTGACCATCCCATCAAGAAGTTTGGGAGCAGAGCAGACTTGTAATTTGATTCCCACCACTAGCCATTCATTGCTTTGCCATCAAGATAGGAAGTGTTACCACTGACATCATGGTGTGTTGACTCAAAAGAGTAGATATTGGGTGGCACTGAAACAGGTATGCCATCTGCAAGCAACACAAGCAAAAGTGGCCTAAGCATAGAAGATCTCCCCCAGCCATGAAGAGGCTGAGTTGAAGAAACCTTTTTGGAGGAGATCAGCTGAGATACTTGAACAACCTGATTTATGTGTTTGTGACAGAGACAAAAAATATTAAAATGGGTTAGAAACTCCATGCTTAGATGACTGAAATCCTAACAATCTTCAGCTTAGAGAGTGTCCACCTTCTGTGTAGAAGTCATGGGGTAGTACATAACACATGATAACAATGACGCTGTATCTTCAGCTTGTATTGACTGTGTAAATGGTTAAAGAAAGGCATTCCAGAACTGGGAAGGTACAAGGTCTGACTTCTCCAGATTTACAATCTGCCCTAGATTGCAAAAGAGGTGAAGGAGGTTGTTTATATCTTGAATCAAAACCATAATTACCAAATGTTTCTGTAGAATATCATTCAAAGTTTTTGTGGGTTGTTTCGGTGAAAGCCACAGAAATGAGGCAAAGTGGGAGTGCTAAAAGAAAATTATATATCACTCTACTTCTTTCAAAACTAAGGTATTTGCATGATCTGACATTTTTGTTGTGGTGAATGGACAAATGGACAGACCTTCCTGTTTCCACTTTAAGCTTGGGTGTTTTGATGAAATGATCTATTACCATGGCTGTAACTTCCCATTGGGTTACAAGATCTGGAAGAATATCGGATAGAATCTGTGGTATGCTGGGTTTTGAACTCTCTTTACTGCCCATTTCTTTAATATCAATTGTCTCCTTCTGTAATGCTTCCATCTACATATGATTTCTGGGAGAGTTAGTCATGAAGGAGATTAGGGTGTAAGAGAAATGATATCTGAAACCCCTTTAAATCTAATTGAAGTAATTGTGTGAAAACAACCAATCATCTCAAAATGGAAGTAGTGAAAACAAGTCACTGCCTACTTTTGTGTTGCTGTACTTATCAGCCTTAGAAATATGACTAAGAGCATCCCATGAATGGTTATTTCCTTCTTGAATGGGAGGAGATGCCAAATCAAGAAGGGATGAAATAAAAATGATATTCCTAACCAATTTCAAAGTGGCATTAAATACTTTCTTGTTTACTTTATGAAAAGGTTGGATGGGCATATTGACATTGATAGGGTCCTTCTCTAATGTGACATGCATCCAACACCAATTTGGTGAAAAAGTGTCTGATAGCTGACTGGCTGAGAACAAAATGTCTTTCTGTTGCCTAGTTCACATATCTTGTTAGAAAGTTTTGCACAACTTTCTGCAAAAAGTGAGATTGTGGGAGAGATCTAAAGCATTGCTGTTCATCATTATCATCAAAATCACGCAAGTTCTAACTTCACTACTTGAGAGGAAGGACATCTAGCAAAAGATATTATTCCATAAGCCTCCTTGACCATCACTTGGAAACTAAATTCTGCATGATCCATAGTGGGGTCAGAATTCTCATGTGGGTCTGGATCCAATCAATCTTCAGCTTAGAGAGTGTCCATCTCCTATTATGAAGACCAGAAGAAGTACTAAGATCATGGAGAGTTCCAGTTGCAAAGAGCTCTTTGAGATAACTATCTTCTCTCCAATAAATAGTGATGACAAGTCCATTGAAATTGTGTTGTCAAGTGTATCTCAAATGGTTTGTACTTTGTCATGGAAGAATATGTAAATAGGTCTACTGGAGAGAAGTTAGTTGGAAGTAGTGTACATTTGTTCCTTGACATTAGTTTGTTAGTTATCTCTAAGAGCTCTTTGCAGCTTGAACTCTCCATGATCATAGTACTGTATCTGGATGGCTGTATGGTATTATCATGATAAGAAATGTTTGCTGACCATCTTAGATTCCAAATCTCTAGCAGTTTTGCATAGCAAATGTCAGTGTCATCTGGGATGGGGAAAGAAGCTTAGCTTTCTTCGGGGGGGGGGGGGGGATTATGTGTCAAGTCTGAGTCTAGATGTAAGCTTAAGATAGCAGGATACAATGATTTTGATTTGGTTACTTACAGACCTTATATCTTCAGTCCAAATAAAGCAGACATTACATGTTTTTGACAGTTAACTTTTTGAACACCCCAGACATGTTTCACAGTTACTGGTATCATCGCTTACTTTGAAACAACAACATTATTAGAACTTGATTGATATTCTTAAGATGAAGAGGTGAAAGGTAAAAAAAGATATAATTGCAAGGATGTTATGTATATTAAGGCACAGTTATCAGGTTACGTAAAGATAAATGCCATGAAAACCTGGAGAAGTAAAAAAAAATCAATAGTGAGTTATCAATCAAATCACCAATGACAATAACAAAACAGCAACAAAATAATGAACAACAAATAGTAAGATAAATAATATTGAAGTTGGTCAGCTCATCTTTTGAGCTGTCATATGAACTGTCACTATATGATGCCATGTGGTTACTGTTTTATCATACATGTGGTTTCAGGTCATCATCTAGCAGAAAAAGGGGAGCTAATCCATAAGGATTGCTTCCATTTGTCTATTTCCTACATAGGCAAACAGATATTTCCATTTCCATTTGATGGACAAATCTGGTGATAGTGAAAAGAAATGAGACATAAACTTGTTAGACTTACTTCTCAAGGAAAATGCTCAGGGCTCTAATTAGCCCTTCCACACACAGCAAATCATACCTGGATGGAAGAAAATTATAACAAGGCAAATATTTGTGGTTTTAACAACATCAAAAGAGCAAGTCTACAAAAATAATGTTTCCATGTTTTTACATCCTCACAAGCAAGAGACGCATAATTAGCCTGATATTACTCAGCTGGCACTTAGATGATAATAATAATAATAATAATAATAATAATAATAATAATAATAATATTAAATAATAATGATGATGATAATAATAATAATAATAATAATAAAAATATATTTTAAAATACTACTACTACTACTACTACAGCTACTACTACTACTAATAATAATAATAATAAATACTGTATTTAGAGAAGGTAACTCAATTAGTTACAGAACTAATCTACCTGGAGGCCTTCTATCTGTTATGTATAATATTTACAGTATAAACAGCATGGGCATGACACTAAATAATTAAGTAATTTTAAAAATCAAAGTATCAAGCCTGAACATATGCACAGGCATCTGTAAAAGCATAAACATATATTAAACATAAAATATTAACCTGCATTGAAAAATTAAACTGTGAAAATGATGCAAAATTATAGAAAAGCAGGTGGTATTTATTGTACTAGAAGTTCATTATTTCCTGAATCACAGTAAATGTGTTATGATATTTTGCCTTGAGAAATGAATCATAGTTTAACACTATTCCAACTACTGAAACAATCAAGTTTTGCATTTTATATGTGAAGTAAAATTCAACTTCAAAGAAACACAGCCATTGTTCACAAACTTGGTAATAATCTTTAATAAAGATGGATTACAAATTCTCAATTTCAAGGCACAGAAGTTAAATAATGTGTATTCTTAATCCTTTTGATTTTTCTATAACATAAAACAAATTGGATTGTTCCACTTTATGATCTTTACCTATGCAAATTAGTCTAATATGTTCCCACAAAGCAGTCTTCAAATGACTTAACACACTACCCATGCTCTTGTCAGCCAATTGTATGCAAAATGGTGGTTGTTTATACCTAGCCAACTTGTCTTATATTAACCTTTTTGACAATTAGCTGAATAAACTTCTCCAGGGATTGTTTTACATGTCGCCATGGAGAATTGGTTTCCATTTATATATGCTGCATCTTATTTATGAGCAGATATGAGTTTTGTTTTCTTTGAACGTAACTGAAAATCTTGTTTTCAAATCACAACCATGACAGAAGGTTTGGAAGTAATAAATCATATTTAGAGCATGACACAATGACAGATTATATTATGTCATTGGAGGAGGAGTTTCAGAATACTTCTCTCTCTCTCTCTCTCTCTCTCTCTCTCTCTCACACACACACACATACACACACATACATGTACATTCTAACTAGATAATATAATCTCCATCGTTTGTTTCCAATATAATGGGACTTGTCTATATTATTTTTGTTTTTTGTCCTTTGTCTTTTCTCTCTAGCAAGAAAAATATTGCTTACCTGTTTGCTGGAACTTCAACCTTGAACTTTGTTTCATCAATTTCCATTTCCCCTTTGTCATTTTTTTTCTCCTAAATGGATAAATAAAATACCTTGTAAACTGTAATCATTAAATGTCATAATTCTTGCCTTTGCTAATGAAAATGAAACTTATTATAACCATTGTGAATAGTAAAGTAGGTAATTATAACCATTGCGAATAGTAAAGTAGAAGTGTGCCCATATGACATGGATGACCCCAACCAATATGATGCAGTATAAAGAAAAAGTCAAACTGGGACAATAAAATCTCTTCTTATTTGTCATAAATTGGTTAAAATGGACCTTGACCTATGGTAAAGCCTCATTAAAATTTTGATCAATAAATTGGGGTCCTTCAAAACCAGTGAGCAGAAACAATTTGTGTGACATATAGATGTGATGTACGTTTCCTCCACAGATGAAGAAAATAAAATCCGAACTATACTGAGTTTAAAAATAACACTTGTCCACCAGCAAAAAACTAGTGGGACTTCAATGGTTCAGAGATAAGGTCCTTGCTTTGCATGTCTGCAGTTGGAGGTTCAATCCCCAGATTATGCATACATCTGAACTGTGCAACTTTCAGGTTCTGATTCAACATGCTAACCAATGTGCAAACATGTCTCCTCCAAATAAAGCATTGGAACTAGACTGGAGCTCTAAAATGTTGATAACAAACATGTCTCCTCCAAATAAAGCATTGGAACTAGACTGGAGCTCTAAAATGTTGATAACAAACTGTTATAAAGCATTGGAACTAGACTGGAGCTCTAAAATGTTGATAACAAACTGTTATAAAGCATTGGAACTAGACTGGAGCTCAAAAATGTTGATAACAAACTATTATAAAACATTGGAACTAGACTGGAGCTCTAAAATGTTGATAACAAACTGTTATAAAGCATTGGAACTAGACTGGAGCTCTAAAATGTTGATAACAAACTGTTATAAAGCATTGGAACTAGACTGGAGCTCTAAAATGTTGATAACAAACTGTTATAAAGCATTGGAACTAGACTGGAGCTCTAAAATGTTGATAACAAACAAGTCTCCTCCAAATAAAGCATTGGAACTAGACTGGAGCTCTAAAATGTTAATAACAAACATGTATTCTCCAAATAAAGCATTGGAACTAGACTGGAGCTCTAAAATGTTGATAACAAACTGTTATAAAGCATTGGAACTAGACTGAAGCTCTAAAATGTTGATAACAAACTGTTATAAAGCATTGGAACTAGACTGGAGCTCTAAAATGTTGATAACAAACTGTTATAAAGCATTGGAACTAGACTGGAGTTCTAAAATGTTGATAACAAACTGTTATAAAGCATTGGAACTAGACTGGAGCTCTAAAATGTTGATAATAAACTGTAATAAAGCATTGGAACTAGACTGGAGTTCTAAAATGTTGATAATAAACTGTTATAAAGAATTGGAACTAGACTGGAGCTCTAAAATGTTGTCAATAAACTGTTCTAAAGCATTCAGGAACTAGACTGGAGCTCTAAAATGTTGATAACAAACTGTTATAAAGCATTGGAACTAGACTGGAGTTCTAAAATGTTGATAACAAACTGTTATAAAGCATTGGAACTAGACTGGAGCTCTAAAATGTTGATAATAAACTGTAATAAAGCATTGGAACTAGACTGGAGTTCTAAAATGTTGATAATAAACTGTTATAAAGAATTGGAACTAGACTGGAGCTCTAAAATGTTGTCAATAAACTGTTCTAAAGCATTGGAACTAGACTGGAGCTCTAAAATGTTGATAACAAACTGTTATAAAGCATTGGAACTAGACTGGAGCTCTAAAATGTTGATAACAAACTGTTATAAAGCATTGGAACTAGACTGGAGCTCTAAAATGTTGATAATAAAGCATTGTAACTAGACTGGAGCTCTAAAATGTTGATAATAAAGCATTGGAACTAGACTGGAGCTCTAAAATGTTGATAACAAACTGTTATAAAGCATTGGAACTAGACTGGAGCTCAAAAATGTTGATAATAAAGCATTGGAAATAGACTGGAGCTCTAAAATGTTGATAACAAACTGTTATAAAGCATTAGAACTAGACTGGAGCTCTAAAATGTTGATAATAAAGCATTGGAACTAGACTGGAGCTCTAAAATGTTGATAACAAATTGTTATAAAGCATTGGAACTAGACTGGAGCTCTAAAATGTTGATAACAAACTGTAATAAAGCATTGGAACTTGACTGGAACTCTAAAATGTTGATAATAAAGCATTGGAACTAGTCTGGAGCTCTAAAATGTTGATAGTAAAGCATTGGAACTAGACTGGAGCTCTAAAATGTTGATGCTCTAAAATGTTGATAGTAAAGCATTGGAACTAGACTGGAGCTCTAAAATGTTGATAATAAAGCATTGGAACTAGACTGGAGCTCTAAAATGTTGATAATAAACTGTGGATGATACCCCTAGTTTTCTTGAAACATGTGTTTTTGATTGTAAGCAGTGACCAAAAGTTTAACATCTTCTATTGACAAAGTTATTTACAATGTTATTATCTCTTTATGTTACAATTTTATTATCTCTTTATGTTTCAATGTTATTATCTCTTTATATCACAATGTTATTATCTCTTTATATCCCAATATTATTATCTCTTGTATCACAATGGTATTATCTCTTTATATTACAATTTTATTATCTCTTTATATTACAATTTTTATTATCTCTTTATATCACAATGTTATTATCTCTTTATATCACAATGTTATTATCTCTTTTTATCACAATGTTATTATCTCTTTATATTCAATTTTATTATCTCTTTATATTACAATGTTATTATCTCTTTATATTACAATTTTATTATCTCTTTATATTATAATTCTATTATCTCTTTATATTAAAATGTTATTATCTCTTTATATCCCAATATTATTATCTCTTGTATCACAATGGTATTATCTCTTTATATTACAATTTTATTATCTCTTTATGTTACAATTTTATTATCTCTTTATATTACAAATTTTATTATCTCTTTATATCACAATGTTATTATCTCTTTATATCACAATGTTATTATCTCTTTTTATCACAATGTTATTATCTCTTTATATTCAATTTTATTATCTCTTTATATTACAATGTTATTATCTCTTTATATTACAATTTTATTATCTCTTTATATTATAATTCTATTATCTCTTTATATTAAAATGTTATTATCTCTTTATATCCCAATATTGTTATCTCTTGTATCACAATGGTATTATCTCTTTATATTACAATGTTATTATCTCTTTATGTTACAATTTTATTATCTCTTTTTAACACAATGTTATTATCTCTTTATATCACAATGTTATTATCTCTTTTTAACACAATGTTATTATCTCTTTATATTCAATTTTATTTTCTCTTTATATTACAATGTTATTATATCTTTATATTACAATTTTATTATATCTTATATTACAATTTTATTATCTCTTTATGTTACAGTGTTATTATCTCTTAATATCACAATGCTATTATCTCTTTATATCACAATGATATTATCTCTTTATATCACAATGTTATTATCTCTTTTATCACAATGTTATTATCTCTTTATATTACAATTTTATTATCTCTTTATATCACAATGTTATTATCTCTTTATATCACAATGTTATTATCTCTTAATATCACAGGGTTATTATTTCTTTATATTACAATGTTATTATCTCTTTATATTATAATTTTATTATCTCTTTAGTTTGGGAAAATTAATGACAAATAGGTCCGAAAAAGTAAACAGGTGTTATTCTAATTATCTGCTGGAACTGATTTTGTCCTAAAAATTAGAAATTAGGATTATTGATTTGTAACTAATTGGACATTTAACAATAACTAATTGTGGAGACATGGTGGGAGTGAGCATTCAAGATAACTATCAATGACATTCTACTGGATCCTCTAGTTTATAAGGGTGAGAAAGTGTACAAGTCAATATTAAACCCTTTATCCTTCTCCATCTACAAAACATCTACACAAAATAAATAGTGTTTTGTTTGTGTTAAACTGTTTTCAGTGTCAAAAGGTGAGTTTAAAAAGTTTCAATTACACCCCAGAAACAATTTTTAAACAAATAAAAAAGTTGCTTCATTACATTGCATCTCAATATTTTAATTAGCCCATCCAACTTTGAGTTTAGTCAAAACAAAAGCAAAGTCAGAAACCAGAAACTCCATGTCTTAAATCTTTCCTCCAATAATTCAAGCTGCACTCAAAATTCCCAATTCTCAGGTAGCATAAATTTGCAAGTCCCTCGTTAAGGCAACTTATGCAACCTTATGGTTTCAACAAAATCCAAGCATTCAATAATAGATGCATTCAGACCTCCCACTCCAACATAAAATAACTTGACAAATATCTAAACACTGGACAGGAAGGCCAGAGGATTCTTGGACTAAGTAGGGTTCACTGCTATTCCATTTTTTTTCTCAGTGTACTCAAATCCAGTAACAAATACTTATTAGCTTTTTGTATCTTACAAAGAAAGTCAATAAATGATTATTACCACTGTGGAAATGAAATGAAAAGCAAATGAAAAAATGTCCACTGCATATAATATTATTATTTCCACATTCAGTTTACATGAAAATTGGCAAAAATATTAGGGTTAAAATATATGGGTTAGCACTTAAATAGAGTAAGTCAGGAAACTAAAAGCTGTCTTTCAAATAACACAGTTTGAATGTATTAGTGTCATGGTTTATAATGATAGTCACTAAGGACAATTTACTCAACTAGAACTAAACTTGTACAATGCCCACTAAACTTGCACAATGCCCACTAAACTTGTACAATGCCCATTAAACTTGTACAATGCCCACTAAACTTGTACATTATCTTTTGCCCGGAATGGTCAACACTGATAGAACACTATTATATACTTACAAACTAAAATTGTACAATACCCACATTATCATTTGCCCAGAATGGTCAATATTGGTAGAGCACTGTTATATACTTACAAATGGGTCAACTTCCAATCCAAACTCAAAACACAGTTCATCAAATTCCTGCAAAGCTGAAATAAAAAATATACATGTATTACTATAAAATGTTGACTTGTCACTCTGATGAAGATGAGAAACAAACCCACAAATACAGGTGAGTTTTGAGTAGTGTCTTTGTAAATGCTGGTGATACAATAGTTTTTTTTACAATAATGTATATTTATTTATAATCATATTTACAACAGTACTAAATGTGTATATAACTCTGAGTAACCCATGGCAAAATAATTTTTTTTTTCTCACTCTCCAAAATTATTCTTAAACCAATCTCTTATCCATTGATAACACTGTAGCCATATTTTTCCCTGCATGTTAAGTCACTGTTTTGATAAGCATCCCTGTATCAAAAATGGGATGATCCAGTTATGAACAGATTCATCTATTAATTTTGGTTTGGTATTTGGTCCAAGGACTACATCATTTTAATGTCTAATAACATCAGACTGCTCAATAAGATGGATAACATCAGACTGCTCAATATGATGGATAACATCTGACTGCTCAATATGATGAATAACATCAGACTGCTCAATATGATGGATAACAGACTGCTCAATATGATGGATAGCATCTGACTGCTCAATAAGATGAATAACATCAGACTGCTCAATATGATGGATAACATCTGACTGCTCAATATGATGAATAACATCAGACTGCTCAATATGATGGATAACAGACTGCTCAATATGATGGATAACATCTGACTGCTCAATATGATGGATAACATCAGACTGATCAATTTGATGGATAACATCAGACTGCTCAATATGATTGATAACATCTGACTTCTCATTATGATGGATAACATCAGACTGCACAATATGATGGATAACATCAGACTGCTCATTATGATGTATAACATCAGACTGACTGATTGGAGTTATACTGAGGACAGTTTCATAGTTTTGTGTATGACAGAGATGATTCCAGCAATACAAATTTACGGTTCCTATTCTCAGAATTAGGAATTGTGCATAGTGAAATACTTTGGGTTATTTTGAACTTTTCATTAAAATAATGTGTTGTAGTTTCCTCTGAAAGCATGGGTTGTTCTTGTTAATGTATTATTATTATTACTATCATCATCATCATTATTATTAGTAGTAGTATTATTATTATTAGTAGTATTAGTATTATTATTATTATCAAATAAATTTCATTTCTATATCTCTGGAGACGAGTGTTGTTAACAATTATTTTATTAGATGGGTCTGTGTATAATGTAAATCAAAATTAGTTGTATATCTCTGGAGATGAGTGTTGTTAACAATTATTTTATTAGATGGGTCTGTGTATAATGTAAATCAAAATTAGTTGTATAATTTGGCTAGAAAACTTGCCTAGCTTGTAGTAGTAACAGTGGTAGTAGTAGTAGTAGTACATGTAGTTGTGTTCTTTGGTATTAAGTCCTGAATATGAGACAAAGTACTGTGAAAATATGTATCTGTTTACTCGTCCAACATAAGTTTAGACTGCAATATAATACAGCTGTTTGTTACCTTGGAATACTTTCACCCTGAATTACACTTGTTGTCTAAAGGCTTGGAATCTCTTTGTGACAGATGTACCTAATCCTTTCAGTAAAACAGGCAAACCCCTACCAGCATCAACAGTAACACCTGATGTCTTATTTATATGATTTTATATTTAACAAGATAACACTCCAGCGAATGAGAATAGTGAATACTCTATTCCAGCAGAATACAAGGCATAAAACAGAATGTCATGAAATATTTAAAAACTGGTTCACTTTATTAGTAAGATATCAAAAAAGTCATTTCATTAAAAATAATATATCCGATGACTCCATGCATATTTTCACAAAACCCCATGCAGTTATGACCATCCGTTCAGTTGAGGTAATGATAAGAGACTAAATGTCCGAATTACACAATTTTCATTAGGCACCGACTAAACTATGGGATGGATGTGTGTGCCAAGTTTCCTTGGCAATCTTCCAAATAGTTTAGGCAGAGAAGAGATAACAAACTGATGGATAACAAAATTAGGCCCAACCAGACTTCATAAGAAGTTATCAAGTATTAAAAAAAAATCGTGTTGATACAGCCATACATACATGAGGAACAGACATAAAAGTATTTTCAAGATGACACTGTTGATAATAAGAACTCTTCTGGTGAAAACGTCATGGCAATTTTACTTTTCACTCAGAAGGATTTATTTAGCAATAACAAGATTTTTCAGATGGCCACTATGTCAGTCATATCAGAACAGCATAAGAATTCTTTGAGTGAAAACTTGATTTCGATATCATAGTCCATAGTGGTGTTAACAAAATACTTTATTTCTGAGTCGCACCATTTATGACCAACTAGATTATTGGATGAACGTGCACGTAATGTTTCATGGCAACTTTCCAACTTGTTTAGGAGGGAAAGGGGTAACAAACTGATGCTAATGGATTGATAGATGACCATCTCATATTAAATCTCTTCCAGTTTAGGACATGTACAGCTATCAATAAAAGGGTAGGATATTCTCACCCTGGCACCAGTTAGTAAAAGAGGGATAAACATAAGAGGCATTGCTTTGTTAGTGATGTACACAAACCATCAAAAATAGATGCAGATACATAAAAACAAGCAAGCACATTGTAGAAATGAACAAACAAAAATAATACAGTTGACAGTAGATTTGCCAAAAGATACATAAAATGATGTTATTGTTGTCATGTTTAACACCATTTCTCAGCACATGATAGGATTTACAATGCAGCCAGCATTACTGGTGCAGGGAGAACCCAGGAAAACTGCATGAACTACCAATCATAGGAAGCTACTTGCAGACTTTCTCATATACAAGTACTCACAATGGCCAAGCCTGAGACTCAAACCATTGTGGACAGATCGGGTGTGATGGCAGTGATTGGTAAATGTGAGCAGTTTAGGCCAACCAGTACCCTTACCTATGTTAATCAAGTGTTGAGTTCCAAAAAGACTTGTATGCATGCTCACCAAGGAAAATATTATGATGGTCAGAAGTGGAATAAGGAATCAGCCTGGGATCACACTGTTTTTATTCTAGACCTCTAATTAATCATATGCAGATATAATGTCTTGGGACTAGTGCCAGAGAAAGATACATCAGTGCATCAATATTAAAATTGAAGTTTCTTTTCAATGATATTCTTAATGATGACAATTTATTGCAATGATGAGCATAAATAATAATACCAACAACAAAACAACAACAATAATAATAATACTGTTATTATTATTATTGATGTTGTTGTTTTGCCCCAAGAAGACATTGAAGATCTATAGTAATCACGTCTATCTGTCCATTCATTAATAATTTTGATTTACAATGGATATAACTAGAGGAACCTGTTGTAATGTTACCTGATCTGGGATGGTACTGATTCACACCGATACCTTGAAAGAATTTTTACTATAGACTTCTATATCATTTAGAGGAGTTATATACCCTGAAATGTTGCCCCGCTTACTTTGGCTTCTGCAGCATATATTTATCATTTACTGTTGTTTCAGTGCATGATGCTTCGAGGTAATGAGATGTTTAATGAGTTTTACTTCCAACACTGAATGACATCATTTACAGGAGTAATGCCCTGATTGTGAAGCTACCTGACTTCGCTTTCCACGACACATTTTTACCAGGAGAGTAAGTAAATCTGGAATTGAACTTTCTACATGTACTGAGGGGACATTACAAGAGTCCAGTTTCCAGCATTCCATAAAAACATTTTGTGAAGTTATGGTCCCTGATTTTCCATACTCATAACTACCAGGTAATGTTGGTTCTGCAGTATATCTTCACAAAGATGTTCTGGAATCTTGTTAAACAAATTTTCTGACTATCAAATAGTTTGTAAAAAGAAATTGTAAGTATATCCGTAATATTAGTTGAAAAAATAATCTCTTGATAAAGGAAAAAAAATATATACCATGGTTCAAAAGAAAATTCCAACTTACCCCACTATCAAAATTTAAAAAATGGTCGGTTCTTAAAGCAGCAGTTTCATTCATAAACAATGACCTGGTACAAGTGTTAATTGCAGCCTCAGCAGACATTCTGACATTATCTCTCTTAAATTCCCAGAGTTCTAACTTTTAAAGATGTGTGATAGCTTGATAAAAAAGACAATTTATCCACATTGAAATAACACCTACCAGTAAATTACCCCCAAAAAGTCACTGTAAATATAAATGACACGAAACAATGGAATATAGGTTTGGTCTTAACATTTTCAAAGTTTGGACTAGTTTTAGCATCAAGATGGCTTTGGGAACCTGTGGTTTTAATAACAGACAAATTAGACTAGTGGAGAAAAGTACTTTGATAACCAAAATGAAGGCAGGTTAATTTGTGCAATACATCTTACTCATCCCAGATACTAGGGCATGGAACAAAATTTCCTCAACCATAAATGGGTTTTACTCAGTTCATATATAGGTTGGTATAATAAATATATTCTTAATGTCTACATTTTTATTAATTGCTAAAGTACTTATTTTTTAAAAACTGTCACTCTGACCTACCGTAGATATATTTAACTGGAGAAAAGAGACTGTGTCGGATGTTATTATTTCATATTGCTTTTCATAATGCCCATTAATGGGATCCCCCATTACGAGTACTTAGTTTTAAAATGGTTGATAAACTTTTACTGACATGTATCTAGGTATCAATTTTCATTAGTATAGGTGAAATAGGGTTTGAGATACAAACTGCCGTATTTACCGCATATGTTGGGACACGAAAAAATAATTATTTTTTTTCGTGTCCCAGAACTTATGGTGAACTTTTTTTAAACCTACATCATGTGTCCCAAGACTTAGGAAATGAAAAACATGTTCAATTCCCCCCCCCCCCCCGCCAACAACTGGCCACACCGCATGTTACAATAAAATAGATAAATAAAATGCGTATTTGATCATAAAATAAAATAAACAAGAAACTAAACTTGTAATGTCATCATTTATTCACATTTTTTGTCGACATTAGCATTTTATTAAAGGAAAAATATATCCACAAACTCCGTATGAGTAGCGCATGAATCCATTATCCATAGCGTAATAGCTTTCGTCAGACAACGCAACACATTAGTCATTGACGTGAATATTGAGAAACGAATCATGTTTAGTTGTCCTCAAAGGTTTGAATGTTATGAAAATGAAAACTGGATTCCGCAAAATCACATATAAATGAGATAGAGAAAGAAAGAGTTAGAATTTTCAGCCCCATTGGTCGAAAGCAACTGACATTTACGCGTGATACGGTGTAAGTTACAAAATAACCAAGAGTGTATTATATCCAGGGTAACAATATGACAATATCTCGCAAACTAAAATCATTATTAGAAATACATTCACTGCAAGTACAAATGACAATCTTTTTGATTCCATGGGATACAAAAAGTATTATTAAAGCAAGTTAATGCTGTATATACTATTTACCGAATAACCAGTTTGTATCAATTATGACTGCAGACGGCATATAACTGAAAGCCCAGGTGTTGAATAAACACACCTTGTAACAGCCATAAACTCATTGTTTGAACTTACTGGCAGGATATCAAATACAAAGGTTAATTTATTACAAAACAAACCGACCCCGGAAGCTGACATTGGATTCCTATTAGCGTGGAGATTTTTTTAAACTATGCATGTGTATACAAAGTCGGCCGACATAGGGAAGCCAAGGAAAATGACCACACGTCTCGTATTAAGAGTGCAGATAAACAAACAGTTGTGGACTGCATTTTGAAAGCAGTCGAATCGCTTCAGGACAAGCCAGATCTGATCTGAAAATCATTTAAAGTTTGTGGGTACAGTCCTACCCATTTATCTCGTTATCCTCGGGCCCGAAGAAATAGTATCGACATAGGCGGATGTTGACATAAGTGGGGGCGGGGGGGGGGGGGCCTGAAAAAAAAAGATTAACATGAAGACAGTATCAGTGTGAAATACACTTGTATATTGATAAATTACATTTTGGTTACCTTTGTGTAATAAAATCCAAATTAAAATGTTGCATTGATCACATCCTGATACGAAATTCAACGTCGGCATTCTCACATTATCAAAAAATTTCACAGACCTCTTTGCGAGATGTACATCCATTAACTTCCTTACAAGCCAGATATTTAGTTTCCAGAAACTGTAAATTTAATTTGCGTTTTACCTTGCAGTTGGTAGCCATCGTAAATGTAAATAAAGTTAAAAACGAAACTTTCACAGCAAAAAAAAAACTTGTTTTAATCACCGATCACTTTCAAATGTCTCGGAAAAGCGTAATCCGTATTTTCACACAATTTTTATATATGGAATTCAGAAAATCACGTATACAGGAGTCCTCTGTACGCATAAATTTCCTGGACTGTAAATTTAAGGGCTTGCTAATCCTGCTTCGACCACCTGTTGATTGGGAAATCGTGTTCATCAATTGATCCTTTTAGCTGTGCTGATATTTACAATCAGAAAATTCAGTGGCTGAATGACCCACAGATGTACATGCTGTCATTGTAAGAGTACATCTGAAGAACATGACTCACAAGCGAGTCGGCAAGATCAAAGACTTAACTAGCTGAAGAGTGGTGAGAAAATGTGCTGCTATGTTTTTTTGATCCGACCGCGACATCAAAAGCCTGGCGGCAAGATCAACTAATTGTTGAACAAAGTATGGGTCGGAACTGGCAGTTTGTCGACATAAATTATTAGAAAACAAAGTACAGTCACTATCTACTGGTATATCTCTCTCTCTGTCTCTTTCTTTTTCTCTCTCTCTGAATATATTTTTACTAAAAGTGAAAACAAACAACACTCGGAGTTTTCTTTTTTAAAGTTTTGCTTAATAAAATATACGTTTGAGTACATTTTCTGACATGTACTTTTCGAATGATTTAAAAGGTGTCCCACAACTTACGACTCAAAAAAAGCTATGTGTCCCAGAATATACAGTGCACAAAAAAATTACTTTTAAAATAAAATTATGGTGTCCCAACAAATACGGTGTCCCAACATATACGGTAAATACGGTGACATAAATGATAAGAGTCAAACATGCAAATTAGGTCACAATGACCTAGTTCTAGTATAGCTTTCTTACACATCAATGTGTATTTTCCTCAATTTAAGATGGTGAATATCTTACATTTTACTTGGTTAGTAATGATTTGTCCACAGCTATATCTATCAGTGATTAAAATAGTCATAAAGTCTCAAGTTCTCCTTAGAGATTTGCCTTGTCCCTGGAGAAAGTTTGCAGATTTCCTCAAAATTCCTTAGGATTAACATTATGTTCCCAGGTGTTAAATCTCAAATTAAGTATGTAGTCTTTGTCGCTACCTCTGACAAAATTATTGCTATTGTTTGAAGCATCAGAAGTAAGATGATGTAAAATGACAGTTCTGATGAATTTTTGTAATAAATTCTATTGAAACAGGGGACAGAAAAGTAGAAATTATGCTGCCAAAATTAGGTCATGTGAAATGGCATCAATAACACACAAAACAAATTCTATAATCGATATAAATACTATTTGATAAGTAGATATGAACTACTTTTCATTTTAAATTTGTTACCAAGATTTATTCCCCTTGCCTCATTGAATGACACAGATATATGTGCCCACCATTCTCAAATCAGCATATTGAGATCAGATATTTTTTCTTTTGGTTACATGAAGGTCAAACAGAAAACAACTGCTCTATTGAAAATCTTGGCAAAATTATTACAAAGGAATATCTGTACTTAACACATTAACACACAACAAAAAAAAAAAGAAAGTTTTTAAAATTCTCCTTTTAATCTTAAATGGTTTAAAATTTGGATTTGGCCTGCATATTTTTTCACAACCCTACTTCTGGACATAATGATGGTGTATTTGATACATACTATACATGTGATTCAAGGTTCACAAGTATAACTTATTTGTATTAGTCAAATTTGTAATAAATACAACTATTATATATATATATATATATATATATATATATATATATATATATATATATATATATATATATATATATATATATATATATATATATCTGGAGGTTTTTTAAAAATTAAAAGATACTTAAAATACCAGTAAATAATAATAAGCTTACTCTAAACTTTACATACATCCATACTGACAGAAATTACCAATTTACTGGTACATATAAAAAGTATCATGGTATGTCATCATCATCAGTCTTTTGACCTAGTGTGTTATTCCAGGCACTGTGCTACTGAAAATCTGACCAGTACCACCTGAAAA
Organism: Unio delphinus; assembly: GCA_029339505.1. Classification (NCBI taxonomy): domain Eukaryota; kingdom Metazoa; phylum Mollusca; class Bivalvia; order Unionida; family Unionidae; genus Unio; species Unio delphinus. Next base: position 1,408,140 of record JAQISU010000068.1, read on the forward strand.
AATACTATGATAAACCAGTATAATTTGCACCTAACTAACGTGAGCTTAAATAAGTTTATACCAGTTGCTTCCATGTTAATGCAGACACTATTTTACATTCCATTTATTTTTGAAAGTTGTCTACCATGAATAATCACATGGTAATCTTGTCAATATTGTAATTTGCAATCATAATTGTTACTGTAATAAGAAATTAAAAAAACTCCCGTATGAAATTAGAAAATGTTTATAAAAATGAAAAAAAAACATTAAAGACAAATTTCTGAAATAGTTCAAGACAAGAAATCTGCTGGGATGTTGGAGCTTGTGCATCCATTCAAAGTAAAACTGTTTGACAACATGGCAGTAGTTTTCACATTATTAGAGCCTTAACTCTAGAGGTCAGTTGAATGGATAATATCCACATTAACTCTGAATAGAATAGTATGAATCTGTAATGGTCAAGCTAAATGAAATCCCTTTTATCATAAGTCAAGCCATTTGCATTCATATATTCTTAAACTGTATGTTGATGTGGTCATGTATGCATATTTATTCAAATGAAATTAAAACTATTAACTGTACTTCTAAAATTTGGTCCTATAATAGTTTAACTATTGGGCTATTCAATCATGCTTGTTGAATGATCTGAATCTTAAATGTCATTTTTTAAAAACTTGTAGATGAACAATATTGATTGCTTTTTACTTTAACAATGGTAGGGAGGTATTAACATACATGTAGGTCAATAAAAGAGTATGTGGGAAAACAAATAACTGGGTACAGTAGTATGAATTTATTTTGAAGATATTTTCATTGGGACATCACAGTGTGTACTGACATTCCAGTTTGTTCTGGATCACACTTTTAAGTAGTACTAACATCAGTACCACTACTTCATGGACTATGTTGAGGCCATGATTTCATGGTTAACCTTCAGGCCAACCTTGTCCAAACCAAACGGAAGCTCTCAAAGTAAAAGCAAAACAGGCTGCTCACTCTCCTTTACTGGCGTGTAGAAGAGTCCATATTAGTAAACACTGTCATCTGCATCCAACATTTTCCATTATCTAGTTTCAATATTTCTAAACAAAACTGAACAGGTAAAAAAGAGGAACATTTAAAGAGATACAACTTGCAAAATTGAAGAAATTATTAAGATTGACAAAGATGGTGAATTACATTTATTGCCATGCCTAAATGGCGACCATGTTAATAAAGACACATCAGTGCTAATTCGAAACGTCACCAATTTGACAGTGACCAGGGATGTAATTGGGTGGGGGGTGATTTGTCAACACACCTGAATATGCATTTGCTGTAAAACTGATGTAGCTTATATACGAAAATTAACAAGATCTTCAAGTTTTGCCCTCCCCCCTCCCCCTGCCCCCCAAGATAAAAAAGAAAGCACAAAATTGAAATGACGTTCCTGTTTGGGACCCCTGGAGACAAGTTGGAAACTGTGCATACATTATACCCTTGGTAATTTTTGCTTTTAAAGTTGGTTGGGGCCTCGAACGTAATAACAAATGTGGGGGTTGGTACAAATTGGTTTTTAGCAACATACAAAAGAAAAATTCTTAGAAAGTTATACGACAGATCTGTTTCAATCAAAATTACCAGACGTAACAGAAAATTGCTGTCAAAGGTTGAGCAGAGATGTATTTATCAGTGTATGTTCACATCATATAACAAAAGAAACAATCCTAGCGAATCAGACATATTTAACAAACGGTCACTGTGTTGATACCCTTTAACTCTCTCTGGCACATTTAGCTGGTTTGAGATTTTGGGTAACACCCTTGTTTTGTTTTTTTTCTTCTAAGTATGTCTATTTTTTGCGTATTGTTTCCTTGTCCACCCATGTATGCTATAATATGTCAGTTTTGTTTTGTGTATTTCCCTTTTATTACTCTAAAAAAATTGTTTATAAGGGTTATTCTTGGTTTTCGTTCTTCATGTGATATAGTTATTTTACCCAAAAAGAGTGGTCCGATGGTACTCCATACCCTCTGTCTTTTTGGATTTCGGGTATTGTCCTCTCTTTTTTGAGTTTCAGAGAGTCCTGGTTTCCTTCACAGTCCACTCTTTTAACAAGGATTGTATTCTCACCCCTTAACGTCATCAAAACGCTGGGGTGATTTCCTTTCCTTTTCTATTGTTTTTCCTTTTTCAGAGTTTTAAATTTGTTTTCGTGAAGTGACTTTGCCAGAAGTAATTTTTTTCGTCCCTCATGCATTTTCACATGTCTATCGTTTTTGCATGTTTGTGTTGGACAGCTTATTTCGAATCGTTGAGTTGTTTCTTACTGTTTTTATCTTTTTGTACTTTTGGGGGGAAAAAAATCAAAATTTTCTAAATTTTTGAGTTATTTATGTGTTTATGCGATGCATGTCAGTATACAAACGGTCGCGCATTTAATGTTACCAACAGGTTGCTAGGCGGAAATAACGTAACACCAAATTTCCCGATGTAACATCGCTCGGCCATTTCCGTGAGGTCGTAAAACATACAAGCCCATTTCCGACAACCAAAGAGCATGATCACGCATGAATTGTTTTAAAGGCTGCTTCCAAGTGCTCGAGAAAATAAGTCGGATTTAAAGTACACTATCTTTAGCACTTACTAAAATAAAGAAAATAACTGTGCCAGAGTAGGCAATACCAGCTTCTGAAAGCGCATTGAATTAACTATATAAAAAGGAAAACAGCGGAATTTTAAAATTATGTTTTTAAATAAGAATGGTTTGCAATTTACATGATAAGACCAAAAAGTGATAAGTGATTTTATAAGTGCGCATCTGAAGGTCAAGCTATATATATATATATATATATATATATATATATATATATATATATATATATATATATATATATATATATATATATATATATATATATATCCTATAACCCAAATATATATATATATCCTATAACCCAAAAAAAAAAAATATATATATATATATATATATATATATATATATATATATATATATATATATATATATCCTAAAACCCAAATAACCTGACTTGTGCATGATATAAGGATTGTAGTTTCAGTCAAGCGTTTAAAAAATGTTGAGTCTCTTGACAACATGTGAGATAGATTACTAGAAATATATATATATATATATATATATATATATATATATATATATATATATATATATATATATATATATATATATATATATATATATATATATATATATATATATATATATATCCTATAACCCAAATTACACCAAAATAAAGGGCATTAAATGTTCCTTTAACAATAGCGATTTTTAAATAACCGTCATAAACAGTGAGAAAAACTTGAGAAGATATTTTTCTTTTCAAACTCCAACAATATGCAAAATACGAAGTTTTGATCTCCAATCGAAAAAAAGAACTAGATACTTAAAGATTCCGCTGTTAATTTAATTAATCTGATAATGAATACGGACCCTGGTTCTTAAGTCTGTCACACTTACGAGCAACAACTGCCCGCATTGTATAAAAAGACCAAGAATCCAAATGCACTACTTCGATCATAGTAACACAACAGCGACATCTGAAATCGAAAGTAGGTTTTCACAGAATATCTGCCATAAGCGAACTTACTGTATTTTTTCCTGAGACCCGTGAACAGCTCCTCGCAGTTTACAGTGATGGTCGGCATACTTAGATAAACTTTGCTTAATGTTGTCAATCGTGTTATTTGCTATAAACAGACTTTTCTTAGTTTTGCTGGCTGATATGTTATCGCGCCCCAACAGGAATTACGCGGCGTTAGTGTTCGTTTGTTTAGCGGTTACAATTGCGCAAGCCTGGGACGGAGTTCTATGTGCAAGACTATTGCATTAAAATTATAAACTAGCTGTGACTTGTGCATTATGCAACGACTGCATAACTAGCCCTGACTTGTGTGCATGATATAAGGATTGTAGTTTCAGTCAAGCGTTTAAAAAATGTTGAGTCTCTTGACAACATGTGAGATAGATTACTAGAAAGACCTCGAGCGCTCAGAAGTATTTTCGCAAATTGGCCCGTTAATGTTTCGTAACTTAAGGTTATCGTGCGACTTTTTGTCGGCTATTCTATTGTTTAAAAATTAAAGCGAAGTATATTATGTGTGAACTAGGTGTTTTAGAGTTGTGTTGCTCTATAACTGGTATAACAGGAGTATATGCCTCATTATATAGAACAGGGATGGCCAACTAGACGACCTTTTAGGAGCCGCAATACTGAAGGCAATATTGGAATGAGCCATCTGTATAATTTTGCAAACATCTGGAAAATGTAAATATGTAGATGAGGAAAGAGGATTTAGACAGATTAGGAAAAGGAGTTAGTTTTGTGGAGAGTAATGTTAATATAAAATAATCTTTTTTGAATAAGGCTCATTTAAGGTCATTTAAACAAAAGCTTGGACGCACCTTCAAAATTAGGAGAGCAAAAATCCCAGATTTTTCACCTAAAAAGGGGCCTATGTGAAGTGTCAAATTTTGAAAACCTTAAAGTTGAATGCATTGAGCATTAAGATTTTATCATATTTTGACCGGGGAGTCTCTGTGAAGGGTCACCTCGACCTTTATTCTTAATTTCTTCGACATCAGTGTTAAAACTCCAAAGGGGCCAGTGTCCCGACTCAGTGAAGTTGATCGTATATTTTAGCATGGTTTTCAGAAAGAGATAGCTGAACTTTCAATCCATGTCTAATCGTCATTCTTCAAAGGGAAGAGTTATATAACGTAATTCAGAAATTCTGACTCAAGAAAGAAATGTTTGTCTTAGGAAATTTTAGAAACCACTGCTTATAATTGGTCAGAGAGAAATTAAGGCGTACACGTTGAAACTAATGTGAATTTAAAGTGACAACCTTGATCGAAATTCTTTAGTATGAAATTTTCTCAGAAAGAGAAGTTTGACTACTAGGAAGCCTATAGAAAGAATAGTGCTTTCCTCGTTAAACAAGAAAGGGACCAGGAGTGTGTCTTGTGATACAGACAGGATTTGGTGCTGGGAGGCACAAGTTCTCAAGTTCACAACATTTAGGTACACAATTTTAATTTCACGTAATATTCTAAAATATTCTTTTGTTTGTTTTATGCAAATGTGTTTGATATGACTAGGTTCCACATTTTGTATCGTTAGTTCAATTATAGAATTGTGTTGATGCTAGAGTTGTTATGCCAGTTAGCTTTATAATTTTTCAGTTATTATTTCATTGGTAAAATTGTCTGCATGTGGTCCACGTTTTCATATTTAGGATTTCATAGGGTTATATAAAATAATTATGAAATAATTATCTTTGTCTGTTATGACGATACTGATTATCGTGAGTTAACGATAGTTACCTATTATATCCGCTTTTGTAATGTTTAGATAATCTTATAGGTTAAGGATATGTGAATTGTATGCAATAGTTAATAGAACCTGTATTAGCATATGGTGAATTGTAGATAGAGAGCTCACGTGGTAATTTATGATCTGTCGCTGTGAAGCGGGGAGTGGGGGAGCTACTGCCATAAAAGTCAGGTTTACACAGTACGTAGATAGCTAGTGTGTCCTGCGTAACGTACGTGAATGAATTGTATGTACATCTTTAAGGAAACAGCTCGAAGACGGGAGTCTGGAAAAAAAGAAGTGACGAGTGAAGTCCGAAAAGGATAAGTGACGAAGTAAGGGTAAAGGACAAGGAAGTCCAAGAAGAATGAAGCAGTCGGATTAGAAAAAACTCTAGAAAATAGGAAACGTTGGAACACGGTTGAGAGGAATGTAATGCAATCAGTCGAGGACATTGCGCTCTTTTTCACCACTCGTTATGATGATGAAATAAATCCATATTAGACACTGCTATTAAATCCTGTTAAGTTGAATTAAATTACCACTATTAATTTGTTTGAGTAAACATGCAAATACCGTGATATTAAAAATTCAACTTTAATTTCTGAATGCTCATGATCAAACCTATTCTTATCAGTATCAATATATTCTTGATGAAGGTTGTGACAAAACCATATAACCTGCGTCATTTTCTGGAGCTACATGTGCAGAAACACGTGGTTTCAATTTCGCACCGATAAGAGTTAGATGTTAGTTTTTGTACTGAGTTTTCCGAACTCAAATCTAAGGACTAAAATTCCATCAATAAACTTTGTCTACTTTTTATGTAATTGCAGTTATAAGTTATCAAAAAGATTCTCGTTACGAAAATTTTATTTTCATTATCCTGAACAGCCTGAACTTCATCGTACACGTCTCCCCTCAAGTTCGAATAGGCACATCCCTAGGGAAAGGCGAACCGCCTGGGCTCTACACTTTCGGTAAATCAACTCCGCACTTTAATTTTCGCTTGGGGCACGGCTCATCGCTTGCTTATGTGGGCTCTGCATGGTGCCTTGGTCCTCGTATATCCTACGGCCGGGCCTGAGGTCGAGTCGACATGCAAATAGGCTATATACAACAGTAATAAAATTAATGAACGCACCGACACAGATTAGGAATGACAATAGGCTAATCTGACGTCTTGCACCATTTAAAAGAACCAGCCTTTAAGGCTAATTGTGTATATTCATAACTAAATGCTGACAGTGGCGTACAAAGCGTAAATAGTTCTCGGTTCGATGATTTCGTCCCATGACCTCCCTCTGGTGCCCGTGGTGTTGGGTGTCATAAGACCTCTAGCACCCTAGGCAACCGCCATTCCCTCCCACTACCATGTTAGTGAACGAACGATCCTGTAATGGTTCAAAATTTTTATTTGGCCTGAATATTTTTTTCACAACACTACTTCTGGACAAAACTATGGTATATTTAATACATACCATACATGTGATTCAAGGTTAACAAGTATAACTTATTTCTAATTGTCAAATTTGTAATAAATACAACTATTTTGCGGATTTTTTTAAAAAAATTAAAAGATACTTAAAATATCCCTAAATTTATAATAAGCTTACCCTGAAATTTACATACAACCATACTGACAGAAATTACCAATTTACTGGTACATATAAAATGTATCATGGTATGTAATCATCATCATCAGTCTCTTGACCTAGTGTGTGGTCTTTGAGGCACTGTGCTGCTGAATATCTGACCTCTACCACCTGAAAAAAATACTATAGTAAACAAGTATAACTTGCACCTCTAATAACAAGTCTTTTATTGTGAGCTTAAATAATTGTATATCAGTTGCTTCCCTGTTAATGCAGACATTATTTTACATTCCATTTACCCTTGAAAGTTAAAGGCTGCCATAATATAAATTTGTGGAACCGATGAAGAGTGGCGAAAGATTGGTAAATGCCTAAAAAGTGGCCTCACCTGTTAATCTTGTCAGAATTGTAATTTGCAATCATAATTGTTCCTGTAATAAGAAACGACAAGCTCCTGCATGAGATTAAAAAACTTGTATAAAATGTTTAAAAACGTTAAAGACAAATTACTGAAATAGTTCAAGACAAGAAATCAGCTGGGAGGTTGGAGCCTGTGCATCCATTCAAAGTAAAACTCTTTGACAACATGGCAGCAATTTCCACATTATTAGAGCCTTAACTCTAGAGGTCAGTTGAATGGATAATATCCACATTAACTGTGAATAGAATAGTATGAATCTGTAATGGCCATGCTCAATGAAATCCCTTTTTTCATTAGTGAAGACATTTGCATTCATATATTCTTAAACTGTATGTTGATGTGGTCATGTATGCATAGTTATTCAAATGAAATTAAAACTATCAACTGTGGTTCTAAAATTTGGTTCTATAATAGTTTAACCAAAGATATATTCAATCCTGATTGTTGAATTCTCTGAACCTTAAATGTAATTTTTTTTTAAAACTTATAGATGAAAAGTATTGAATACTATTTAATTTTACAGTGGTATGGAGGAAGTAAAATTAGTAAATAAAAGAGTATGTGGGAAAACAAATAACAGGGTACAGTAGTATGAATTTATTTTGAAGATATTTTCATTGTGACATCACAGTATGTACTGACATTCCAGTTTGTTCTGGATCACACTTTTAAGTAGTACTAACATCAGTACCACTACTTCATGGACTATGCTGAGGCCATGATTTCATGGTTAACCTTCAGGCCAACCTTGTCCAAACCAAACGGATGCTCTCAAAGTAAAAGCAAACAGGCCGCTCACTCTCTTTTACTGGCGTGTAGAAGAGTCCATATTAGTAAAAACTGCCATCTGCATCCAACATTGTGCATGTATAGTATCAATTTTTCTAAACAAAACTAAATAAGGTAAAAAAGAGGAACATATAAAGAGATACAGCTTCCAAAATTTAAGAAATTACTGAGATTGACAAGGATGGTTAATTACATGTTAATAAAGACACATCAGTGTTAATTCGACAGTCGTTGGGACCAGGGACATGATGGGGGGGGGGGGTGATTTGTCCCCCCCCCCCTCCCGAATATGCATGTGCTGTAAAACTGATGTAGCTTATATACAAAAATTAACAAGAACTTCAAATTTTCCCCCCACCCACACCCCAATACAAAAAAAAAACGAACAAAATTGAACTGACGTTTCTGTTTGGGACCCATGGAGACAAGTTGGAAACTATGCATATATTATACCCTTGGCGCTTTTTTTGCTTTTAAAGTTTGCTGGAACCTCGGGCGTAAAAACAAACTAAACAAAAAAGGGAGGGGTACGAATTGGTCAAAAACGTCAAAAAGAAAAATGCTTACAAAGTTACATGAAAGATCTGTTTCAATAAAAATTACCAGACGTAACATAAAATTGCTGTCAAAGGTTGAGCAAAAATGTATTTATCAGTGTATGTTCACATCATATACAAAAGAAACAATCCTAACGAATCAGACATATTTAACAAACGGTCGCGCATTTAATGTTTCCAACAGGTTGCTAGGCGGAAACAACGTAACACCAAATTTCTCGATGTAACATCGCTCGGCTATTTCCGTGAGGTCGTAAAACATACAAGCCCATTTCCGACAACCAAAGAGCATGATCAAGCATGAATTATTTTAAAGGCTGCTTCTAAGTGCTGGAGAAAATAAGTCGGAATTAAAGTACACTATTTTAAGCACTTACTAAAAGAAAGAAAATAACTTTGCCAGAGTAGGCAATACCAGCTTCTGAAAGCGCATTGAATTAACTATATAAAAAGGAAAACAGCGGAATTTTAAAATTATGTTTTTAAATAAGAATTGTTTGCAATTTACATTATAAGACCAGGAAGTGAAAAATGATTTTATAAGTACGCATCTGAAGGTCAAGCTATATATATCCTATAACCCAAATTACACCAAAATAAAGGGCATTAAATGTTCCTTTGTTAATAGCGACTTTTAAATAACCGTCATAAACAGTGAGAAAAACTTGAGAAGATATGTTTCTCTTAAAACTCTATGTGGCGTTGCCCGACCCAAAAATTAAATTAGAACCATGTGGTATCAAGTAAGTCGGACAAGCCACTATTTATTGTTACACATGACCGCAGGCTAACACCATCCCTTACGTAAGTTTGCCATAGTTAAGAGAGGAAGCTGACCAAGGCCCGTCAGAAGTATAATTAGCACCTTGGGCTGGAAGGATGTTTTGTACATCAAAGAAGCTGCCAGAAGGAGTGGGCGTGCCTTATCTTCTGGATACGCTGACGGACCGCCAGATTGAATAAGTCGAGTGGATAGGGTCCCAGCCCTACCCAATCAGAATTGAGTTAGGGGTGGGACCCTGATTTATTCTAAAATATATATCTTTAACCCGGCCATCGAGCGTGACATTCATCATTCCATTCCTGCAAGAACTATAACGAAGAATAGACGTGTTGGACCACTCCGGACCGAAGCCACCTGTTCCCAGATTTGACCACAACCACAAACTCTCTCACGCAATACGAACTATTCTCTTACTCAAGCACTAGAGTAAGGGAGGGGATTTTACTTGGTTTATAGCACCAGAATAAACCAAGGTTTTGCCCCACAGCGTGTTAGAGTGGATGTATTCTGTGCCAGCTGCTAGTGTACCACCACCATCGCCACCAGCAACCACCAGCAACAAGACGCCTGCTACCACCACCACCACCAACCTCCTCCTTTCTACGCTAAAGGACCCAGCAGCTAACGAAAAGTCCACTACCACCAGCCACTACTCCAGCAAAGGCAGCCAGGACTCCTACAACAACTTTGTTAAGGCTAACTGTAAGTCGTTAGAAGTTAATTATACTCTGTGCTAAAAAAATAAGTTACTTTTCATCCTCAAACATCTTTCATAATCACTACTACTCTTTCTCAATACTATTCTCACTCAAATTCTAAATACATTTAATCGAACAATTATTGTTATTCACAAGCGTAGGAACCATACTACAACAAGCTTGGGTTGCACTCGCAATTGAGAAAGGTTAGTCCTGCCTCTAATTCGAGCCTTGCAATCATCAACAATAATTCAATTCAATTAAATATATAACCCTTTTCTTTCCTAACCTATCACTATTCAAACTGCAAATTAAAAGCTAGACATTCAAACTTATTATCCCTCAAATAATTCAAATACAATATGGCCGACCAACTAAACAGTCAGAACAAAGGAAAAATGGCCGCCACCCAAATTAAATCAGCCGCCAAAACTAACAAACAGGCTATGCAACAAAGGCAAGGGCAGGCACGTCGTATGAATAACGCACACAAAAAAGTGCACCAATATACAGATAAGCCATTAAACACAAGCAATAACAGCAATGAGAGAAAATCTAGAGTATATTCAACTCCTGAATTAAACATGCTAAAGAAAGAGGCGGCAAAACTTGACCCGCTATCCCCAGTCTTATTTAATTTTCATGATGAATCTATCCAAATAGAAGACTTGGACGCCACATTGGCACCCGGCGATTCCCCACAAAATCCAACCACTTCATCAGTATTATCCCCCGTTAAAAACCATGTAGGGACACCAAACACATTTTTGGCGGACGTGATGGAAAACACCCCAAACCGAAGATTCAAAATTCAACTAGGGACTTCCAACTCCAACTTAGCGGACGTGGTGGAAAACACCCCAAACCAAACATCCAAAAACCAAAAAGGCAGTCTCAACTCAAACAAAGCGGACGTGGTGGAAAACACCACCACCCGAACAATTCAAATTAGGACAACCAAAAATTCGGCGGACGTGATTGAAAACACCACAAACCGAACAATTCAAACCGAACTAAATACATCCAAAAACCCAACAAATAAAGCAAATAGATAAAATTTAGACCATAATCACATTAAAATCCCTGTAAAGACAGAAAGTGTAGGCCCCTAAACGAATTAACAAGGAACCTCTTAAGGACAGGTGAGCTAAGCAACGGTACGGACCAGGGTGCGGTATCTGGGCACAACTATGAAAAACCTTTGACGTGTCGCTTAACGGCCCCGGATATTTCCGGCAGAGGCCCATATGTTGTCGCTTGGCCACCAAACCTCACGGACTGGACCGGGGGCGGTCTTCTGGGTGTGACAGTGAAAAACCCTTGACCGTGTCGCTTAACGGCCCAGGATATTTCCTGCAAGGACCCACTAGTCATCATCTAGTTGACCAAACCACACACCTGACCTCAAATTGAGGAAAACCTTAGCAAACAAAAATAAGCCACACTAACCTGAGTACAAAAAACATCATAATGGTCATAAATAGCTACATCAAATGATAGAATACAATCAAAAAGCATAAAAATAGGCAGTAGGAAAAATCAACACAAAACCAAAAGCTAATTCCCTACTCACCACTTTCTGCCTCTAATCTGTCACTTCTTAACCTCTCTCAGCAATATAAATAAAGTATACAGTGCAAAACCACACATCCAACAATAATTAGGATAATTAAAAGTACCACAAATCAGTGAACCGAGACCGGTGCACATAAACTAGATAGGAACATAGGAAGTGACCCCAAATTAGATATATAAGGTAGTCTAAAACACCCAAAGACTATCAGGCCCAGCGGCACAAGGCCGCACTTACATCTAAAAATCAGAAAGTAATTACGATAAGACCCCAAACCTAGAAAATATAAGGTAGTCACAACCCCAAGACTATCAGGTCCAGCGGCACAAGGCTGCAACTATAACCAAACGTAGAAAATTAAGTCACTAATAGGGCCCCAAATAGCAACTATAAGGTGACCCAAGCACAAGGTCATCAGACACCGCAACACAATGTTGCACATAACAAATCAGAACCAACAAACTCAAATAATTCTCACACATAACACTAAATGTCAAAGAACGCCACAGAAAGCACTGTATACTAAAAATTACTCTAGATAAAAGCACAGAGTATATAAATAGGGGATAGACCCAGAAAAGCAGCCTACCAAGCCTGGCCCTTCGCCTCGCCCTCTACCTACTCCGCCTGCTCCAGCAACTACACGTGCTTAGCACGTCCAATAACAACCAAAAACACCGGATGGCATGAATATGAGTGTGTGCTGGAACTATTCCCACTCATATATATACTTACAGGCCCTACAATCACACCGCAGTAGCTCAATAGTTACTCAGATGTGACGGCCTAATTAAATAGTGTTCCCTGAACACATAAACGCCTGCAGGGTGGTGGCACCATACCCACCCTCAGGATAATTAAATAACCGTCCATTGACGGATAAAACAGTGATAAGAGCCCTCGGGACGAATCACTTAAAGCAAATTATTCAATTCAATTCAACAAATAAAGCATCATCACCAGTCGCAGTGAACGAAGCAAGCTGAACACAGCAAACACAGAAATGACGCTAGCGACGGATATCATTCCTGAGATGGCTCTTAGTGCTATTATTAGCCTAGGGCAACTCAAGGCCAGTAATTGGAGCCTTAGAGCAGCAGGTAAAAGAACAACCCTGCTGCTTATATGGGAAAAAACAAGTAGCGAAGTGAATATAAGAGGGAAGTACAGAGGACAACAGGGAAGAAGACAGCGAAGGCGGGAAACCGAGATACCGCGCCGTCCACCCACCCCTACTACTGCAGTTGCTGTCCCACAGAGCCAAAATACTGTACTATTGGACTCTAACAAGGCACTACAGCAACAGATAGAAATTCTATCTAAGCAAATACAGGAGCTCACGTATAGAGAGACAGCGGAGGTGGCGACTTCTCCAATGGTTATATCAGCTCCTGCGACGCCACCACCACCAGCCCCGCAACGTAAAGGAAAAGGAAAGGGGAAAAAGGGGGGGGGGAAGAATTTGCCATTTTCTTCCACCCCTGAACCCCTCCCACCAGATGTAGCAGCAACTATGGAGGGAATACGGGAAATGGTTGCCGCTGCCACTACCACTACATCAGAGGGTGATTGGGAAATACCAGCAAAAGCAGTCCGCCTACCAAAGAAAACCCGAAAAGAAATACTCGGGTCACTATACCGGGACATAGACATGCGTAGACTGGAAACAAATGGAAAACATGCACATAACTTTGTTTCTGCAGTCCAACATCTCGGATATCGTGCTTTGGGGCTTGACAAACCAAGACGTGGTCAAATGGAATTTGCGGTATTATTGCTGTCCAACCGCTACACTGATGCATACAACAGTCGACCAATGTCCCAGATGTTTGAAGCTGCTGCATATCTCGCCGACCATCATGGATTAGATTTTCCGAAATCATGGCGTGCGGAAACCAAGACAGCCAGCACTCTGTCGGAAATTGAGTACGACCAGGGCACCTTCCCTGGGGAATAACAGCCCTTTTTAGGGCTTTTCAATTGCTGCCATTAAAGGGGACTCAGTTGGTTAAGAGTACCCCTCCTTGAATAACTTTCCGTGGCCCGAAGAAACTAATTTGGCTTTGCATTGGTACCTCCATACAAACTTAAAACCAAATCAAACTACCATTGACTACACTTTTACATGTCGCATAGGCGTATTAATTTCAAAATTGTTAGGGACTTAATTTATGTACACTATGTACTAGAAATTTTTTGAGTGCTAGGATGATAAATAAATAATTCTTCAACTTTGATATTAGGTTAATTGCACAGGTGGCTAACACATTATTGGATGTTAAGTTGTCCATTAGTAAAACTGGACTGAATTTGACATAGGTATGGCTCTCTCGTTTCAGGTGTATGCTGCGTCCGTGGCCTTGCTGTCTCTTTCCTTGCGTGCTCTGCTGTGTGTTGCTGTGCCGCCCGCGCCTCCTGGACCTGGGCCTTTGTCTCCTTTGCCGCCTCCGCCTAGACCTAATTACTAGCGAAATGAGGAAGCTTTTCCCCTCGCTACCAGTAGCGTTTACAATTAGGAGTAGGGGTGGGTGTGTGTAGGTACTATTCCTACCCACCCTATGGGCTTACATTTCCCCTGATAGTTACTTTTTAGTAATTCAGGGGAACGCCCACGACTGCATTTATAGTGCAATTATGCACTTAATCCTGAGGGGAGGGAGTAGCGACCCCTCCCTGACGGGCAAAAATGGGTACTAATATAGTACCTATAAAATATATACAAATACCCCTAGTGGGTGGTTATATCTATAAAAATCACAGTCAAGTCAAGTCAAACAAATAAAGCGGACGCAGTATAAAACACTCCTTTCCAAACACATGAAAGGAGTCAATCGTATGCACAAGCCGCCAAGAAAACCAAATACCACTCTAGCCAAACCCCAGGACCATCCAAGCAATTAACGGAGGAAGACCTAATCTACCCCTCCCCTACTAAGAGGACCCCGGCCTCCAACCCAATCTCAGTCCCTAAAACCTGGGACGGAAAAGGAAAGGGAAAAGGGCCCTCCAAAAAAGGAAATAAAACAGTAAACATTGAAATCCCTGAACAAATAAATCAAAATGTCAACCCGCCACCTTTACATAAAAAAACAGCAAACATAGGGCCCAAACCAAAATTTCATAGGCTTGAACTAACACTCTACGTTCACAGCAAATCAACCCAATTCTTAAACCTCTCCACAAATAGTCTAGTAGGGGCTCTACTAAGGGTACATCAAAGCCCCTGCAAAATCATAAGGCCCAATAAAGATTACATTATCCTACATTGTAACACCAGCTCTCAAGTAGCAAAGTTTCTAGAAATTGAAAACATAGGTGGGATTCCAGTGAAGGTTACGAAACCATACAAACTTACCAACCCACTAGAGAGAACAGCCAACATCAATACCAACCAAAATAAGGAAAAACCCACACCTACCCCCAAAACACCGCAAACAACCAAATATAAAGCGGTAGTTCAATTAACAGGGCAAATGTCCCTTTGGGACAATAAGAAACTAAACGAAGAGCTCATAAAGGGGGGAAACAACATCACCAAAAATTATCAAATAGGGAAAAAGTCGCCCAAATACTCAATAAATATAATAGAAACCGAAACACCCTTGCCAGAGCTAATCCAAATAGGCTTGTCAGGATCAAAATATAGAGCAGAACCCTACAAAAACAAACCCAGATTCTGCTCCAATTGTCAACACTGGGGCCATTTTACAAATAAATGTAGGAGACCATACAAATGCTACAACTGCGGGGGGCCACACAAGGGGCAATGCCAAAAGGTCAATCCAAAATGTGCCCAATGCCAAGGCACCCATTTACCAAAATCCACAATATGCCCCGCAACAATCAGGGAGATTCAAATAATAGACACTATGGACAAAAATCAAGTAGATTACAGGACAGCTAGAAAAAAATGCAACACAAATAGAACAAACAGGAAAGACCAACAAAAGGAAAGCAACATAGGGAATGAAATAACTAACGAGGTAATTAAGATAGTAAAATCCATAGAAACCATCATGGATAAAATAAAACAAAACAATAATAGCAACAACCAAGGATTACAAAACGCCCTCAAAAAAACCAAAAATCAACTAAAAACACTAATTGTAGCAAATGACCCCATTAGAAATGGCTGACACAACTAATGGAAATGTTTCAATATGGCAATGGAATGCAAGAGGACTATCCAATAACTTAAATGAATTAAAAATAAAATTAATTAATTCCAAAACAAAACCTGATATCCTCTGCATTCAAGAAACACAAATAACTAATAAAAATAAAACATTGCCTAATATACAGGGCTACACCCCAGGATACTTCCAAAATCGGCAGGAACGATCAGGGGGAGGCTTAGTCATGTATGTAAATAACAACATAACAACAATAGAACCAATACCTATAACAACAGAGGTAATAAGTAATTCTCACATAGAAGTACAATCAATTAAAGTCAAAATAGGGAATAACGACCTACAAATCATTAATATTTATGACCCGGGGACAAGCACCCATAATCAAGAAGATATACTTAGAGCAATAACTACCCTAATCACTAGTGAGCGCACCGTCATATGCGGCGATTTTAATGCCCATAATAAGCTGTGGGGGGGGGGAGGAATGACGGATAAAAGGGGAAGGTTGATTGAGGCCTGGGCCAATACATCAACCCTAACCATACTCAATGATGGGGCCGGAACTCGATTAAACCCGACAAACGGCACCTTGACCGCCATTGATCTCACCCTATGCACACAAAAACTGGCACAAGTGGCGGAATGGGAGGTGGATCAATCTGACCCCATGGGCAGTGACCACTTCCTAATCATCACCACTCTGCAGATGACGGTGCAAGCAATAGTGCAAAATAAACTCCCCAGGTGGAACTACAATAAAGCAGACTGGGACTCATTTAAAGAAATACTAAATAACGAAAACACATCCCAGTTCGAATCAGATGACATTGATCTATACTACGAAAACATAATGCAAGCAATAACAAACGCTGCAACAAAAAGCATTCCAACCAGTAATTATAAGGCAGCAAAACTCAGTGTACCATGGTGGAATGAAGAAATTAAACTAACTAAACGATCCAAAATCAGAGCACTAAACAAATTCAAAAGATCAAATGTCACTACCCACTTTCAGGAATACAAAGACCTAGATCATAAATTAAAACAACTAATCAAAGATGCCAAAACAGAAACTTGGAAAGAGTACTGTGGTACACTAAACAACAAAACAACTACTAAAAAAGTATGGGATAAAATAAGAAGGATTAGGGGGAAAAAGACCACAAACACCCCTAAAATAAGTAACACCTCCAATGATAAAGAGCAAGCTGACTTACTAGCTCAACATTTCACTAGCATGAGCAATAACAGCAACCATACTATAGAATTTCAAAACCACAGAAACAATGAAGAAAAAACAAATAAGCAGATATTTAAAGACTTAGGACCTAAAGAATCCCCTTTAAACAATAAAATAACAAAATATGAATGGGATCAAGCACTGAAAACTAAAAAGGAAACCTCACCTGGGGAAGATAAAATAGGGTACATAGTATACAAACAACTACCACCTAACATAGTCAGTGAAATCATAAAATTCCTTAATAAAATATGGGACACAGGAAAGCTACCAAAAAAATGGAAACATGCGATAGTTATACCCATCCTCAAACCCAATAAAGATAGACATGACATCAACTCATATAGACCAATATCGTTAACGAACAACATATGCAAAATAATGGAAACAATAATTAACAACAGACTCAAGTCACATCTTACTAAACATAATTTACTATCAGAAAATCAATGTGGATTCAGAAACAAACGCTCCACCACAGACCAATTAGTAAGACTTGAAACCGCTATCAAACTAGCCTTCAACTCCAAACAAAAAGCGAACAGAAACTTAATTGCGGTATTTCTCGATCTCGAGAAAGCATTCGACCTAGTATGGACCAAAGGCCTTATAGCCAAATTAAATGATTATGGCATTACTGGGCGAATGTTTAACTTTATTAAAGATTTCTTAGCAAACCGCACTATAACAACTAGGGTAGGGGCAACATACTCTGAGACTCACTCCCTTGAAAACGGGACTCCACAAGGAAGTGTACTCAGCCCCACCCTCTTCAACATAATGATAAACGACTTAGATAAAAACTTGGCTACCAACAAAGTAGAACTATCCCAATTTGCGGATGATGGCGGCCTATGGAGACCAGGAAACCCCTCCAGCCGCAAAAGCATCTATGAAATTCAAACCAGCCTAAATAATATTGGAAACTGGGCTAATAAATGGGGTTTCAAACTATCGCACCAAAAAACGGTAGCTATACTGTTCACCCCAAATAGGAAAAACATACAATACCCAAAACTAACCATACAAAATAAGGAAATCAAATTTGTAAAAGTAGCCAAATTTCTGGGTATGTATTACGACCAACACTTAACATGGGCACACCACATTGATGATCTAATTAAACGATGTAATCAGGACTTAAACCTAATCAGAAGTCTTAAAGGGACACAATGGGGAGCTAATCAGGAAACCTCACTAATGCTATATAGGGCACTAATACGATCAAAACTAGATTACGGCTGTCAAATATACTCATCAGCTACAATAACGCAACTACAAAAACTAGATAGAATACAAAGAATAGCCCTAATAAAAAGCACTGGAGCTCTCAACTCCACCTCAACAGCTGAACTGCATGTAATAACGGGAGAATTGCCCCTACATCTGAGGCGGCAAGAACTCACCTTAAAGTATGCAGCGCGGCTGTCCAACCACCCCAAAACACACCCCACCTTACTGGCCATAAATAAGACCAACATCCCTTACAGAAAAGGCCTAAAGCAAAAACTACCCATGGGGAAGCTAGTCCATATATTAAAATCAACATTACCAGTGGAACTATTCCCATTAGAACCTAACATAGTGTACGAACACGAACCTTGGAACAACGTACAATCTAAAGTCAACACCTCCCTAACTCAAAAAGGCAACAAACAAAACCAGGAACTCAACTTAAAAATAGAAGCCTTAGAAATAATCAACACCCAGTACCACCAATATACAAAAATATACACGGATGGCTCCAAAATTACTAATCCATATAAAACAGCTGCAGCAATGGTCATACCAGAGCATAAAGTACAAATAGGCAGACGCCTCCCAGACTACTGCTCTATTTACACAGCTGAATTCTGGGCCATCCTAAAATCATTACAATGGATTGAAGAGTTCAAACCCAATAAGACAGTGATTATTAGTGACTCGCTAAGTGTCCTCTCTTCAATTCAAACAAACACCACTAAATGTAGGGAAGAGTTTCTCAATCAAATAAACACCAAACTAAAACAACTCGATACCAAAAATATTACTGTAGAATTCTTGTGGATCCCCTCCCACATTGAAATTAAAGGCAACGAAATGGCAGACAAACTAGCCAAAGAAAAACTAGGTGAACCAAATTTCGAGCCACTACAATATAGTACTTCAGAACTATACAGTATAATAAATACGCAAATAGATAAAAAATGGCAAAACGATTGGGATACTAGTACAAAAGGGAGAGTGTTGTACACTACGGTTAAGGAAGTTAAAAGGAACATAAAACCGCCCAGGGGCTTACCAATAGAACAAACAATCATAAATAGAATAACTATAGGTAAAACCAGGCTGGCAAACAGCATGGGAAAATATATAGGACCCTTTCCTCATAACATAAACTGCTACAATTGTAACACCCCTGAAGATCTCCATCATATCTTCAACAATTGTACCAAAACCAAAAAAGAAAGGGACAAATTTAGATCAAAACAGCTAGAAATTAAAGCCCCCTATACATACCCAGAGATTTTACTAAACTCAAATACAAACTTAGCAGGGACACATAAAAACATGATAGAATTTCTTAAAAACATAGAAAAAATAGATAAAATTTAGACCACAATCACAATAAAATCCCTGTAAAGACAGGAAGTGTAGGCCCCTAAACGAATTATCAAGGAACCTCTTAAGGACAGGTGAGCTAAGCAACGGTACGGACCAGGGTGCGGTATCTGGGCACAACTATGAAAAACCTTTGACGTGTCGCTTAACGGCCCCGGATATTTCCGGCAGAGGCCCATATGTTGTCGCTTGGCCACCAAACCTCACGGACTAGACCGGGGGCGGTCTTCTGGGTGTGACAGTGAAAAACCCTTGACCGTGTCGCTTAACGGCCCAGGATATTTCCTGCAAGGACCCACTAGTCATCATCTAGTTGACCAAACCACACACCTGACCTCAAATTGAGGAAAACCTTAGAAAACAAAAATAAGCCACACTAACCTGAGTACAAAAACATCATAATGGTCATAAATAGTTACACCAAATGATAGGATGCAATCAAAAAGCATAAAAATAGGCAGTAGGAAAAAACAACACAAAACCAAAAGCTAACTCCCTACTCACCACTTTCTGCCTCTAATCTGTCACTTCTTAACCTCTCTCAGCAATATAAATAATGTATACAGTGCAAAACCACACATCCAACAATAACTAGGATAATTAATAGTAGCACAAATTAGTGAACCGAGACCGGTGCACATAAACTAGATAGGAACATAGGATGTGACCCCAAATTAGATATATAAGGTAGTCTAAAAC
This sequence comes from Unio delphinus, assembly GCA_029339505.1. Classification (NCBI taxonomy): domain Eukaryota; kingdom Metazoa; phylum Mollusca; class Bivalvia; order Unionida; family Unionidae; genus Unio; species Unio delphinus. The sequence goes on from JAQISU010000068.1 coordinate 1,428,545, forward strand.
ACCCAAAGACTATCAGGCCCAGCGGCACAAGGCCGCACATACATCTAAAAATCAGAAAGTAATTACGATAAGACCCCAAACCTAGAAAATATAAGGTAGTCACAAACCCAAGACTATCAGGTCCAGCGGCACAAGGCTGCAACTATAACCAAACGTAGAAAATTATGTCACTAATAGGGCCCCAAATAGCAACTATAAGGTGACCCAAGCCCAAGGTCATCAGACACCGCAACACAATGCTGCACATAACAAATCAGAACCAACAAACTCAAATAATTCTCACACATAACACTAAATGTCAAAGAACGTCACAGAAAGCACTGTATACTAAAAATTACTCTAGATAAAAGCACAGAGTATATAAATAGGGGATAGACCCAGAAAAGCAGCCTACCAAGCCTGGCCCTTCGCCTCGCCCTCTACCTACTCCGCCTGCTCCAGCAACTACACGTGCTTAGCACGTCCATTAACAACCAAAAACACCGGATGGCATGAATATGAGTGTGTGCTGGAACTATTCCCACTCATATATATACTTACAGGCCCTACAATCACACCGCAGTAGCTCAATAGTTACTCAGATGTGACGGCCTAATTAAATAGTGTTCCCTGAACACATAAACGCCTGCAGGGTGGTGGCACCATACCCACCCTCAGGATAATTAAATAACCGTCCATTGACGGATAAAACAGTGATAAGAGCCCTCGGGACGAATCACTTAAAGCCCATTATTCAATCAATCAATCATCGAGCGTGAGTTGCCATAGTCGTTACAGAACGCACCGTGAATTGGAACTCCGGCGGCCATACTTTAATTGGCGGGAAAACCGTAGGAACAGGATTCTAAGTGTAGCTTCTAAAAAGGAAGCTTCGAGGGACAGACTAGTGAGTGGTCCCAGTGTCTCCGTTATAGACGGAAGGAAGAGAAGGAAAGAGGGAAATCTGGAGAGGAAGTTCAGGGAACAGACCAGGGAAAGTGGTCCCAATAGTAGTGATAAAGAACGGAAGGAAAGTGAAGGGAGGAGAGGAGTCGGGAGAGGTGGAATCCAGGAGGAGTGAGAGGATCGAATAAATAGATGAGTACAACCAAAGGCCAGGTGGAAAATCGAACTCACACTGAAAATCATAAGATGAAATAAGCTATCACTTAAAGGACGAGTGATTGTGTGACATTTAAATTTATAGGCTTCATTAAATTGTTATTGTTGAATTTCATCTTCGTGTTATATATATATATATATATATATATATATATATATATATATATATATATATATATATATATATATATATATATATATATATATGCATATAATTTAACCGTCGGCAGTGCTGACTGGGGGCTCAGAGCCGTATACCTATTTGGTCTTTAATTTAAATTTAAATTCACGAGCCAAGTGGAACTTTCATACTATTTTAATTAATACCTTGGAAGTACTCCACCCCAACCTTTGCAGAACGCTACACTCTAACACTATGCAAAATATAAAGCTCTAGAGCACTACCAAAACGAAAGTGTCGGTTTTATCTCCAATCGAAATAAGAACTCGATACTTAAAGATTCCGCTGTTAATTTAATTAATCTGATAATGAATACGGACCCTAGTTCTTGAGTCTGTCACAATTATGAGCAACAATTGATCGCATTGTATCAAAAGACCAAGAATCCAAATGCACTACTTCGATCATAGTAACACAACAGCGACATCTGAAATCGAAAGTAGGTTTTCCAAGATTATTTGCCATAAGCGAACTTACTGTATTTTTTCCCGAGACCCGTGAACAGCTCCTCGCAGTTTACAGTGATGGTCGGCATACTTAGATAAACTTTGCTTAATGTTGTCAATCGTGTTATTTGCTAATAAACAAACAGACTTTTCTTAGTTTTGCTGGCTGATATGATATTGCGCCCCAACATGAGATAAGCAACGTTAGTGTTCGTTGGTTTAACGGTTCCAACGGGGCGGAGTTCTATGTGCAAAACCATTGCATTAAAGTTATAAACTAGCTGTGACTTGTGCATTATGCAACGACTGCATAACTAGCCCTGACTTGTGTGCATGATATAAGGATTGTAGTTTCTGTCAAGCTTTAACAAAATGTTGAGTCTCTTGACAACATGTGAGATAAAGTGCTAGAAAGACCTCAAGCGCAGAAGTAATTTCGCAAATTGGGCCGTTAAATTTTCGTAATTTAAGGTCATCGTGCGACTTTTTTTTCGGCTATTCTATTGTTTGAAAATTAAAGCGAAGTATATTATGTGTGAACTAGGTGTTTCAGGGTGATGTTGCTCTATAACTGGTATAACAGGAGTATATGCCTCATTATCTAGAGCAGGGATGGCCAACTAAACGACCTTTTGGGAGCCGCAATACTGGAGGCAATATTGGTTGTTGTTGTAGGGTTTAACGCCATTTTTCAGCACAAGAGAGGCTCTACATGGCGGCCATTATTAATGGTGGAGGAAGAACCCGGGATAACCCCCGGAAAGAAACACCGACCCACGAGAAGCTACTGGCAAGCTTTCTCACATAACTACATTGGCCGAATCGGAGACTTGAACCCACGCAGACAGACGTGAGATGGCAGTGATCCGTAACGAAAAGCGCTTTAGACCACCCGGCCACTCGAGGTCTCCAGAGGCAATATTAGAAAGAGCCATCCGTATAATTTTGCAAACGTCTGGAAAATGTAAATATGAAGACGAGGAAGAAGATTTAGACAGATTAGGAAAAGGAGTTAGTTTTGTGGAGAGTAATGTTAATATAAAATAATCTGTTTTGAATCAGGGTCAATTAAGGTCATTCAAACAATAGCAGTATGAAATTCGTACCGGCCATGCTAATTGAAATTCCTTTCTTCATTAGTAAAGCCATCTGCATTAATATATTTATAAAATATATATTAATGTGGTTATGTATGCCTGGTTGCTTATGGCAGCAGAAAGTAAATGCCAGCTGAGCGTAATTATTCGGTTTCGAAAGAGAATGCCTAGCGATTATACTTGAGATCTCTAAATTTGAGCGCTATCTGTATGGGCGAAAGTTTATTCTGAAAACTGACCCAACCACTTGTTTATTTGGTCCAAGCTAGTTTGACGAATTGTTGTTTAATGAAATGGTCATTATTTCTTCAGCAATGTCATGCTTGATTGCGTTACATTAAGGTGAAGAGCACATTGTCTGAGTAGACTAATTGGTTCTGAGGTGAATTGGTCCCTTAAGGACATGTAAACAATAACTTGGATGCAACTTCAAAATTAGGGGAGCAAAATCCCAGATTTTTCACTTAAAAAGGGGCCTATGTGAAGTGTCGAATTCTGAAAGCCTTAAAGTTGAATGCATTAAGCATTAAGATTTTATCACATTTTGACTGGGGGAGTCTCTATGAAGGTCACCTCCATCTTTATTCTTAATTACTTCCATATCAGTGTTAAATCTCCAAAGTGGCCAGTGTCCCGAGTCAGTGAAGTTGATCGTATATTTTATCATGGTTTTCAGAAAGAGACAGCCATGTCTAATCGTCATTCTTCAAAGGGAAGAGTTATATAACGTAATTCAGAAATTCTGACTCAAGAAAGAAATGTTTGTCTTAGGAAATTTTAGAAAACACTGCTTATAATTAGTCAGAGTGAAATTAAGGCGTACACGTCGAAGCTAATATGAATTTAAAGTGACAGTCTTGATCGAAATTCTTTAGTCCGAAATTTTCTCAAAAAAAGTGAAATTTGACTATGAGGAAGCCTAGAGAAAGAATCGTGCAGTGCTTTCCTCGTTAAACAAGAAAGGGGCCAGTGTCTGTCTTGTGATCAAGATATGATTTGGTGCTTGGAAAAACAAGTTCTAAAGTTAACATCATTTAGGTACGCAATTTTAATTTCACGTAATATTCTTTATTTTATAATTGTTTTATGCAAATATATTTGATATGACTAGGTTCCACAAATTGTATCGTTTATTCAATTATAGAAATGTGTTGATGCTAGAGTGTTATGCCAGTTATCTTTTTAATTTTTTCCGTTATTATTTCATTGGTAGAGTCGATTGTATGCAATCCAATTTTTCATGTTTAGGATTTCATGGGGTTATATAAAATACATATGAAATAATGTTCTTCGTTCGTTAGGACGAAACTGATTATCGTGAGTTAACGATAGTTACCTATTATATATATATCTTTTGTAATGTTTAGATAATAGTGTAGGTTAAGGATCTGTGAATTGTATGCGATACTAATCGAACTAATAGTTGCATACGATGAATTGTCGATACAGAGCTCACGTGGTAATTTATTATCTGTCTCTGTGAAGCGAGGGCAAGCTATTACCATAAAAGTCAGGTTTACGCAGTACGTAGATAGGTAGTGTGTCCTGAGTAACGTAAGTGAAGGAATTTTATGTACATCTAGAACGGGGAACATATATCAATTTAGGCATAATGTTGTCCTTTAAGGAGACCGCTTTTAGAGAGAGAGAGAGAGAGGGAGAGAGAGAGAGAGAGAGAGAGAGAGAGAGAGAGAGAGAGAGAGAGAGAGAGAGAGAGAGAGAGAGAGAGAGAGAGAGACGGGAGTCCGGAAAAAAAGCGAAGTGACGAGTAAAGTCCGAAAAGAAGAAGTGACGAATTTCAGGACAAGGAAGTCTAAGAAGAATGAGGCAGTCGGAAAAGAAAGTCTCGAGAAAATAGGAAACGTTGGAACACGGTTCAGAAGAATATGATGTAATCAGTAGTGGACACTGTGCTCTTTTCACCACCCTCCAGTTATACATTTCATCTTCTATTATTTATTCGTAAGCGATATACATATGTTAAGTTCTCCCAGTCAGCCGTATTTCACCAATTTGTTCCTTATGGAATATAGATACACCTACAAAGCCACATATGTAATAATTAAACGTCCCTTCAGTAACTAACTGTTTTTTCTTTTATTTCTGTTTCTGTCATACTCTTCTTTTTATGCGATTCTAAAACTTTCTCGTACATGCTTCCAGAATATAACTTTTTGGGGTCCTATACCAAACAGGTGATTCACTTCATATACAAAATAAAGCGTTTTAAAAATATACTCTTCAAAACAAACCATACAACAACAAAAAAATTCTTAAATTTTACGCATTTCATACATACGTAATCCAGTTCTGACTGTGTCAAATGCCATTATTATTGCGTTCTCATTGGTACCTTTCAAACGCGCCGATCATACTAAGCAGGGGACCAGACTAATCTTATTCTTGTTTGTGCTTGAGTTAGGTTGCTAGTGTAAGCTTTACAACATCCGATAACTCGTCTATGTGACCTTGCAGAGGAAAATTGCAAAGGTATGCCAAATGCAGAACAAAATGTCTACCATGTGATTCTTATTCTGTGCATGTTAATACTTTTTAGAGATCATTCTCAACAAATCAAAAGCGAAACAAACTAGACTGTCTGTATCCAATGAATGAACCAGTCATTTTGCAGCTGTAATGAAGGTAGTTATACCTTACATCGTCACAGGAGCTTAATGCAAATCGGTCAAAGGGTGGGTGGTGGTGGTTCAAATAGTAAAAGCATAAGTTGGATGCCCCATATATATATATATATATATATATATATATATATATATATATATATATATATATATATATATATATATATCACTTTTATTTTTATTTGTAACGAACCCCTGGTGGCTTACCCTCCCGTTTGTATACCTTCCGTTCCCCGATTAGGTTATGAAAATCATCGAGGATGTAATGATAATAATAATGAGGACTTTGTACAGCGCCTAATCTTCAGAAGCTCTAAGCGCTTTACAACATCTATAATGATATGACTACACTACAGAAAAAAACAAAAAAAAACAAAAACAATGAAATTGGAAAACATTAAACATGTGGAAAACATTTAAGGTACAAATTAAAACATTATTAGGTCTCTAAGTTTGTTCCTGCAGTCGAAAAAGGTGAGTTTTAAGAGCACTCTTAAAAGGGATCACTGTGTCTTTGTGTCTAATTTCAATGGGCAATTTGTTCCACATTGCTGGGCCCTGGTATTCAAAAGAACGTTGTCCATATGACTTCGTTTTCATAGTGGGAACAATGAGTATACGATTGTGAAAAGAGGAGCGTAAATATCTTGCTGGTGTATACACATGGGTGAGACTGGAAAGGTATGTTGGATTGGAGTCTGTCGGTGAAACATAGCACAGACTGAGAGAACAAATTTTTGTGTTCAATTCTTTATCAAATGGATAGGCCAGTGTAGGGTACAGAGCAGTGGTGAGGTGTGCTCAGATCGAGGTACTGTGACGAACCAGACATTATTGAGTTACAATAGCCCAGTCAAGTAATTTGTCGACAACACTATCAAAATATTGTATATCATCAGCAGTACGCTGGTTTGAGTTGCAGCTCCAGTATATATTTAGGAGTATATCGAGCTGTTCACAGTTTGATGAAAATCACGGTTGAGCAAACAGCAGCGACTTTGATCGGCCAATGCATAATTTGCTGCTTATGAGCAGATTTCAAAATAAGATGGTAGCCGGCTGGGTGACATGCAAAAGAATCAGTAGCCAATCTTGAGTTCAGAGGCCCAGAGAAGACTGTTTAAAATGAATCTTTTCTGCAAAAAATCCAATTTTCTTTGTTATCTTGACCTATTCAGTATTCACCTTTGTGTAACAATCATAACATTTTTATAAAATTGTTGAGCAAGTTCTATCATATTTGGGATACTTAAACAACTGGTTGCTCCTTAACTGCAGGCACAAATTTTTAGAAACCTGTTGCCTATACAGTAGATTCAGTAGTTTTACTTGCATATTTTAGACATAATTTTCATATTTTTCAGGTTTACAAGATACGCAAGGGCTCATTACACATGCAATCATCTTACCCATTGGACAAGTGCAGCACAGTAACTGAATGAAATCAATAGCGGCACAAATACAGGTCTATCTTCCGTATATGAAGTCATATTTCTTACGGGACCAAATGAAAACAAAGAATTTTTATTTAGTTATTTTGTTTATATTAGCAACAGCAACAACAATAATATTTTTGGGCAACCCAGCACCAAATTTACATACTATTGTTTCGGAGACTCATAAACAAATTAGTAACATAAAGAATATTCCAACAAATATTCGTTACTCAAGTACTGAAGATTTTAATGTGAATCCAACTTATTTGATGATTCTGGGATTTAATAGTATTGATATATCTGGACGTCCTGTTGATAAAAAAGAAAATGAGAGCAAGCCAAAAGAGAAACTTGGATTTCCAGTTATAGCCTCTTCTGTGGATCCTGCCAGACCTTTAGAAGAAGTGGACCAGCTTGTCGCATCAGTGAAGAAGTTTTTGCCCAACAATCATGTAGTCCTTTTTGATCTTGGACTTGGAGGCTCAGAGTCTGATAGTGTAAGTAGTTTTGGAGTCTGAAATATCCTCATCTATTCAACAGAATGTGAGGGTGTGTGTGTGAGATTTTCTCCTGTTTTTAGGAAGGGTGGTATTGGAGCAAAGGAATGTTGGGTTGTCGTGTATGTACAATTTTGCACCTTTAGTTGAATGTTGACCTGAATATTAGAAAATTACGAGTATCAAGTTTCCTAATAGCCAATCATCACTTTGTTTTCTTGTGACTATTATTTCTGTGTAAAAAATACTTTTTCATTTATTTTAGTTGTCTCAAACATATATTAGTGATGCCAATGTTGGAGAGCTATATAATATTGTAATAATGAGACCATATTATTTCTGTGTAAAAAATACTTTTTCATTTATTTTAGTTGTCGCAAACATATATTAGTGATGACAATGTTGGAGAGCTTTGAGTTTATCGCTTCACACTAGTTGAATTATCCTTCTTTAACGAAACAAATAAAAGTATATTAATATTGCAGAAAGTGTTTAGATAGCTTCATTTTGTTCAAGATTCTTATCATCCTTTTAGCCAATTTTGATATTCCCGGCTTCCATCGCATTACAGCCAACTGAAATGTAAGTCAACTGAACTTGAAAATATGTCCATTTGCTTGTGTGGGAATTTGAATTTATTTTGAAAAAGACATCAGTGTTGGTAAAGTCTGAATAAAACAACTTTATTTTGAACGAAAAGCGTCGATTTGGGCTGCCAAATATTTGAGATATTCTTGAAAATTTGACTTATCATTCCAAAGTTAATCGACATCAGAATAGGCTACACAGTGCCAACATTGGGCAGTAAGATCTCGGTGCCCAAAAAATAAATATTAGATCAAGGTCTTACATTGTAGGACTATGTGTTTATGGAGTAAAAGTATAAATATGTAATAATGAGACCATGTTAAATACAAATAAGTTAATATTGCACCTTGAAAATTTCTTTTTCAATATACCTTTCACATATTTGTTAATTATACTAGTACTTTCATTTTTGAGTTGCTCCACGCCATGAATCACTTAAAGGTGAGTATGTGGATTATATTGCATACTGTCTGAAGAGAGATGATGGCCAGAAAAGGGTGATTTTGCTTTGCTACTGACTGGATATTATCAGCCAAACAATTAGTACTGGTGATATCTGATTCCCAAATCTAAAATTAGTTATTCAGCTACTCCTTACGTTGTCTCACAATAATGCAGACTGTGAGAGATCCTTTTCTATGATGAAAAAAAATGCAGATTGTAGGAAGTCTCTGAATGTAGACACATTTTTACAGTGTACAATAAGCACAGATACCTGCAGCATAGACCTTGTTTGTTTGTTTGTTTTTAGCATTTAACTGCATTTTTCAGCACAATATAGGCTATACATGGCAGGATGTAGATGTAATTATGTAAATGTGTGTAAAATTAGTTTGTTTATTGCATTTGTTTTTTTTTTTAATTATTGATCTTGTATAATGTATTAATGTACGAGTACAGTTTTTGTGTATGTTTTCTTTTGGCCATTGTATGGTTTTTACTGGTCTCACTGTCTGGCATACAAGTATGCATCCCTTTTCATATTTGAAAGCAGCATACATTTCAATATTATTTTCCAATTTTCGTTGGCATAACTATATTACCTGTATAGTGCCAATTTGGGTGGCATTACTATATTATAGTGGTATTTTTGGTGGCATAACCATATTATAGTGCCATTTTGGGAAAAATACTTTTCAATGTTTTGGACACGATCCATTTCAATACTATTGTGCTATTTTGGGCAACATATATTTCAGAATTATAGTGCCATTTTGGGCAACATATTTCAGAATTATAGTGCCATTTTGGGCAACATATATTTCAGTATTATGGTGCCATTTTGGGCAACATATATTTCAGTATTATGGTGCCATTTTGGGCAACATATATTTCAGCATTATTGTTTGGCATTTAGGGCAACATATATTTCATTATTATTATAATTTGGGCAATTAGCCTTTCAGTATTATAGTGACCTTTTGGGCAATTAGCCTTTCAGTATTATAGTGGGCAGCATTTTAATCCCAATGAATAAACTTTTCATATATATATACACACACACACATGTATAGTCATTTAAAAAATAATGTAGTCAGGTACATCTAGACAATCTGTTAAATCTGTTTCAAGCAGTACAACTTTTGCAACTTTTATTCTAATTCCATTTACAGTCAGCTTTTAAATCTAATTCCATTTACAATCAACTTTTGTATGTATCCATGTTGTTGGCTGTTTATTAGAGCTGTACCGATTAATCGCCCGTACGCGTAATCGGGCCGATTATTAGCACAATCGGTATAATCGGGTATCGGCAAAAATAATCGGTGCCGATGCAAATAATTTTTTTAAATAACCAATTTTTCCTGATAAAAGTTGTATATACAGTCGCGTTTTGACTGACCGTAACTTAATCCTTTGTAACACTAGAGCTCGGGATATATGCAGTATGCAAACAAGTTGCTTATTAACTAACACTACTATATAGTCGAATAACCATATATCGAGATAAACACATCGAACCATCAATTAATCTGTTATAACAAAGAGATTGCTCTAATAAAGTATTTAAAAAGAATTTATCTTGCTGCCAGTTGTGCAAAATTTTCAACTCCAGCGTCCGATAACATTTGTAAACAGCAGTAAACCAGACTAAAGTACATGTCGCTAACCGCCATTGTAGTGCCAAAGTCATGTGAATAGCCAGTAAGATTAACATCAAAGGGAGTAATGATGGACATATACACAGTCAATTTTGAGGTTTGTGTTTTTCTTTATCTTTATGAAAACTCACAAAACATCGATAGTCCTTATGTCCCAGTGAGAAATTGTTTGAAAGGGCTTCAGTGTAGGTTTGAGTACGTCGTCTGTCTTTCAGTTAATCCGTAATGCCTGGAGGGTGAGCGAACTCATTGTCTTTAATACTAGTAAGTGAGAATCATTTCCGGATTTTTTAAAATTATTTTTTATTTCTTTTGTTAGTGTTTCACCAAGCCACCATCTGGCAGAAGGGGCGGTCTCTCATAAGTCATAACAGGTTTTACTGTACCTTTGAAGCACCGACATATACTAAACAAATAAAACAATTCTATATCAATGTTTTACAATTATCTGATGTTGCCGCAGCAATAACGAGTATTTGTTGTTGTCAAAGCAAGCCGACGACCTTTGCTCATAGAAAGTCGGCAATAAACTCAAAAGCATTTATTATTACCACGCTGCGTGAAGATGTAAATTATACCGGTAGTGACCCTTGTACACTCAAAATATTACCTCATTTTGTAGGATCACTTATATCATTGAAAATGAGTAACTCCTGAGAGGTGATTCGTAGTAAATGAAACAGCTATTACAGATTAGCTGAAATTTTATCTGAAAGAATACACTTTGGTCGAAACAACAAATAAAGCAAAATCTGCAACTAATATATTTGGGAATAAAAAAGGATTTAAGTGACGCTATGCACACTTTGCACTGCGTAAGTACTGTACATTATAGTATATGGTCTCCCTGGTAAACTCGACCGACCCGCGAATTATGAAGGCTGTATTTTACCTTTCTATAATTTCGTGTTGTGGAAATCAGAAAATATTCACATGCAAAATAATAACAAAATCAATCATAAATAGTACTTTATAAACATTTAATAATTTTCGGGTCACCGAAAGTTACTTTTTTAACACGCCTATGTCTTAGAACACGGATATTTTTGTCCCAAGATGTACTGCCGTTACAATAGACAACAAAAACACCTAAACTCTGTAAAGTTTTGACATTGGCCCACGGATAAGCCCCCCCCCCCCCATTCCAGGCCTTTATTGTTTTCTAAATTTGTTGGCTTATACCTGAGTACATAATATGATAATCAAATAACACTGGACAACAAATTTTTACAAAAGTCATGTTACTGAAATAAAATTAGTCAATTCTTGTCAATTTTTATGTGATGAACACGAATATGACAGTCAAATTGCAAAATTGGCTCTAGTTTTTTTTGTAATCTGCAAGAAATTAATGTTTACATAACGAAATGCATTCCAATTGTAAAAGGTCAACTCTAATAGCCTACCTATAAAAAATCAAGTTATTGACTACATCTTAGGTTTCTTCGCCTGTCTCTTGTACAGCTGTTCCGGGGCATCTCTGAGGAGTGTCCAGCAGTAGTCAGCCAGCATTGTAGTGGACCAATTTCCTTGGTATCTTTGTTCCATTGTTGCGATATCTTGATGAAAACGTTCGCCGTGTTCATCACTAACAATACCACAGTTGCTAGGAAAGAAATCCAAATGGGAATGAAGGAAGTGAATCTTTAGAGACATATTGCAGCCAAGTTTCTTATACTTCATCAACATGTCTTCTACTAGTTCCTTATAGTTTTCTGACCTAACATTTCCGAGGAAGTTTGTAGAAACTAGGAAAAAAGCATTCCATGCTTGGTTCGCGTCACCTTCCAGCAAGTTGTTGAACCGGTCATCTTTGAAAAGCTCTCGAATCTGAGGACCCACAAAAACTCCTTCTTTAATCTTTGCTTCGCTGAGTCGAGGGAATTTTTCATGCAGGTATCGGAATGCTGGCAAAGTCCGGTCAATGGCTTTCACGAAGTTCTTCATCAAACCTAGTTTGATGTGAAGGGGTGGTAGCAAGATTTTCTGAGCCTCAACCAGAGCTGGGTGTTGGATATTCTTCTCTCCAATGGCTACATTCTGCCTGTGAGTCCATTCCTTCCTCATGTAGTGCATTTCCCTTGCTCGGCTATCCCACTCGCATAAGAAACACATGTATTTTGTATATCCTTGCTGCAGTCCCATTAAAAGAGCAACTACCTTCAAATCACCACAGAGGTGCCAGCTGTACTTGTTATACTCAATGGAATTCAGTAGCTGCCTTAAGTTATCGTATGTCTCTTTCATGTGGACAGCATACGCTACTGGAATAGATGCAAGAATGTTTCCATTGTGCAAAAGCACAGCCTTGAGACTCAGTTTCGAAGAGTCCACAAACAGTCTCCATTCTTGTGGGTCATGAGTGATTTTTAAAGCATTCTCGAGGCCCTCAATATCGGAACAGAATATCAGATTACTTTCCTTTCTGAAGAAAGGCTCCAATTGCTGGTGGCGCTTTCGATATGCAGTAATTGTGACATCTTCTTCTAGAAGATTCCATTGTTGGAGTCTTGATCCTAGCAATTCTGCCTTGTTCTTTGATAAGTCCAAATCACGAATCAGGTCATTTAGTTCTTCCTGTGTTATTCTGTGTGGGGTTGATGATGCACCACAGTGAAAATCTGGATCACTGCATGCTGATGGACCAGGAGAAGAACAGTTCGACTCACCTTTGTCTTCGTCAGATGAATCAAGAGAATATTCTGCTAGAGGTTCTGGAATAGGAAGTCCCTCACCATGTGGAACTGGTCTCAATGCAGACGGAATGTTTGGGTAGACTATTCTCGACTTCTTTCGCCTCGTTATTCCGCCGGAAAGAGGAGGAACCAAGCAGAAGTAACAGTCATTTAGGTGGTTGCTTGGCTCTCTCCACACCATTGGGACTGCAAACGGCATTGATGACCTTTAGCAATTCAACCACAGTGAAAGCTGTGTTGTACATGTAGCACAGCATATATGCGGAGCCCAAGGCTTGTCTTGGTCACCAACCTTGCATCCGAAGTAAAGATGATATGCCTTCTTCACTTGAGAATTGATACTTTTCTTCTGGTTGGCAAATGTCACTTCCCCACAAATATAGCAAAAATTGTCCGCGGTATTAACACACTTTCGAGGCATTACTGTTCTTTATTGTACGTAAATGGATAAAATAATAAGTTTTATGTAACAGTAGCTTGAACTGTCTCCCACAACGTCTAAAATATTTTAAATGCTGAACCTATCTGATTGGGCTTTATATAGTACACTGCTTACGTCAGCTTCAGCAGCCGCCTGGCATTAGTATAAAAGGCCTACACATGTATAGTACACAGCTGACGTCAACTTACTTCAGCAGCCGCATGGCATTAGTATTGCATTGCATCAGAAAATGATGCAATCAACTGTGGACGATGTGAGCATGATGGTATTATGCAATGTTACATCATTATACCGGATGTTGCTGCAGTCCTACTGGAGAAATTTACACAGTGAAATATAGAAAATGAGGTATATAAATATCTTCAAAATGAGAGCCAATAAAAAAAATTCACTGTTATATTCGTGTTCGGCACACCAAAATACTACAGATTAGGGCCTTTTCAAGTCAGTAATGATTTCACTGTTGACCAGTGTAATCGGTCTCATAATCGGTATCGGCAATTTTGATAATCGGCTATACGCGGTATCTGCATAATCAGCAAAAAGTGACATTGGTACAGCTCTACTGTTTATAAAACTTTATATCTCACATGGCCAAAATAAACACTAATTGATTTCCTTGTGCTCTTACAAAACAAAATTCATTTTAAATTATTCCAGATAGCTTAATTTAGGCAGTAGTGGTCAGGAGTCTGTGGCTTATACACACCTGGAACCAAATCAATCTTTTTGAATGATCATGATATATTTAGTCATTCCAGCGATCGTCAGTTAGTTTTAATTGGTTTAATGACGATTATGTTGATGTCTTTACAGCCATTTTTAACTTGAAATATCATTTTTAAAATGGGTCACTCTACCAGGCGAAGTGGGTGATTAAGCTGATTTTTTAATTTTTAAAAGTTTCTTTTCCTTGCGAGTAGCATATTGTAATTTTTAATCCATTTTTGCATCAAAATTGTTTCCTTAAAGAATAGATATTATTAATAATATGTATTGTTTAAGCTTTCCTGATCACCTTTATGATAATGAATTATTGCTTATAATTAAGTTATTTATTTCATTTTTACATTCAGCTAACAGACTTTTGTTACACTTCCCATGTCCTTTCCCATTGATAAAAGTATCAGAATTCAAAATGAAACATATCGTTGAATGGTCTGACCTTCATAATGGTTCTATCAAGATTTTATCTTGTATTATTTTTTTAAAAATTCAGGGAAGAAAATTTAGTCATGTTTGCACAAGTTGTATTTGATATCTTAAAGTATATCTGGGGAGAGAAAAATTGGTTTTGCTAAATGCGCAAATTTTGTAAAAATGTTTTCTTTATAACCAACATCACATCTCTTGCCTTGGGTTTATTGACATGTTTTGTAGTGGCGGTCAGTATTAATGGCGGAGGAAAATCCAGGAAAAAACCACCGACCACACGAGAAGCTACTGGCTATCTTTCTCACATACCCACATTGGCCGAATCTTACACTCGAACCCATGCAGATAGAAGTGAGATGGTAGTGATCCTTAACAGAGAGTGCTTTAAACCACTCTGCCATTCTTTGCCCCAATCCTGATTAGTGAAAACCTTGCAATATGGTAAGGAGTCTGTCAAAACATAGATTAGATTAGTGAAGACTTTACCACATGGCAAGAGTGCTTTAATCAAGTGTCTTGATGACTTTGACTTAGATTAAATGTTTAATAATGAGTATTATGACTAATGCTCACTTCGGAGTCTCTCAATACATAAGGAAATCCTGATTAGTGAAAACCATGCCACATGGTAAGGAATCTGTCAAAATAGTTTAGATTAGTGAAGACCTTACCACATCGTAAGAGTGCTTTAATCAAGTCTCTCGATGACTTTGACTTGCCTAAATAGTTGGCACACACAGCAGAAGCTTGCGGTGCGATCAACAGTTGTATGTGTGTATGCCTTTTATGATGGGTTACTAACATCATGTGGGCCCTTTCTGAATTTTCTATGCTAGAAGGTGCAACATGAAAAAGAACACACAATGCAACCTATATTTACCCATTGGTTCACTCCTACCCCTAAGGACTATGACCCTGGCTCATAACTGAAACTGATGAGATCCCTACCCTATCATCATAAACACTTCCTAGGCATAAAAGACCAAAATGTATATACATAACATATTTGATAACATATTTGACTGACATTGATCATGGAGTCCATAAGTGCCTCAATCGACTTAATATCTTGGTCCTAACTTGGAAACTGTTGAGATTTACCTGTCTGTTCATGCTTGTTATATCATGATTCTAAAATGTACCCAGTTATCATGAGCCCAAACAATAAGGTTTTATGTTCTAATCACAGCTGATTCACTTTGTTTGTCGTACTATACTCAAGTGTAGTATGTTTTTTGACAGATTATCTTTTATTGCTTCCCTATGTAGCATCATAGTAAGGTGCCCCATATTACTATTGGCATACTACCAAGTGCAAGAATTTTATTGTAGATGTACATTTATGGAAATTTCATGGTGATTGTCGAAAAATGCTTTTTATGTGGGACATTTTAAATTTGTGGAAATTGGTATCCAGGAAATGGCATCCAGGAAATAAGAGTAAAGTCAGAGTATCATGCTATTTATTCAAACGTCAGATCAGCAATTTCACGCCTCGAGACTATTACAGGTTAGTCGGTAAACAGTTTGTGTTACACATTGACTAATTTTTACATACACTGTACTTTAATGGGCCACTTAAATTTATTGTATGGAAGTTTCGGGAAAGTTAATAAGATGAATATCTTTTGCAAAACTTTTTTTTTTTTTATATTTTTCAGCTGAAGCAGACATGCAATAAGACAGGCATATGCCAAGTGAGGGCATTCCCATTTGAAAAATTTCCATCACATGTGAAATACTTGGGTACACACAGTTATAGACCAATATGCATCCAGGTAAAGTCTGTGTAATTTGGTTCTTTACATACTAAATATAGTAGTTTATTCCGAATTAGGTTGCACATGGCTGTTCAAATATTTATTCACCCTATTAACTTGTGCAAAGATACTTTTCCTAAGCAATCTCTTTCTTGGCCCATTATTGTTTAACATATGTAAATGTTGCTACAGATTTATAGAACTTTTGAAACTACCCCAGGACAAACTTTCTCCCTTGTTAATGAAAATTTTAGTAAAACAAAGATTACAAAATTAAATAAGCATTGAAAGTTAATAACAAGTTTTGTCATTTATAATTTTCATTTAGTTTCATCTCTTATATCAAGTTTAGTTACCAGAATGACATGAGAACAACTAAGTAACCGTGAAAATGAACTGGTGTTTTAACTCTATGGTCCGGAACTAAATGACAGAAGCAAAACAAACAAGTTTATTAAAATCAACAAATAAATTTATTTCTCTAAATTATAAAGTTAACATTTCAGAGGAACTTACAGAATTGTTAACTAACTCTGAAATAATCCTAAAAGTTCTATTCTAAGACCAAAAGTATAGATTGTGCTGAAATAATTCCAGTATTGAATGTGCTGATGTGCCAGTAGTCTTGAATAGGTTGACATGCCAACATTCTTGATGTATCACAGTAATATAATCGAGGATGTCTTGGAATGAATTTGCAATAAACCTATTGTCCCATATATCAATGAGCACTTTTAATTCCAATGAATAATTTAAGTAAGTTATTCCTCTCAAAATATATCTTTAATTGGAAAATTCTACAGACTGAACTTAAAGGAGGAATGAATAATTTTGACCACAACCTTGTATAAAACCTTAGACAAAATAATTTGTCCAGAGTGTGGGTCAAAAGTTCACTTTGAGAGCTTTCAAAATTTTGTAAACAAGACTAAACCTTGAACTTGTTACAAAATGATAAAAATCAGGTATGCGAGAACTACTTTACCCTCGATCACAAACAACGGTAAAGCACACAACACAAATATATTTAACACTTGGTCAGAATTCATGTATTATAATGAATGTTTATGTTTTTCAAATAGCAGATATGTACTGTTTCAGTTATGCAAAATTGATTAATAGTGAATGTGTATATTTTCAGATAGTAGAAATGTACTATATTGCATATGCAAAAAACCTGTCTTTGATCATTGACTTTTCTAGCAAGTTCCATTTTACGGCTTGTAACAATGTACAGTCCAGCCTGTCAATAGTGCCCACCTTTGGAAAAGAAGCAATCTGGCCTTTCACACACAGGTGGCCTCGGTATGCAGGTTTACCCTTCAAACATGGTTTTTGAAGTGAATACCATTATTATTATTGTTCTTCTTCTTCTTATTATTATTATAATTATCAAAGGATATGATTTTTTTTTGCATTATTGAGCAAAGGAATACAATCCATGTATATTTTCTCAGAGATTTATGTATCACATAAGATTACTGTATTCTGCTCATTTCAATTCCATCCTATCAATTAAATAATCTGTAACAAAAATAGCTTATCATTGTGTTGGGCATAATGATAAAACACTAATTTTTCTCCATATTGGCAAGTTAAATATAAGTTTGAAATAGAGGTCAGATGTTTTGGCCAGCCTGCATGATGAGGGATCATAGCCAGTTATCTTTCCAACAGGTGGAGCCACAGAAAAACCTGGTTACATTATTTGGACATCATCAGGTTTATCGTTAGCCAGAATAATCTGTTGTTGATCAATCGAGCGATAAATAATATAGAAGATAAAATACACGTATCAGTGAAAACTAATATTTGTCTTATTTCATTTTTCGGTAAATCAAAATACATACTATATTAGCACTGCAAGACACTAAAGTGGACGTTTGTCTTCTTTTTGTGTTTAAATAAAATAATAAATCTTACCACTTTTGATCACAAAAATAGAATGATGGTTGGCAAAAATGAAATGTCCTGAATAAAATTGTAAAGTTGTATCCACTGTATGATATATGTAAGCTTACTTATTCTATACCATTTGCATGTCACTGTTGATTAAATGTTATGAATACACTCTCACTTTTAATCTAGAATACTTACTATGTTTCTCTTCCTCATCATAAATTGCCTACTGAATTAGAGATAAAAATATAAATGGCAGACTTAGGTTGTAAAAAAAAGATTAAAACTACTAGGTATTCCTTTGACATTTTAGAAAGTCCGTATCTACAACCGGCTTGTTATTTGATACTGAGCAAACTGGATGAGCATACAGATTTGGTTCCAATGCATCAGTTTGAGAGTATGTGCCAAAATATAGCTAGAACCTATTTCCGTTGTATGGAATGCTTACTGTAAAGAATGTGAGTGATCTTCCTTGAAAAGCTTTTTTTATTTTCTTTCAACAGCATCCCTTAACATTTATTCTGGCATGAGTACCCAATTGAGTTTTTGCCTTTAATGGGAAAAAGTTTGATCCACAGTAAATTTGTAAGAGATATAATATCCTATATGCATTCACCTAATCTCCCTGCTTGTCTGTCCATTTGCTCCATCACATGTTCAGGTTTGCATTACCGTATTTTCGCGCATATATCCCGCACACGCAGATAATCCGCACCCTCATATGAAATCAATTACAGGATCACGGGGCTTCGCTGATGTAGCAAACTGCGATTCTGTTTTCCGTTTTGGTGACAAAATATACCATCTGGTGATATTTGTGGCGACACCAATTTTGGCTGATAAAAACCGTATATACAGTCTTGCGTTTGGAGTAGAGAAAATCAAAGGCACCATGACAGGAAACAATGTACTGGAATATATTGTTAAAATAACAAGTCCTTGTCTCATACTGGCAAACCACACTAACAGTGCACTGTTATATCATAATCCGCTAATGATGATATCTGGCCTTATTACTTTATGCAACTGACTAGTCAAAATCCGAATCCGCAGAAGGCGGAAACGTAAAATGAGTACAGTCAAGCAGATGACACTAATTTAAAAACAAATACCAGATGGAAGAAGAAAAAATACGTTTGCTGACACTTCAAAGAGAACTGATTACCTTTGAAGCACTGATATATACTAAACAAATAAAACAAATCTGTTTCAATGTTCTACAATTATCTAAAGTTGCCGCAGCAATAACAAACAGGTATTTGTTTCACCCTTCAACTGGAGCCTTTAGCTGCGCCATCATCAAAGTAAGCCGACGACCTTTGCTCAATAAAAGTCAGGAAAAACACGGTACACAGTGCTTGTGTGCGTAGGAGCTGTGCCTCAACTACAGGCTACATAAACACGGACATTTTTAAATAATCTTGTATTCTTGTGAAGTGTAGATTCGAGTTTAAATGATTTCTTTCTGTTTAATTTAAAAAATGCCGAAACGAAAGTCTTACACAGCCGACTTCAAGCTAACTGCCATTGCGTATGCTGAAGTGCATGGCAATAGAGCCACAGGCACAAAATTTGATATTGATGAGAGTGTAATCCGAGGTTGGAGAAAAGAAAAAGGAACGTTGGAGAAGATGAATCCACGAAAACGTGCTCGTCGCGGACCTAAAGCAAAGTGGCCTCACCTTGAAGCTGAAGCTGACCTGAAGCAGTGGATCGTGGCCCAGCGGTAAAATTAGGTACCGTAGTTATTTCGATTGAAAACAGAAAATATTGATTATGAAAACGTGACGGATACGAAATTTTAAGTTTTTATCCCGAAATGTTGATTTGGTCCCGATACCGTAAGTTGTTGTAAAGTCACCGTAGTAGCCATAATATCCAACCCTAGCAAAACAAAACTAGAACAATATATGTTATGTAGTTACGTTTTTCAAACAATATGTTGAAATATCATTATGTGTAAAAAAAAATTGTGACATAGCCCACACCCTTATATAACCCGCACCGCACCCCCACCCCCCCCCCCCCCCCACCCCCCCCGCGGGGTTTGTAAAATCTGGTATAACCCGCGGGATATATGCGCGAAAATACGGTACTTTCGATCATTTTCTCAGGCACTCTCACTTACTTTGTCTTGTAGTTCTGTTGTCAAAAACTAAAAAGTTGGTCACCATGAGTGATTTTTTTTTTCCTTTAAGATTTGGTCAGTGTTATCAAACTTAGCGTACAGTCATATAGCTTTATAGTACCGTATTTTCTGGCCTATAAGTTGATACTTTTTGACTTGAAAGTCAGGTCTGTCTTATACTCCAAATCGACTTATATATGGATTGTGTCATTGAATGTTTATATAAGTTATGTTCATGACTACAGGTAATAAATAAACTACAACATGAATGTGCTTTCAATTATAACAAAAATCACAAGCATGTTAGCATCGGTAATGCAATTTCATGATATGGAATATCATACAAAGACACCATTACTAGAGTAAAATACGAAGCCAAGATATTGACCTGGCCTTGTATATAGATGAAGGATGGAAAATTTACACAATTGGTGAATTTGACTTGTACTCCAAATCAACTTGTAGGCTGGAAAATACGGTATTTTCTTGAGCTGTTCATCATCACATCAAAAGTGGGGCATTGTAATCTACATCTCATTCATTTATTTTTTTAAGCTATGATTTTTAGGTTAGTTTCTCAAGATATCTTATTTGTAGCTTTTTTTATGTATCTTTTTCTGGATACAATGTGGTATTATGACTCCTATCATTCCAGACTTCATAGTTCATGATTCGTTGTCTTTGTTCATTCACTTAAAAGTCATGTCCAACTGCATATTCCCAGATCAGCCCTTTCATAATGCAATATCAGATCAGGATCTATGCAGTTTGTTAGGAGAAATTAGCAGCATTAAAAGATAATGTAGACCCTCATCAGCCTGTGCATTATGCAATGGCAGATCAGGGTCAGTTGTTTTTTGTATTGGAGCTGACTTATAAGTGAATATTTATGGTAGTGTATTAATTATAACTTTTCCTGTCTGTTTTTCATTCTAGGAAATGCTAAATGAGTATGGTTCAGTTATATGGGCAGATCCTTCGGAATATTTCATATCTGGTGATGTGGATAGAAGCGTCAAACAAGCGCAGAAAGTGGGAATATCTGCTTGGACGATAGATGATCCAACATCCACACTTACACATCCAAAAATGTTTGAATTCTTTAAGACTAAAAAAGAAAAATATTATTTTCATCATGCTGTGAAATCTACACATTTGATTATTTACAACACCGATCGTGTTCATCGTGAATTGATGTTGCCATGGGTCAAATGTGCACTCACAGAGGAATGCATAGATCCAACTGGAGCTCAAAGCTCAGGATGTATTGATCGGAGGCCCCGATATATGTATTCTGGTTGTCACAAGTACGACATGTCATCACTGAATGTTATCTTAGGAATTCTTTTTGACTATGTGTCTAATGAATATGCATCAGAGGACAAAATATTTGGAGTGCTTAGTCCAGGAAGTAATTCAACGTCAGTAAAGTATTCCACAAAGTCTAAACTTAGCCAGGTTTAGTTAATCAATAATAACTTGGTTTTTTAATTAAGTCTATATATATGTATGTGTTTACCTATGATGAGCCCTGCTGATTTTTCCACCTAAAATGGCCTGTGCCCCTTAAATGTAGAAAGAGTTCAAATCCAATGAAAAGTAAGGAAAATCCCCGCTCCCCCCCCCCCCACTCCAAAACTGGGGTACAAACAGTACACCCTAAGTGATAAAATATTTGTTGAAAATCCAATTCTTTCTTTCTTTGTAAGAATGAGGGGTATTTTTTTGCAACCTTCAATAATGATGATAATAATTTATTTATTTATAGTGTTTCATTCAGTCAGGACTTCTCTCCCTTGAGGCTCACCTGTAAAGAAATGTTCATTATACAAAAATAATGTTAATTATATTTTAGTTTAATGTCATTAGTATTATAACTGCTAAACTCAGTTATAACCTATTAGTTAAATATGTACATACAAACATCTTTTTGTATATAATTTGTACATAAATATGATGATTTAGTTGTTGATAATTTGCACTGCATGAACAAGTTTGAATTGTATTCTCCCAAGTGAATATCATGGCTGCTAGGTGGCAACCATGTTGATTATTGCCTGCAGTAAACATGCATTTTTATCCACAATAATAAACAGATTTTGACATTTGCAAATTTATTTTCTACCCTTAACTGCTACATTCTTTTAATCAGGAATGAAAATTTATGTAAACATTTAGTTCTTTTAAATATTAGTATAGAGTCTATGTTATGACCAAACAGATGATTTAGTCTTCAATAATTTGCATGCATTGTCATTTTAACTTTTTTTTTTCAAGACATATGTAAGCAAATTAATTTTATAAAATGCATCTGTTAATTTTCACCAGATTTTAGACTTGAAAAAATAAGATTAAAGCACCTAAAATTAAAGAAATGTTCTAGTCAAAATATATTGTTACTTTTATGTCATATAGAAGTCATTATCAATATAGACTTCACATTTGTGGTGTGACAACTGTTGTAATACTAAAAAATATAAACCATGCAGACGTTTTATATTGGCAACACTTTCTACACCGTAATACTAAATCATTTTGAGAGCATTGTCAGCTTATTTTGTTTAGTTGACATGGAAATTTTATTTTATTTTTCTTCAAAGTTCTACAGATGCTCTGTTCTTCTCTGATTCTACAAGTGTTTTACAAAATTACATAACTAAATTTTCCATATTCTAATTGCTTGTTTGTAACCACTTTAATATGTGTGTGATGCACCAGAATTACCCAGTGCTAATGTGAGACAGTACGAACAATAGTAAACCTAGTGATTGGCCTTAGAAGAGACTTGCATGGATGGCAAGTGTGGGAGCCATTGAAATGTTTTCTATTTGTATTGTGTTTCAGCAGATGTTTGAATATTTTATCAAATCATGTATGATTTTTTGGGAGTGAGAGTTTTTGTTTAGAATGCACACTTATGTTTGATTTTTTTGACAAAACTACTGTATGCATTTTTACTCGGCTTTTAACATACAATTCAGTAAAGGATAATCTTTCAACAAACATCCAGGCTATGTTTCTGTAAAGTATCTTCACTTGGGGAATACATTCAGCACACATGTTTAGCATGAAAAGTGCGATTAAAAGATTTTATTAACCTTTGTAATAAACTAGTCTTTTTTTTAACCTGTTTATGCATACAGAAATATAAATTGAAGCTTTTGTGGATAATTAATACTACTTAATTAGTTTAATCACATGCTGGAATACTTATTGAAAGTGAGTACTGTATTTCAAAATCCAATGCTATGGTTTCGATGGGTAAAGGCACTCAGTTCCCATTTCCTGAGTATAATATAGCCCATTACATGTTAATAGTACAGTTAAAGCAACAAAAATAAAAAATAAAAATTGAATTTGGGTTGAAAATTAATTTTAATTATTGTGTTGAATTTGATTTTGTAGCTTCAGAATCATTATTGGATGAGTTCTAAATGTTTTGTTGAACTGAGACTAATTTTCAAAATATACTGCTTTAAATTACCATAACTCAGAAACAAAGAAATGCAAAATTTGGATTGCTTTTGAAAGTCTCTTGTCGGAGTGCCAAAACACTTAAAACTGGGGGCTTAATGGAACCTAGGCTCCTTAATACAGGATACACATTTTTTGTTTCTAAAATGTCAGATATTAAAAAATCTTAACCAATTTTATGATTCTAAAATATAAGCTCCCATTATTTATGTTAAACTTTTAACTTTTCAGGTTTGACTGATAATCTGATTTTTCCTTCATTCAGTATTCAACATATAAGTATTACCTCTTTTTATTGATTGACTTTTCTTTTGTTGAATAAATTGATAAATGTTATTTTTAGTTGTCTTATGAAGCACTCTCAGAATAAATTATAACAAACCGAATCTGTCTTCTTGAAAAGAAATATTTATATTAGAGCCCCATATTGTGATGTGAAGCCATATAGTATTCTGTTTCCATCAGTCCAACATTCTTTCCATCCATGCACACTTCTTGAGATCAGTGTAGCTTAGCAACCATATAAGGCAAAAATTAAAATTAATGCCATGTGATAAATGAACTGCCTTATACCTGGACATTTTGATTTACAACTTTTGTCTTTTCATCTCCATTTATTGCGACTTTTTTCAGTTAAGATATTTTCATAACAATTGTTGTAATCAGTAAAGCTTTTGAACCATTCCACATAGTGTAATCCATTTCAAAATGTACAATAATATATGTAAATGTGCTTCTTGTGGAATTTGTATCTTTTGCTTCATTTTTGACAAGAGTTCCTGGTCTTTTCAATCAGTTCTAAATTCTGACACACATTTACTTCTATTTATAATGATCCTGATATCAAGCCCATACACAGGAAGAATAATTAAGCTATGTATTAGTTGTTTACAATTAATAAAATAAACAAAATGTAAATCAAGTCAAGCAGAAATGAACTCAATTTTGGACAAGGTCAATTCCAGCTAGCAATATTACATTAAAATAGCATATAATGAAATTTAGAGAATTTATTTTTTTAAATTAACAAACAATTAATTATACAGAACACATGTCCAATATTTAATGTTTTTAATTGACTAACGAATGAGATAAAACTGCATTGTTGCAACATGGAACTCGTCTTTTGCATTGCTAGTCACATGACCACAAATCTCACAGCCTACATGGCCATGTCTTAAGAGATCTAATAGTCGTGTGATATCAACAATACAGCTATGTCCCATGTTATACACAAAATTAAAAAATATATACTGAAAATCATGCAATGTTTGTATAAAAAAACAAATGCACATCTACTTTGCCAAACATTTATTTCAAAACCTGTTTATGTTGCAACAACCTGGAGAATGCCATATCCCTCAAGCATAGAGCATGTGTGGGCAATGTTTTTGCTGGTATCAGGTGACTACTGCATTGACATTGACTCAGTTTGATGAGTCTGACTTTCTTCAAGCAGCTGTGTCACTGATAGGTTCCTGGTGACTCCAGTATTCTTTGAAAACATTCCCTGATCACATTAACATTTAGAATCTAAGCCCTACTGCCTCCAAAATACAACCCTCTCGGAGATGAAATATTCATCGTATTGTCAACAGTATATAGAAAAAGGGTAATAACTCTTGCTCATTATCATCTTGCCAGCTTTAGGTTGTGTTACTTTTAAACTTTAATTGTGAACTGATCATTCACTACACCTCCCAAATTCCATTTGAAATTTGTCATTTTCATATGTATTAAGGACTATCATAGAGGTGGTGTATGTTATTTTTTTAAGTTTGATTATAATTATGTGATTATTGTCACCTCAGCAGACTTGGCTTCATTGTTCTCTAACGACATGGCTCTAGATGGCTATATCATAATAGAATGTGTTGAAGTTCTTGTTCAGGTACACTATTTATCATCCATGCTATAAGGGGCATCTCTAGCATCCTTATTGCAATTAACTATGCATTTCATTTTGTCTTTTCGCGGGCCAAGTGGTCTAAAGTGCTCTCTGTTACGGATCACTGCCATCTCACCTCTGCGTGGGTTCGAGTCTATGATTTGGGTAATGTAGTTATGTGAGAAAGCTTGCCAGTAGCTTCTCGTGGGTCGGTGGTTCTTTCCAGGGGTTTTCCCAGGTTCTTCCTCCACCAGTAATACTGGCTGCCATGTGTAGCCTATCTTGTGCTGAAAAATGGTATTAAACCTTACAACAGCAGTTTGTCTTTTCTCAATTGTCATTTCAGAATCAACTATGATGACTAAGTATGCTAAATGCAAAAATTCAAAGCCAGAAAGAAGCCCATGACTTGTGTTTCACATGTATAAACTATACATCATTGTGCACCTTGCAGCACATGTGTCAGTTAGTTGAAGAATACATAGTTTGCACTAGTGTCTTTTGAATTTTCACTTTGTATTCAAGGGAAATAAATTGTTTTATTGAATAAATTGAATTTTACGAAATGTGACAGTTTCAATCCTTTTTGCTACTTAAAGACCAGATGATTGTAATATATATATATATATATATATATATATATATATATATATATATATATATATATATATATATATATATATATCATTACAACCATTTGGTCTTTAAGTAACAAAAAGGAATGAAACAGTCACATTTTGTAAGATTCAATTTATTCAATAAAACAATTTAGATATATATATATATATTGTTTTCAGCTATACAAATACCGGTAGTGTTTATTAGTTTTATCAAGTTCTGATTTGTGATATAGGCTTTCTATTTCCTTATGATAAAGCGTTGCAGACAACTCAACGGCAAAACCCGTAAACAGGTCCATTAGTGCACTCCGCCTACATTTGAGCCATTGTCTCTAGGGTCCCTCCATTCCTCCACAAGTTTCAGAAGAGTTGTTGGACATCCATACACACACCCTTTCTAAAAGCAGTAGAAATATTTTGAAAAATGTTAGCAAATTGCATTTGGATTCGTTTTATATTGAAGCCTTTGCAATGTAAAAGGCTGGCTGGTCTATTGATGTCCTTATCGTTAAGACCAACGCTTTTATAAACTGGGTTTACCTGCACTGCTTTAAAACGCTCTGTGAATTTCACTAGGCCAATTCAAACAGTAAAAGGAACAGTAACTTCTGGGCATAAAACTGGTGCGCATAATTGGAGTATTTTAATGAGTGTTATAAATCCTGTAGATTTGTTTTATATCAAGGCCTTTAATAATTTTTTATATCAAGGCCTTTCATAATTTTTTAAACCTGTTTGGAAAAAAGGTTTCCATTTCAGAGTTGGTTATTGATCATGTCGTTTATTGTTATGAATGCTTGTATGCTAGGGTGAACCATAGTTATATCAAAAAGATCCTTTGACCTGAAGGTTTTTGTGATATTAATGTAGTACTCATTGAAACTTTCTCAGACGTTCCTTTGTTCAGTAATCAGGGCATCCTTTACAATTAACTTAACTTCTAATTTTGGTTGATTTGAAAGGTTTAATTGTAGACCAGAAGTCATTACACCACTGCATCTCTCAAAGAAATAATGTCTGAAAGATTGTTTTCTGAGTTTAGTGACAACATTTCAGTTTTTTAAGTTCACAGAATCATTTAATTTATATTTATTAAATTTGTTATGGACCATGCGCTCTGTATCTATTATTCTCTGTTCATCACTGTTCATGTTTGTGTGCGTGGTGGGGTTGTATTTGGGGAGTATGATACCATACGCTCTGTATCTATTTTTCTATGTTCATCACTGTTCATGTTTGTGTACAGGGTGGGGTTGTATTTGGGGTGGGGTTGTATTTGGGGAGTATGGTTTGCTTTCTTGGAGCATGATTGTCATTTAATTTTCAGGAGCCCAATATTTATTATCAGTATCGTCAAGCGTGTCAGTGACATGAAAAAGTAATTTTTCAGTATTAAGGAGATTGTTGCAATGTGTTGTTGATGATGTAATTTTGTTTATGTGTAGAAATGAAAGTGAGGAAATCTGCACAAGCAGTCACGAGTGCTAAAGGAGATAGTGGATTAACGCCAGTTGCTATAGATGATCACACACACACACACACACACACACATGCATACATACATAGTATTGTGTTGAAACGTTAGTATATCGTTTTGTTTTCATATTTTAATTTTTGCTGTTCATCGTGGCTTTTCCAAACTGGCTTACCTGCTGTTAACTGTTTTTTTCTTCCCCTTTTCACTTATCTGTTACACACTGTTTTTCCCCATACGGCTCGCGCTTCGTTTTCTCCATCTTTGGCTTAACTGCATGAACTTATGGTGAGGCATATGTTTGACTTTTCTGGCGATGGCATCAGTGACAGCCTTCGGGTTAAAATTTTGCTTTAAAGATTTTTTTCAAGTGCAATTAACGGCGATTAACAATTACGCAGATGCTGGTGAGAGAACTACATAAGATTACTGGGAAGAATTAATGCAATAAAGTAAAATAACAAATTATGCAAGAAAAATAACAAACTTAAATCAAACAAATTAATAGTGGTAATTTCAATTAAACTTAAATTATATCAACAAAATATAATAGTAGTGTCTAATTTAGATTTATTTCATCATCATAACGAGTGGTGAAAAGAGTGCAATGTCCACGACTAATTGCATTACCTTCCTCCCGACCTTGTTCCAACGTTTCCTATTTCCTCAAGTCTTTCTATTCCGACTGCCTCATTCTTCTTGGACTTCCTATATTTTACTCTGTACTATTGTACTATTACTAATGACTATTTAACACTGATCGCAAGTTCCACTGTCTCTTTCTCAAACCCGTTTTAAGATATCCGGTTAATTTCATTGAATCAGAACACTGACCCCTTTGAACTTTATATATAGTTACCTGTAATTCCATGTTACTAATATATGTATATCACACTATTAAATCTACAAGCTCGTGTGACACCTAGGCCTACATGGATTAGTGGTGAAACAATACATATGTCCCGCGAATTGATACGATACATGTGATGCTATTCACTCTTTCAAAGATAGGTGGTGCCCATTCATGTATGTTTGATTGTATTTCCAGTATGCAGATTACAGATATAGATATAGTTATCATATTTATATGCAATTTTATCGATGACAATGAAACAAAAATACTTTCAAACAGACTTTTTGTTGCTTATCTGTGAGTTTTATACAATGTTTTAGGTAATTTAATGGTGGCTTCATTTAGCCACCAGGCCCTTTGTTTTGCACTGCATGAATGTTTTGAAAACATCTTATTAGCAATTTCATGTCTAGCTTAAACTTGGAAGACCTTACAATGTTATCTTCGAAACAAGAAATAAAGCAATTTCCCCGTGCGAAGAAAATCTCATCTAGAACAAATCCGGGCATGGAAATGAGAGTAAATACCAATACAATCCATCACATTGTACTCCCTGCATATGCAAAATACTGCTGTGGTCACAGGTACATGTATTTGTTAGTAGAGGAGGGAAACTATTGACAACACCCTGGCATATTCCAAAACTTTTTAAAATTAAATTTTACACAATGTGATATATTTAATCTGTTTGAAATCTGCCACTTACTGATTCTGTGGTGTGTTTTTTAAAAAATATTATTCCATCAGCACCTTCATTCATTGGTTAAAATTATCTGTATAAAAATTTAAAAAATACAAACTTGTTCCCAATGTACAATTTAAGGACAGATGTTTGCAGGATTTTATCTTAAAGGGGTCTTCACCCTTTGTCACCGAAAGAAGGGTAGAGTAGAAAAGCAGAAGGGAGAGGAGGAAACAGTTACGGTTAAATATTTACCTAACACTTCAATACCTCACATTTTTCTTTAATGTACACTTTTTATTTCGGAAAGCAAAATCTGTATAAGATGTCACCTTTATCAATATTGATACTAGTGCGTAAATTATTTCCGGGCACACTGTTCCTTATCAGCGTATGAATCGTTCTAAAAGGGCAGATGCATAGCTAGCTTTGTCAGCTTGAACATGTTGAGAAACTGATCTTTGAGGCTGTTATTTAGAATTTTCCATACCACACAGATATTATCTTTTTGGATACATCTGCTCCAAAATAGTATTTTTTACTTACACAAACTTACTTCTTAAATCAGAAGTTTACTGAATACCATACCAGATTTCTGATCTGTTTCATAGTGCTATATTAGAGTTTTTAGTCAATCAGGGTCATAGTTTTTCTGGTACAGACAGAGGTATTTAAAATAAATATATGTACTTAATTTCATTTTTTTCCCATTCTTATTTATTCAGTTTAGCTTAACCCTGATATGGATATATGGTTTTGTAGCATAAAATTTACTGGGCCAAATTGATTGATTAAAAAAATGTAAAATTGCATTAAACTTTTAAATTGCCTCTATTTTAATTAGGCAAATTATTCTGCCCTTTCTACATTTAATTTCAAAACACCAATGAAAGGGAAACTGGCCGTCATGCCCTCTATTTGTGTTCTTCCAACATGTACATCTGACTCGTATTTAATACCATTTTCGGGCTCAGAATCACTCACAGGTATCTCCATTAACAATTTCCCAGCTACACTAATCCAATATAATTCATAACTATACAATTATTGTCATCATCACTATCACCAGCAAGTATTTGGCGCATGAATACGTAATGAACCACGCCGGGAATTAGACATTTTTGGTTTTGCTAGGTTGCATATATTTTTTTTACACGCACTTGTAAAACTTCCTTCATGGAAGCTTCAAACTACGCCATTATTCCAGGGCACAATGTGCCAATCAAATTTAGTTTAACAGCCATTTTTGTCATGCCTGAAGACCTCAGTTGTGTAAACATTTGCCTACCGAAAAAGAGATGTCGCAACCTCGTCCAGCACATTTTTATACGCGGGACATTCAGTTAATTTGCGGGAGTTCTCGCGCATCACTTTTCTCCAGTTCTTACATATTTTGCGCGATTCATACAATTGCACTCCCTGACAGCATATATGTGTAAGTGCTTCATTTATCGATGAATCTTTTTAACCCTAGTAATAATTAAACATTCATAAGCGCCAAATATGTTAGTTAATGTTCCAGAAATATACCCACTCCTCAGGGTGTTCATACAAACTGGATGTTCGTGAGTCAATTCCATGAATTATCGTGAAACTTAAATAAAAACCTACATAGTTTTCATTTATATTGATTAATTTTCATCGATGTTGATTAATTTGTATCGACATTGACGTAACCTACACAAAGACGTACAGACACACATATATTGAATCTACATATATTTTCACTGATTGAGGTATGTGCAATTAATGCTAATGAGAGTTACACGAATGGCCACGACTATCAAATTCTACATATATTTTCATGAAAATTTCTCAGTATTTTAAAAGATAATGACTATGATTTTTCGCCCACAATTTTCGTTCGAAATATGTCGATGTCCATGAAAATAAAAGAACATAAATAAATAAATTAAAAAGAATAATAAATATGTAATAAAATGACAGTATGTTCGAAGGAAAAAATATGTATGTATGTTTCAAATTATAAAAATTTACATTGTATACAAACATATACCAATGATGTACACTCTGGGCTTTTGTTTATAAAATAAAATATGAATTATGAGTTAAATAAATGTACAAAAGTTATACGACATCTCCATTATAGACTATATAATCTGCCATTCATGTTGATAATATTTCTTTTTCGTTCGGAAAGCTATGACAGCTATACTTCAAAGACTATGCCCAATTTCTGGATACGATTTGAAAGTATTATTTCAAAATACTGTTCAGTTTAGTATAACGTGTTTGTTTCCATTCATAAAAGGGACCATGCTAGGAAATCCAAGCCAGTTTTGGAAGTAAAATCAGAAACTACACAGAAAATTGCCATCGTTTTCAGCGTACATTAAAAAACAAAATTATTCTTTATTTTGTGTAAGTCTTTAGTCTTGTATATACGCATACTGACGTACAGTTTTTGGCCTCTTCACCAACAGCAATAGTTTGGAGGAGGGGTAAGCCTGTCTTATTTATCATGCATTTTTTAATACCAGAGGACTTGTTTTAATATTATAAAAGAAGTTTGCCTGATATCATAAGTCGTTAAAATTTTAACTTAAAAAATAACTTGTCTCTCACTATGGGTGTAGTTGGATAATAGTGTTCCCGTTATTCGTCCGTCTGTCCATCATAATGCTGAGCGCCTAGCGAGGCAGTTGTTGGTACCATTTTTATATAAGTCTTTGGTATGACTCGGCCGTGGATTGAACCCACAACGCGGACGTTCCAACCACTAGGCTACCGAGGACTGTCGGCCTGGTGTCAGGATAATGTGACTGGGTGGGACATGATGCTACATATCTGCGGCATGATGACCCAATGCTAGACATCACTATAAACTGCCATACTGCAGACATCGTAGAGATATGACTGAAAACTCGTTAAAGTTACGTTGAAAACCCCAAATACAAAGTTATTTATTACTTAATCAGTTTCACAACATTTGGTCATTGTACAGAAAGTTATTTATTAACCAATCAATCGGTTTCTTGGATTTACCAATGTCTCCTACCCAAGTTTTCAAATGGGCAAACAAATTTGCGTGCTCTTATAAATGTATTCTTTTATATACCAGATGTCAGAAGAGATGTATCAGACACATTGTGCCTTTTTTGCTGTATTGAAATGTTTTCATAATATTTGAGATGAATATCTTTAAAGGACTCATCTACCATGTTTTCAAGAGTTTATGCTGCGCAAGTAAAACTCCAACTGGCAAGTAAAATCCGATATTTATTTGCCTGAGGCCATGTAAACTTTTAGAGCAATTGTAATATCTGTACAGGGGTACTCTCTGTATTATTTTCGTGATTGGGATGGCAAGCAAGGTAAGTTTTCGTGAATGAACATTCCTGTGTTTGATTTGTTGATACTTTGCTTGGTAGAGATTACAATGTTTGTCATTTTGTTGGTAAGTCTTCAGGTAAAATGAAACCCAAAAGCATTCGTATATAATGCATATATCGATATTCATGTTTTGAAAAATGACTATAATATGAAACCACGATGATCTTTGATATAGTTGTTGTATGATATATTACAATATTTTCACAAAGGGTGGAAAGTTATAATTTTCTTAGTTTAAACATAAACTTGCCTAACTAGATATCGACGATACGGAAAGAAAGAAACAGCATTTAATAAAGGAAAGGTGTAGGCTTTCTCTACTTTGATTATAGGAATAATACGAGACAAAAACCAAATGAAACTCAAACACACTCTAATCAATATTTACTTAATGAGGAAACACGATTATCTTAACTGTGCAAACAACATAGGATTTAAAACATGTGGGAAAATATCAGAGAAATCGACCTCGTGCTGTGAAATGAGGGTCACATGATATAAAAAGGCTATGTAATGGGTCATACTTTTGTATATAATAGATTAACATATTAATCCGGTTCAGTTCAATTGCATACGGGGCCGTAGAGAGCTATCACGGTCCCTGGGGTAAGAAACACCCAATCCTCTCCTCGTTCTTGTTTAAACAAAAAATTTCTTTAACAAATATAAAAAAAAGTGTTGTTCGGCCCGCCGACCCCCGACCTCTCCCCTTCCCCCTCCCGCCCCCTTTGTTAGCCCTTATTATAATGATCAACATCACACGTATTGGCCTTCGCATTAGTCCAATGTTTTATCAAAAATTCATTCGGACAACCTCGGCTTTTTTGTTAACATGACATTAGTATGCCTTGGAGCAGCTATAATTTATAGAACGTCGAGGTTGCGAATATACTCAGATTAACCTTCAGAAGAAACACTGTTTGATCTCATTGAATTGAATGCGCCAAGTTTATGTAAGTAGGTAGATATTCATTATTCATCATTTGTTAAAGAACGTGATTGATGGGATACAATTACGGTACATAGGGGACCAACCATTTATCGGGGGTGGGGGGCATGGGCTAGGATATTTTTTCGCCCTAGGGCAATGCGAATGAGGCAACCGCCTTGGGCACCACACTTTCAGGGGCCCCGCGCTCCTGACGGAAATAACTCCGCAATGCAATTATTTTGCTTGGGGTTCCGCTCGTCGCTTGCTGCGTTGGGCCCTCGCATAGTCCTACCCGTAAGACGTATCACATGTTGATCTTGATTT
Organism: Unio delphinus; assembly: GCA_029339505.1. Lineage (NCBI taxonomy): Eukaryota > Metazoa > Mollusca > Bivalvia > Unionida > Unionidae > Unio > Unio delphinus. The sequence goes on from JAQISU010000068.1 coordinate 1,462,318, forward strand.
GAGTGCTACGTCTTACGAGCCTAATGACGCCATAGACATAGTGTAGTTAGTTCCGATGTCGTCGAAATCGGAACGATAAATCAAAGTTTCAGGAATATCGAACATACTTGGCAACCTATATAGACACTCTTCCACTAATATATGTTTAATTAATTATACTTACTGCGCTGTTTTTATCCAAATGGAATCAATAGTTGACACTTGCAAACGGACGCATTTTTTGTTCACTTGACATACATTTGAATTTGCTGAAATGCGACAGTTGTCGAGGTATGCCGAAATATGTTTAAGTTAGGTTCTAATCGGAAATATTGTTTGAACGAAACGAAATATTGCTTGCTGTTCAAATAGGCAATATAGAAATAATTTCGTTTCGTGAAAATAAAACAGCTTTATTGAAACTTACTTCGGCATTCCTCAGCCACCATGGCATTGAAACGTGTTTCAAAGGAACATGAAAAATGCGTTCATTTCCTAGTGTCAGAGTTAGAGTCGATCACGATCAGACAGCAAAGTAAGTAGATCAATAACTCTTAAATATGTGGATAAATGTTGATACTCATTGCCAAGTATGAAAATTTCACCTCTTATTCTCTGTTCAGTATATTTAAAAACACTACACAGCGCTGCTCTTTAGGCAGTAAGACACAGACGCGAGCAAACATAAATATCAGCGTCGGGGCCTACATTGTAGGACTAGGCCCTCGCACATCATAGGACCGTTTCTGTCAGGTAGATTGGTGTTTTAAAACTAATAAAATTGATACAGTAGGATCTATCTCTCTATCAATCGATAAGAATATAATTTTGTTTGTAATTAAATGTATTTTTAAAAAATCGTATCCCTCCTCGCTAATTCAATGGCTGTTGCGTAAACTATTATATACGAGGTCCATAAGGGGATACCTTAGTGACATTGATTATTCTAAAGAGGGGTGGACAAAGACACTGATGTAAGTAGAAATATATAAACACTCTTGCTTGTTTAGAACAGTCGTTTGTGAATGGGCTGGGCTTGATGCAGGATGTATTTATTTTTTTGTTGTTCATTTTCCAAGAATCCCATTGATCGTGCTTGGACGAATTTTTTTTACTGGCTCTAGACCCAAATAATTCAGGCATTCACAATATGATCTCAGAATATATTTCACTTATGAAGTCGGAAAGTTGATCAAAATATTGTTTTACCAATAGGAAGATATCGTACGGATAGACGAACTGACATACAAATATTGTCCATAACATAGTGTACGTTTTTTAACTGGCAAAGTACGATGAATGGAGAGGTAGACGATTGGACGAATCTAAATATAAGGAAATTAAATCTAATGCAAACTAACCTCGTTACACTAATTTTCCCAAACTATGCAACTAGTCGATCGTTCGGCCTGTCTCAAAGTATGTCGGTTTGAAAATTTAGTTACTCCATATATTTTTTATCCACCTGCATATGAAAAAGATGGAGCTCTGACAGGTGACCTGTTCATACAGTAGGTTTGTAAGTATTGTTGCTGTTATAGGGTTTAACGCCATTTTTCAGCACACGATAGGCTATAGATGGCGGCCATTATAAATGGTGGAGGAAGAACCCGGGAAAAACCGGAAAGAGCCACGGACCCACGAGAAGCTACTGCCAGGCTTTCTCATATACCCATATTTGCCGAACCCGAGACTAAACCCACGCAGACAGAGGCGAGATGACAATGATCCGTAACGGTGAGCGCTTTAGACCACTCGGCCACTAGTGGCCCCTGGTTAGTTATGTTTAGTAGGCACGTAGATTTAAAAAAAATATAGTTAAGCCAGTAAGTAAATAAGTGATTATTCGTTCGTTATCAATACAAAGGACACATACATTTTTATCAGTTCGTGAACAGGATATATGCATGAATGCATTTTATGAACAGATAATTCTAGCATGTTTATGTTGTAAGATGTCGTTATTTCCATAGCGTTTTAATCTAATGTATACAGTTCTTTTTTTTAAATCCTGTACTAAAGGCTCAAACAAGGAACACTGGAAGAATTGGGAGGACGAGTGAAACCAAGGGTTGGTTAATAACCTATTCTTTTGAAGTGAAACCTTTTTATCACTGAAACTGAATCCAGATAGAATTCCGTACAGCTTATAAACCATCAAACTTCTTGCCAGTCTACACCACTCGATTTAAATTGGTAGAGGTCGAAAACAATACACACAACATATTCTCGCTGAATTTGCGTCGTGTTATGGAGTATTTGTGAAAATGCATTCCCCAAAAGAACGTCCGCCATTGTAAACTGTAGATATTTCTTTATATTCAGGGTACAACACGACAGGGTATCCTTTGGGTAATTGCTGAGTCAGCGTGGAAACAAAAAATAATATGGATGGCATAACGCCTGCCAGCATCAGCGGGGTATTGGACAAAGACAAGGTTAAAGACCAGGGTTTTGATTTCGATAAACATTCTGTAGAATGCATCGATTACGAAAATAAAGATGTACATAAAGAAAACTTATGCTGTAGAGGAAACGCTGACACAAATACTAATATAAATTCCAAAGTACAACCTGCCAAGAAGGTAGATGAGGGTCATGTTGAAGTGGAAACGTTTATCCAAGGAGATTTGGCTGAAGAAAAAAGGAAAGATGAACGAAAGGCCAAAAGCGTTAAGTTTGATGCTGTAAAGAATGAACAAACAATATTATCGACAGCAGAGCGATTACTTAAAGATCAAGGTAGTTGTGCGAATTCCAAGAAGAAAAGTGCTGAAATTAACGATGACAGAAATATAAACGAAGAACTTAATAATCACCGTGACTATGCGGACGCTCCTTTTGGAACGAGGGAACGACCATCATCTCCATTTAACAAATACAGAAAAAGTTTAATCGAGGAGTCTCCAGACGCTTCAGATATTATCAGTGATAATGGAAGTATGGAACATCAAGAGGAGGATGTCAAAAATGGATGTGTGTATTATAATAATAGTAATGATGATATAGATCAATATAAATGCTCAGAAGGAACGATTCTAAACGGAAATGGGGCTAGTAGGTTCAAAATCTTAAGGAACACCGTTCGCCGTCTGGAAAGACCTTTGTCTGTTTTTGTCGTCACTGTGTCTGTATTACTGTTCATGGCAGATATTGTTACCGATTGCTTGTTGGCTGGAGAATATTACACTGAAGCAAAGATGGAGCTATTCTCTGCAACGGTCGTGTTTATCATCGGTCCTGCTGTAATTATGTCCATCGTGGATCTATCCTGGTTGTACATTGACATAAAAGAGAGACATTCTTCAAAACCAAGGAATAATGAGTGGACCAACATGAAATGGATTCTCACACTTCGTGTTCTGCTTGGAGTTTTCTCCTTCGGAAGAATTGTGCGGTATTAATTTTTATCATATTCTTTAAAATATTTTATTCAGTCAGAAGTGCCGACAGTTAAATTAATGAATACACAAAATTGTAAAATTCAAATGACAACAATTTAATTTAAGTCATTTCTCAAATAAAATTAAAATTAAAACCCTATCACTCGTCATTCACTCGACCAAATGACAGTCTGTTTCATCATCTGACTTAGTGTGATAGATTTTCCGCCTGTCCTGTGTCCTACTTATCTGTATGATATTTCTGGACTGGTAATCCAATTTCCTCCAGTCCGTCTAACTTCTTCCTCCGTTCCTCATTTTTCTTTGTCTCCTAGAGACTCGGATTAACTGCACTTGGGTATATTTACCTCTGTCTTCTACAGTTCATCTGGTCCCTAAAATCTTCCTGTATTAACACACAAAGACATTAGCATAGCATATTGCTCTAGCTAACTCACACTAAACAACAATATCATCGGATAAGCCATTACCTTCTTTGGTCATGCATTCGTGCCCATCGAAATACCCATTCTCTCTGTGTACACGGTATACATGTATATAGATTCTCAATCTTATTATCCAGAAAAATATCACATACTCTGACGCATTTCTGTAGATTGCACTTCTACAAAGTGTACACAGATATCCACATATCCATGCACTGATATATCCTTACACATGATACTCCTACAAAGTATACACAAAAAGACAAATCCCTATTAACTATTGTTGCACACTTAAATCATTATATAATGTTTATAATTCATTTCAACATTTTCAAATCTATAAAATCAAATTAATAAATGCAAGAGGATACTACGAATTAACCTAATAGCGAATTATAATATTAATTTTTACCATAAACATTGCTCTTATCTCAAAATATGCATGTAAATCAAACACTACAAATGAGTCGAACCCTACAAATGGTATTCTACGTACTAAAGTGTACATACTGCAATAATTAAAGTCCAATTACTTTGCAGTAATATATTGCAACAATCGCGCAAATAGTCACAGACCTGTACTGAAGCTCCTTGCAATTTCCAGAATAACAAGTTTCCCGCCAATTTCGAATGACGTCGGAGTAGCTTATCTTCCCTTATAATTCCGCAAGCTGGTTTTGCGACGACTAACATTTAATTCTCAAGATAATATATTTAAGCTTGCGATTCTAATGATGCCCACGCCTTGCTCAATTCCGAGTGGATGTTGATATTCAAATAATTATCAGACACTGACCCCTCTCAACATTCTGTCAAGGGTGAATTTACGAACTCCACTTGATGTTCCTTTGATCTAAACACAGAATCCCACCACTTATCTGTAAAACATGTGATGACAATTATTATGTAACTGGCTGCCCCAAATACAGCCAATTACAAATTTTAAGGCCATGTCAATTAACTGGCTTGACACCTCATAGTTCGCCGAAATGACCTTCATACATATTTACGGCGCGAAATTATTAGCCTCAGGGTCTAACATATACATGTTGCAATCTGGTTAATCCTTACAACGTGACACACACACACACACACACACACACACACACACACACACACACACTACTTTATTGTTGAAATTGACTCCTTTTCTAAATAGATATTCAAAAACATCTACTTGTACTTGTATTCTAGGGCTTGTTGTGATATTCATCCCGTTTTAATGCCGGCTCTTGCTTTATTTGGAAAATGTAAGGCGGCCCGAAAACTAACTGTTGGCCGTTCGAATGTTCATTTGTTCCAAGGTTTTATGTCCGAACTAGTTTTATACAAGAGTCATATTTTGAGAACATTGTAACCGATATTTCTGTTATTCCGAAGTTTAGCACGTTCGAATAATAAAAGGGTCTATAATTCAAAGGTTCATTGATCACAACTTAGAAGAAAACATTTTAAAGATTTACAAGTGTAAAGGTATGTTATCTTTGGTGAAGATAACAAGTGTTCATTAGTCTGAACATATTTGAAAAAGTTTTACAAGTTCGAAGTACTTTTGTTCATAAGGTATTTTAAAATGGGGTACCGGTAATTGGTTTGAAGATTAAATAATTTGAAGGTATTTTTATTGGTCCGAAGGGTCACTGGTCCAGAAGGTTCATTGGGCCAAAATGTAAAAAGTCTGAATATATCCGAATATATGCTAAGTTTTGCAGTACTAATCCTTTATTAAAAAAAATCGAACATATTTGAAAAAGAGTTCCAAATAAGGATTTATTGGATAAACATTTTATAATGAGTCCCTAAATAGGATTTATTAGATAAAAAAGGTTAAAATGAGTCCCAAAATAGGATCTGTTTGATAAACATTTATTAATGAGTCCCAAAATAGGATTTATTGGATTAAAAAATGTTAAAATGAGTCATAAAAATAGGATTAATTGGATAAACAAAATGTTAAAACGAATCCCAGAAATAGGATTTATTGGAGAAAAAATATGAAAATGAGTCCCATGTTTTTAAAACATGTTTAAAAACCATACATGTCTTTATTTAGTGAAGAATGAAAACAATTTTAGTTTGATTATTCTTCTTCTGAAATGGGGCACATAATACTGGTGTTACAAACGCACCATCAAATTAAACATTGGGTACGTTATTAAAGTATCTATACAGTTGTTAGTTTGATTAGGATTTTTAACGTAGCTTTCTTTAACAATTTTTCAGTCATATCGCTACGATGTTTGCAGTGAGGCAGTTTATTGTGATGTCTAGCACCGGGGCATCATGCCGCAGACATGTAGCATAATGTCCCACCCAGTCACATTATCCTAACACCATGCCGACCAGTCCTAACACTAACCTCTTAATGCTGAGCGTCAAGCGAGGCAGTTGTTTGTACCATTGTTTAAAGTCTTTACTATGACTCGGTCGAGGATAGAACCCACGACCTCCCGCTTTTGCGGCGGACGCTCTAACCACTAGGCCACCGGAGCGGTTCTTTCTACAGTTACTTCAAACATTACTTTTTATGAAATGATTTCTATTAAGCATACATTCTGTCGTAATGTGGCAAGGACAAAGAGTACACGACTGTAAGAAAACAAAATTAAAATTATTTTTTTTTCAAAATTCTGAGAAGTTACAGAGAAAAACTTGGATTTCCATTCAAAGATAAATAATTTACGTAAATGAAAATTTTCTTTTATAATAAAGTCAATTGTTTAATTTGTCCAAATTAGCATAGAACAGCGTCTACTGGACACAAAAGATCCCACTCAAAGGTACTAAATGCAATAAATGTTTATTAATCACGGAACTCTGTTGTGCCATGATTTGTGGCAGAAGTACAATCATATTAGAAGAAATATTCCATATGAACCTTTCGATATATCTAGCTTTATTACCAGTGCTTTTCCATCAGACCACTGAACTTTCGAACATATTAAACCCTCCTTTCTGATTTTGACTTTCTAAGAATGGAACTTTTTCTAGATTAAAATATCTTTGAGCAAATGCACCTTGGACAACGAAACGTTTGCCCATTCTTTCGGACCAACGCACCTTCGGACATTAAGCCCTATTCTTTACCAATAAACCTTTGGACTAACGTACCTTCAGAACATTGAACGTCAAGGCCACTGAAGAAGCACTCTTTCGGACTGATGAACCTTCGAATCGATGAATTTTCGAAAAAGTGAAACTTTCTTTTTCGAATTATCAAATAGAACCAGTTCAAGCGCATACCTGTTTTATTTTGAAATATTGGGTGGCTTTCTTTCCAGTTCAAAAACTTTCTTAGCAACATCTATATACAGAACGAGTTAGATAGCAATTGTTCTTATTTCTGTTGCAGGAGTGTTCAATATATTTACCATTACCTAATGTTCACGAACATTAAAAAATCAGAAACCGGAAAGAGAGGAACGGAAAGGCTCTATCAGAAATCTCGTGCAAAAGAGGAGAGACGAGATTTCTGTATGTTGGATTTTATTAATGCTTTTACTGAATCTGGTCTACAGTTGATGGTGCAGCTCTTTCTGTTCTTTCAGTATGACCTGAAACTCGACGTTATCAGGGGTGAGTGTGGACATTATTTTAGCCGTGCAATAATTTTATGCTGGTGAATTTTTTTTTAATGAACTCGGGGTGTTATCACCGCTCCGCTGGACGTTCGTAATGTTATTCTCGATTTTGTCTTAGACATAAAAATTGACGGAATTCTGTAGCATACATTTTTTTTCGATAATTGCAAAAAAAGTAGAATATACGTGAAAGGACTTTCTGTATATATAAAGATACTCCTCCCTGGAAAAATAAATACTAGTACACTCGAGCCAAATATATACTAGCATATTCCAACTCGAAATACAATTCGGGCAAATTGTAACGATATTTTTCTTCAATAAAACAAATACAAACAACGTAGGATATACATGTATATAATTTATGTAGGACATAATGTTTCTGACAGTGTGTATATGGTTATAAAATAGAATAGCGGAGAGAACACACAAACTGACATCTTGCGCATTCTAATTAAAATAGTTATATACATTTATTTTTATCCTAAAACTTGTGTGCATCTGTGTCTGCGTAACATCATTACTAATTTTAAGTCTTATCAATAATGATTTATAAATCAACAATATTTAATAGATAATGTAAATAGATTTGTACAATATTCTACAGAACTCGTATATACTTTTTCTAAGATTAGCGATACTGTATACGAGATATTATAACAAATATTCATACTTTTAGGCTTGTGACATAATTAATTAATTAATTATAAGTTTCATTGAGTTACACATGGCTTTATAAAATATAGACGAGTGAGAATAATCCAGAGCTGCAATATGAAGCTCATAACAGTTAATTTTATTGTTTTTATTTTTCAAGTTGATGTATATGTGTCTCAATGCGTTCGTACGTCAACTGAAATCTCAGATCAGAAAGAGTCAGAATTGTTAACACTATATAGATTTTATTAAATCTTCGTACAGTGGTTAGCCAGCTATGCATGTTCAAAAACATGGAAGCTTTTCCAAAGCGGTAAATATAGGTATTTATTAAAATAGCCCCATGTTGAAAGGCTGTGCCCTTTTTGTGCAGATATAGGTATTTATTAAAATAGCCCCATGTTGAAAGGCTGTGCCCGTTTTGTGCAGATATAGTGTATGAGTTTCACTTTGCTGTCAAATGTACCAGGTATGATAATTTGAGAAAGGCATTTGTACATTCATACATTAATTGTATTGCAAATATCATTTTGATCTAGAGAATCAACAATAATGTTAATTAATATCAGAAATTTTTTTGCTATTTATTACTATTTATTTGCAAAATCTTTAAAAGTAAGAGAATTAGTGTTAATTCTGGAATCGTTACGATTTGTGATTGCACAATATTTTTAACACATGCGCGTAATTTGGGTTGATGGCTAAGGTTACACATAAACTGATAAAGATTTATTATTATTATTATTATTATTATTATTATTATTATTATTATTTATTGGTTTATTGTTTACACATGTGCGCGACATGTACTCACCACATGAATCTGACGATTTATCAATAAAACGAAATCACATTATTGGTACAGTAAGTGTTAATTAATTTAGTACCGATAAGGTGATTTCGTGTTGTCATTGATTCCATCTTTTTTATTGATACAATGTCAAACTACTGTGGTACACCCACCACGGTTCTGCACCTTCTCAACTTAAAATAATAATTAGACACATTTATAGTGTTATATCCTGCTTTCAGAGAAGACTGTAGGAGTTCCTAATTTAAAAAAGCAAAACGAAATTGGAAGGTAAAATAAAACAGTTTGCAATATTGAACATATAAAACGTTACACTAATGTTACTAAGAGATTGTTTTCACCTTGCAATATGGTGGAAACTAGGTCACTAAGCTAGTGACATCTTCTCAACCGAATCTAACAGTCCTCAGAACTTTCTTTTTATTCTTTAGGTTACAGTCACAAAAATACAGAACTCCTAAAACAAACACGATATTAGACACAACCGTGATTTCTGGCATAATCCATGAATCAAACAATTTACCAATTTATAGAGTGATTCCTGGCATAACCCATAACATAAACAATTGATCAATTTATAGAGTGATTCCTGGCATAACCCATAACATAAACAATTGATCAATTTATAGAGTGACTTCTAGCATAACCATTAACATAAACAATTGATCAATTTATAGAGTGACTTCTGGCATAACCATTAACATAAACAATTGATCAATTTATAGAGTGATTTTTGGCATAACCCATAACATAAACAATTGACCAATTTATAGAGTGACTTCTGGCATAACCATTAACATAAACAATTGATCAATTTATAGAGTGATTTCTGGCATAACCCATAACATAAACAATTGACCAATTTATAGAGTGACTTCTGGCATAACCATTAACATAAACAATTGATCAATTTATAGAGTGATTTCTGGCATAACCCATAACATAAACAATTGATCAATTTTTAGAGTGACTCCTGGTATAACTCATAACATAAACAATTGATCAATTTATAGAGTGACTTGTGACATAACCCATAACATAAACAATTGACCAATTTATAGTGTGATTCCTGGCATAACCCATAACATAAACAATTGACCAAATTTATAGAGTGACTTCTGGCATAACCCATAACATAAACAATTGACCAATTTATAGAGTGACTTCTAGCATAACCATTAACATAAACAATTGATCAATTTATAGAGTGACTTCTGGCATAACCCATGACATAAACAACTGACCAAATTTTACGAGACAAAGGGCAAGCTCTGGTGCCATAGAACTGTTTGCACTAATTTAAGAAAAAAAATAGGACCTTTACAAAATGAAACATCTCTCTCTCTCTCTCTCTCTCTCTCTCTCTCTCTCTCTCTCTCTCTCTCTCTCTCTCTACCTCTCGACCTCTTGATATTTAACAAATGTTATATACCTAATTGTAAGAGACAGCAAATTTACGCATACAATGTCACCAAAGCGACGAGCAGTATAAGTTTGTAAAGTAAATTTGTAACAATAAAATATCTTTTTTTTTTAGAGTATCAAATATCTGTATTAACATGTTTGCATATGCACAGTGAAGATATTTCATTAGGCAAGTTTGCCGAAATTGCATGACAAAAGTAAATAAATTTATTTTGAAAGTGTTTCCTTTCAGTACGAACGCTTTAGTGGCCTAGTGGTTAGAGCATCTCGGATACGGGAGGTTACAGGTTCAAACCCCAGCCAAGTCATACAATTTTGTATTTAAAAAATGGTACTAGCGTTGACCTGATGCTACGGGTCTTTGGCGTGATGCCGCAGTGAGAGACATCACTTTAAACTGCCACATATAACCTTTTTCAGGATAATTTTAAAAAGATGGGTTCCAAAAATGGAGCAATAGTTTAAGCGGGGCGCGAGTTACCGAGTAACTTTTGAAAATATAAAGTGGGAGATACCATATCTAATGGACATCAAGAAGAAGATGATGAAAGAGTGGGGTATAAAATGGGATTGTCAAGAAAATGTTTTTTTTCCTAAGATGTTTGCCTTTCTGTATCAATTACCTTATTTTCAAGATAATCAAATTTTGAAAGATTGTTAAATTTTTTGCTGAAACAGGTAGAATCTGCATGCCTTTTAAGTTGTATTAATATTGTATTATTATTATTATTATTATTATTATTATTATTTAAAAATCATATCATTATTATTATTATTATTTTTTTTATTATTATTATTATTATTATTATTATTATTATATTATTATTATTATTATTATTATTATAATTATTTTACTATTATTATTATTATTATTATTATTATTATTATTATTATTATTATTATTCCACACCCTTTATTTGATTTTATACAAAATACGTAATTAAGGTGATAATACGAAACAGGTATAGTGAATTATAACAATACAACAAGTACTTCGGTCCGCAGATCAAACGCAGCACGTAATTAGGTTACCGGAAATGTTTGTGGGCATAGCTGTAACAGTAAAATGAAACTTTTCACCTTTGAATATAAGCATTTATGATCATAACACCGAAACAGACATAAAATATACATATAATAAAACACAAATTTCACTCGACAAAACTTATTTCATTGGCATTTATTTCTTAAAATAATGCTGCATATAGGCATTATTGACATTTTATTGGTTTGAAATATCGGTGAATAACAGTGGCCTGAGATATTTTTTGAATGGCAAAACAGAATAAAACATGTCTTTTTTTTAATTAAAGTTGCGAATTGTATGATGTTGAATCAGATTTCCGGACACTAACCTCTATTTTGATGGAAAGAGCTGATATATCAACGTTTCTTTCTTGTCGAAACTCATTTACAGTGAATTGAAATCAAAATTTATCCCTATATGTAGTATTCAGTCAAAATGTTTGAACCTTGCTTCACACGTACATTTTCACAATTGAACTTTTCTTTAAGCATGTATTTACGTTTTTTTTATGTGATTGTTTTCTTTTCTTGAATTTCCAATAAAATCGTCTGTTCTTATGAAACTTTATGATAACCACATATTTGATCTCGAGTTGTACCACTGTGTTTCAACATTATTTTCTACCCAACATTATTTTACATTTTGTGATATACACTAAGAAAACAAAGGCGTGGAATTTATAAATTAACTTTGACAGCCACTGTGTGCAATTTTGTTGTTTTAAGTTGTTTTTGTTTGTTGAAAAGTGAATATCTGTGTGTGCATGTTTTTATTGTTCGATGCCTATTTGTTGCTGTTATTGTAGAATTGTTTACTATATTTTGCTTTTAAATTTATCTGACAACTTTATGTGCAATAGTATTGTAGTATTTTATATCAGATTTTAATATTCAAGTATTAGCAATAACTCTTGTTATTACTAAGAAATGTATAAATCTGAAATGGCATTAGCATTTGTTTGTCTTTTGTTGCTTATACTTGTTACGCATGATATATTTTCTTCTTTTTGTCTTTCTATCCTAACATAACAATTGTTTTGTTATTTTTTAAAATAAATAATATCTTCATTCTCTTCCAATTTTTACCTGACTTTCATTGCAACCACAACGCAATAACGGTGCCTACAAGGCACAGAATATAGCAAATGTCTGTGGTTAAAGCATAAAGTATAATCAACAAAAATAAATGACGTATACACGTGTATTAACGATATTGAATGAATGTAAAACAGGAAGAGTCAATAGTCTTCGCAAATGAAAATATTCATCTATCATAAATGAAATCGACATTACTTAATTAAGTCATTAGCATGACAAAGTTGGCATGCACAAACAACGCGTGGGTGACACTAACTCGTATTTAGTCGTGATATGTTATAACAAAGATATTAAATTCGCTTTGCTTCAATTGTTTACACAATTATTATTTGCCCTCTTTTAACTTTATCACATTCATTAGATTACATTAGTATCTTCATTGTTCATTTTTACATATAACAAGTAGTTGCGTGTAGCATTTCATTGCATGATCATTCAGGTACGATTGTGACATACTGCACACTGATTCTCTACTGCACATTTGTAATAGACATTTCACAGTAAAACAAGGATTTTTATATTTATGTATGGATAATTGTATAACAGGGACTTGGAGCAAAATTACTCAGCAATTGCAGAAGCTCCTGACTTGGTATGTCACTAGCAAGAGCTTTCCAATATCACATTCTAATGAACTAGTCAGCTACAAGTAAAACCTAGTAATTCTGCCTTTTCTATCACTACTCTTCTGACTGTCCTGTCACTTCCGTCTTTACTTTATCTTTGACCACGCACCGCCCGTTGCTTACTAGTCAAGTGTGACGCGAATGGGTTTCTTTTTGGTACCAGTCCGTTTGTATTTTGATCCGCACTGGAACATCATGCCTCATACATATAACATGATGTCCCACCCAGTCATATTATCCTGACACCAGCCTGACCAGTCTTAACACAAACCTCTTAATTTTGAGCGCCTAGAGAGGTAGCTGCTAGTACCATTTTTAAACGTCTTTGATATGACAGCCGGGGTTCCAGGCTGACGCTCTAGTCTAACCACAAGGCAACTGAAAAGGTTGATATTTCTTTTTTAAAATCTAAAAAGGCAGTGACAAGCTATTAATAATGAAAGACTTCACATTCTGTTGCATATTTTAGGGGCATATTTCAGTTGGCACGTGGTTGTACAGGTAAGATTACTTAAGTAAAATGTGTAGGTTTTCCACAATCACACTTGTGTCATGTAACTCTATACACACTTGTGTTATGTAACTCTATACACACTTGAGTCATGTAACTCTATACATACTTGAGTCATGTAACTCTATACATACTTGTGTCATGTAACTCAGATGCATAGTCCTATCTAGGTACAGGAGTAAAACTCGACACTCCTTTAAAAAGCACCTCCTACAAGCTCATAAACATTTTACTATAATGCATACAGCGATAGAGACCACTTGGCTACCCGGGGTCCCTCTTTACAGTTTGTATTTATACATAGTAGGGCATCTGTCGGTAGCTGCAATGATCAGCATGAATTTTTATTACATATAATGTCACATTTTTGCTGATATTATTTTTTGCATTTTTAACAAATATATATTTTCAGTCTCAAGCTTGTGCACATCGTGGATCAGCATCGCCTGGACGCTAGTGTCCTATTACAGCTACAACCGAGATGCTATTTCAAGTAAACAAGCGCCTACAATACTTGGAATTTGCATATGTTTTATAGCTCGCGCATGCGAACTTGCTGCTAGGATTACAGCCATTGTCCTTTTTGTAACCTTCTTTCATTTCTGGGGATTCTTCCTTGTTTTACATTTCCTGGGAATGTTATTGTGGCTACGGTTTTTATCCAGACCAAAGCTTGACGATATAGCAAGCACGAAGTTTGGAAAGGTCTTGTACACGATTCTATATGCATTTGTGTTAAATTTTTGTTTCATAAATCTTGAGGAGAAAAGAGCATTTAAGAGGATGCTTGTCTTTTATATCATACTATATTTTGAGTCTTTTATAATGGCAATTTTGGTGCTGATAAATGCATTACAACATGACGGGATTCATTCATACAAGGTTCAAAGTCTGATCATCGTTCCTCTTGGTTGCGTGATTCATCTCATGGCACAAACCGTGTTTTACTTATGTTGTCACCCAACAGTTAGTGAAAAGTACCAGTGTTCAAAGTGTATGCGATGCAAATAATGCAAAACCAGTTTTTGTCTTTAGAATTATGCATCAGAGGGTTACTGAAACATCTTGGATTGATATATTTACAGAAACATATGCACGCATGATAACACGTGTCCTTCAGACGGTCTTGTCATCGTATCCCATTTATTCGATATTTTACACCCTCCAGCTATTGTATTACCATGCCTAACTACGTTTACTCCTTTTTTACAAAAAATGAAAAGTCTTCATCGTCCAATGATGACGAGAGAACATTAGGTCAGCAGGAGGGGTTGTTGGTATGTACATGTGAAAGAAATCAAAGGAAAAGTAAGATGGATGATGAATACATACATTTACTGATTATGTTACATTATTCTGTTGATTAATTCTGAATGGGCAGCTTGATTTCTAGTGCAATATATATTTCTGAATGTCAGCTATCTCAGTCAAACAGATTGTTAAAAATAACTCAGCATCATAATTACTTAGAAGAAGAAGAAGAAGAAGAAGAAGAAGAAACATGTTCACGAAACTCGCGTGAAGTTTTAATCCAGTGTAAACCACAAGAATGTCAAACAAATTATTCAGATAAAAATCAGGAGGAGGAGGAGGAGGAGTTCATTAGAATGGTGATAGTAATGATATACGGAGGAAATGCACAACATGATGAAGGCCTTCTTTCATTAGGAAACCACAGTGATTAACCGCATATTGTTAATTTGTATGGTATTTATGGTAAAGATGAAATACCGGTATTATAATTCAATGTTAAAGTTGGTAATGTTCTATCAGGGTAATATATGTCATCATTTTGACACCGGATTGTATAAGCGGTCAGGGATAGGGAATATTATAGCAAGACATGGCTTGTTTCAAGATCATAAAGGCAGAACAAAAGTAGATGTTGCAGGCCTCTACCTGGTAAAGGTACACATCAGTGAAATGGTATAATTGGATTTGGGATGGGCTGCTTTTTAGAACTGCGCCAAGACCTCCTGCAGTCTTAATCTGGGGTTCTTTTTATGGCACTTTCAACACATTATTGGCTATATCATATACAGAAATGGGAGCTAAGTGTCTTAAGATTTGTACCAATCACACATTTTAAAAAGCATAAACAAGGTAAAAAGGTATGAGAAGTGAGCCACTGTAGAACAGGTAAATTTGACAAATGAATCCACACATGATATAATAACTTTTCTAAGAACAAATCATTTCAAGTAACAAAACAAGCTGAACTATAATGTTTTTTTTTTTTAAGTTACCAATACTAAACAACTCAAGCTCGTAGACTTGTAAAAAACAGTTAAATCTTAACTGCGAAGTTAGCTTGTCTTGAGAGCGTTATTCTGCAACACTGGTCACTGAAGTAAAATCAGTAGCATACAGACAGACGTACATGGACTACTCGTATTATTTGTGTAATACCATCTTGTATATGAGATTATTAAAATGTACATGGACGACTCGTATTATTTGTGTATTACTGTCTTTTATATGAGATTACTAAAATGTATATGGACTACTCGTATTATTTGTGTATTGCCGTCTTGTATACGAGATTAAAATGTACATGGACTACTCGTATCATTTGTGTATTACCGTCTTGTATATGAGATTATTAAAATGTACATGGACTACTCGTAGTATTTGTGTATTACCGTCTTGTATATGCGATTATTAAAATGTATATGGACTACTCGTAGTATTTGTATATTACCGTCTTGTATATGAGATTATTAAAATGTACATGGACTACTCGTATTATTTGTGTATTACCGTCTTGTATATGAGATTATTAAAATAATGTTTTTAAAAATCACATTACCCCACGTTAAATTTTATGGGGTGGGGGGTGGGGTTTACAATTAAAACATGAAATATATCCATTATGTATGTAGGAAAATACAATTTGGTTGGATGCCAAACTTGTTCCTGCATTGAAGCCTAAAGATTACACTCAAGCTACAGTACCACACCCATCTACTAGTTGATACGTTCACCCCAATTTCAATTGTAGTAACATGCTGATGAACAAGGTAGCAGCAATTCAAGATCTGTTGCAATAAGCATAATAGGGGCCCCGAGTGGTCTAAAGCGCTTTCCGTAACGGATCACTGCCGTGTCACCTCTGTCTGCGTGGGTTTCAGTCCAAGATTCGGCTAATGTAGTTATGTGAGAAAGCTTGCCAGTAGCTTCTCGTGGATCGGTGTTTTTTTTCTGGGGGTTTCCCCACATTCTTCCCCCACCAATAATACTGGCCGCCATGTATAGCCTATCGTGTGCTGAAAAATGGCGTTAAACCGTAAAACAACAATAAGCATAATATCAAATATATTTTATTTTATCTAACCTCAACTAAATCCTACCAAGCTATTCATCACAGTATTTATTTAACATTGTTGACAATGTTGAACTTGGAAACAGCATTGTTATTGCGAATGATGACAAGTAAATTATTAGCAAAAACTAATTTTCTTGACTGAATGTGATAAGATTCTATTAATTTCTCTGGCTCACGGAATGTTATTTTTTAGGCTACAGGCGTGATTTCAGTAGGCACACGGAATGTTATATTTTAGGATACAGGTGTGATTTCAGTAGGCATACGGAATGTTAATTTTTTAGGCTACAAGCGTGATTTCAGTAGGCACACATAATGTTAATTATTAGGCTACAAGCGTGATTTCACTGGGCACACATAATGCTAATTATTAGGATACGAGCGTGACTTCAGTAGGCACACAGAATGTTAATTTTTAGGCTACGAAAGTGATTTCACTAGGCACACAAAATGTTAATTTTTAGGCTACGAGCGTGATTTCACTAGGCACACAAAATGTTAATTTTTAGGCTACGAGTGTGATTTCAGTAGGCACACAGAATGTTAATTTTTAGGCTACGAGCGTGATTTCAGTAAGCACACAGAATGTTAATTTTTAGGCTACACGTGTGATTTCAGTAGGCACACAGAATGTTAATTTTTAGGCTACACTTGTGATTTCAGTAGGCACACAGAATGTTAAGTTTTAGGCTACACGTGTGATTTCAGTAGGCACACAGAATGTTAATTTTTAGGCTACACGTGTGATTCCACTAGGCACACAGAATGTTAATTTTTAGGCTACACTTGTGATTTCAGTAGGCACACAGAATGTTAATTTTTAGGCTACACGCGTGATTTCACTAGGCACACAGAATGATAATTTTTAATCTACACGGGTGATTTCACTAGGCACACAGAATGTTAATTTTTAGGCTACGCACGTGATTTCAGTAGGCACACAGAATGTTAATTTTTAGGCTACACTTGTGATTTCAGTAGGCACACAGAATGTTAATTTTTAGGCTACACGCGTGATTTCACTAGGCACACAGAATGATAATTTTTAATCTACACGGGTGATTTCACTAGGCACACAGAATGTTAATTTTTAGGCTACACTTGTGATTTCAGTAGGCACACAGAATGTTAATTTTTAGGCTACACGCGTGATTTCACTAGGCACACAGAATGATAATTTTTAATCTACACGGGTGATTTCACTAGGCACACAGAATGTTAATTTTTAGGCTACACGCGTGATTTCACTAGGCACACAGAATGATAATTTTTAAACTACACGGGTGATTTCACTAGACTGTTAAATGTCTAGGCTACAAGCGTGATTTCAGTAGGCACACAGACTGTTAAATGTTTAGGCTACACGTGTGATTTCAGTAGGCACACAGACTGTTAAATGTCTAGGCTACACGTGTGATTTCAGTAGGCACACAGACTTATTTTTTAGGCTACACGTGTGATTTCAGTAGGCACACAGACTGTTAAATGTCTAGGCTACACGTGTGATTTCAGTAGGCACACAGACTGTTAAATGTCTAGACTACACGTGTGATTTCAGTAGGCACACAGACTGTTAAATGTCTAGGCTACACGTGTGATTTCAGTAGGCACACAGAATGTTAAATGTCTAGGCTACACGTGTGATTTCAGTAGGCACACAGACTGTTAAATGTCTAGGCTACACGTGTGATTTCAGTAGGCACACAGACTGTTAAATGTCTAGGCTACACGTGTGATTTCAGTAGGCACACAGACTGTTAAATGTCTAGGCTACACGTGTGATTTCAGTAGGCACACAGACTGTTAAATGTCTAGGCTACACGTGTGATTTCAGTAGGCACAGAGACTGTTAAATGTCTAGGCTACACGTGTAATTTCAGTAGGCACACGGAATGTTAAATGTCTAGGCTACACATGTAATTTCAGTAGGCACACGGAATGTTAAATGTCTAGGCTACACGTGTGATTTCAGTAGGCACACAGACTGTTAAATGTCTAGGCTACACGTGTGATTTCAGTAGGCACACGGAATGTTAAATGTCTAGGCTACACGTGTGATTTCAGTAGGCACACGGAATGTTAAATGTCTAGGCTACACGTGTGATTTCAGTTGGCACACAGACTGTTAAATGTTTACGCTACACGTGTGATTTCAGTAGGCACACAGACTGTTAAATGTCTAGACTACAAGCGTGATTTCAGTAGGCACACGGAATGTTAAATGTCTAGGCTACACGTGTGATTTCAGTAGGCACACAGAATGTTAAATGTCTAGGCTACACGTGTGATTTCAGTAGGCACACAGACTGTTAAATGTCTAGGCTACAAGCGTGATTTCAGCAGGCACACGGAATGTTAAATGTCTAGGCTACACGTGTGATTTCAGTAGGCACACAGAATGTTTATTTTTAGGCTTCACGTGTGATTTCAGTAGGCACACAGACTATTAAATGTTTAGGCTACACGTGTGATTTCAGTAGGCACACGGAATGTTAAATGTTTAGGCTACACACGTGATTTCAGTAGGCACACAGACTGTTAAATGTGTAGGCTACACGTGTGATTTCAGTAGGCACACATATTGAAGTGTTGCATTGGCATCAAGGGTACTTTAGTACATACAGATGAAAATGGGTTAGTTCACATTTTAAAAAAATACAGGAATTAAAAAAAACATGAAACTATTTCAGATTGTTTTATACTCCAAGCTCATATGCAAATCCTTTTACCCAAATAAATATTCCATATCAGTATGTATTTATAAAAGCATATCTTTGGAAGCTGTGCATCAAACTCGTTATCCAAGGGTCCTGGGTTGGAGACATGCCAAGAGCAGCCCAGGTTGCGTGCATTGGTGTGTCCCTGGAAAATCTCTTAGTTCCCACTGCTAAGCATGCTGTTGTTAATAATCTGTTTAAGTAAAGTCAACAACAACAACATAAGTCAAAAAATGAAGTAGCAATTATAAAACCAATCAGATCTATAATGATATCTTCGTTTATGAGAGTGGCAGCAGTATACTGTTTTTTTTTTCTCTTCTTTTCCATATTCTTGTAAGGGACCACACGTGGCAGCAGTAATGTTGGCGTAAAAAGTGTAAGAATATAATGCATGCAAGAATTATATGTGTGTGTAATTAGGATTCGTAACGTAGCTTTAGCAATTTTTCAGTCATATCACTACGATGTATGCAGTGAGGCAGTTTATAGTGATGTCTAGCACTGGGGCATCATGCCGCAGACATGTAGCATGATGTCCCACCCAGTCACATTATCCTGACACCAGGCCGACCAGTCCTAACACTAACCTCTTAATGCTGAGCGCCAAGCGAGGCAGCTGTTAGTAATATTTTTGTAAGTTTTTGGTATGACTCGGCCAGGGATCGAACCCACGACCTCCCGCTTCCGCGGCTGACGCTCTTACCACTAGGACACCGGAGCGGTCTTGTGCAAGAATTATAGAACATTAAATTTACTTTGCTACTAACTTGGTTCTGCAGCTGGTCAAAATATTTTTCACATATGGCAAACTCCGTATGGATTAGAATCACAGTATATACTAAAAAATGAATAATGTTCAATTAGTCTACATGATTGTATGACTTTTCTCGATCGATTGTGAACAGGACTTCTACAGTGAGCATGATCATGTACTCAAGAGTGCTGTTTACATTAATGTTTTATTCTTCTTTTAAAGTTTGTAAAGCAGTGTTGATTTGTCCTTTATTATCTGACATTTCATGGAAGATTTAAAAAGACCCATCTGCTTTAAAATTCTTCGTCATACAACATCCAGCAACTCGCATCATTGAAAAAGCATTTCGCTGAACATCTGGTTCTATTTTGTTTAAACATACAGACTGGTCTGCTAACTACATGGCACAATAATAAAACGAATCTGCGAGGAAAACTTCGTATTTGCAGAAACACACGTTTGTTCATGGAAATGAGTCGTATACAGTTGCTATAAATAGCAAATAAAGGCAGTACTCTTATGTTATTATTAAAGAGCAGTCGTATTTAAAAGAATATTCTCACATTTATACGAATGGAATTAAATAGATCAAAATGACAAAAACAACTTTTTAATACTCGATTTTTATCTTATTTTTTAATGTACCAAGAAAGCATAACCCATATACAGGCGAGCATAGAACATAACTTAGTGCAGAAAGCGTAATGATTACGCCAAAAGTTTAATGATTGGCATGCATGGATTACGATAATACAGAGTGCATTAAAAAAAATGTATATATGCTTGTGCTAAACTTTACTAATTTTCCGATGCTTGAAAATGACTGTGAAAACGTTTTTGATTTGTATTATTGGTAAATTAATTTCTTTCTGTTTGGAGGTGCGAACTACAACGGATTATCATATAGAAGAACAATAGTACTTTTCTAAACAAGAAATGTTCTCCTGTAGAAATTTTTGCATGCACTATAAAAACATTAATTTTTTCAACATTTATAGTTGCGAAAAGGAACATTAATAATGTATTAATACTATGTTGGAGACACAATATAATACAATTTATAGGGTCCTTTTCACATCATACATTATGATACAATGTATAGGGTCCTTTTCATGTTATACAATATGACATACTTTATAGGGTCCTTTTTGCGTGATACAATGACACTTTATAGGTTCTCATGTCATACAATATAACACAAGTTATAATCTTTTTAATGTCATACAATAAGACGCAATTTATAGGGCCCATTTCATGTCATACAAATATGACAAAGTTTGTAAGGTCCTTTTCATGTCATACAGTAACAGATATGACAATTTATAGGGTCCTTTTCATGGTGACACGATTTATAGGGTCCTTTTCATGTCATACAGTATTGGGTATACATACGAAATCATAATATTAAAAACGTATACTAACGTTTGTTTAGTATTGTTAACGTATTTTAAACAATTTTTCAGCCATATCGCTACGATGTCTGCAGTGAGGCATTTTATAGTTATGTCTAGCAATAGGACATCATGCTGCAGACATGTAGCATGATGTCCTACCCAGCAACATTATCCTGACACCAGGCCGACCATTCTTAACACTAACCTCTTAATGCTGAGCACCAAGCGAAGTAGCTGTTTTTGGTATGACTCGGCGGGGGCTCGAACCCACGGTCTCACGCTTTCGCGGCGGACGCTCTAATCACTAGGCCACCGGAGCGGTTTATGCAAGATGTAAAATACCATGAATTCAGCATAGTAGTAAGAATAGACACAATTCAACCCAGAATAAAAAAACATTTTTACCTCAAGAATGTCTTCATCCTCTTTTACAAAACTTCTGTGTAAGATGCATATTATAACAATAATAATAATTATTTGTAAGGAGAATTAAACATCATGTGCATTTTTATGAAGCATTAGTTGTTTCCCATCAAAATACATATATAATTATGAAACATGAGTTGTTTTCCATCAAATAACACATCTATTTATAAAGCACAAGTTGTCACCCATCAAAATACACGTGTATCTATCAAGCCCGAGTTGTTTTTCATCAAATTACTGTAACAGGATTTAAACCGAATAAATGCTTGGATTGAATGATAATGCAACATAATGTGATGGTATGAATGTTTATGAAGCAAAAAATAAATAAATAAATGTTCACTACAACACATATGCAAATTGACTTGCACACCCATCCGCTTCAAATAACACGACTATTATAATGATCATATTACAGATACCCGTATGTACAACAAGACTATAAGTGGTTCTCACATACACAATGTGCACAATGAAAAAAATATTTACGAAAACCTAAGAAACAAATGAACAGACACGAGTACGATTCACAAAATGATGCAAAATAAAATAAGTAGGGTTCACATAATTATATAATACCAATGAAAAATAAGATGTGCACACAATCATATTATAAAAATAAAAACAATAAATGGTTCAGACAAATGAATGATACCAGTTGAAAATATGTATGTTTTCTCACAACCAAAATGTAAATGAAAAATAAGGTTTCAATAACCACGTGTTACAAAGAAAATTAAGTATAGTTCAAGTAACCACGTGTTACAAAGCAAATAAAATATGGTTCACAACCACGTGTCATTGTATATATTACACAAAGTAATATAATGGTCCTTATCCAGGAATTGAAAATTCACGTCATAATTCCTCGTCCTTTTCCAGAATTATACGTCCATATTTCATAATTCCCACCATGAAACAGACATTCGGTTGAAATGGCTTCACTCACCATGTAACGAATACTAGCCTCACCATACTGGTTCTTCTAGCCGATCTATCCGTCTATCCATAATGTGAGACTGCTATAAATAACTCAATCTGACCATAACAAGGAATTTTAAAAAATAGAGGATAAATCCATATATATATATATATATATATATATATATATATATATATATATATATATATATATATATATATATATATATATATATATATATATAATACTACATTGTTTTATGTCATTTAAAGCCCTTAACAATAGATTATAACATCGACTGTTTTTTTTTAAAATGTATTAAACCCGCAGACTGACAAATAAAAGGCAGCAAATTGAAGAAAGGCATTTAAACTAACTATACAAATACACTTACAACCTGGATTTGTATGAAATTTAACACTTACCACTGTGACTGTAGTTCGAGATGCATGTAATAATGTTCAATCATACAAAACAAAACAGCAAAAATTAACCACCATAGGTACTACTACTACTACTACTACTACTACTACTACTACTACTAATAATAATAATAATAATAATGAGGACTTTGTATAACGCCTAATCTTTAGAAGCTCTAATCGCTTTACAACATCTATAATGATATGAATACAAAAAAAAATCAACAAAAAAAAAAAAGAACACCATGAAATTAGAAAACATAAAACATGCTGAACATATTTAAGGTAATAAGTATTATTAGTTCTATAAGTTTATTCTTGCAGTCGAAAAAGATGAGTTTTAAGGGCACTCTTGAAAGGGACCATTGTGTCTTTGTGTCTAATTTCAATGGGCAATTCATTTCAAGATGCGGGACCCTTAATGCAAAAGAACATTGTTCATATAACTTCGTTTTCATAATGGGAATAATGAGAATACGATTGTCAGAAGAAGAGCGTAAGTATCTTGTTGGTGTGTACACGTGGGTGAAGCCAGATTGGTATGTTGGACTGGAGTCCGTCAGTGAAACGTAGCACAGAGAACAAATTTTGTGTTTGATTCTGGATCGAATAGAGAGCCAATGTAGGGTACAGATCAGCAGGGAGGTGTGCTCTGATCGTGGAACTCTAAGGGTGATCTGAGCAGCTGTGTTTTGAACTTTTTGAAGTTTCTGGAGAAGACGAACCAGGCATAATTGAGTTACAATAGTCCAGTCTTGGAAGTACTAATGAACACACAAGTGTTTTAGTGGCATCAACTGAAAGATATTTGCGAATGGAGCTGATGTGTCTCAGCTCAAGATATGCAGCATATGTTCATGACATGTTGGTGCAATGTGAGAGTACTGTCTAGAATAACACCTATATTTCGTACTGATTGTGTGAATCTAATGTTGGTGTTGCTGATATTTATTGTTTGAGGTAAAGAATGTGAATGAGAAAGCACCGTGGAGGCTCATAGGCAGTCAAACTTTTGGGGCCCCAGACCCACGGTCACGGTCTCATGGGGGCCCCTGGGGGCCCCTGATGGGGCCCATAAAAATCGCGGGGCCCATAGGCAGTTGCCTACTCTGCCTAATGGGTAATCCGGGACTGTATATATATATATATATATATATATATATATATATATATATATATATATATATATATATATATATATATATATATATATATATATATACACGTAATTCCATTTTTCTATTATATTTGTACTACTCTATGAAATCTACAAGCGCATGTTACGGCTACATGGAAAGTGTATAACAATTAGGGTTGAAACGATACACCTGTGCCGCGAATTGATTCGTTTCACGATTAACAGACTGATACGATACATATCGATACGCGTGATGGTCTTTCCATCTTTGAAAAGTTGGCAGTGTCCCTTAAGTGTATGTTAACAGATTTAAAATAATAACAAAAATATTAAATTAATTATATAACAGGAAATGATATGCAATTCATATTTGCAAATAAAATCAATGATGAGAATATATTTAATGAATTAATATTGTATATTAATCCATTATGAAAATTAGAAGGGATGATTTTTAACCTGAAAGAACTATCAAATGAACTTATATATAAAATTACTAATAATTAAATGGCACAACTTAGGAGGTGACAGTTATATATTACTATCTCTAACAACAACAACAACAACAACAACATACACAAAGCATACTACACATAGATACTACTATACACCCACTAATCCTATATCTAAAATACAACAGTAACACCAATAACAACAACTACGTATACAATACCTCTTACACACAACTAATATACATATCTTCTAAAATATCACCCACACTAAAATGTTTCTAAAACTCGACTAATTAGATCAAGAACAACTTGAATAGAAATTGATATATGAACCAGTCCGTACAAAAACACAAAGGGATAAAATCGTACAAACAATATAACAGTCTACATATAGCATACACCGGACGCTATTGATCCACAGACCTGGTTAACTGATGTAATTAACTCCAAAACGAGCCAGGGTTGTGGATGGATGGCTTTGTAGCATTTGATTCACATGTTTAAATTTATTAATGAAACAAAAACTGCAAAATTGCATTCAACTTTTAAATCGCTTGCGTTTTAATCAGACTAAGTATTCTGACCTTTCTACATGAAATTTCGAAATACCGATGAAAGGGAGACTGGCCGTCATGCCCTCTATTTTTGTTTTTCAAACATGTACATCTTATTCGTATTTAACACCATTTTCGGGCTCAAAATCACTCACCCGTATCTCCATATACAATTTTCCATCTACACTAAGCCAACATACTTCATAACTTTAAAACATTGTCAACCGCTTCGGTGGCCTAGTGGTTAGAGCGTCCGCCGCAAAAGCGGGAGGTCGTGGTTCGATCCTCGGCCTAGTCATACCAAAGACTGACGATAATGGTACATGCTCATGTCTGCGGCATGATGCCCCAGTGCTAGACATGTGATAAACTGCCTCACTGCAGACCTCGTAGCGATACAACTGAAAAAATGTTAAAACTACGTTACAAATCTTAATTAAACTCTCTCTCTCTCTCTCTCTCTCTCTCTCTCTCTCTTGTGGTAGTTTTCGTGGATGAGTACGTCTGTTGCTACTTTGTTTTGTTGTTGTTATAGGGTTTAACGCCAGTGTTCAGCAAGATAAGCTTAATATTGATGCCAATATTAATGGCGGAGAAAGAACGCATTAAAAACTCCGGAAAGAACCACCGACCCCCGAAAAGCTACCGGCAAGCTTTCTCACGTACATTGGCTGAGCCCGTGACTCGAACCCACGCTGACGGAGATGAGATGGCAGGGATCCGTGATTTAGACCACTCGGAGCCTCACTTTATTTTGTAGAGATTTTTTTTCATTTCTTCATATTGTTAATACGTATTCACGTAAAAAGAAAATCAGTATATATATATATATATATATATATATATATATATATATATATATATATATATATATATATATATATATATACATACAGAACCCCCAAGAGGGTGGTTGGGTGGAAGGAGTCAGTTTTCTTTTTCATCGGGCCAAGGCCCATAACAGGGCCCGGCCGGACAATACTTTTTAATTTTATAAAAGATAAATTTTGCTTGAAGAACTAGGAGTGGCCCGGGTGTTTCTTACCCCAGAGCTCGTGATTGCTCTCTACGGCCCTGTAGATAGATATTCGTGTTCTTGAAAAATGACTATAGTCTGAAAACACGATAATCTCGTATTGTTGTTTGATTCAATACAATTTTTTTTTCTTCTGCACAAAAGCTTGATAGAGAGTCTCTTGTTTAGTGAAGTAGTCATTTTATTCTTATAAATATTGATTTCACCTAAGTAGATATCGACCTATTGGAAACAGCATTTAATAAAGGAAAGGTGTAGGGCTGCAAGGGGTTCGTATCATTTCTTACAATTCAACTGTCAGTAGGTTAAATTGTAAGCAACGATACGAGCCCCTGTGTCTCAACTTTGATTACACTGGACAACAAATTTTTACAAAAGTCATGTTACTGAAATAAAATTAGTCAATTCTTGTCAATTTTTATGTGATGAACACGAATATGACAGTCAAATTGCAAAATTGGCTCTAGTTTTTTTTGTAATCTGCAAGAAATTAATGTTTACATAACGAAATGCATTCCAATAGTAAAAGGTCAACTCTAATAGCCTACCTATAAAAAATCAAGTTATTGACTACATCTTAGGTTTCTTCGCCTGTCTCTTGTACAGCTGTTCCGGGGCATCTCTGAGGAGTGTCCAGCAGTAGTCAGCCAGCATTGTAGTGGACCATTTTCCTTGGTATCTTTGTTCCATTGTTGCGATATCTTGATGAAAACGTTCGCCGTGTTCATCACTAACAATACCACAGTTGCTAGGAAAGAAATCCAAATGGGAATGAAGGAAGTGAATCTTTAGAGACATATTGCAGCCAAGTTTCTTATACTTCATCAACATGTCTTCTACTAGTTCCTTATAGTTTTCTGACCTAACATTTCCGAGGAAGTTTGTAGAAACTAGGAAAAAAGCATTCCATGCTTGTTTCGCGTCACCTTCCAGCAAGTTGTTGAACCGGTCATCTTTGAAAAGCTCTCGAATCTGAGGACCCACAAAAACTCCTTCTTTAATCTTTGCTTCGCTGAGTCGAGGGAATTTTTCATGCAGGTATCGGAATGCTGGCAAAGTCCGGTCAATGGCTTTCACGAAGTTCTTCATCAAACCTAGTTTGATGTGAAGGGGTGGTAGCAAGATTTTCTGAGCCTCAACCAGAGCTGGGTGTTGGATATTCTTCTCTCCAATGGCTACATTCTGCCTGTGAGTCCATTCCTTCCTCATGTAGTGCATTTCCCTTGCTCGGCTATCCCACTCGCATAAGAAACACATGTATTTTGTATATCCTTGCTGCAGTCCCATTAAAAGAGCAACTACCTTCAAATCACCACAGAGGTGCCAGCTGTACTTGTTATACTCAATGGAATTCAGTAGCTGCCTTAAGTTATCGTATGTCTCTTTCATGTGGACAGCATACGCTACTGGAATAGATGCAAGAATGTTTCCATTGTGCAAAAGCACAGCCTTGAGACTCAGTTTCGAAGAGTCCACAAACAGTCTCCATTCTTGTGGGTCATGAGTGATTTTTAAAGCATTCTCGAGGCCCTCAATATCGGAACAGAATATCAGATTACTTTCCTTTCTGAAGAAAGGCTCCAATTGCTGGTGGCGCTTTCGATATGCAGTAATTGTGACATCTTCTTCTAGAAGATTCCATTGTTGGAGTCTTGATCCTAGCAATTCTGCCTTGTTCTTTGATAAGTCCAAATCACGAATCAGGTCATTTAGTTCTTCCTGTGTTATTCTGTGTGGGGTTGATGATGCACCACAGTGAAAATCTGGATCACTGCATGCTGATGGACCAGGAGAAGAACAGTTCGACTCACCTTTGTCTTCGTCAGATGAATCAAGAGAATATTCTGCTAGAGGTTCTGGAATAGGAAGTCCCTCACCATGTGGAACTGGTCTCAATGCAGACGGAATGTTTGGGTAGACTATTCTCGACTTCTTTCGCCTCGTTATTCCGCCGGAAAGAGGAGGAACCAAGCAGAAGTAACAGTCATTTAGGTGGTTGCTTGGCTCTCTCCACACCATTGGGACTGCAAACGGCATTGATGACCTTTAGCAATTCAACCACAGTGAAAGCTGTGTTGTACATGTAGCACAGCATATATGCGGAGCCCAAGGCTTGTCTTGGTCACCAACCTTGCATCCGAAGTAAAGATGATATGCCTTCTTCACTTGAGAATTGATACTTTTCTTCTGGTTGGCAAATGTCACTTCCCCACAAATATAGCAAAAATTGTCCGCGGTATTAACACACTTTCGAGGCATTACTGTTCTTTATTGTACGTAAATGGATAAAATAATAAGTTTTATGTAACAGTAGCTTGAACTGTCTCCCACAACGTCTAAAATATTTTAAATGCTGAACCTATCTGATTGGGCTTTATATAGTACACTGCTTACGTCAGCTTCAGTAGCCGCCTGGCATTAGTATAAAAGGCCTACACATGTATAGTACACAGCTGACGTCAACTTACTTCAGCAGCCGCATGGCATTAGTATTGCATTGCATCAGAAAATGATGCAATCAACTGTGGACGATGTGAGCATGATGGTATTATGCAATGTTACATCATTATACCGGATGTTGCTGCAGTCCTACTGGAGAAATTTACACAGTGAAATATAGAAAATGCGGTATATAAATATCTTCAAAATGAGAGCCAATAAAAAAAATTCACTGTTATATTCGTGTTCGGCACACCAAAATACTACAGATTAGGGCCTTTTCAAGTCAGTAATGATTTCACTGTTGACCAGTGTTATAGGAATAATATGAGACACAAATAAATATAACTCGGACATACTATAATCAATATCTTTCAAATGAGAAAACACGAACATTATTATCTTAAGTTTGCAAACAAGATAGCGCGTAACGTGTGGAAAGAAAAGTCGACCTTGTGTCGGGAAATGTGGGCCACATGATATCAAAAGGCTTTATAATGGGTCATACACCTTCCTATTAAATCGAGTAACAGATTAATCCGGTCCAATTCAATTGCAAATACCAACATCACGTGCACTGACCTTTGTAAGTATTACTCAGATTGGTAAGTATTACTCGGCACATATCAAGAATTGATTCGGACCACTTCGGCTATTTTTGCGTGACATAATTATGCCTCGGGGCAACTATAAAAAGTACGACTGACGTCATGGGTAAAAGTACTCGTATTATCCCTCAAAAGAAACACCGCATGATCTTACTGGGCTGAATGTACCAAGTTTGTGAACACACGGTAAGTTTAAGTATTTATAAAAGTAGGTAGGTAGGTAGTTGGTCATACTTCATCCGTTGTTAAAGAATGTGATTGACAAGGACAAAATTACGATACGTAAGAGCCCAACCGTTTAAGGAGGGGGGATGGGAGGGGCTGGGCTTTTCTTTTTAGCTGGATAAATTCTATTCTCTTCTTCGACCGTTAGATATTTGTTTTTAAAAATAAATATAATGGATATAGGGGGTCTCTCTCTCTCTCTCTCTCTCTCTCTCTCTCTCTCTCTCTCTCTCTCTCTCTCTCTCTCTCTCTCTCTCTCTCTCTCTCTCTCTCTCTCTCTCTCTCGTCGGAACCAGATCATTTCTTCCATGGTATTTGTTGGTCACAATTTTAAGACAAACAAATATTTAAAAATATCGTACACCTCTCCGTTAATTAAATGGACGGTGCGTATAGAGTACATGTTTATTGATAGGCAAAGCGCGATTGACGGAGTTGAATACGACTCGACCAATACAAAGATAAGTAAAATTCAAGCTATTATGGACTAACGTTGTTACTCTAGATCAGTAATTTTCCCAAGGTATGCAGTTACTCGAGCGTTCAGCCTGTTTCATGGTATGTAGGTTCGAACAATTTAGTGACTCCATATATGTTGTTTTTTTTACCTGACTCTGCCAAAATAAGAAATATACGGTGGTCAGTTCATATAGATTCACATACATATGCACATTAACGCACTTTATCAACATATAATTATAGCGTCATTATTACCATAACGTGTTGATCAATTATAGACATTGATTGTTATATTCCGATAACCTTACTAACACCCGAGTTGTACATTCGTTCATTGTAGGCTACAAAGTAACGCAAGTACACTCTTGCAGGATGTACCAAAGGCTCCAACAAAAAAGGAACATTTGGAGTCTCAAAAGAAGAATTGCAGTACCTGTTTGTCAGAGTGAAACCAAGGGTTGGTAAAGACATTTTGGTCGGATGTGAAACCTTATTATCGCTGAACCAGAATCGGGAAAGAATTCCGTACAGCTTGTAAATCATCAAATTTTTGCTGAAATTGCGTGATGTTATGGAGTATTTGTGAAAATGCAGGCCAAAAGAACGTTTTTTTTTTCTTCATTATAAACTCCATTCCCCAAAAGATCGTCCGCCATTGTAAACTGTAGATATTTCTTTATATTCAGGGTACTACACGACAGGGTATCCTTTGGGTAATTGCTGAGTCAGTGTGGAAACAAAAAATAATATGGATGGTATAACGCCTGCCAGCATCATGGGGGTATTGGACAAAGATGAGGTTAAAGTCAAGGGTTTTGATTTCGATGAACATTCTGTAGAATGCATCGATTACGAAAAAAAAGATGTAAAAAAAGAAGATTTCTGCAGTAGAGGAAACGCTGACACAAATGCTAATATAAATTCCAAAGTACAGTCTGCCAAGAAGGTAGATGAGGGTCATATTGAAGTGCAAACGTTTATTCAAGTAGATTTGGCGGAAGAAAAAAGAAAAGATGAACGGAGGACCAAAAACTTTAAGCTTGGTGCTGTACAGAATGAACAGACATTATTATCGGCAGCAGAACGATTACTTAAAGATCAAGGTAAATGTGCGAATTCTAGGAAGGACAGTGCTGGAATCAAAGATGATAAAAAACCAGACGAAGAATTTACTGATGACTTTGATGAAATTGACGCTCCTTTTGGAACGAGAGAGCTATTGAACTTGCAGTTTGCCGATTACAGAGAAAGTATAATCGTGGAATCCCCAGTCACTTCAATAGTTATCTATGGAAATGGAGGTATGGAGCTTGACGAGGAGGATGACATGAACGGGGGGAGTAATGATTATACATATTCTTTGATTGACAATGTAGTAGATTCCGAAGTTAGTCGCAACTCGTCGTTTGCACATCGGGAAAATGAATTGGGCGACGACGCCACAAGCAATGGCGAGAGTTGTTCCTCCATTAATCAAGAAAATCACTCCGATCAGAATGATGTGATTCTACGCAACGGAAATAGGGCTAGTAAGTTCAAAATCTTCAGGAACTCCGTTCGCCGTCTGGAAAGACCTTTGTCTGTTTTTGCCACTACTGTGTCAGTATTATTGTTCATGGCAGATATTGTTACCGATTGCTTGTTGGCGGGAGAATACTACACTGAAACAAAGATGGAACTATTATATGCAACTATTGTGTTTATCATCGGTCCTTCTGTAATTATGTCAGTTGTGGACCTATCTTGGTTGTACATTGACATCAAGAAGAGACCAAGGAGCAATGGGTGGACAAATACGAAATGGATTCTCACACTTCGTGTTCTGCTTGGAGTTTTCTCCTTCGGAAGAATTGTGCGGTATTAAGTTTTATTATATACCTAAACATTTATTTACTAAAGAAAAACCAGAATTTCAACATCATTTTCTAGATGTAGGAAAAAGAATTTACTGATATTTTCCGATTCCATTCCATTTCATGAAATTCTTTAACGTGGCTGCCCATTTCGGCTGATCAAAACGGTTGAAAAGTTGTTTGCAGTTTATGCAGTTTCTCCTTTGAATACATTCCCCGATCACATTACTTTAGGGATATAAGCCTGCTACCTCGCGCATCCAGCCCTACCAAAAGACGAAAATTCGTCTTTTCTGTCTGTCATATAGACAAAGGGTAATAACTCTTGCCTCTTACCTCCCCTTGCCACCCACTAGGTGTCGCCAGTTTTTAAGCTTCGCTGTACGGTTAAAACATGTACAATTAGACCTCCAATGAATACAAGCCATCTTAGTGTCAATTCGGACTATCCGAAGTTAAATTTGGAATTACTGTGTTGGATAATTATTCCTCTACAGGTTGTATAAATTATTTTACAATATTTTCCAATTTTGAGTGACTTTGTCACCTTTCTAGATTTCGGACCAGGTTGCAACGTGGTCAGAGCACGCTTATGGCGGTACTAGCATGTAATACATGAGGCACTAAATAATTTCGCTTATTCCGTATGTAACGGTTATGATATTAGCGATTTAATAACTTGCTGCATTGATATTTTGTGCTTTGTTTTATCTTCTTTGTCGTTTCAGTAGACTTCGTCTTTGAACAACCAAGTTGCGACCATTTAATGGCGGACTTCGTGTTGTAGTTACGAGTTTATGCGACACTAAATCATTTCGCTTCCTCCGTTAGTAACGGTTATGGTAATAGCGAATTAATAGCGTGCTGAATTGCTAATTTATGCTTTTTTTATCTTCTTTTGTCGTTTCAGTAGACTTCGTCTTTGAACGACCCGTTGCAACACGCTCATGGCGGTAACTAATGTTGTCATTACGAGTTAACATGGCACGGAATAATTTGCCTACTCCGTTAGTAACGGTTATAGTATTATCGATTTAATAATATGCTGAATTTTTAATTTGTGCTTTGTTCTCTTCTTTTTTCGTTTCAGTAACAAAGTAGACAACGAAGACATGAACGGCAAAATGGGTGTTGGCAATGTGGCAATGGAGGAAAATTATGTTGACATGGTACAACAGTCCGCCTTTGAACAGATGCGTAGTTGGGTACATTTGGGGAGTGTTCCCCCAATTTTAGGCTGCCCAGTGGGCGTAAATCCCCCCGCATGTTCGTGCATGGCTTTCGGGCCTGTAAGTCAGGACGCATGGGGTTTTTACAGGTTCCACCGCATCCATTTCATTATGCAATCTCGCCGTCACCGCACAACCGTCCAACCGTCACCAGCCGGCCGTCCAGCCAGCCGTCCAGCCGTCCCTTTGTATTGCTAACACGGTCCGAGCAACTATGATTTACGGGGATTTTAGTGCCGAGTCTGCACGTCAACCTGTACCGCAGGCAACATGCCAATATTATGACGGAGATTTTCATTAGAAATCTATCCGTCCAGCCAAGCCATGACAGCGGCTGGTACCGGTGATAGCCGGACCGTCACCGACATTCCGGCGGACCACATGTCAGGCAAACCAGCCGACCGTCCAGCCGGCACCGGCCGTCCATCCGTCCCAGCATGGTGACCTTATTGATTTAACAGGCCGACCTGCTACGATTTACGGGGATTTTAGTGACAAATCCGTCCGTCCAGCTGTACCGCTCTACCAACATGGGGACTTTTTCATACCGCGATCTGACCAGGTCGGATTTACGGGGATTTTAGTGATGTATCCGTCCGTCAATCTGTACTACCGGTTACATATCACTACCATGACGGAGATGTTATAAGCGGCCGGTGCCGGTCATAATCGGACCGTCGCCGACATTCCGGCCGACCATATGCCAGACAAATCAGTCGGCATTGCCGGCCGTCCATCGATTCACGGCTTATCCACAAGGGAGAATAATTGACATTATCAGAGATGACGGAATTGAGTTATCTATGCCACCTGGTATGCTCTACCAAGATATGGCAGCTTTACTAGAACAGAACTTTCAGGCAGACCATTCGCCAGACAAATCAGCCGGCAGTGCCGGCCGTCCATCTGTTCACGGCTTCTCCACAAGGGAGATTTAGTGAAAGTGTCAATTATGACGGAATTGCGTCATCTATGTCACCTGGTATGCGACACAGATATGCAAGCTGTACCAGAACCAACGTTCCCTCTGAGCGAATGGTAGATGTGCAAGCAGTGCTCGCAGCACTACACAAGCATTACGGAGATTTATATATATATAAAAAATGACAATTCAGCTGCAGGTAGATGCCTGAGTTGGCCAGAACACGACTCAGAACACAGTGAGTGTGACGAAACACTTTTAGCCGTCCACAGATCCGGTCATGGACCGGACTGAGCTTAGCGCCACGGCCGCAGGGGAAAAAAAATTATAGGTTGTTGGGAACTTCAGAATGCCCACCACCTCCTACTGCCATTCAAGACTACACAATTCAAGCATCTGTAGATCTTGAATGGGAGGAAGAGACGATGTTCTTCCTGCTTCTTCCCCAGTCGGTAAAAATTCCGGAAGCTAACTTCCAGCGACGTCCTAGTGTAGCTGGTACGAAAACTCCATCAAACGCCTTCAGTACTGATCTCCAAGGCCACGTCAAAGCTAGTCCGAAACGTTGTCGATACGTCTTCATTGTTAGACTTGGCTTCACTAGCCATTTTTTATTCCAACTCCCTAGGCAAATCCGGCCATGACCACGCTTATGAAGTGACGGCCTGGATTGCTAGAGTTGCTAACAGGGCAGCTCACCATTCCATGACCAATGCGTTGACTGCTTCTGCCAACTTCGACCTGATCCGACGCCTGTAGGTGGTCCAGGTCGTGCAGGCCCCATCCTACTCGGATTTTACTGATGTCTCCGTTTGGGACACCTTTACACTTTGGGGGAAAATTGAAAAAGTTTGGAGGCAGGCAGCTCAGGAACTGCCCCTCCAACTCGTCGCCCAACTTTCGCAGGCGTTTCGAAACAATCATCCACTGATACAGCGGAGGGATGATGGGCGGACCGGGGAAATCAAATGTATAATATAGATCCCAACCCAATGCTGGGAGCCAACAGTCTAATCAAGCTAGGCGACACCCATACAAATGCGGCAAGAACCCATGTTTCTCCGCCTTCACGCGTCCTAACTCTAGACGTTGACATACCCTGTCCACCGCCAGCGGACTGCCTACCTGTGGGCAGCCGCCACCTGCAATTTCAGGACCACTGGACCACTTTATTACCTTAGAACATTTGGGTGATTCAGGTCATTTCGGAGGGATTTTGGACTTCATTTATCCATCCCTTCCCCTGTCCTCCTCTCCCCTCTTTACGGATGTATCGTCAGATCGGGAGAAGGATGCCTATATATATATATATATATATATATATATATATATATATATATATATATATATATATATATATATATATATATATATATATATATATATATATATATATATATATATATAAACCTGCAATAGCTGGGGTTTTATTCTTGGCTGCTTGTTATCCAGAGGCCGTTCATCGACCTGAGCCGCCTCGACCACCTTGAAAGTCAATGTGGCGATGGCGTGATCAAGCCATCTGACGGGTATGCTCTCAGTCTAGATATGACCGACGCACATTTTCACATCCCTATCCCACGAGTCACGGACATTTCTCAGTTGTGCTTGTCGGGACTCGGTTTATCAGTTCCAGGTCATACCTTTTGGCCTCAACTTCAGCCCTTGGGCTAGTACCAAGGTTATGGATTACGTCGTCACCCTGTTCCGCTCGACTTCATCTATAGCGTCGGCAGTATAATTGGACGACATCCTCCAGAAACATATGTTAAGTTCTACTCTGCTCAAAGGCAGAAACGATCTTATATCACTTGACATCATATAGGCTTTCTCGTGAACTGGATAAAGTCTGATCTCTGTCCAACCCGGATTTTTGGTCCATCTGGGTGTGGAGTTTCTCCCGATCTGAATCTGGGAAGGCATCCTCGAGTTTGCGATCATACAGATAATTGCACTCTTAGAGTCCGTTTCCAACAGGATGCGCATTTTAGCGAGAGAGTTGTAGCTCCTCGGATTATTCAATGCGGCAGCGGACTTGATTCCGCTCAGCCGTCTTTTTATGCGCTCTTTACAAAGGACGTTGCTTGCGTAATGGCGCCCTTTTCAAATCCCTTCGATCCCACAATCATGCTCACGCCAGAGATACGATCATTCTTGAGTCAATGGCACAACCCCTGTGGGCTGTCCACGGGGATTACTCTGGAGATACCCCAGGCGGAGATAACGGTATGTTCCGCCGCTATTACCTACGGTTGGGGTGCCCACCTGTTGCCGGACTTCGATACCGTCAGCGGCACGTGGGTGCCAGGGGCAAGCCCTTTCCACATAAACCTTTCAGAAATAACGGCTGTCATCAATGCCTTTCATTTCTGGCAGGATCAACTCTTCTTGCAAACTGTCCTCCTTATGTCAGACAACTTTGTGGTAGTGCCTTGCCTCCTCAAAACAAGGAAGCACCAATCACCAGACCTGTGCAATCTGAGCTGTCAGTTTCTACATTGGTGCGACAATCTCCACCTCGATGTACACATCAGATACATTCCTGGCAGACTCAATGTCCTGGCTGACACTCTATCCAGTCATTCACACAGAATGGTCATTCCATCAATCGGGCTTTCTTCCAATCGGCACACTTTGGGGACGTCCGATGATCGATCTTTGCAACAAGGTGGAATCGCAAGTTGTCCACCTTCGTCTCGCAGGTTCC
This sequence comes from Unio delphinus, assembly GCA_029339505.1. NCBI lineage: Eukaryota > Metazoa > Mollusca > Bivalvia > Unionida > Unionidae > Unio > Unio delphinus. The sequence continues at coordinate 1,499,446 of JAQISU010000068.1, forward strand.
AGACCCAGAAGCTTGGGCCGTGGATACTCGGCCAATCAGCTGGGAAGGGTTGTGGTCATTCTCCTACCCTCCCACGGTCTTGGTACTGAAAATAATCCAGAGGTTAAGGGGTCATAACTTTCAGATGATTCTGATTGCCCCTCTCAGATGGAACAACTCCTGGGTCTCCGATCTACTCGATCTGGCGATAGATCTACCCGGGAAGATTACAGTCCGCCCAAATCTTAAGCAACTGTGGACATGGGTGTTCCACCCCTGTCCAGACCGTTTTTATCTTCAAGCTTGGCTCTTGTCCAGACAGCCTTGCAAGACAATTTAAATCTTCGATTGTGGAGAGAATCTCAAGAGCAAGAAGGCCCTACACTCTGAAGGCTTACGAGGGAAAGTGGCATGTTTTCAGGGACTGGTGCCATTTCATTAAAATCGTTCCTCTGAGTGTCACAATCCCTCAACTGGCCAACGTTTTCTCTGGCTTTTCGAGGAGAAACAGCTGGCCCCAATTATTATCAAATGATACTATCATACAAATTGTTTTTCTTGATAGTCTTAGCTTCAACATGCAGGGTGAGTGAGTTACAGGTCCTATCTTCCATTCAGATCAGATGGTTTGGTGGTCCTCTTGACGCAGCCAGGCTTCGTAGCCCAAAAATAGGTTACCATCCATTGGCAATCAACGAGTCATCATTAGCTCGCTTTCTTTTATAGATAAGTCAGGACCAGCAGCCATGCAAGATCCTGTTTGTGCACTCTAGCACCATTTAAATGCATAGAGGTGAGTCAGGTCACATACAAGCACCTCTTTCTTCTGGTGATAGCTGGGACATGAGATATCACCATTCAAGCCCTTGCTTCATGGCTGAAGTGGGTTATACGCTCTGCGTACTCTGAGGATTCACAAAATCAGAGTCACCTCATAGAAGCTGTTGGCTGGCATGCAGAGTCAACCTTCTCCAGTTTTATCTTCAAGATTTGTCCTCGCAGAGGCAAACCTTGAATCTAGTAGGTCCGGTGTTGGCAGCCCAGATGCCCACCAGACCCATGTACGTGATACGATCAGCACAGCCTATTAGCTTCGCTGGATTCGCCAGATAATTTTTTGTAGGTAAGAAGATTTCAATAACTATCTTCTTAACCGTATAAAGGGGTCACATATCACGTAACCCTGGGCCGTGTTGCTGATTAAAATTAGGAGATCGTGTTATCGTTCAAATGGGGATCCAGCCATCATTCCCTAGAGGATACCCGGGGTGGAGGTCGGATGCTCCGCATTTCCTCCTCCTATTACCTATTCTCCTAAAGTAATATGATCGGGGAATGTATTCAAAGGAGAAAGCAAATTTTTTTAGTAAATTATGTTTCTCCGAGAATACTTATCCGATCACATTACTAAGAAAACCCTCCCAACCACCCTGCCATGCGAGCATCCTCGTATACTATATACCGCTCAGCTTAAAAACTGGTGACACTTAGTGGGTGGCAAGGGGAGGTAAGGGGCAAGAGTTATTGCCCTTTGTCTATATGACATAGACAGAAAAGACGAATTTTCGTCTTTTGGTAGGGCTGGATTCGCGAGGTAGCAGGCTTATATCCCTAAAGTAATGTGATCGGGGAATTATTCTCGGAGAAACATAATTTACTAAAAAATTTGCTTTTTTTTAAAAAAAAGTTACTTATAGTGATCATGGTAATGTGATCTTGATTGCTTGATATGTCTAGTCATCAGAAAATATCGTGACTTGCTTCAATTAGTTAGTCATTATAAGGAGCTTTCGACGCTAACAACTAAGCACGATCTAGCAAGCATGATCGAAATAAATTCATTCCGACTTCATAACTTTTACGATTGTTTCTGACCAATGATATTTCGGACCAGTTCACCTTCGGACCATTAAGCCCTTCTTTCTTTCCAATGCACCTTCGGTCCATTGAACCCCCTTTTATATACTAATGAACATTCAAAATAATGAATTTTCGAAAAAGTAAACCAAACTTTATCATTTTGATATATTGGGTGTTATTCTATTCATTAGAAACATCCATATACATAATGAGTTACATGTTACAATTGTTCTCATTTCTATTTCAGGTGTGTCCAACATATTTATCATTACCTCATGTTCACAAAAATTCAAAAATCAGAAACTGGAAAGAAAAGAAGGGAAAGGTTTTATCACAAATCTCGTGCAAAAGAAGAGAGACGAGATTTCTGTATGTTGGATTTTATTAATGCTTTTACTGAATCTGGTCTACAGCTGATGGTGCAGCTCTTTCTGTTCTTTCAGTATGACCTGAAACTCGACGTTATCAGGGGTGAGTGTGGACATTATTTTAGCCGTGCAATAATTTTATGCTGGTGTATTTTTTTGAATGAACTCTGGGTGTTATCACCTTTCAGCTTGACGTTCGTAATGCTATTCTAGATGTTACACCACCAAATTGTTCTCCACCTTTTTTTAATTTGGTGCCAGTCAGAATAAAAAAAAGGTGGAGAACAATGTGTTGGTCTACCTATATGTTGTCTTGACAGAATTCTGTAGCATACACATTTGTCAATAATAGCAAGCATAGAACATACAGTGAAATGACTTGCTGTATATAATGTTTTTCCCCACTGGCCAAATGAATACTATATACACTGGCAAAAAAAATCTCACCATATTTTCGGACCTGCACTCATCATCTTTAATAACTATCCACAATGTACTTACTCGAGCAACATTTTATTTTTCTCTTGAGCTAGGTTGACGTCTGTGATTGTATTCAATTATAAGTCTAAGAATCTTAGGTGTAGACTCAACCATTTTTTATATATGAAGGAACATTCTACATCACAGCTGTAATTTCTCTTCACTGTTCCTTCTGCACAATGTAATCAATATCTTTTCATACTGCATTTGCAAAACTCCTTAGAACAATATTGTCTAGGTTACATTCACAAAAGAAAGAACTCCAAAAACATAGACATATTAGACACGAAGCGTGACTCCTAGCATAACCCATAATATAAAAAAAATTATCAATTTTTAGAGTGACTCCTGGCATAACCTATAACATAAACAATTGATCAGTTTATAGAGTGACTTCTGGCATAATCCATAACATAAACAATTGACCAATTTATAGTGACTCCTGACATAACCCTTATCATAAGCAATTGACCAATTTGTAGAGTAACTTTGGGCATAACCCATAACATAAACAAGTCACCAATTCATAGTGACTCCTGGCATACCCCATAACATAAACAATTGACCAAATTATTGAGTGGCTTCTGGCATAACCCATAACATAAACAAAATTGACCAATTTATAGAGTGACACCTGGCATAACCCATAACATGAACAATTGATCAATTTATAGAGTGACTCGTGACATAACTCATAACATAAGCAATTGATCAATTTATAGAGTGACTCCTAGCATAGCCCTTATCATAAACAATTGACCAATTTATAGAGTGACTTCTGGCATAACCCATAACATAAACAAATGTGAAATTTATAGTGTTTTACAAGACAAATGCCAATTTCTAAAGCCATATAATTATTTGCACAAAGTTAAATAAAAAGAGGGCATATACAAAAACAAAACTTATCTTGATATTTAAACATCTTGTTGTAGTAGACAACTGATTTACACATACAATGTCACGATAGCGACGACCAGTACAAGTTTGTAAAGTTAATTTGTAAAAATAAAATATATATTTTAGGGTATCAAATGTCTTTATTAACATACATGCATATACACAGTGAATATCTTTCCATTGAGCAAGTTTGCCGAAATTGCATGACCAAGGTAGTTACTAGCATGAAAGTGTAAATGTTTCCATTCAATGCAAATGCTCCAGTGTGATAATGGTTAGAGCATCTGCCTCCAATGCAGCATTTCATGTGTTTGATTCCCAAGCTAAATCATTCCAAAGACTTTGAAAAATAGTACTTGCAGCTGCCTCACTTGGCGCTCAGCGTTAAGAGGTTAGTAAATGAATGTCAAAATATTCTGATCTAAATAGCATATAGACCATATTTAGAACTGTTTTAAATATTATAAATTATATAATTTCAATAGTGATAGATAATAGATTGTTACAGCAGCGGTGTTTTTATATTATTTCATTTTACTATTTTTGATTGTGAATTTGTTTACACTCGACATTTAGAGGCCAATTCCTTTTGGTATTTTAAAGATGAAAAAAAATGGGACCATTCTTGACCCAGCATTATGAGGATCTTGCAAGCGATTTAAGTAGAGATGTGTTGCACAGATTCCTTAAACACAGGAAGAAAAAAACACAAAAAAACATCAGTAGAGTGATTCTGTCTAAATCCACATTAATAAGTCATCAATTTGAGTTTGTTTCAACTGCTCCAATACTTTTAAAATTAGGTAGCAAGAACATTAGTTTCAGCTTAATGATAAAAGCTTTGCTGGATGAAACATTTGACATTATATCATATGGAATGTTATTGCCTTTTTCTCTTTGGACCATTCATGAGAAGAGATTGATAGTTTTGATCTAATAAGGCTGAGACAAGTTAGTTCTAATGTAGGACTTCACTTTCAGTTGTAGATTTTAAAAGCATATTTCAGTTGGCAAGTATTTGTACATGTAAGATTACTTAAGTTAAAAAAAGTATAGATTTTCTGCAATCACATGGGTGTATACACACTTCTCATGTTTAATCATGTAGTTCAGATCATGCAGACACATTCCATCTATGCACACGAATATAACTCGCCAATCCTCACCCCCCCCCCCCAGCTCATAAATGTGCCTTGATTATTTACAGTTGGTTTTTATTGTGTGCTTAATGCAGTATTTCTGTACATGATAAGCTGTGTATATGGAAGCCAGAATAACTTTTAGAGGAAGAAACTGGGAAAACCCTGGTAACAACCAGTGACTCACAGCCTTCTCACATACCCACATAGGCAGAGTCAGAGACTAGAACCCATGCTGACACTGACAAGACAGATGGCAGTGAAAGGCAAAGGCAAGTGATTGAGACCACTTGGCTACCCCGGGGTCCTACTTTGCAGTTTGTTTTTATACATGTTAGTGCATCGGTCAGTAGTTATATATATATATATATATATATATATATATATATATATATATATATATATATATATATATATATATATATATAAGCAGCAGAGAGGGTGAATCCTACAACGTTTTTAGACAAAATTTGATTGAAATCCTAAAACGAGCCGTCTTATAATCTTATTTTAACCAAAAAAAGGCGAACCCTACAACGTTTTCAGACAAAAAAATTGATTGAAATCTACATACGAAATCATTTTAACTAAAAAAATGAAAACGATTTTTTAATTAATTTTGGTCGCAACTTGTTGTCATCCACCCTCTCTGCTGCTAAAGTTTTCAGTTCTGGGTTAATAATTCTTTTACGATTTCAACCGAATATTTGATCAAGTCCGATACGATATCGTGTCCGAGGATCATGTAAATTTATTGTTGCGAATCCGTGCGGAGTCGACTGAGCATAACTAAAGAAATCTCGAAATTGATTGAAGTCCATATCAGAACACCATGTCTGCCAAATATTTCGTAGCGTATGAGTATCAACTCCGTTGAATACAGACAATAAATTACAGTTATCTCTGATGACTTTTGGAACCTGAGTGTAGCGTTGAGTGACATATATCACGTCAGTGTTTTTGTGACGCCCACGGGAAAATATTCTAGCAGGATTTTTTTGTTTATCTAACATTATATCGTCGTATACGACTAAATTGTTAATATCTCCATCAATATCATCAATGCTCGGTGCTTCATCGATATCGGTTATAAACTCAATAATACCCTCTCCGGATTTTTCTACCGCGCTGTCGTTAAAATCTTTTAGCACTTCATAACATCGTTGATCATCTACGCTAGGGGCAATTAAATACAACTTATCCCACTTCATCCATCTCATTATTAAATTGAGCAACAATTGCGTTTTACCGGATCCAGATGGCCCGATTATAATCATCCGGATAGAGTTTGGTAGCGCTGCATGATGCTTAATTGGTTCTCTTGTTTTAGTCGCTGAAAAATCAATTATATCCATATTTCTATACATAAATTATGGATCTATATTGTGTGAAGTGTAAAACGCGTACTGGCACAGATGACTTGACGACGATTACAACTAAAAATAACCGATCAGCGCTTTCTGGTAAATGCGTGCAATGTGGTACAAAGAAATTTAGATTTGTGTCTATGAGATCTGATTTTAAAAAAAACGAGGAGGTGATATCGCAGCCAAATTAGCAAAACTCCCTGGAACCCCATGGGCAAAGTACCCCGGAGAAAAGCACCTCCCAGGATATAGCTACTGTGGACCGGGAACCAGACTTGATATCAGACTCAATAATCAAAATCAACCCAACCCCGGTGAAGAACCAATAAACGCCATTGATAAGGCCTGTCACCTTCATGATGTTGCTTATAAAAGCAGCAATCTGCAACACAGGCATCTAGCAGATGTGAAATTAATTCATGCGTTAAATGCTATTCCTGATAAATCCTTCAAAGAAAAATTGGCTTCATTTTTAATAAAATCGGCTATGAAAAGTAAATTGATGTTAGGTGCCGGTAATTAATAATATGGAATCAATTTATTATTCTCCGAGGGGATACTGGAGGGGTAACGCTGCAATCAATAAACTCGCTAGTGCTGCAAAAGTGAAAAAAACCACTGCGGCTAATTGGTTATCCAAACAGGCACTATGGCAAATTTATCTACCACCGCCTAAACAAATTAACTACTCGCATTTTGATGTGACCGTTCCTAATGAAGTTCATCAAGCTGATATACTATTTCTGCCGCATGATCGCGGTTACAAATACGCGTTAACCGTAGTTGATGTTGCGAGTCGATACAAAGAAGCAGAACCGCTAAGGACAAAATCATCTACTGAAGTAGCTTCTGCATTTGAAAGGATTTATCGACGAGGTCCTCTGCACTGGCCAAATCTGTTACAAGTTGATCCTGGCAAGGAATTTCAGGGTGCGGTTCTATCTACAATGAAATATCACAATGTCGCTATCAGACGAGGGCATACTGCACTGCATCGTGATCAGGCCATTGTAGAACGGTTTAATAAAACCCTTGCTGAGCGGTTATTTGGATATCAATACGCAAAAGAATTCATTCAAGAAAAGCGATCCAGTGAATGGGTTAAAAGATTACCATCTGTGATTACTGCACTGAATAACGAGATTACTAGAACAATCAACATGAAACCTATCAACGCGATTAAAAAGAAGTCAATACCCGTACAACCACAAAAAGATTTCCCTAGAAACGCTAGCGTTTCCCAACCAATTCTTGGTAGTAATGTCATTGTGAGGTACTTATACGAACCAGGAGAGCTTGAAGGGGGTAGAAAAAGGGCTACTGATCCTATTTGGAGCGTCACTACGCATAAGATATCTAGTATAACACGATCAACTGGTAGACCAGCAATCTATAAACTGGATTCAACTGCTCCTCAGCGAGGATTTACTCGACAACAACTGCAAGTGATTCCCGAGGATACTCAATTGCCACCGCATGGTCTTAACTAGCGCCGTTGCGTCTATTGCACTCAAGACAAGTCAACATCACATTATTTCTGACATGACCGAGATTGTTATTTTTTCTGTCTACGGTGAATTGGCGAGGATCCTTATCCGAATACTGCCAACGCATTATACAATTGCAACTCGCGCAGTGATTATTCTGTTGTTTCTTCAAAGTGATTATTAATTTAGCATCAATATCAAATTCTCGTTGTTTTTTTTTGTCCTGTTGTTTGTAACCGGAGAGTTTTTTATTAATGATGCTAACATCAATATCACTTATTGTTGTGTCATTATCATCACCAATGATTTCATCATCGAGGACAACTCTTCGAAGTTGATTTATTTTTCGTACTCTGGAGACTGCGAGATAGACTAAATTTGACCATTCGATGCGATTATCTACCATCCAAACAATTGTATCCGATATAGTCAATCCCTGTGAAGAGTGTATTGTTGCTGCGTATCCTAGCGTCCACGGGGATTTATTAGCACGCAATGCATCTTCAACGACATTGATATCAACCAGCACAATATCATTTAATACCAGAATTTGTTTTTAATTCTGTCCTGGAATATCAACTTCGATGTTCTGTTTTCGTGTATCCGATGGCCTATAACAAAGGGGTACTGGAAGCGTTGCAAATTTTTCTTTATGCAATTCAAATAACTTCATCTGAAGTGTATCCCTGACTATTTTTCTACTTGCAATGATCAAATCGTTTGGTCTCCACGCTTCCCAGAAATCATTCATTGGAGTTTCTGAAATCACTTCACGCGCTATTTCGCATTGGATTCTATCCGGTTGTAATCTAATTAGCGCTTTGAACTCGCGTAATCGTTCATCAAGTGATCTATAATCAGTGGTGATTTCTTCATAGTAGTCTACAAAACCCTTTAGCCATTCATGTGGAGATGCACCGACAAATGGTGGTGGTTGGCCGTGATCCCCGCACATGACGACTTTTATGTTTTTGGTTAACAACCACTCAAGAAATGTTTTTAATACATCTAATGACACTGTGCATATTTCATCCCAGATTATGATTTCAGGAATGAATTTATCACCCATTCGATCAGGAGTCCATTTGTCACCTTTCCATCGAAAGAAGCTGTGATAAGTGCAAGCATTTACCCCTCGCTGTATCATCTCTCTGGCGAGTCTATGAGTCGGTGTTAGCACAATCATGTTAGTAGAAATACAAGTATTTCCACCACCACGAAATAATTCAATTGCACGAGTTGTCTTTCCTGACCCACCACAGCCGTTTAAATAAACTGTCTTGTATCTACAGATTGGATCAGATACCGGTGGTGCATTAGAAAATTCTGTAGAAATACTAGTGTTTCCAATTTCAATACGGTTACAACAAATATATTTATCATCCATGGCAACGTCTGCGGATTCACAATACTCATGTAGCATCTCCTTTTTAAATCGCCAACGCCCCCACGCTTCCTCGGGATCTGTGAATGCCGCTACAGCTGATTTGTACTTATTGTGTATATACATCGAATCAGTGGCCACTCTAACCGCGGTATTAGGAAATCTATTTATCATCGAAAATAGATTAATAGAAGCATAGGCTAACATTGAACTTCTTAAGTGTGTGTACTGGGAATTATATCCATCACAGTAGGTAACAACCGTACCTAATTTCTCACCATTGGATAGAAAAGCATCCTTACGGGATACAAGTTTTCCCTGTTTCATTAAATCCGCTACAATAAAATCGTATTCAGCGACATCTATGATCAACCGCGAAGAGTATTTTGCGTTATCGTATCGTCCACCCTGGGTAAATTTACCGATTATTCTTCTTCCGAGATCTTTTGCTTGTTCTTTTTTAATTTCAAATAACTTCTTAGACCAATTTATGATTTCTTCTTCACTGAAATCTGGAAACTGTTTTCGTAGTTCGTTGATTATTCTATCTAGATTGGGTTGTGGTAGCCAAACTTCTTTCTGAGCTCGATAGCATATAATAGCCTCGGAAACAATCAACGATATTAGCATACCACAATCAATCATATATCTCAATAGCACTATTGGCATCCAGTGTTTTTCAGATAGGTGTCTACCGAGCCAAACATAACTACACGGATGTAACCCTGTAGCTAATTCGAATGATATCACACGAGCGAATCCGGTTATATCAAAATCAGGTAATGGTCCATTAATCGCAACACGAGTCATTTCATGCGTGGGGTGTCCAAATCGTTTGAAGTACTCAGCGCATTCCCCATACCCGAGAAAACTTCCGGGATAACACGCGGATATATCAATTGAAATCATACCGTCACGATGGTATTTTGTATTCCACAGTCCTCCATGACCAAATTCGACGCAACTCAATTTAACATCCTCGAGAAAATCATTTCGTGTTGGACGCCATGAGTTTTTTTCTCTTGCGAAGTGAGCTACCACTGATGGAATAGTAAAACTATCCGTGAGTAGTTTTTCATGGGAATTCTGCGGTGAAAAATCACTAGCGATTTTTCTCATTCTGTTATCTAATTCTTCAATGCGATATAATTCACCATTTGGTTTTACAAATTGATCGAATTCTTCATCACTTCTAAGTAACCACACTGACACAGGATCATCCTTACACAACGCATGAATAGCATCGAATAATTTCTCTTCATAGAAAACATCCCCGACGAACTCCTTAGGGATATATTTCACGGTTCGTTCTCGTGGAAATATTGTTACCGCAGGTGTCCACGCGTGTTTGTTATGATCAATAATCTGTATTGGCGCTCCATTTTTGTTATATTTCGGTTCGTATAAAACCTCTCCGGTTATCGTCATAACGGTTATTGGGAATCGTAATGATGTTTCTAATTTAGCTATATCAGAAATCTTTGCACCATGCTGTTTCACTGTCAGTTCCCACTCGGTTATTTTCCTACGTCGCAGATCAGTTAGTTTATTTCCTCGGGATGCATTTGTGAAGTGCTCCATTACCCGTGTTGCTACACAATTAAGCCCTGACGAATATTTCATAGGAGCTAGTTTTGCGATATCGGGTTTATCATTTAACGGATATATCCCATAAACCATTGCTGTTACGGGATAAGATCTTTCGTAGTATGGTTTGTCAATGCCGGTTAGAATTCCTGGTTTGGAATCTCTACTCACAATGACAGCTTTTTTATTCTTGAGGATTGGTTCAAATTTATCCTTAATAATCCATTTGCCTTCGACTTCGATAATGAATTTGATTCGGAAAAAATACCGTTTTTCCCCAATATGTGAAATTATTACTGCTGCTTTTTCATCAGTCATGGTAGCATCAACAACACCATCAATTCGAAATGTTGACCAACAATAAGATGCTCCATCACGTTTGAATTCATTAAAACAATTTCTGATTTTACTAATCATGGCTTTATCAAGAATTGTATTCTTTGGTGTATTAGAAGCTATATCGAGATTGAATTGAGCATCTTTCCAGGGGTAATCTCTCTTGGATGTTTTTGAAATCCGAAGGATTTTGGGTTTATCGAGATTAAATTTGTTACGTTTTTTGGGTCTATCGAGATTAAATCTAGGACTGATTTTTAATAATCTCTTAAACTCTTTCATGTTTCCGTCTCTTGGACGTTTGTTACGTTTTTTGGGTCTATCGAGATTAAATCTAGGATTGATTTTCAATAATCTCTTAAACTCTTTCATGTTTCCGTCTCTTGGACGTTTGTTACGTTTTTTGGGTCTATCGAGATTAAATCTAGGACTGATTTTTAATAATCTCTTAAACTCTTTCATGTTTCCGTCTCTTGGACGTTTGTTACGTTTTTTGGGTCTATCGAGATTAAATCTAGGACTGATTTTTAATAATCTCTTAAACTCTCTATCAGCATTAAATTTAGCATTTCTCGAAGTCAATCTCTTGAACTCCATCATGCTATAATTAAAACAAGCATTTAAATGAAAGATTTTTATATAATGAATCACTGCAAGTGGCTTATGATTGGATCAGTAACCCCGTGTAACAAATCATGCAGAAATGAGTTTTGTGGGTATCATATGCAAAGCTTTCGACGTGGAAGCCTTGGTCCGTTACCCTGTATTCTATGTGGGGTTGGGGTTAGGGGGAAATCACGGTTGTGTTTGAATTGCGGTGGTAAGCGATACAGGGAGTTGAAGCGTTATTATGATAAAAGAATAAAAAATGGACAATCAATCAGAAATTATGACCCTGACGCTGACAAAGTCAGTATTCTTGACGCTGACAAAGTCAGTATCCTTGACGCTGACACTGATAAAGTCAGTATCCTTGACGCTGACAAAGTCAGGGATAAAATCATAAGAACTCCTCAAGATTACATCGAAAGATTTATCATTAAACCAAACAATGAATTAGACAAACAATAGTATTATGTATACGAATGAACCAAGAATTCAGACAACACCCTGTGATCACAAATTATGAAGCATCCATTGATGGTGTTGTAAGAAACCGTAGACTGAAGAAACCAGTTGGTTCTGATAATGGTATGGGGTATTTGAAGTTTCGCGCTGGAAAGAAATTTTATCGCAATCATCGTTTCGTGTACGAGTGTTTTTATGGATTGATCGAGGATGATTTTGTTATTGATCATATCGATTCTAATCCAATGAACAATTCTTTATCAAATCTGCAGGCTGTTACTCAAAGTGAGAATACCAAACGAGGGAAGACTGGAAAATGCAAAACGGTTGGGAAGAGACCTGTGAAATCTTTGAATATGATAACTAACGAAGAAAAAATATTTCAATCAATGAATGAAGCCAGTAGGCACTTCGATATTTGTATATCCTCAGTACGATTCGTTGCAGAGGGAATAACCAAAACGGCTATTTCAAAAAAGAGCGGACAGAAAATTCAATTTAGGTATGTCTAATACGTCATATTTTTCATTTAGAAATATATCATTATTATAGAATAATGAATTCTGAAAACATGAATAGCATCATATCCGAGATTTCAAAATTGAAAGGTTGGGATATTGAACTATCAGATGGGTTAAATCCTGATCAAATCATGTCTGATTTTCAGGACATAGAATACGGAGTTAGCACTAACAAGTATATGCTACCAAAGAAGTATGCGCTCATCAAAAGAATTCAGAATTCTATTAAGGACTCTCTCGCATTTTCCAGTGACGTAAGTGTGTTCGCTCCGTTGTATACCATCGTAGAACGAATACGAAAAGAATTGGGGTACGAATACGAATTGAAAAAGGAGGTTAATTCTAAAGTTAGAAACCTACGGGCGTTAATTCAAGAAAATGAACAATTTTGATTGACCAACCATTTATCATTATTTGATTGACCAACCATTTATCATTATTTGATTGTGACCGTCCCTCATAGAGATTTTAATTTTTTTTTAGCATTTTTTGATCAAAACTGTTGAAATCAGTGAATAAAAAATTGATGGCTGGTTCGGATTGATCACTTCCACGATGGTGTTAGGTCGGGATTGAAAAATTGTTTTACAATTGAAAAATTGTTTCTGATTTCAAATAATGGTCAATGAAGCATTAACAACCCGATTGGCTCGTGAACGACTGGATGCAATCAGGAGATTTGTACCAATTCGTGACTCTGTACGGAATAAACTACAACAACGACAGAGTCTTCAGACTGATTTTGCTATGGGATCCGAAGAATTGTTTAAACCAGTAACCACAGCAACGAAGGGGATAGAGCGTGCTATACTGGGAGATGTTCCCGAGACGGGAAAATCTGTTATTGGTGAACTTGAAAAAATAGCAGCGAAAACTGAACAAACTGAACAAACAAAACAAATGGAATCAAAAGAAATAGTAGAAGATTTACGCGTGATATTTAACGAGGCGGGTTTAGCAGCAATCATTGAGACTAAACTAGCAAAAATTCCTGCGCTTGTTGTTACGACTTATGAAAACAGGAAAAATTTGTTGAAACCAGAACATCATAACTTTGTTAGAGATATAACTCACTGGGCTGATATATTCTACAAAATCAAAACTGAAAAAACAGGTAGAATTAAGAAGAAGGGTAACGCATCATACATTGGATATATCAATGAGGTGGGCGAAGTGTATAATCAATACGAAGAGTTTAAACAACAACAAAAACCGCAAAAATTGCGAGGAAAGCGACAGCAACCTGCAAAGAAAGTAGTCTACTCTCCTAAAAAACAACAACTACCACCTGATGATAATCTTCTTGATTATTTATTACAAGAAGCCGATTTAGAAAAACAGGATGAAGCAACTGGTTATAGCGGAAGTGGATTGCAAGATTCCAGTGGAAACTCTTCGAGGGAAAATCCAAGGATTGGAAACTCAAAGAGTGGAAATCTAAAGATTTCATGTCCTGGTAGTGTTATCAATGATATATCACGATTAGAAGTTCTTGTAGGAGGTTTCCGAGCTGGAAATAACTCACCGGAAATAATTAATGAAGCAGCTGATATCTGTAGACGGTTATTTGCCGGCGGTATCATGGATATCAAAACATATCGAGATTTCATTGACGAGTTAGCGGAAAGTGGGTATCACAGTGATTAAATAAAAACGCTAGCGTTTCCAATTGAAAAATGGTTTCTGATTTCAAATAATGATCATACACTACAATCATGATAAACCAACCCCCGTCTACGTAGTTAATTCACGGTTTCCAGTTTATAGAGCATACTACGGAGATGGTTTAGGCAATACCATTGCAGGGTTATTTGCGAGAATGGCTCCAAAAGTGATGCCGTTGGCTAAACAACTAGGAATGAAAGCAATTGAAGTTATTCGTGATAAGGGTATTAGTGCTGTTGGAGATTTTGCTGGAAAAGCGTTTTCAACTGCGAAGAATAAATTAACATCATTAGTGAGACGAGAAAAATCCAAAGGATTTTCAAAGAAACCGTTACCATCTACAGCGGAAATGCCTGCAAGTGTTAGTAGAATTATAAATAACGCAGTAGACGAAAAATTAGCGTCGATGGCTTTAACTCCCTTGATAAATCAAGGGGACCAAAGCAATATTGCAAATATGATAGCAGGAAGCGGCTTTAAAAAACTACGTCGATGAAAATCGTTTACGATGAAAATCCTACGGATTTTTACGATTTAGACTCTGATAAATAGAATAAAATGTTCAAAAAATCACATGATCCGGCGTTTGATATAGACGCCCCAGTTGGCAAGGATGATTCTGTACGCGATTATCAATATTACGCTTATCATGCAATAGACGCAAATAGTCGATCGCGAATTGAACTTCAAGTCCATGATACCAGTAAATATTTTTTGCCCTGTGAAGCGTTTATCGAAATCGAAGGAGAGATTATAAGAACAAATGATACAGAGTATCCAGCTGGTACTCAAGTCGGTTTTGTCAATAATGGTATTATGGCGTTATTTGAGAGTGCTAGATACCTCATCGATGGAAAAGAAATTGAGTCCATAGATCGTGACGTTGATGTGGCTACAACAATAATCGGGTTAGCGAGATATTCCGATGATTATACAAGATCAGCAGGACCCTCTATGATGTTTGCAAAGGATGTTAAAAATACCGCTGGAGGAAATCAATTTATTATAAGACGACCACAGAATAATGCTGGTGCTGCTAATGTTGATGTCGAGAATATGATTATAAACAACGATCCTAACTTCAATCTAGGAGCTGCAACACGTATTTCAATGTTGCAAGGGGCTCGTAAATCATTTTCATGCGCGATTCCACTGCATCACATATTTGGATTCTGTAGAAACGTCCGAAAAGTTATTTATGGGGCGAAGCATACAGTATCGCTTGTACGAAAGAGTGATGATAATGACGCAATCTGGAGGATTCCAGCAGATGCTGCAAATCCCAATGCTGATGCCGGTAAAGTCAATTTAACAAAAATATCATTGTGGATGCCAGTGTTGACTCCAGCAATCACCGCAGAAGAACGATTACTATCATTTATGGACCAAGGAGGAAAGTCGTTGTTGAGTTGGCTAACCGTGAGTACAGATGTGAAGCAATCAAATCTGAACGGGTTATTCACGTGGAATCTAGCATCAAAACAAGGTGTTGCTGCGCCACGTCATATATTCGTAGCGTTACAGGATAACACACGAGTTGGCGATCAACGTTTCAGTCATATGATATTTGATCAGTTAGGTGTGAAAGACATCTCACTGAGAATAAACGGCCAACAGGAACCATCCGAGGATATACAACTTAATTACACAGAAAATCATATTGCACGCGTGTATCATCGTCTGTTGTCATTTATGGCACGTGATCAAAATGTCGATACTGGTTTGCAAATATCACAATATGATTTTAAAAATCTGTATCCGATCTATTACTTCTCACTGGAACATCTCGATTTAACAAGACAGTCCGTCGTTGATATACACTTTAGAGCTAATGTGACTCGTGGTGCTATTGCTAATTATAGAGCGGTTGCTGTCATTCTCAGCGACAAATCAATGCTACTCGAAGGTGTTGGAGGAAGAATGAGAGTGGTAGATGCACCAGTAGAAAACATGTAATTGAAATTGTAAACGATTTAGAATCAGTCAATTATGTATAATGTCATATAGTGTTATTAGTGTTGCGTTAACTCCCGGTCAATTAAAAAAATTACAATCGGAATCAGCTAAAAAATGTGGAACCACAATCACGTTGAAACCCAACCAAATGACTGGTGGTGCAAATAAACTATCGCTGACAACTCGTCAGGTGAAACATTTCAATGATGCACTTGCAGCCAAAAAAGGTGTTCAGATTACTCTCTCTGCGGCTGCTATCAAAAATATGATTAAAACAGGCGGTATATTTCCGTTGTTAGCTGCGATTCCAGCATTGATTGCAGCAGCAGCCCCAGCGGTGGCTAAAGCGGCAGCGTTAGGAGCCGTTGGTACTGCAGCAGGAATGGCACTAAAGAAAGCAACTGGGAAAGGATATAAAAAAAGGGACGATCCTTTCACGGATTGGGTCTAAGACTACCAGGAACCCCGTATTCGTGGTACAGCGGGAGATCCGTTCACGGATCAGGCCTGAGACTACCAGGAACGATTTATTAATTCAGGAATCGAAGATTCCCATGTCCAATTTTGATTTAATGGATGCGGCTAAAAAACTAGTGATTAAAAACTTCAGAGGTGTCTTTATGAAAGATCAATTACCACATCAACCAAACAAAACTGAAACCGGAATCATTAATCTCGATAACAGCACCGGACCTGGAACTCACTGGGTTGCATACGCTATTGATCCACGTGGGATTGTTTATTTCGATTCATATGGATTAGCCCCACCAAAAGAGTTTATGCGGTATATAAAAACCCTTCCAATGAAGACTTGGTATTCTACGCTACCAACACAACAAATCAATGACCCACCAATATGCGGCAGTGAAGTATTAAATGTCCTTGACGCTATTTCAGCATCTAGAAAACCACCTCATATTGTCGTAAATGACTACACCAGCAATCGCTGGCAACGACGAAGTCGTCAAAAACGATTTTAGAGAGAGAAAGAGTTTTACAATAATATGATTGATATTTGGGGGAGATCTTTGAAACCCAAACCCGATGGCACTGCACCCCCTGATTCTATCAAGGATGTAAAAAAAATAATTGAAGATGAAATAGCTGAGACGTTAAATTTAACAAGTGTTGATCCTAATGAAATAGTTGTATTTCAAGACAAACAGGGTAAATTGAAATCTAGTAATATTTCTCTGGATGATATTTTGATACGGCAGCGCGACGCCGCTGAAAACTCTATTGCGCTGTATTCCAACGACGGACGACTTAAACCAGGCGCACTTGTGTCTACGATCACAGACGCGATTGCCACCCAAGACAACAAGATTACCACCCACAGCCGTGAGCTGGATGATCATATACGAGGTTATAATGCTTTTCGTAGAAATATCATTGATAAATTTATTGGAACCACGTTGGATAAAATTGAAATAAAACTCCCTGATATTAAAAAATCCATCGATGAGACGAAAAACTTCATCGAAGCCGTCAAAGGTGATTTTTCGAGGATGATAACAATCATTGAAAAAACAAAAATTCCTCATGAAAAAACCAACAACGTAGTATATACAATCCAACACGGATCATTTGAGTGGACACCTGCAAACAACAAATTAGATATCACTGCAACCGTTAAGGGTATTTATCGATTAACACTAGTAACACCATTAACTCAATTTAATATATCATCGTCGAGTTCATCCGGGGTCAACAATACGATTTCAACGATCATCGACAAGGATACAACTGAAAAGTTCACTATAACAGCTACTGATAAAAATTTGGTTGGGGTTTCAGTAACCTGGTATGTTGAATTCGTAGCGGAGTTAAGTAAATAAATTGAAAGGATTTCACAATTGAAAACGCTAGTGTTTTTAAAATAAACAACAATGACTTTGTCATCGACGCAATGTCGCTATGATCAGGTCAGAGAATTTCAGAATAGACTCAAAATCCTCACTGAGGAGTATCAAATAAAAATAAAAAAATACCGACGAAGAATCACCGCAATTGATGTTATTGTGTACTCGGTGTCAAGCGTTCTCACTGGTGCCGGAATAATACTTGCATCGGTTACAATGATTGCCCCGGTCGTAGTTCCAATTTGCATTTCTGCGGTGGCTACAATCGGGGGTATATTAACCGGGATAGCAAAAAAGATATCATCATGCAGCCAGAGTAAACTGCAGAATTACTTACTTCAATTTCATATTGCATCAACCGCATACTCGCAATTATCATTGATGATATCGTCGTCACTCGATAATACAATTATATCAGATAGTGAATTCTCAGCGATGGTCAGTATTTTTGATTCCGCGATATCGAAATTAGAGCGACAACATGAGTATAATAACAATGACAACACCGATGGAATCAGAAAACACGAACCCAAAAAACAAAATGATCTCAATAATATCAACATTACCAGATTGTGAATTCTCAGTGATGGTCAGTATTTATGATTCCTCGATACCAAAATTAGAAATAAATCATGAGTATAATGACGACACAGCAGGAATTACTTCAACGAGTAGTGGAGAACACGAACCCAGTACAAACGAGTATGATATCAATAACATCTACGAAACCCGAGTTTAGTGTGAATTTCCCCTCTCCGGTTCCTGTGAGCGAAATCGCGCTAGCAAAACTACGAATGTATCACAGTTGGCCTAATATCAGATCGGTAGCATTTGGTAGTCAACAACCCAATAATTCTTTAGTGTTTGCAAATAAGAATAAACCCGACGGAACCCCAGACTGGAACGTTGTTTCAATACCAACAGGGTCATACCAAATAGAACAAATCAATGCTGAATTGCAACGTAGAATAAAATCGATTACTGGAAAAGAATCAAAAATCGCTATAACAGTTCATGAGCCGACGCTATCATCCGCAATTGAGATAAGCACAGAAGGATACGTAGTAGATATCTATCAAAGCTCAATAAGAACCGTACTAGGATGGCCTGAATTACCACCCCAGAGTAAAACCATTGATATACCAGAACCTAAAAAATCTGATTATATCACCGACGTGATAAAACCTAAAAATCCAGTAAAGAGTTATAAAGAATACAGGATACCTGCAGATTTTTTTTATTTAATATACCACGCAATTAGAGAGAGAGAGAAGGAAATAGATGGATATCATGTTGTTAGCGAACCTGAAATCATTAAAAATTTCACAGCAATGAATAATGATTTATCGCTGTTGTTAATATCTCTTAAATCCGGCTCTCTCACCCGAGATGAATTTATCAGCGTCGTAGAAACATGCAACAAAATTATCGACGATATGGAAGTATTTAATTCACAAATTATTCAAGTGATATTAGATGACAGTAATCCAAAATCGAGAACAAAATTTGCATCAGACTATAAAATCCGCGTTGAAGATATCCCAACATTTAAACTACCAGGATATAACGTACCGGAACTAAAAAAACTTCTCAGTGACACCATCGATATTGGTTTTAAAATAATTCATGATGCATGGAAAAAAACAGCATCACCGGAAATAAAAATCCTCAAACACAATAATGACCCAGACGGTGGCGGCAGGCATATCGCTCCGTTCAACGTGAATATTTCATCGGTGATTGCGCTTAATTTAGTGTGTGATGTTATCGAAGGAAGCTATCAGATTAATCTAGAGCAATCAAATCAAGCTCAGCAAGGATATATTCTTTATTCATTTGCACCAACAGCTCCTCCAGGATTCCTAATTATTGAAAACCCAATTAATCCTGTCTACATGCGATGCCATAATAATTCATTAACCAGAATTAATTTCAAACTCACCGACCAGTCAAATAATCTGATTGATTTACAAGAAGAGGTGTTAGCGATTAGTCTGTTTGTGAAATCATAAATGATTTTCATCTTAAAGACTCGATCAAATCATTTATTATTTTTATTAACCCAGAACTGAAAACTTTAGCAGCAGAGAGGGTGGATGACAACAAGTTGCGACCAAAATTAATTAAAAAATCGTTTTCATTTTTTTAGTTAAAATGATTTCGTATGTAGATTTCAATCAATTTTTTTGTCTGAAAACGTTGTAGGGTTCGCCTTTTTTTGGTTAAAATAAGATTATAAGACGGCTCGTTTTAGGATTTCAATCAAATTTTGTCTAAAAACGTTGTAGGATTCACCCTCTCTGCTGCTATATATATATATATATATATATATATATATATATATATATATATTTTTTATTTTATTTTTTTTTTCAGTTTCAAGCTTGTGCACATCATGGATCAGCATCGCCTGGACGCTAGTGTCATATTACAGCTACAACCGAGATGCTATTTCAAGTAAACAAGCGCCTACAATACTTGGAATTTGCATATGTTTTATAGCTCGCGCATGCGAACTTGCTGCTAGGATTACAGCCATTGTCCTTTTTGTAACCTTCTTTCATTTCTGGGGATTCTTCCTTGTTTTACATTTCCTGGGAATGTTATTGTGGCTACGGTTTTTATCCAGACCAAAGCTTGACGATATAGCAAGCACGAAGTTTGGAAAGGTCTTGTACACGATTCTATATGCATTTGTGTTAAATTTTTGTTTCATAAATCTTGAGGAGAAAAGAGCATTTAAGAGGATGCTTGTCTTTTATATCATACTATATTTTGAGTCTTTTATAATGGCAATTTTGGTGCTGATTAATGCATTACAGCATGACGGGATTCATTCATACAAGGTTCAAAGTCTGATCATCGTTCCTCTTGGTTGCGTGATTCATCTCATGGCACAGACAGCGTTTTACTTGTGTTGTCACCCAACAGTTAGTGAAAAGTACCAGTGCTCAAAGTGTATGCCATGCAAATAATGCAAAACCAATTTTGTCACTGAAATTCTACATCAAAAGGTTACTGATACTTCCTGGATTGAGGTATTTACATGAACATGTGCACGCATGATAACACATGTTCTTCCAATGAGCTTGTAATTGTTTTCGACTTGTTCCATATTTTACATTTCTACTGATGTATTCAGAGGTCTCGGAAATGTTTAATTGCATGTATTTGGATGCATATATTTGATCTGGGATGCAGAATATCACCCATGCAGGAGTCCTCCGTATGCATGCAAATAGCTGGTCAGCAAATTCAATGATTTGCCAGTCCTACTTCAACAACTGAGTGAGAATATGTTCACTACTTTATCAATTTAGCTGTGCTGATATTTACAATGTCAGAATTCAGTGTTTAAAATACCCCATATATGCCTGCTGTATTTATAAGAGTACATCAAAAGAACTTGTTCCAATAGAGGGGTGACAAGTTCAAAGATGTCTAATAGCAGCTTGGGTGGGAAAATGTGCTGAAATTTACAATGAATTCAGACACAGAAAGATCTCGAGATGTACATGTAATTATTATAAGAGACACCATAACTTTAGCTTCCATTATTGTGTTCATTTCTGATTGTAGCCAAATAAAT
The DNA here is from genome assembly GCA_029339505.1 of Unio delphinus. Classification (NCBI taxonomy): domain Eukaryota; kingdom Metazoa; phylum Mollusca; class Bivalvia; order Unionida; family Unionidae; genus Unio; species Unio delphinus. The sequence goes on from JAQISU010000068.1 coordinate 1,520,994, forward strand.
ATTGTGTGCAAGCTAGAAATGAAGACACATCAAGACTTTGACTAAATGTCGTTTGCAAATTTGGATCAGTATTTTGGGGTTAAATGGCAAACTGACAAAGATTTTAATGAGATTCAGAAGAGTGCTGAAGTTTCTAGAACTGACAGTTTTGGATGGAATAGTAGCCAAGTGTAAGAAAGTGTGTGATGCCTGGCATAGTGTTTGGAATATGACCATTCATTGGACTGACATAAATCAGTCTCACCCTGAAGGACTAACAAGAGTTACACCACTGTCAGGCTATTTTGTGCATCTAAGATCACCAATATTGGCACAAAACCCATACAGAACTTAATTGACAAAATTAAAATTATGCAATACTTACCAATTGAAAAGCGACAGTTGTCACCAGAATATTATATTCAAAATAATAGTAAGTTTGGACAAACCGGATACCTACCCTATGTTACCAGGACTCGAGATATGGCTGCCTATTCTGTGCATGGCTTTGAAAAGATTTAATGTTTATGCATCAGGCTATTGAAATGAAATACATTACTTTGGACTCTTTCTGACATTTCAGTCAAAAATTGAATTTTTCAACCAAACAACACGTGAACCAATGTTTACAGAAATGGCATATCGTTGTGCAGAATTACCAGATGTGCCGAATAGGTTGACATGGTTATACATGTGCTATAAGGAATGTCAAATTTAAACTCTATGGCAACCAACAGTTCTTCTAATCTGCAAAGTTCAAAATTGTCTGGGATGGGATTGCAACTTTTGCTTGTGGGACTTCTCGATTCCTAGTTTTAAAATCCTCTGCTGTATTATTATTAGGTCTAACTATGTTTCTGCTTTTATGAATAGTCATCCACTTCCTCATCCTCTGCTGTATTATTATTAGGTCTAACTATGTTTCTGCTTTTATGAATAGTCATCCACTTCCTCATCCTCTGCTGTATTATTATTAGGTCTAACTATGTTTCTGCTTTTATGAATAGTCATCCACTTCCTCATCCTCTGCTGTATTATTATTAGGTCTAACTATGTTTCTGCTTTTATGAATAGTCATCCACTTCCTCATCCAATGATGATGAGAGCCTTAGGTCAGCAGATTATCAAGCTGTGAAGGAAATCAAAGGCAAAGTAAAATGGACGAGGAATACATACATTGACTGATTATGTTACATTATTCTGGACAGTAATTCTGAATGGGCAGCTTGAATTGTAGTGCAATATATATTTCTGAATAAAATCAGCTATCCCATTCACACATTGTTAAAAATCAAGCAGCATCGGTAGTTTGGAGGAGTGGAACAACTTAAAATAGGGATAATAGTGGCAATATATATATATATATATATATATATATATATATATATATATATATATATATATATTATTTGAAGGAGTGCATAGATCAGAATTACTTAGAAAGAAAACATGTTCATGAAACTTGCATCAAGTTTTAAGTCGGTGTAAACCATAAGAATGTCAACAAATTATTCAGACGGAAACCAGGAAGAGGAGGAGGGGTGATAGCAATGACATACAGAGGAAATGTACAACATGATGAAGGTCTCCTTCCTTAGGAAACCAGTGATTAGATTAACTGCATATTGTTAATTTGTATGGTTTTTATGTTAAAGATGAAATACCAGTATTATTCAATGTTAAAGTTGGAATGTTCTATCAGGGTAATACAGGTCATCATTTTGACACTGGATTGTATACGCGGCCAGGGATAGGGAATATTATAGCAAGACATGGTTTGTTTCCAGCTCAGATTAAAGGCAGAGTAAATGGACCATTGCTAGACAGCTGACTGGTAAGGGGCCCCATATTGCAGTGAAATTGTATAATTGGGGTTGGATGGGTTTATTTTTAATATTGCACTAGGGCCTCTGCCACCTTTCTTTGAACCTGTTATGTTTCTAATGGCAATGTGGATGAGTTTGTTGTGCTGCCACTGTGGTAGGTGTCTTATGGTGGTGTGATGTGCTCCCAATATTTTTAAAAAAATGGCTCGGTTTTGTATGAAGTGAAATTAGTGATAGAGGGGTAAAGCCCTCAGTTGGCAATAATGACAGTTAAATTATTGAGTACACAGAAGGTGAAATTCAAATAAATAACAATTGAATACAGGTCAATAGTCAAATAATAATAATTCCCTAGTCACTCTTCTTCTGCTTGACTATTGCATTATTGGATTTATAGTGTGAGATAGCTTTTCCACCTGTCCTTGTTTTCTACTCATCTATATCTCTCCTATCCTGCCAATTCCTTCTTTCCTTCTGACTTACCTCCGGACTCCTTCACCTCCTTGACTACTCCGTCTCCAATATCTTCTTGTCTCCTTTTCTGACTAGCCTTCGATTCACAATTGATTTCTCCAATAGTCTTTATTCTGTTTCCCTCCAAGAGACTAGGGACTAAACTATACCAGAAGTCTGTCCCCTTAAAGCTTCTTTATGAAGCCTTGTTTTTCTTAGAATTTCCCAAGTTACTGGTGGCTTTCTGGAGTATTGCTTTATAACCTTCCAGCATGATGTTTGGGCAGTTACTAAGTTCCTAGCTTCAAAATACTAAATTAAATTCAGATTTAAATGGTGACCACACCCTCTCTCAATTCTGATTGGATGTCGATTCTACCGTTCTATTCAGCTTAGCAGACAATGACTTCATGCCATCTGTCAGCGGTGAAATTATGCATATAAGTATCATATGTTCTTGAACAAAGCTTTCAACATTTTACATGTGACTTTTCACACCCATCAAAGTTGGGTTCAGGCCCATTATAGTCACAGTGTCTTAACATATACACATGGTTTCTAACCATTTCTTTGTTTCCCTGACTTAAGCAATTGCTGGCAGGGCAACAGGACAGGCACTTTCAGAACATTTTTGGCTTTATCATGCGATTTGCATCAATCACAGTAATGTAAACAAAAATTTGGGTTAAATTTGACAAGAGGCCACACTGGATATAAAAACATTTCAAAGACCAAATACTTTCATGTAACAAAACAAGTTGAAGTATAATTTTTTCAAAGTTGGGTGCCTTGGTTTGTCCCTGGGAAAAGCACTTTAGTTCCCACTTCTCAGCATGATGTTGCCAATAATCTGTTGAAGTATTGTTAAAAACATAAAATGAAGTAGCAGTGATTAAACCGTCAAGATCCATAATCATATCTACATTTATGAGAGTGGCAGCAATTGTCCAATATTCTTGTAAGGGACCACAAGTGGCAGCAGTATACTGGGGGCTTTGTAAGGGACCTTCAGTGGCAAAAGTATACTGGGAACTTTCTAGTATTCTAGTAACAAACCATGAGTGGCAGCCAAATCCCCACCCTCAAAGGGTATAAGTATAATTTTTACTATTATAAGTGGCCAAAGAGTGTAATTTGGTCGTAAAAAGTTGAATCCATCTATTACTTGCCAGAATTACAGCACATATGAAGAAGATATATTTATGCTACTTAAAATACTTGTCACAGAGGGCAAACTGTACATGGATTAGAACTAGAATACAAACACAAACTATACTGAAAAATTATTGATATATTCAGCACTTTAACTAGTCTACATGACACTTTCACTGAGAGAATGTAAATTGGACTTGTGCATAGAGCATGGTCATATAATCAAGAGTGCTGTTTTACAATGCTCTCATATTCTTCTTTTAAAGTTTGTAAAGTGGTGCTGATTTGTCGGTTTTTATTATCTGACAGGGTGCTCTAACCACTAGGCCACCGGAGTGGTATGTGGACATCGTAGCAATATTACTAAAATATTGTTAAAGCTATGTTAAAAATTCAAAAATCACACACACACAACAGCAGTAATTTCTTTCAAGAATATTCTCAAATTTATGAGTGGAATTAAAGATACAAAAATAACAAAAACAACTTTGTAGTATTTTATTTTTATTTTTTTAATGTACCAAAAAAGTGTAATCCATATACAAGTGAGCATAAAACAATTTTGGTGGAAAAAAATGTAATGATTACGCCAAAAGCCTAGTGGTCAGCAGGTATAGATTACCATAAGAGTGCTTTTTGAATAAAAATGAACGTGTTCATGTGCCTATGCTAAACTTGGCTGATTTTCCAATGTATGAAAAAGACTACTAAACATGGTTTAGTTTTTTGGCAAATTCATTTCTTCCTGTTTGTGGTGTTAACTCCAACTGGGTATCATATAAAAGAACAATCATACTGACTTCTCTAAGCAGGAAATGTTCATTTGTAGAATTTGTATATGAACTTGAAAACAAATTTTTCAACACTTGTATTTGCAAAAACAAACAGTAATGTATTCATACTATGCTTGAGAAACGATATGATACAGTTTATAGGGTCCTTTTCACATCGCACAATATGATACAATTTAAAGGGTCCTTTTTGTGTCATACAATAGGACACTTTATAGGGTCCTTTTCATGTGATATAATGACACTTTATAGGGTAATTTTCAAGTCATACAATTTAACATACGAGTCCTTTTCATGTCATACAATATGACCCAATTTATGGGGTAAAATTCTCATGCCATACAATATGACCCAGTTTATGGGGTAATTCTCATGTCATACAATATGACCCAATTTATGGGGTAATTCTCATGCCATACAATTTAACATAAGTTAACGTGTCCTTTTCATGTGATACAATGACAATTTATTGGGGTAATTCTCATGTCATACAATATGATCCAATTTATGGGGTAATTCTCATGTCATACAATATGACCCAATTTAAGGGGTAATTCTCATGCCATACAATTTAACATAAGTTAGAGTCCTTTTCATGTCATACAATATGACCCAATTTATGGGGTAATTCTCATGCCATACAATTTAACATAAGTTAGAGTCCTTTTCATGTCATACAATATGACCCAATTTATGGGGTTTTTCTCATGCCATACAATTTAACATAAGTTCAAGAGTCCTTTTCACATCATACAATATGATACAATTTATGGGGTAATTCTCATGCCATACAATGACATTTATCTGGTCTTTTTCATGTCATACAATGATACAATTTATAGGGTCCTTTTCACATTTTACAATAAGACACAATTTATAGAGTAATACACCATACAATATTGGGTATGCATAGGAAATCAAAATATTGATGTATGCAAGATGCAAAATACCACACAGCCTATATAGTGGTATGATATACTTGCAGATATAGAATTTAAGGAGCATATTTATTTTTCTTCTAAAGAATCTTTTTTGCAAGATGCAGTTATTATAACGATACAAATTATTTGTTACGAGAATTAAACAAGAGTACATTAATGAAGCATGAGTGTTTTTTCATTTAAAAAAATACATTTATCTATTTTTCAAGCAGGAGTTATTTTACATCAAAATATATGTGATGATAAACAAAAAGCTATTGAGTATCATTTATATACCTGTCTATATTGTTTTATAATTTTGCATAGTGAAACAATAAGATTTGAATTTGCATAGTGAAAAATACATATTATATTATGAAAATTGCCCATGTGTTTGTAATAGTCAGCAAGGATATAAGAAAACACCCGTACAGAGATGACGAAACAATGATTAATGCCTCGTTATCAACATCAGTACTGAGATGACGAAACAATGATTAATGCCTCGTTATCAACGCCCGTACAGAAATGACGAAACAATGATTAATGCTTCGTTATCAACACCAGTACAGAGATGACGAAACAATGATTAATGCTTCGTTATCAACACCAGTACAGAAATGACAAAACAATGATTAATGCTTCGTTATCAACACGCATACAGAGATGAAGAAACAATGATTAATGCCTCATTATCAACACCAGTAAGTAGCCCAAATGAATAACCAATAAAAAAAAAAATCATTGACATTTGTTGATATGTTAATTGTACAGATTAAGTGGTTTTTAAAAATGAAAACAATAACAAAGATCACATAAGAATACAGTACATAAAAAGAACTTGATGACTAAGAACACTTGCATTCAAACTGAGCAGAATTACTGCACATGTTCTAACATACATTAGAATATGCACATGTTCTAACATACATTAGAATATGCACATGTTCTAACATACATTAGAATATGCACATGTTCTAACATACATTAGAATATTTTGCATTAATATGAAAAATGACTAGATATACCACATACATGTACACAAACAGGAAATGTGTTTATGGGACATTAAAGTCCAGTCACTGATATATAAAAAATAACATGGCCAGAAGCACACTTAGACAGGCGAAGGTAATATTATACCCATTTGTATGCACAGATAGAACTGTTTGCAGTGAGTGGCATACTTTTATTTGCCATGAGATGCTTGCAGTCAATCTCGTTTTCTTTTTTTAAGTTTCAGAAATTTTGTCTGATGTACATGTATCTGAGATTCTATTTTACAAAATAGCATTAACAATTTAAACTTAATGAACCTCTATTTTATTACACAACAAATAAATATCAAATTATTTTCAAAAAATATTTTGAAAATTACATTGGAACTGTCAGATGCCAAATCCGGTGTTGATTATATTAAAATCATATGTATTGTAATGACATAATACAACACAGTTACTAAAAGTTTTCTTCGGGGCTCTCTATGGAATTTAGCTCTATCTATAATCTGACTACACAAAATCACAGTATCAAAAAAGTTGGCATGAAAATATTTATTTCCATCAGATATGTTGAACTTGAAATTAAACCATCTGCATATTCACACCCATATCCATTCAATGCTAATTTTAATCCCATATCATGAATTTGGAACTTGAAATTCCTCTTGATAATCATGACTAGTTTTGTCCAATGCTAGATGAGTATATATTTGAGATGGGTGGATTACCATTGAAACTACCCAGACTGCAACAAGTTGCTTAGGGACACATCCAAAGGCTGCCAAACAAAAAGAAACAGCAGACTCCTTGAATCAAAATATATTCATTCACCCCAAAATAAAAGTCCATGATGAATCATTGCAATCAACAAACATCCAAGTCACCTGGTCCCAAATGTAGCAGGATTAATTAACATAGTAAGTAAAATTATTCAGCAGAAACATGTGATCGAGTCTTCATTTAAGAACTAATTGTTTTCATGCAAATTTTATCACAATGGTGCCTTTTAAAGATAAAACAAACAACAAAAGATCTAGATCAGCAGTCACACAATGCAATGACAGACCAGGGTCTATGTTTGTTGTACGGAACAAACTGCACAGATCCAGATCTGCCAGCAAACTATAATGCCAAACTCAACTATAAGCGACTACATACAGTGTAGTTCAGAGGGTACTGGTGAAATCTATAGTGGGACATCATATGGGATATATTACAAGTTGACACAAAAAAGGAGAAAACAGGTGAAAGTGATGTCAAATCGATGATGCATCCTCCAGTAATTGCATGAAATCTGCATATCCATATGTATGAAATATAAGTATGAAATTTTGAAAATTCTTGCAAATATTAAAGCAATCTTTAAAATGTAATGGCTAGCCCACTTCAAGTTTGTGAAGAATGAATCATCAATGATGGATGCAAACCACTGCTTATAATCCAATTCTGTGGGACTGTGTCAATAAATATTAGTATGAGAATGTAATACATAATTACTACACTAATAAAATGCATCAAAATCCAGATTAATTATCATTGAAATTTAGATTTTCCACAATCCTAAACAGAAAATAAAGTCTTTTTACATATTTTCCTTGAAAATTTAAATTTCCCACAATCTGACACATAAACTGAAGTCTCTTGATATACTTTCTTTGAAAATTTAGATTTCCAACAATCCTATACACAACTTGAAGTCTTTTGACAAATTTTCCTTAAAAATATTAGATTTCTCCTAATAATTCATCCAGAATGAAGTCTTTTGACATACACACACCTATCAGTATATCACACACCCTTAAAGTAAATTTAAATTTTACATTACGCACTCAGGATATATGTACATGTATAAAAACTACAATAAAAATAAGTCAACAATAAACAATCTCCATAATTTTGTTCTCTGAGATGGAATGTAAGTAAGGTCATTTAATAAGTAATAATCTCCTGCTTGTTATGATATACAATACAAATTTATTTACTCCAATGCCACATAATGCAATCTTATTTCCAAGAATTTTGATATTGCTAGACTTGTACATTTACATGCAATGCACCCATTAAACATGTACTGAATAAATAAAATTGACTTTGAGTCAACAAGATGAAGCTAAAGCTTATATTTATCACAGTATATTAGCTATATCATTACACTTTTATATACAATACAAAGTTATTTACTCCAATGCAACATATACATTTAACACAATTCAAAGAATTTTATATTTACTATACTTTTGTATCTACAGCAAATGTGTCCAGCTAATAATACATAATGGAAAAAAATAAAATGGACTTTGAGTCAACAAGATGAAACTACCTGCATTTATTAATCTGATAACCCCAGTATCAGAATTAAAAAATTTCTAAAAATTCAGCAAAACAATTTTCATTATTATCTCATTTGCAATTGTCACAATGTTTAGCCATGCTGCTACAATCATGAATAAAATTTAGTGAATTTAATTTTTTTTTGTAAATTAAGTTTTTAAAAATTAAATGACTAACTGTAAATCCGTTTACAATTTTTAAAAGAAAATCAAGTCATCTACTAAATGTTACACAAGCTGAAACAGTCTGTTATGCAAATTTTATACAAGCTGAAATAATCTGTTATGCAATTCACTAAATTCTATGCAAGCTGAAAAAGTATTTTGTTATTCATTAAATTATACACAAGTTGAAATGGTATTTTGTTATTCACTAAATTTTATACAAGCTGAAATAGTATTTTGTTATTCACTAAATTTTATACAAGCTGAAATAGTCTGTTATGCAAGTCGCTAAAATGTACACAAGCTGAAATAGTATTTTGTTATTCACTAAATTGTACACAAGTTGAAATAGTATTTTGTTATTCACTAAATTTTTATACAAGCTGAAATAGTCTGTTATGCAAGTCACTAAAATGTACAGTGGGACCCCGCTATAACACGCCTCGTTATAACATGAATTCGGATATAACACGGTCGTAGCATGGCTCCCGAAATTTCAGGTAATTTATTACAGGCATTTTTCTCAAAGACCAAAAAAAAATCTTTCAAGTATGAAAAATAAAATATGTCAAGAGTTTAATTATCATTCTCATACTCGTCTAAAAAGTGAGAAAAAAAAACGTGTAGAAAATGTATTATCATTTTGGGGAGGAAATCACACACAAAATCGAATATAAAATAATCGTTGTATGGCTCCTAAAATTTCAAAAATTAACAAATTTCTTCTAGTTTTGTGCCAGAATAAACATCGGAAATACGAACCAATTGCTGGGCCTACTGAGAACTTTGATCTTTGTTTATTGTTGAAAAATGACAGCTCAAACGTGTCAATATTATTATTACTGATCCCTGAGCAATGAAGCCATCGTGTCTACTTTGTAATTGTCTTGAATGCATTCCGAATACAATCGTTGCTCTAATAATCTCCGATATATGTTCTCTTAATTTCATACACAACTAAGCAACAGCCAATGCGGGGGTTGATAAAAGATTCTCACCAGAATGTATAAATCAATTAATTTAAGTACATTGTTTATCATCAAAGTGAACTGCCAAGCTAAACAGTGACATAATTCAGTGGTTAAAATACAGCCAGTTCTGCCTGCTGTATTTATTAGAGTACATCAAAGAACATGACGCAATAGCTGGGCAGCAAGTTCAAAGGACTTTGACTAGTAGCTTGGGTGGGAAAATGTGCTGAAATTTACAATGAATGAATTCAGAGACAGAAAGATCCTGAGATGTACATGTAGTTATTATAAGAATACACTTTAGCTTCTATTATTTAATCTATGGACATGTACTAAATCATCATTCATTACGTACACCCGTTACATAATTTTTTGTTTTTTTCTTTTCATTGAATTCAGTCACATAATGATCTGTGACAAAATTATTGAATATTTTACATCCGTGTGTGGATATTTTCGATGGAAATATTTGTATTATGGATTCAATGTATGTTACAAGATTCGCTGGTGAGTACATGGTGTTGATACTCTTTTGATGCAATAGATTATACATGTATATATAAATTAGACACGTGTAAGTACCAATGCATGGTTCTCTGAATAAAGTAATATATTATATCTGCAATTTCTGTTACCACATCAAATGTTTTTCTCATTTAATATTTATTGATCAAAAATGGTAATTGTGCCATGCATTTTCGCACCCGTCTTTATGTAAACTCCCCCCACCCCAATTAAATCCAAAAATGTGTTGGTATTGTACATGGTTGCTTATAACACGGTTCGGTTCATAACACGGTCGGATTCTATGGCTCCCAACTACCGTGTTATAGTGGGGTCCCACTGTACACAAGCTGAAATAGTATTTTGTTATTCACTAAATTGTACACAATTTGAAATAGTATTTTGTTATTCACTAAATTTTATACAAGCTGAAATAGTATTTTGTTATTCACTAAATAGTACACAAGTTCAAAAAGTATTTTTTTTATTCACTAATATTTATACAAGCTGAAACAGTCTGTTATGCAAGTCACTAAAATGTATACAAGCTGAAATGGTATTTTGTTATTCACTAAACTGTACACAAGTTGAAACAGTATTTTGTTATTCAATAAATTGTACACAATTTGAAATAGTATTTTGTTATTCACTAAATTCTATAAAAGCTGAAATAGTATTTTGTTATTCACTAAATAGTACACAAGTTCAAATAGTATTTTTTTTATTCACTAATATTTATACAAGCTGAAACAGTCTGTTATGCAAGTCACTAAAATGTATACAAGCTGAAATGGTATTTTGTTATTCACTTAACTGTACACAAGTTGAAACAGTATTTTGTTATTCACTAAATTTTATACAAGCTGAAATAGTATTTTGTTATTCACTAAATTGTACACAATTTGAAATAGTATTTTGTAATTCACTAAATAGTACATAAGTTCAAATAGTATTTTTTTTATTCACTAATTTTTATACAAGCTGAAACAGTATGACAAGTTATTCACCAAATGTGTATATGGTAAAATAATATTCACAAACTTGTATACTCTGAAATAGTCTAAGTTTAAAAGACATGTAATTCACTAAACTTCACTCAAGATGAAATAGTCTATCATGTGAATCACGAAATTGTGATCAGGTTGAAATATGTTTTATATTTTACAAAAGGTTTAGCAAACTTTAAGAATAACTGCAAAACTATGGTAAAATTTTACATCAGAACAAACTATGTGCTATAGGTGTTTCAGCTTTCTCATACGAAAACGGTATTTAGTAAGTTCTCAATGGACTGCATCGGAAACATCTCAGACAGTCCAGACATAAGAAAACAAAAGTAATCAGTGCAAAATATGTCATGATAGTTGTGTCAAAGCTTGAAAAATACTGATTCATCAAATGGAAAAATATTTTGATTTACAAGTTGCGGCTTATCTGACATTATTTACACCCAGTTGTGCCCATTCATTAACTGCTGAAGGACTCAATGACAGAATAATGATCATTAGTGGCCAGCAGGCAGTCCTCCTGGGCAAAACTCAGATACGCTTGAAATTTTATTCTAGACCTGAGAATTAAATTTTCTCAAAGAAATAAAGCATCTTTCCTCTTTGAGTGCAAATGGAATAAAGAAAACAAAATATAAAAAGTCTTATGGTATCTAATAATATATGTCAATTTAATACAAATATTGCATAGTGGTTACAACATTACCAAGCTACAAAAAAAAAAAATGGCATTGGAAGACAGCAAAGACGGATTGCATTCAAGTATTTTGTAAATATAAAAATCTTGTGAAACGATGGTAAAAATTGGTCAGTGTAAGGTATTTTTTGTATGTCAGCAATATCATTCAGGTGTAAATGCATACATACAGATATGTACACTTTAATAACAATTACTGCAATGCTATGGAAGATAAAAACCATTCATAAAGACTTGATATGGTCACTAGTACTACAGGCATCAAAATCTGCCTACCTCAATGTATGTTTCGACAAAATTTTTATTTCCAATTACATGTCTTATAAGAAAAATCCAACTGCAAATGGCATTGATAAGATCTGCCATCACATAATGTTCTGGTGGATCTTGCTCTGTGCAGTTTGTTAGGAGTAATCGGTAAAACAAAAACAGACCCTGAGCTCCTGTGCACTCTGAGTAAAAAAGGTAATGATCAGATCTGCCATTGAATAATGTGCCAAGAGACCAGGGTCTGCACTGTTTATTCTACTTAATATTAAAGAAAATTGCACAGGTCATTATCTGTCAACATGTTTCCATTGGATATTTGTTGTTAACAGTTAAGTGCTTTATACCAATAAATACATTAAATTAGGTGACATTTTGAGATGTTTATCATAAGTACAAAAAGTAAAATACAACACATAAATGCATACTATTTACATATTACTGCTAAGGCACCATGGAAACAAAGACAGATCTATCAGCAGTAAAAAAAACAGAAAAATTGAAAAAATGTCATGGCATTCAAATATAATGGCTTTGTGTGAGATATAAACTTTCCACTTAAGGTAATAAAATAATCTATAGATCCTCCAACCAAAAGGTCAGAGGTCATACAGATGATATATCAGATAAGAAAATAATGATTTCTACACAATAAGTTCAGATCAAGACTGCACACTTCAACCAAAAGTCGAGGGCTTTTCAATTCATTGGTTAGTAATTTCTGGAGTCAACTATGCCCTGCTTTGACCTCTTTGTATTAAACACGGGGCAGACATGTAATGTTCCATTCTTGGTACTCCTGAGTTTTGTTTAGGTGAGGGAGGGTAGCTAAGAAGAAAACAAAAGATATAGGATTATATTAAATTGTGTACCTGCTCCTCAATTTATCTAGTTCTTTGTATGCATTTATGATAATTTTATATTGTGATTTTGTTGTGAATTGGTCCATTTATTTCGTTCATTCATGGTCCACTTTCCTAGTTATTTATATGCATTTATGATAATGTTATATTGTGTGATTTTGTAGTGTATTGGTCCATTTATTTGGTTCATTCATGGTCCACTTTCCTAGTTCTTTGTATGCATTTATGATAATTTTATATTGTGTGATTTTGTAGTGTATTGGTTCATTTATTTGGTTCTTTCATGGTCCACTTTGCTTGTTATTAAAGTAATAACTGGTATGCAACTGTTGACATCTTACATGTGAAATATGAGACCATGTGTTACATACAGTCAGTACCTATTGCTCCTTGAAAAATTCATTAGTTTAAATGTATGGTAAAATGGGAAAGAATATAATTTCTACATCTTACAACTTATCATAATTTTACAGTCACATAAGTAACCTTATAATCCCTCAATCACATTTTTAATATTTAAAATGACTAAAGTATAAAAATGTAAATAAAAAAACCCAGCTTAGATGACATTGCAAGATGGAGGCATGATTTTAATTTTAATGATTTAATTTTAATTTAGCCACTGCAAACATGATTTCCAATGCAGAAAGTAAATTCAGACAAGTGTTATCCAGACTTCTGAAATGCTGACTTTTATGGAAATAAAGTATCACATACTAAAATTACAGAATGTGAGCTCCAGAAATTTTCTATTTAATCTGCAAGCCTCCGAGTTATTAAATATTTTTTTACTTAATAGTTATGACATACAAGTCAGACCCCACTGTAAACTTCACTGAACTGACATGCCATCAAATAATGTGCTTGCAAATCTGGGTTAATGCAGTTTGCTTAGAGGAATTTGTAGAAAAAAACAACATAAACCAAAATTTACTGGCACAATACGTGATGGCCGATCATTGTTATTTTAAGTTGGGCCTGATTTAAAAAGGAGTATTTATGATAACTTTATTTAATTTACAATATCATACATACTGAGCCTAATATTTAATTTGAAAGTTACTCATGAAAATCGTACATGGATTAGAACCGGGAATCATTTTAATATACTGTCCTACTTGAGACAATATATACTGAAAATATTGGCATACAGATTTAATGTGGCAATAGCAAGACAAATGATGTGTAACTTAAATTGGTACTCGCATATAAATTAAATTCAACTTCCCACAACAATGATTCTGAGCTGTTGTCACAATGTGATGGCAGATCAGAATTATGTTGCTTGTTCTACTTGTAATTTCTATGAAACTGCACAGACAAGGTCTGCCAGCACATAATGTGGTGGCAGATCAGAGTTTATGCAGTCTGCAGATGAAACAGTCTTGTACACAAAATCGACAGTACTCCTCAGCAAAGACGGATTCTACTACTGACACAAGCTGTATATTTTCAGTGGGGAAAACCAAGTTTCATGTAAAATTTACTTTTAAATACCTTCACATAAACTGTTACAGCAGAATTGCATTTTAAATAATTTCATTTTACAAAGTGGCTTCAACAATACTGTGAGGAGTTTATAATAAAAAATTCAGGAATCAATTTTTCTGAGAGAAGGTGCACACAGCTTATGGTATAATCATTGCATTTGTCCTATGCAAAGACATTTGTGTCAAAGTATTTTTACTTCCAACTTGCATTAGGCAAAATAAAAGTATCATCGATTGGACATCACACAGAAGAGGTACTTTGTTCATCTTTCTCAACACTGCTGTTGCTATTTTTCCTGTAATCCATGTCCCTGGTCATAAGAAATTTCATTGGATGTTCAGAAATTACAACCTGTTCTGGATCTGCACTTTCCTCAATTTCATCCTCGCTGTCTGTTCCAGATTTCTTCTTCTCAGCTTCAGCATCTAAGTGACCTTGAATTGCATTCCGCAACTGAAATATTTTTTTAAAAATTAAAGTATACTGGCTCTGTTAGATAAGTATGCACATTATGCTGATGTCTGCATGTACAATGTAAATCTTACCTTCATTTATCCAATGGGGTCTGTGCTTGTAAAATTTGAATGCCCCCAATTTAGGCAAATGTCTAGATTTAAAAAGCAATTATAAATTCATTCCAATAGTAACACATCTTATTGATATCCATATAAAATAAAAATGCATTGCAAACCTTATCTGCCTTAGCAGTTTCCATAAAATCATAATAACAAAATTCTGCTCTTATTAAAAACCTCATGGATTCAAAAGGCAAAAATCTTTCTTAAAACCCCCAAATTATTCAAACAGAAAGGAAATCTGATCTTTTACACTGAGAACTGATTTCAAAATAAGAGACTGAATTTCCATCAGCAATTAAAACAGCCCATTGTGTTGAAACTGCTGATATTTCAGTTTGATTTGACAAGTCAAGAATTTCACTGATTTTGCTTACTAAGGCTAGGGTCACAAGGAAACAACTCATATATAAAAATTGTGCCAGCACGTTTTTAGAAAGTGGTTGAAAGGGTGACTTGATTTTAAGACAGAGACATTCTGCTTGAAACACTGCAAAAAAAGACAGAGATGTTTCTCTGCTTTGATCACTTTAAAAAGACTATCTAAAGAGTCCTCCTATTTTTTTTAGGTGAAGCCCCAATATAATCTAAAGTCATGGGTTTCCTGGTCTGATATCTAACACGATAGAAGACACCAACTGATTGTCAAGCATAATCCTGTGGGAAATGAACTCATTAAAAAAGTTAGTGAAATGCTGGTACATATGAATGAAAAGCTGGGATATGATAGAATTGGATGTATCCATGTTGAACAGGAATCTGAGAAAAACAGATGAACAAGAGATTTCATGTTGATGTACAAAAAATTTGCTTACTTTGTGTTTGTGATTTAGGTTTTTCGGAGATCAATGTCTGGGATGAAGACTGAATGCTAGAGGAGGTTCCATAAGAGCAAACATAAAAAATTTAATGGAAGACCTGTAAATGGTAAAATGAAGACTTGGAGCAAGCTGACCTCAGAAAGCTCCTTTTGATGAGTGTCGGCATGTGGGTTTTATCTATTAGTTGCTTAATTGCCAGTGTTATCTTTCGGAAGAATCTTGGTGTGTTTTTGAAAAAAACTGTTCCGTTAGATCAATATCAGAGATGTTGATGTGGTTCCTGAGTAGTTTTCCTTGGAGCAAGCTTCACACACATTTATATGGAGAACTATGAATGGGAACATGAAGAGACAAATGGTGTTGAGGGTTGGTTATGGAGTTTCATTCGCATGGATATCACTGAGAATTCCACTGTGTTTCTGGTGAAAACAATCTCAACTGCCCTTATCTGGAAGTTGGCAGCTGCGATGATGTTAGATAAGGGTAGCATAAATATGGCATCATTTCCTGTGGGAAGATGTGTAGTGGTGTGATGTATCATATGGACCTGATGCTGTCCTGGGAGACTTTCGAGGAGGGTTGCCCCATCTGGAGGGCCTTAGTGGGGTTCTTCCTATTTCTCTGGACCCTCGCTGAAAATGAAGGTTGGGCTGAGTTTCTGGGCATACAAGATGGTTGCCTCTTTGATGATATGCTTCCTAACTCCTTTATTTGACATGAGAAAATGAGGATGGAAGAAAAAAGGGTTGCCTTGAGATGATCTTTGACTGTGAAGACATTCAAAAGAATGCATCTCTCTCAATGTTCTGGCTGTTAACAGAACTAACTATGGAAGTGGAAAGCAAAGGTTAAGCTGCCCTGTTGAGAACCCAAGTCATATGACTGATTCTTTGATAAGTCTTATACTGCTGGTCTCAATGGTGGAATGAATGGGCTTCTGATGCAGCAATGAAATCACACTGAACTTTAAAACAATAGCTGTATTGCAGTGAACTTGTTGCCTGTCCAGCAAGTGTCCATGGGTACAAAAGACAGCTTTTACATTCTCTTTGATAGCATGGGCTTCAATGAGAAAGGCAAGCATGTGTATGTTTTGTGCATGGCTCAATTACAGTCAGCTAAAAGGCCTGTTGACAACTGAGTCCTGATGATGCTTTCTGAAGCAGTGAAAAATGTCAGTGACTCAATCAGATTGTGACAATCATTTGAAAGCATGCTCGTCTTTCTTGTTTAAAACATTGATGGATGTATAAATTATAGTGTTCAATGATACAGCAAGAGAAGGAGAACAGAGCCAGGCATGCAGAAAACAGTATGTGTCTACCATGGATACACAAATGACTGAGTTTTTACTGGACACTATAAGACTAAGTGGAGAAGGGCTTCAAACATCAATTTATTTTTAAAAAATCAGCAATGTGGGTCAATAAACATTCTATTATGGTGGCAATGACTGTAGCAATGACTGGACCAGGAACGCTGGTAGTTGGGGATAATAAACAAGGCTAGAGGTCTGTCCATATTGGGAAATGTTAATCTCCATATATTTGTCTGAGATAGTCACCTTATTTCCATGATACAGTCACCGTCATAACCAGTACTGGGTCATGATGGAGTCAGAACTAAAAATGGAATGGTCAGGTGCTGATCATTGTTGTATTCATAGCGAAAGCAACAAATGTAGACATCACACCTTCTAATATGGTCCTACAACTCAGAATTGATCTTTATTTACATTTTTGCTTTTATAGAATGAATGCAACTCAGAAAAGCAAGCAAATTAAGTCACATACCATATAAGAAAAATATTATAAAGAAGCTTTTGTATCTGTTAAATGATTTGCTCATGTTAAAAACCAGAAACTCGCTTTTCCTGATCCATTCAATTGCACTACAAAACATTAATTTACAAAGATCCCGTCAGTCAAATAGTTAATGCTACCATACTAGCTATAACTGACCAACCTTTGAAGCCAGAAAAAAGAACGACTACAAACAACCAAATGATGGCTACTTTTGTTTTTTTAATGTACCCAGAAAAAACAGCTTCGCTGAAACTTAAAACTGATTACCTTTGAAACACTAATTAATCTGTATAAATACTAAACAAATGAAAAAGAATTCAGTCTTGGTCAATGTTCTACAATTATTTAATGTTGATGCCAGAATAACAAATGTCATGGTTCTCATGCTTTTCTAAATATAAATGTCCAAGTCTTTTCCAGGTTTTTGTCCTGGATGAATTTATTTTTTCAAGGTTAACATATGACCATAGCTGAAGGGAATTAAAGAACATTTTGGATTATAAAACTTGCATTTTCCAAATCTGAAAATGTTTCATGTTTCTCCAAAACATACATGTCAGAAAAGACAATCATGTACAAAATCACAAAATAAGTCACACAAAACAAATCTGACTATATTCCTATAATTGGCATTTAAAGCAATTCAATGCACAGAATACAAATTCTAACTTTACTTTGCTGACCTGCATTATGTTCGAATGTGGAAACAACATAATGAGCATAAATTATTTTGTTTCCTTTCAAACCTTTTATTCTAAAGATTCTATAGTAATACATGTGCATCTTATACAAGATAAACATTTCCTATCACAGTATAAGAAAGCAATAAAAGCAAAGTATTAGAATCTTATCTTGTAACTAAAAAACTTTAACCCTGAATATATGTGTGCCAATAAAATCTTGAAATTATTTCAACCAACCTAAACACCTTAAAACAATTTTGTTTAAAATCATATCATTTAAAGACATTTACAATAGGGTTGATTTTAATTCTGATAAAATACCTTCAAAATTATATACTGTTGTATAAACAAGGACCGAAATTTCTGTAAAATCAACTTGGCTTGTAGTTTTTTTTTACCTGTATTGATACATGGGTTCTTTTCATTTCTAAATATATCATAAAAAGGACGACAATTTCTCATTTCTCCTGTGTTCTATTTAAGATCTGAAACCAATGCTTCAAGCTACATGTTATTGTGTAATAGTTTCGCACCAAAGTTCAGCTCAGAGATTGGAAATTCTTCTAATCTAGGTTTCCTCTGAATATTCCAACCCCATTTGTCACATTTGGACATTTATGATGGAGCATGGGTTCAGAGCAATTATATATAAAAAAATTGGAATCTGACACCACCATAAGATAGCTTACCAGTGGGCATGGCAAATTTAAACTGACTTATACCTGCATGAAATCGATAGAAAAATTATTTATTTTCTCAAAAATGGTAAGTATTATAATCGTTATGTCTTTAATCCGCTGAAAAACTAGACAAAACTAAGCATAGATAAAACCTGACCTGGTACTTGCCATTTGCATTAATAGTCACATGACTTCACGAATCTCAAACGATGACATTAGAAGTCAATAGTCACAATATATCAACAACAATCTTTTTAATGTTGTTATACAAAATTTCAATTATATAAATGAAAGTCTGATACCTTTTGTAAAAACCTGAAAGAACATATAATTCTGAACATATTTATTTTGAGAACAACAACAAGAAACTTGATTCATCAAGCAGAGTAGTCTGGTTTCCTGCTTCATATGCTCCTTGAGTGAGAGAGCACATGTCAATGTGATAGTCACATGATACAACAAAACTTTAGAAGTTGGTCTCAGAATAAATAAAGAGAATTTTGTGCTCTTTCGTTTTTGTATTTTTATTACAAGTTTATGACTTTCATTTTTTTACAAACTCTCCACAATATTTGAAAGAGATGGATATGAGATTCTGTGCATGTGTAACTAGCAATCAAAATCACTAGTACCAGCTCAGATTTCATCAATGCATAGTTTAGTCTTTCAGCATATTAAAGACATAATAATTTTAATGCTCGCAATTTCTGAGAAAAAAAATAATTTCATTCAATTTCATGCAGGTATAACTCGATTTAACAACACTAAAGTTTGCTAGCCCATCCGCTAAGTGACTATGCGTTAATGCTTCTTGTGGAGCTAGACTGGTTTTCATACCTTCAATATAAAGAAAAAAAATACGATACAAATATTGTGCTTTTTTAAAAACAAAACGTCTTCTGAACAAATCAAATCCACTGAGCACCTGGATTGTTGTCCCAACAAATATAGTTATGACATGCACCAAATGATCCATACTGCAACTTCTTAATATTCTGGTCAGAACTTGATAAATTTAACTCATGATCAGTTCAGTTATGACTCAATTATGCAATTGTTTTGAGCATCAAGTTGTGTAGGAAAATTCTTAGGTTTTTCCTGACTTTCGTCAATATTTGCAAAATTCAAGAATTTTTCACATTCAAGAAAAAAATTATCATTTCTCCTGACTTTTTTCCCGATTTCCCGGTAGCGTGGGAACCTTGAAATGGGCATTTGTTTGATCCTCCAAAGCTGTTTTTTGTGATGACTTCAAAGCACCCTTTATCACAGCAAGCTAACTACAGTCTTCCATGAAAAATAAAGCACCTTTCATTAAATGAATTCAGCACCAAACTTAAATAAATGCAATGATATCTGATGGATTATTGCATTTTCCAAACTGACTGAAAGAAGTTTATTGTGCCATTTCCTTTTTGTATAAAAAACATTTTCGCTTGAAATTGCTACCAGTGGTGTCATA
Organism: Unio delphinus; assembly: GCA_029339505.1. Classification (NCBI taxonomy): domain Eukaryota; kingdom Metazoa; phylum Mollusca; class Bivalvia; order Unionida; family Unionidae; genus Unio; species Unio delphinus. The sequence continues at coordinate 1,541,437 of JAQISU010000068.1, forward strand.
AAATGCAAATTAAATTTGACACCATAGACATCTGGCCATCAAGTCTATTTTTAATTTGTTCACAAGTCTTCATTTTACGACCAATAGCCATCCCTGGTCAGCCTCTGCAAGATGATAGCTGTTTCCAGTTGACCAAAATCAAACCCACTTTAAGTACATGTACATGTAGCATGTAACAATTATAGTCACAAGCTACTGGCAACAATATCGAAGTAAATTGTTTAGTTGACATGTGTTTGATGACAATGGGATACAGATCAAACAAGGACTATCATTTTATGTATATGTTATTTTTTCTAATAGAATGTGACTGATACATGAATCTTTTATAACATGTGACCTATAGTTGAATTTATCATTTTTCAAATATATATATATATATATATATATATATATATATATATATATATATATATTTCAAATATATATATATATATATATATATATATATATATATATATATATATATATATATATATATATATATATATATACAGTACGTAATGCATAATGGACTGTAAAAAAAATATAAGTTGTCAATGTACATGTGTATTTCAAAGTAGTTTTGTCTTCATTTAATCAAAAGCACATATTTTTGTGCCTACTTATCCCCCTGACCATCTTTTTCAGTACATGTATCATTTTCTTCAGCTGACTTGGTTGATTATAATACAATTTTATCTATAACATGTTCAGGTTTTATGGACCCCAACCACCATGTAACAATGGGATCACAATGTATGTATTAAGGACAGATAACTCAGAAGAGCATGGGGATAATGATACTCTGCTATGAATTTCTAGTGTACTTTTCATTTTTTTCAAGTAATGTATTCTAGCCTTACCTCTTTCAGAGCCACAACACCTACTAGTCTCCCTGTATTTGTGACATAGGCATGATTGAGAGCAAGTAGAGAAAACAGGGAATGAACCTGAAATAAATTGCCATTTTTCAATATAAGATACAAAGATAAGAATTCTTTACTTATAATTATAATCCATATATCTAAATTAAATATAAAATAAAAGTATTTAAAATATTACAAAAATCATAGATATCTTATGTACAAATATACAGACACATTACAGCAACAGACTGTCCAGCAATGTTAAGAATGAAAGACATTTAACGAATTATTTGTTCCATTTGTCTTTAATATGAAAATGTTCCAACTATAATATGAGAATTTAAACAAATGTCACAGTTTCAGAGATGTAAAGATACAATATGTTAAATAGTATAATAATTTCACAATGATGGAGTTACATGTTTCTTCATTAAACTGGAAAGTGACTATTTCTTTTTGGATTGAATACCAATTTACTTGGATTTTGTGCTTAAAACAAATTGTGAATGATGCTTCAGTGTGAACAATGTGACCTCTTGCTGAAACTAAAAACTTGAATCCTGATAGAAAGATAATTTTTCACTATACTATGAAAATATATGTCCACAATATTCACAAAAATACTACAAACCAGACAAGAATGAATGACTATTTATGCTATCTGGGACAGCAAAAAGTCATGTAAGACATGTACTACTTATGCTAACACCCCATCACTTTCAGTCGTCACACCACTATCACTGTATACAGTAATTATGCTAAGAGCTGTGACCCATCACTTTTCAATCTGTATTAAATCACATGAGTCATCATTGCACCAATATTTCTCACTGAGTTCATAGTGCTATGATAAACCTATGTAAAAAGTGGTCATAAACCGATGACAACTTAATGTAATGATCACATAATTTCAAAACTGAACAGATAGAATTGATTTTACAAAGTGCACATTTTTATCATGGATTCTTAACATGGATGCATCCATTGCCATTATTACAGGTGAAAAAAAATTACACCTATGTCATGTCATCTGCCAATCCAAGCCTGAAGAAAATTGGGCAGAGGTACCATCTGTACTCACTAAAAAGTATTAGTGATGTAGTACAAAATGTGTGAAGTGGTACATGTTATGTGAACTCAAACCATATGGAATGTTTTCGATGATCTCCTCAATATACTGTAATTTATCCTGAAATTAATGTTACTCCTTAAGGAAAAAGTAAACGAACTACACCATTATGAAGAGAGATATCTATTCACAGTTAATCTCAGTAAAAAAAAAGTCTCAGCAAGATTATAAAGTAAATATTCAACACTATAATCAGCTACCACCACCACCACCACCACCCCTCTTTTGCTTTTATATCGATCTTTTTATTGGCTTTTTTTTTAAATAGGTCCCTCAACAACTCGCGCCTCACTTATAGTGTGGTTGATGTTTTTGGACCCTGAAGTTATCAAAGGAGAAGTGTACATATCTCAATACTTTCAATCTATACCTTGTGTAAGGATGTCCTCTCCACCAGCTGGAAAGGAGCTGGATCAATCTGACATCCATCCCAGTCTATCCTCATTTGTAGCTGATCGTATTCCCAGGCCTCTTGCTAAAGAAACAGAATATCTTGGTTAAACAACACAGACCATGATCTGCAGTTGCATAATGTGCTGGAAGAACAGGGTCTGCTTTGTTTATTCTCTTATTTACTCCTATCTAACTGCACAGACCCAAATATGCTGGTGCATCGTGCAATGGAAGGTCTGGGTCTCTGCCATTTGCATCTGGATTAGACTTATATGAAAGGTTTTTGTCATTATATAAGGGTACATGTAACTGTGGTGGGAATATTGTGCATTATTAATAGAACATGTTGCAGATCTGATCCTGTACATTAGTGGTTACACTTTCACAAATGTTTAGTTTTATTGTTGACAAACTAATGAAACAGGAATCCTTGAGAGGGACTAACTCTAATGGTCAATTTTGTTTCTCAAGAATCCCTCACAAATCCACTTCCTGATTGCAACTATTAACTATTGAAACCCTCTCTGGTACTACTGAGGAACTCCAACAGTCCAAATTTAGTAACAAAACTATTTTCTTATAGTTGAAAAACAATGGTTTTTCATTGCTTTAGGCAATCACTGCAAGATATCAAGAGTGACCACTCAGTGTATGCGAACTAAACTTTTGGTTCATGAGGAAGGCATAATTTAAAGGCAAATGAATGAATGTGTAAAGTTTACTTATTTCAATTGTACTACTCACTGTACTTCAGTCACGATGTAAGTGTAATGGTGCCGATATGTCTAATTCCAAATAGAGGTAGTTTTTATGGATTAAGGAAAAGGATCAATTTAATGTAGTCTGCTTGCTGGATTGTCAGAAATGCAGCTGTGGTATTTTAGCAGAATAAGATTCATCTTTGTCATCAGTATGACAGGTGTAATTCAATATAATCATCTGTATATCTGTGACGTGAGATATCTCTAATGAAAAAAGATCATCTATTAGGAGAAATACTTTTCATTAGGGTCGGAGATCATTCAACATTTAAAAATTAGTTTGCAAAGTCATGTTTATAGCAACTGCTGCATACGGTTTTGTTTGATTCACTATTTATCCCATGCCACTCACATAAATTGGCCGTCTTTTGATTAATCCATATATTGATCAAAGTGTGAACAGCTAGCTAACTGTAAACCATATTATACAAGTTGGTCAAAATAGAGTCAGTCTGCTTTTACATGAGTTATACATGTTTAAAACTTATTAGCAAAATTAGATTTTTGTCCTGGTGCACAAAACAATGATCGAGACAAATGATTTAAAAGACAGATTATTGATGGATTCAAGTGAAAAAATACAGTTATCTTGTGTGGAAAACAGGAGTCTATGATAAATGTTATACAAGTCTTTCAGTGAATTATATTGATATGATCGTCCATTCAGTAGCAGTAGTGACAACAAGATTATCAAGATGGTCAATGTGGCAATAACACTGGATCTTAGATTGGTGTCATTTTCATTCAGGATCTCCAATCTAAGGAGTAGAAATGTTTTAGTTAAAACCCAGTACAGTAAAACCTGTCTTGAAAGACCAGTTATGAGACCACCTCTCTTGAAAGATCATATTTTCAATAAACAAATTTAATGATTATAGCATGTTATGACCATTAACGTAAGAAGTACAACAGAACCTGTCTTGAAAGACCACCCCTTCTGTCATAAACTTATGGTCTATCATGACAGGTGGTCTCTCATAACAGGTCACAACATGCAATAATCATTAAATTTGCTTATTGAAAATATGGTCACTAGAGACAGGTGGTCTCACATAACAGTGGTCTTTCAAGACAGGTTTTAATCTAGTAGTGATACAAAATTTTATGTTTGTCACCATAGCAGCCATATTGGATGCTCAGGGGGCATCATTTTAATTTAAATGACTAGACATTGTAAGAAACATCTGTAAAAAAAAAAAAAAAACTGTCAATATGATCATCCATTCTGATGGAGTAGTCATAACAAGAATTTCATGATGGCCACCACGGCAGCCATAATGGATGACACTGGCACCATTTTACCTTGAACAATGTTCATGTAATCATATATACAGAACCATGACTGCCACATCCCAAGTACAAACCTTGCACAGAAACAGATGAATAACAAAACTGATGGGATAAAATAAAATTATTGCAAGACAACTTCTGCTTAGGTTTACATGTTTTCTTCAATCTGGTAGTATATCTGCTATTAGTAATTTGTCCGTAAAATGGAGATAACTTACTTTGTCTGCTGATAAATTTTTAACCTTCACTGGTTCTGGAGGCTGAAATAAAAAATACAAGGTTTAATATTTATGTGTTTAGTCTACCAAAGGAGGTGGGATAAGTTGTAATAAAAAAAAAAAAAGTAACTGGTAGTGTCAGAAGGCAATTAGAGGGACAGCAATCCAATGGGTAACAAAATTAGCACTGCATTCATGATCCACAATTTTGACAATTCCATTGCCAGGTGTTGCAGGACAAGCTTGTAGCCAACGACTGCAGCTGTATATCCGCACTGCCATCTACAATTTCAGAATTTCAATCAAATACGTTTAGTAAATTTTTTAAAATTATATTCCATGTTCTGATACATTTTATCTACCAGTAATTAAGATTAACATGCTCTTCCATTCCAAACCTATCAGCCCGAGTCAAGAAGACACTTGCTTTGTCTGATTTTGGGTCAATGAAAGTGCTTTTCAACACAAAATTCAATGTACATCGATGAGAACCTTGTTTAGTTTTTTTCCTCTTACGCCCAACTGATTGCAACAAGGAGTCGTGTACACATGCTAATAATTTGTAACAAAGTATCCCCCAGTTAGAAAAAGTATGCACTACAGAGATGACAGCATGAAAATTGATACAATAAAAAAAGAAAAAGGCCAGATAATTCTTATTAATACAGTGCATTCAATATATCAGTGATGATAACATGTCAAACATTGTACTTACAGTCTGTCACAAACATAAGATACAAGTACTTGATAAACATAAAATACAACATACATATTCAGACATATAAATAAGCATATTTTAGGGGAAAAATCTGAAATGTATGTTTAATCTGTAATTATTTATGCATATATGCAGCATTATAAAGTAGGCGAGGCAGGTGCAACTTCTTCAAAAGCATAGATTTTTTAGAAATTTTCAAAGACATAGCATATGACATAAATGTAACCAGATAAAACCAGATTACAGGCTAGATGTGGCATGCGGCATGCAGGCTATAGATTACATATACCTGAAGTATGCATACACCCTCGAGTCCCACAACATCCTCTTCTAAATTAATTATTTTCTTGTTGATTTTAGTCTCTTTATTATTACAAAACATCAACTTTGCTATTTTCCTTATTGTTCTATCACCTGGCAAACCATTTTTCCAAACTTCATTTGTAATACTTTTGTTTTAACTTTTTTTAAAAAAAAAATAAGCTAAATTTGTAAGATATATTCACTTCATTCATAGAACTATTACATACTGCAGTTGTTCAATATCAATATCATTGATTGTTATTTTTTTACATTATACTTATTTTCCTTATTAATAGGAAGGAACCAATAGGATCATCAGGAAAACTGTATAACAAAACGAAACGTTTTCAAAAAAATTTCATGACTTGCCCTGATACATCAATGCAAGTTCAGCAAGTGGTAAGGGGATACCCCACCCACTAGGGAATATGGTCTTTTGACCACCAAAGGAAGGTTTTGTACCATTTCCCCTGCCTCCTGCAACTTTTCCGGCTATTTTACTTCTTACTGAAAGTGACAATTTTTAATTTATGTTAATAACAGTCATTGCAGCCAACCACAGACTTTTACTCATCATACTGCCACCCATACTTCTGTTTTCTATGTTAATACAAATTTCCATACAAATTTCATAACCTTCCCATATTGTTGTAGTTGTTGTAGTAGGGTTTAACGTCATTTTTCAGCACATGATAGGCTATACATGGTGGCCAGTATTAATGGTAGAGGAAGAAGCCAAGGAAAACCCCCGGAAAGAACCACCGACCATAAGAGAAGCTACTGGCAAGCTTTCTCACATACCCACATTTGCTAAATCCGAGACTCAAACCCACGAAGACAGATGAGATGGCAGTGATCCGTAACGGAGAGCGGTTTAGACCACTTGGCCACGTACTCGGGGGCCCCTTTTCCATACTGTCATCGAAGAGTACATGGACATATTATGGCAACTACATAGACATCACATGGAGACTTGCAACAAAATAGTATCATCATGTACATCACATGGAAATAACAGGGAAAAACTGGATTTTTAAAAACTATACAACCAGTGAATGCATAATTTAAACATGGAATCTGTAGTCTTTAACAAATCAACACACATAGAATGTGGATTTTGACAAATTTGCAAATGGAACATGACAAGTTTATTAGGTAATAAAGCTACAATATTAGCATTACATCATCGACTTTCTGCAAAAATATGTATACATCTTTGGAAAGAGATGGTATGGGTAAATTAATGAATAATGCACTGATCTATAATGGTGATTTTGACAGAAGTACACATCATTCTCAGTTCACCACGCTTTCTTTGATATATCAGAATCTGACCATGGGCATGAGGATTAATCTTGAATGTTCCTGTACCAACAATTTAGGAACATCTTTTATTAAACTATCAACACAAGTTTGTTACATATATATGATTTAATATTTAATTGCTTGTCTGTTAGTTTTAAATTCTTTTTTACTTTTCTTTACATGCTATTGTAATGTAAATTTATTCACTAGCGATGATGTTTTTCCGAAAATCAGTGACATGAATTATTCTTTGGTAAACAACTAATGTTGACCTCGATCCTGACCTTGATTCAGAGTTAGTGGCTACCATGTAAACAGGTTTTGTTTAAATTTTTTAAATGATTAGTTGTTGTCAAGGTCAATATGAGACTAATGAATTAAGAAGTAAACAACTTTTATTATTAAAGTTAAATTAAATGGTTGGTTCTCATCAGGGTCATGATAGGAGTATGCAATATAAACAAGCACACGACTCCTCCCCCCTTTCTTGATTTCATAATTTGGCGATTTTTCGAAACTGCAAATTAGACTACGGTATAATCTTTGTTTTCAAACTTGAATCTATTAGACTAAGAACATTTCATTACTAGGACATTTGTAATTTAATTCATGGATTATTCATGGATTATTTTTTATTTGATTCTTGAAACTAACTTCTTTTTCCATTTTTACAATCCTTTTTCAGGGAAATAAATTAGTTGTTAAATTTTTACAAAGCTTGTTGTTTTTACTTTTTCTTTGTTACTGTTTTTTTAGAGCTTAAACTCATAACAAGTCACATTACAATGCTAAGTTTTAGATTTACAGTGGCTGTACAAGCAGTTGTGCTGACATTTATTTTGCCTTTGCACATGCAGGTGGTACAAATAATATTAATTGATTATTTTTTTTAATGCAGAAATGAAAATGTACAATTTTTGGGGAATTGGAAAAATGTATGTGGTAATTCAGTGGTCACTAGTGGAAAAATGAATGAATTTGCATTTTACAAATATAAAAAATAATACATCTTACAATAATGTGTCAATATTAAGGGCAGTGAAATACAATACAGCTGGCACTTGTAATGTTCAAGATAGTTTTCATGTTATCAAACACTTGCTCAAATTTAAAGGTACAAGGCCTGGTCATTGCAACAATGTGAACATCAATGTGAAAAACAATGTGACAATGTTGAAAAAAATACAGTTGTAATTCGTAAAGCCTCTTTAAAGTAGCTGATAATTTTTAAGGATGTTTGCAAGATTCATACAATGAATTTATCAAAAGAAAAGAAAAAACAAATCATACATAAAAAATAGACCAAGATCGACCATGTGGTACATTATGCACCAGAAAATCAGGGTTGACTCTGCTTCTAGCTAAATATAAATGTTTATAGACATTGATATATTCTTGCATCATGTGATAAAACATGCTTTTCTAAATATAAATTTCAAAGGTTTTTTTCTGGATCAAATTAATTTTTCAGTGTTTACATAGGACTATTACTGAATGGAATTAAAGAGTTATTTTGGATTATAAAAACATGCAGTTTCTAAATCTGAAGATATTTTACTTTCAGGACTCTCCAAATTATATATATATATATATATATATATATATATATATATACACACACACACACACACACACACACACACAGTGGAACCTCGTTAATCCGGACACATTCGTTCCCAGTGGATATGTCCGGATTAACGAGTTTTCCGGATAATTGAATCAAGCAATTTTTTTATTTTACGATATCATCACAGCATATATATGTACATATATATGCTAGCTTTAAATGTAATTTACTGTATATTCAATAACAGTTGAAATAAATTAATGAATACATCTATTAATTTATTTAACATATGTTATTTCACAGTTAAATGCATTATGGTAAACTAATAAAATGCAGTCATTTTTATTATTCGTATTTTACAGCTGTTACAGTTGCTAATGAATGACGTCCCCGTTTTATTCGGAAATGAAGCCCTTTACTGTCCACAGCTTAAATCTGTCAACCATATTTGTATAGCCATAAATAAACTGTGATTGTTACATATAATTGGCAAACAACAAAGAGGCTTAAATACAATTTTAATTTATTTACCATATGTTAAGTCAAAAAGCATCGACGATTTGATCCCAGTGTGTTTATTTAGTTATTAACACCCCCGTCAACGACTAGCTAAAACAAACATTGTTTATACAAGCGCTGGTTATAACATGGTCACACTAGTTAGTTATTGATAGTGGCCATACATTTTCAAGGGTTTCACTATTGTGTTTTATGTATTATTCTACTGACTGTATTTTCATATACAATTTTTCGATTTATCTTATTTTTGGACAGATTATTTCCAGATTATTGAGTTAAGTTTTAATGTAATTTTACACTTTGGTCCCTGGTTTTGATTTCCGGATCCGGAACGCAGATTTCTTGATTAACGGAGCAAATTAACGTTTAGGAATTCTGTTCCCGTTGAATTATGTCCGGATAGTGAGGTTTCCAGATAAACGGAGCCCGGATTAACAATGCTCCACTCTGTGTGTGTGTGTGTGTGTGTGTGTGTGTATATATATATATGTGTATATATATATATATATATATATATATATATAAAATCATGTACAAAACCGCAAAATGAGTATTATGAAAAAAATCGGACTATATATTCCTATACATTGGCATTTGAACTCAAAAATACAAATTCAAATTTTACTTTCCTTATCTGCATTACGTAGTTATGTGGAAACAACATAATAAGCATAAATTATTTTGTTTCCTTTCAACTAAAATTGTTGCACCAGTAATAACAAAGTCACTAATGCATATCATAAAAAAACAGTGAAATGTGCAGAGGTTACACCTATCTTTATGAAAGAAGAAAAGGAGGTTCCTGGAAATTACAGACCAATATCAATTCTACCTGTATTGTCAAAACTATTTGAAAAGCATGTAGCCATTCAGGTCTATACATTTTTTTTAAAAATCTACTCTCTATTTCATAAAGCACAATCAAGATTTAGTAAGTGCCAAACATAACTTACCAAATTAATTGATCTTTGGCTGAAGTAAATGGATAATGGACATATGACTGGAATTGTTTTCCTCGACTTCAAGAAAGCCTTTGATCTTAATGAATATGAAATTCTGCTGAAAAAGTTAACTGTTACAGGTTCAACAATCCTTCTTTAAACTGATTTAGATCATACCTAACCTAAACCAAAGGTCTCAAAAAGTAAGCATTGGCAATATTAGCTCTCAAACTCGCACTATTCATTCAGGAGTCCCTCAAGGCTCAGCTTTTGGCCCTCTCCTCTTCCTTATCTATATCAATGATCTATCAGTAAATAAGGAATCCACAAAATTACAGATTTGTTTGCAGACAATGCAACCTTGTAAACATCTAGTTCTGATACTGAAGTTATCTAAACAAGATTAAAAGCAGACCTTATTAAGAGTCCAAAACTAGGCAAAACAAAATAGGATGATAATTAAAGAAGGTGAAACAAAATGTATGAATTATTCACAAAAGCATCACCAGTCAGGGAACTCAAAGCTGTCTCTTGCAATAAATAATCATCCATTAGAAAATGTCAAACAAGAAAGGCTTGTAGGTGTGTCCATAGATAATAATTTATAATGGAATGACCATATTGATACTCTTTGTAAAACACTGTCATCAAAAATTGCCCTACTCAGCAGAACAAGAAATATTTACCTATGGAAACATACAATCTAAACAACAAGTCATATATTCTTCCAACAATGGATTATTGTTCAAATGGATGGGGAAACTGTGCTAAATCTGAGCTTGCCAGGATTTAAAAACTTCAGAAACGACCAGCATACATAATTTTTGATGCATCTACTGATCATCGCTCAAAAGCATTATTTACAGAACTCAAATGCTTCACTGTATATGACAGGATAGATTTTTACAAGGCAGTTCTTTTATATAAATGTCAACATGGAACTGCACCAGTGTATCTTCAGGACTTATTCAGGTCTTTTTCAACACAAAACATATGAATATCACCTGGAAACCTTCTAGCACCGAAACCAAGAACAGAGCAATTTAAAAAGAGCTTCCAATACTCTGGTACCAAACTGTGGAACAAGCTTCCACTACATGTAAAATCTGCTGAAAATATTATAGTATTTAAGAAAAGATATTAAGAGCATGTATGTGTTTCTTATAATAATGGAATGTAGCATTTTAATGTTAAACATGTTAAAATAAACAGTAGTTATTGCTATCTTCATATAATGTGCATTGTTATACTCCCCTTAAGAGGGCCTCAAAGGAGAATAATTCTTGACTAATGAGTCACACTCTATAATTAAAGCATAATATTTATTATTTTTATTATTATTAAACCTTTAAGTCGAATGAATTATATAGCAATATAGGTGCATGTTATACAAAGTAAAACATTTCCTATCAATGAATGCGAAGAAAGAAAAAACAAACAATAAATGCAAAGTCTTTGATTCTTATCTTGAAATAAAAAAAGTTTAACCCTGAATTTATGTGTGTCAATAAAATCTCAAACAAGATTTGTCAACCAATCTAAACTCCTTAAAACGATTTGGTCACAAATTCCATCAATTAAAAACATTCTGTTACAGATGTGTTCATTTAAATTTTGACAAAAGACTCAAAATTATATATTGTTGTATATACAAGGACTGAATTTCTGTAGAATCAACTTGTCTTCTTGTAGCTCAATAAACCCAAAACCTATATTGATACATGGCTCTTATCATTTCTTAATATATAATAAAAGGGATGACAATTTCCCACTTCTCCTGCATTATATTTAAGATCTAAAACCAATGCTTCAAGCTACATGTCACTATGTAATAGTTTTACACAAAAGTTCAGCTCAGAGATTCAAAAATTGTCTAATCTGGGTTTCCTCCAAATATTCCAACCCCAATTTTTCACATTTGGACATTTAAGATGGAGTGTTGGTTCAGAGCAATTACATAAAAAAATCTGGAATCTGCTGCTACCGACAGTAAGATAGCTTACCATCAGGCTAAGATTTTTAAACTAGGTTATATTTACTTATACTTGCATGAAATCGATAGGAAAATTATTTATAGTCTCAAAAATGGTTAGTATTAAAATCATAGTTTTTAATCCACTGACAGATTAGATGAAACTCGGCAAAGATGAAACCTAACCGGGTACTCGCCATTTGTGTTTATAGTCACATGACTCAACAATCTCAAACAATGACATCGGAAGTCCAATAGTCATGTGATGTCACAACTAACTCCTTTTTACTTTTGTTGTACAAAATTAAAATAATATTAAATGGAAGTATGATACCTTTTGTAAAACCAGAAAGAACATATAGTTCTCAACATATTTATTTAAAGAACAACTACAAGAAACTTGGCCAGTCTGGTTCCCTTCTTCATATGCTTCCTGCATGAGAGAGCACAAGTCAACATGGTAGTTATGTGAGACAACAAAACTTTGGAAGTTGGTCTTGGAATAAATATAGAGAATTTTGTGCTCTTTCATTTTTACATTTTTATTACTACCAATATATGACTTTCATTAAAAAAAATTCCTCTACAATATTTGAAAATGGGACAATGAAAGTATGTTTTCTGTACATAGTATAGCAAAAACAGTCCTGTAGTGACAATGGGACAATGAAAGTATGTTTTCTGTACATAGTATAGCAAAAACAGTCCTATAGTGACAATGGGACAGTGAAAGTGTTTTCTGTACATAGTAGTCCTGTAGTGACAATGGGACAGTGAAAGTATGTTTTCTGTACATAGTATAGCAAAAACAGTCCTGTAGTGACAATGGGACAATGAAAGTATGTTTTCTGTACATAGTATAGCAAAAACAGTCCTGTAGTGACAATGGGACAGTGAAAGTGTTTTCTGTACATAGTTTTCCTTACCATGGAGTTAACTATGAGTCAGCAAAGCACAATCATATATAATACACTTATCTCCTTGCTGGTTAAGTGGCTTTTAGGTCACACACAAATTGTCCAGTAGTGAAAATCAGACACAAACAATGGGACAGTGAAAGTGTTTTCTGTACATAGTATAGCAAAAACAGTCCTGTAGTGACAATGGGACAATGAAAGTATGTTTTCTGTACATAGTATAGCAAAAACAGTCCTGTAGTGACTATGGGACAATGAAAGTATGTTTTCTGTACATAGTATAGCAAAAACAGTCCTGTAGTGACAATGGGACAATGAAAGTATGTTTTCTGTACATAGTATAGCAAAAACAGTCCTATAGTGACAATGGGACAGTGAAAGTATGTTTTCTGTACATAGTATAGCAAAAACAGTCCTGTAGTGACAATGGGACAGTGAAAGTATGTTTTTTGTACATAGTATAGCAAAAACAGTCCTGTAGTGACAATGGGACAATGAAAGTATGTTTTCTGTACATAGTATAGCAAAAACAGTCCTGTAGTGACAATGGGACAGTGAAAGTGTTTTCTGTACATAGTTTTGCTTACCATGGAGTTAACTATGAGTCAGCAAAGCACAATCATATATAATACACTTATCTCCTTGCTGGTTAAGTGGCTTTTAGGTCACACACAAATTGTCCAGTAGTGAAAATCAGACACAAACAATGGGACAGTGAAAGTGTTTTCTGTACATAGTATGACAAAACAGTCCTGTAGTGACAATGGGACAGTGAAAGTGTTTTCTGTACATAGTATGACAAAAACAGTCCTGTAGTGACAATGGGACAGTGAAAGTGTTTTCTGTACATAGTATGACAAAAACAGTCCTGTAGTGACAATGGGACAGTGAAAGTGTTTTCTGTACATAGTATGACAAAAACAGTCCTGTAGTGACAATGGGACAGTGAAAGTGTTTTCTGTACATAGTATGACAAAAACAGTCCTGTAGTGACAATGGGACAGTGAAAGTGTTTTCTGTACATAGTATGACAAAAACAGTCCTGTAGTGACAATGGGACAGTGAAAGTGTTTTCTGTACATAGTATGACAAAAACAGTCCTGTAGTTACAATGGGACAGTGAAAGTGTTTTCTGTACATAGTATGACAAAAACAGTCCTGTAGTGACAATGGGACAGTGAAAGTGTTTTCTGTACATAGTTTTGCTTACCATGGAATTAACTATGAGTCAGCAAAGCACAATCATATATAATACACTTATCTCCTTGCTGGTTAAGTGGCTTTTAGGTCACACACAAATTGTCCAGTAGTGAAAATCAGACACAATCGGATGATGACAACATGTGCTCTACACTTAGTTTTGCCAACTGTTCAAGTTAATTATTAGTGAAATAAGCAGAGATGCTCATGTCACTAGTCTTTTACCAGTTTGTCTACATAGTTTTCCAAAATATTTTTAATTATAAGTGATGTCATGCCATTATGTCAATTTTCTGTTATTGGGGTGGGGATAGATGATCAAAGGCTATGCAACTTTCAATAAATAAATGAAAAAGAGAATATTTCAGAAATGTAAGCATTTACTTTATTTTTTTTATAATAGTTGTTGATAGCCCCCAAAAATTATTCTAAACTTAGTTTGTGAATAACATAGTAAAACTTACCAATCTGACATGCTTGGACATGTTTTGTATGCTTTCCTTCTGTAATAAAATAATGATTTCATGAAGAATTAGTAATGGACAGTAGTTTACAATTGCAAATAGCTTCGAAAATACCCTTAAAACTTCTTCACTCAAAAATCAAACACACACACACACACACACACAGATCCCAACTTCACCCCCACTCTGTAAGTATGCAGAATGTGAACAAAATAAGCAAAATAAATATGAGTTTATTTTACAAAATATTATCTAGCAGGAATGTATGGCTTATATATGACTCTGTAGCAAAAATGTACGGCTTATATATGACTATAGTAGGAATGTATGGCTTATATATGACTCTGTAGCAGGAGTGTATGGCTTTTTTACTCTGTAGCAGGAATGTATGGCTTGCATATGACTCTATAGTAGGAATGTATGGCTTGCATATGACTCTATAGTAGAAATGTATGGCTTGCATATGACTCTATATTAGGAATGTATGGCTTGTATATGACTGTTGCAAGAATGCATGGCTTGTATATGACTCTATAGCAGGAATGTATGGCTTACATATGACTGTAGCAGGAATGTATGGCTTGTATATGACTAGCAGGAATGTATGGCTTATATATGACTCTATATTAGGAATGTATGGCTTGTATATGACTCTATATTAGGAATGTATGGCTTGTATATGACTCTATAGTAGGAATGTATGGCTTGTATATGACTGTAGTAGTAATGTATGGCTTGTATATGACTTTAGTAGGAATGTATGGCTTGTATTTGACTCTGTAGCAGGAATATATGGCATATATTTGACTGGTGTAGAAATGTATAGCTTATATACAACTGGTAAAGGAATTTATCACTTATATATTACTCTGCAATGTATGGTTTATATATAACTGGAGCAGGAGTGTATGGCTTATAAATGACTGAAGAAGGAGTGTATGGCTTATATATGACTCTGGAATAGGAATGTATGGTTTTTATACGACTCTGGTCAACAAATGTATAGCTTATAAATGAAGTAGGCTTGCATCTAAGCTACTTTATTTGTTAGGGTATTTAAGTATATTTCTTCCAACTTACATTCATGTAGTATGGTAAATCTTCTAAAATGCTGTCTTTGTGTTGATTAGACAATTTCCTAAAATAGTTATTGATCCCAGCTGAAATCAAAGAAAACATCAAACAATGAATTAATACATAATCCTTAAAAGAAATTATAATGAAATCCCATTAATCTGGTTACCTCTTTAACATGGATAAATCCGTCTGGACTAACAACAGACTTTTCAGCTATATTTTCCAAAATTACAGTGAATTTACAGGACATGGGTGGGTGGGGGGTCTTTAAAAAAATGTATGGATGTTATAAAGCAATTCAAGATAAATATAGTGATAATGATGTGCTCATAGTTTAAATCCTTACCCCATTTTTAGTACTTAAATATGCCAATTAGCGAATATTAATAATTAAATTTAACAAATATCATCAGGAACTAACAAACACACATGTATTGAGTGAATCCATCAAGATAAATCATTTTTTGTCCCATTTTACTCCATCTTCTTAAAAAAAGGAACTCTACAAAAACTGGCAATTGCTTCTCCTATATAAAACAGGGATATATCATAGTTTTTTGACAATATTATGGGGAACGATATGGGGAAAAAAATCCATCAGTTTTATAAGGATTCATACAAAATATTGGAATGACTTAGAGGTTAAACAGAAACCTATGTAAAGACTAATAGAGGAAATCTATTTCCAAAAATTGTCATTTAGAAACCATGGCATTCTAAATACCGAGGTCAAGATTAATAAGACTTCAATGAATACTGATTTCAGAACATCTGATTTGAGTTAAATAAATTGAATATAGACCCTAAATGGACAAATTTACCAAATCTGTATTTTATTTGCATTCATGTCTGCATTTTAGAATCATCTCTTCATTTTTCTTTAAATATCAGATTGGTTTTGTCAGATTTTTCATAACCAAAAAGAGTTCAAGGGTAGAATTATTTCTTTTGTATCTTGTCTTATCAGAAGCATCAAAATAGCATCAGCATAAAATAATAATAATAATAATAATAATAATAATAAGGACTTCGCATAACATCTGATCTTTAGAAGCTCTAAGTGCTTTACAACATCTATAATGATATGACTACAAAAAAACAAAAAACAAAAACACCATGAAATTTAAAAACAAAAACAAATGATGAAAATATTTAAGGTACGAAACATTATTAGGTCATTAAGTTTGTTTTTGCGGTCGAAAAAAGTGAGTTTTTAAAGAGCACTCTTGAAAGTGATCAATGTGTCTTTGTGTCTAATTTCAATGGGCAATTCCATCCACATTGCTGGGCCCTGGTATGCAAAAGAACACTCTCCATATGACTTCATTTTCATGTGGGAATAATGAGTATACAATTGTCAGAAGAGGAGTGTAAGTATCTTGATGGTGTGTACACATGGGTGAGGCCAGATAGATATGTTGGACTGGATTCCGTCAGTGAAACATCGCACAGAGAACAAATTTTGTGTTAGATTCTGGATTGATCGGATAGCCAGTGTAGGGTACAAAGCAGTGGGAGGTGTGTTCTAATCATGGTACTCTAAAGATGATCCAAGCATGAGATTCTCTTTTTATAAAAATCCTGACATTGTATCTGTCACTCATAATTTATAGTTTTACTATTGCTGATAGTGTTTCCATATATCATATGCTTAAACATCTAATTTGTTTCCTGATAATGCCATTGCTGTCTTCACTAGTCATTTGTATGGTTCTGCTGGATGGCTCAGTCAACATCATTGACGTAAATATATCTTGCACAATAACATGACTTCTTGTTCTTTGCTACTAGCTTGGCACAGTTTACAATGTTTTTATTTCAATGTAATAATGCTCAATTAATTTATCAAGATGTCCCTGATGTGATTTGAAAAATGATACATCTTTGGAGCCTCTGTGACAAATTGGTTGGATGCATTTAGGCAAAATAAAAATTTAGATTTTTACTGTCATGTTACAAACACACCATTGGTCACGCAATGTGATTTCTGCATCAGCGGTTGGCTATACTTGTCAACCGGTGTTTCTTTCGAGATAATAGGCACAATTGTGGTCTTAAACTCTTGCTCATTTACTTCTTACAGTCAGCAGTCATGTTTAGTTATTGTCAATTATTATGGTGTGAACTTGCAACCCAAGCCCTAAAAAAGCCATATATCTTCGAGGGCTCAGAGATTGTTTCAGACCAGATTACAACTCATAATTTACCTCAACTGTGTATTCATCTTCCAAACATTCTTTTTGCTCTACGTTCTGTTCTCATTTCACAAATAAAATTACTCAATTCAATGTCGGCACTAGACATTAAATTAATTCAATAAAAATGTCCTTACTCTATCTTAAAAAACATCTGGTGTTACTAAAACAAAGTATTTAAGGTAGTGATCTATAATGGTTGAAATTTTTATACATACTGAAAATGATTAATCAATTTTAAATATAAAAGGATGGCTATTCAATGTACTAATGAGCTATCACACAAAAGCTGAAGATGATGATTATGATAATGACTATCTTCTCTTCTTTTTCGTCACCAACACTATCATCTTATAATCACCATAACCAATATGGGTCATTTCAAAGCAGTGATGATGATAATATTGACTGAAGTCATTAAAATTAAAAAGTATCAAGAACTGGAGTCCAACTATTATGTACAAAAGGTATATAAAATTACAATTAAAAGTATAATTTATAACAGCAAATATAATATACTTTTTTTGTATAAATAGGTGCCATTTTTACAAGTCATTGTGGGTAATTTTCTGCAAGGTATTATGGTTAGGAATAGTAACTGAATCATTTTTTGTTGATATAAGCAGTGAAAAGGTTAAAATAAGATATAGAACCAGTGCTTACAGAAAATTACCCATAACGATTTTCGTATCATACTTCAAAATGAAGCTAAAATTCATTTTCTTATTCAAACTGGGCTCTCGTTCTGCCAAGGATCATTTTCTCAGCAAACATGAAAGGTGTGCCAACACAATGTGGTAAAATTGACAAAACAATAGCCTTACTTGTTAAATCAGAAGCACTAGAAGCCTTTGCAATGTTTCCTGGTAAGGAACTGTCTGATGTTTTCTTCAGAATGGATCTCAGTGGGAGATTAAGTGTGTGATAAGTTTGTTTTTCTCTCTCCTCTTCGTTTTCTTGGCCACTGTCCATTTCAGTCAGGGAATGACTTGACTGAAAAATATGGCAATTTCTTTAAAATACAATCTTGCAAGCAAATGCCAAATTTTGTCCTAAAACAATAATGCCTAATATGATTTTCCAATCTATCAGAAAATACTGAATTATGGAATTTTCCAAAAATGATACCTTATAACTTGAATTATCCCCCATTGTAAATTAGCATGCTTTGTTTATATAATCATCCATTTTATCTAATTAACAAAATATTGATTTAATGCTCTCTTTATTTTCTTTTGTTAAGAAATTTAGTCGTTTGCATCATCTTTACAACCTTTTAAATACATTAAACTAGTAGATATCAGCTAAAATCTCAAGGCACCAACCATGCATTTTCAATAGCCAAATACATTTTCTTTTAAATAATGAATTGCCATCTGAAAAATCAAATCTGTCTGTCTTTGATGGTTTGAAGATTGGTAGTTTTAACATAGCAACTGGATACAAGTATCAGTCCAACAGGTCTACAATGGTCACCAAAGATCTGTCAGAAATAAAAGCTGAGCTTTAAGTAGATGAATCAAAATCCAAATTTATTTGATTGGCAATAGTTGATGCGTTTTCAGTGGCTTTAAGTAGATGAATCAAAATCCAAATTTATTTGATTGGCAATAGTTGATGTGTTTTCAGTGGCTTTAAGTAGATGAATCAAAATCCAAATTTATTTGATTGGCAATAGTTGATGCGTTTTCAGTGGCTTTAAGAAGATGAATCAAAATCCAAATTTATTTGATTGGCAATAGTTGATGCGTTTTCAGTGGCTTTAAGTAGATGAATCAAAATCCAAATTTATTTGATTGGCAATAGTTGATGCGTTTTCAGTGGCTGGATGCAATATTTTAATGTTTAAATGTACTAACACATTTACACAGATGGCAACCCATTAGATAATCACACATTTATACATATGGCAACCCATTAGATAATCACACATTTGCACATATGGCAACCCATTAGATAATCACACATTTACACAGATGGCAACCCATTAGATAATCACACATTTACACAGATGGCAACCCATTAGATAATCACACATTTACACAGATGGCAACCCATTAGATAATCACACATTTACACAGATGGCAACCCATTAGATAATCACACATTTACACAGATGGCAACCCATTAGATAATCACACATTTACACAGATGGCAACCCATTAGATAATCACACATTTACACAGATGGCAACCCATTAGATAATCACACATTTACACAGATGGCAACCCATTAGATAATCACACATTTACACAGATGGCAACCCATTAGATAATCACACATTTACACAGATGGCAACCCATTAGATAATCATACATTTATACAGATGGCAACCCATTAGATAATCACACATTTACACAGATGGCAACCCATTAGATAATCACACATTTACACAGATGGCAACCCATTAGATAATCATACATTTACACAGATGGCACATATGGCAACCCATTAGATAATCATACATTTACACAGATGGCAACCCATTAGATAATCACACATTTACACATATGGCAACCCATTAGATAATCATACATTTA
This sequence comes from Unio delphinus, assembly GCA_029339505.1. NCBI lineage: Eukaryota > Metazoa > Mollusca > Bivalvia > Unionida > Unionidae > Unio > Unio delphinus. The sequence continues at coordinate 1,561,794 of JAQISU010000068.1, forward strand.
CACAGATGGCAACCCATTAGATAATCACACATTTTGATGGCAACCCATTAGATAATCACACATTTACACTGATGGCAACCCATTAGATAATCACACATTTACACAGATGGCAACTGATTAGATAATCACACATTTACACAGATGGCAACCCATTAGATAATCACACATTTACACTGATGGCAACCCATTAGATAATCACACATTTACACAGATGGCAACCCATTAGATAATCACACATTTACACAGATGGCAACTGATTAGATAATCACACATTTACACAGATGGCAACCGATTAGATAATCACACATTTACACAGATGGCAACCCATTAGATAATCACACATTTACACAGATGGCAACCCATTAGATAATCACACATTTACACAGATGGCAACCCATTAGATAATCATACATTTACACAGATGACAACCTATTAGATAATCACACATTTACACAGATGGCAACCGATTAGATAATCACACATTTACACAGATGGCAACCCATTTGATAATCATACATTTACACAGATGGCAACACATTAGATAATCACACATTTACACAGATGGCAACACATTAGATAATCACACATTTACACAGATGGCAACCCATCAGATCATCACACATTTACATATATGGCAGCCAACACATTTACAGAGATGGCATCTAATCAGATCCCAATACATTTACACAGATGGCAACACATCAGATCATCACACATTTACATATATGGCAGCCAACACATTTACAGAGATGGCATCTAATCAGATCCCAATACATTTACACAGATGGCAACACATCAGATCATAACACACTTACACAGATGGCAACCCATCAGATCATCAAACATTTACATATATGGCAGCCAACACATTTACCCAGATGGCAACCCATTTGATCCTAGCACGTTTACACAGATGGCAACCCATCAGATCATAACACACTTACACAGATGTAAACCAATCAGATCCTAACAGATTTACATGGATGGCAGCCCATCAGTTACTAACAAATTTACATAGATGGCAGCCAACACATTTACACAGATGGCAGCCCATCAGGTAGTAACACATTTACACAGATGGCAGCCCATCAGGTACTAACAAATTTACATAGATGGCAGCCCATCAGGTACTAACACATTTACACAGATGGCAGCCCATCAGGTAGTAACACATTTACACTGATGGTAATCCATTAGATACTAACAGATTAACAGAGATTGCAGCCTATCAGCCAATTACATACTTTCTTGGAATCTTAGCATTCATATTTTATCTGGCTTGAACTAACACAAACTAAAATTAATTTCAGTCAGATGAACTCAATGGAAAACTTAATTCAGAGATTGTACTGTGATGTTTTCCTCAATGGTGACAAAATATACCATCTGGCAATTTTATTTTTGTGACATTGTTGGCTGTTTGAACTTGTATATTGAGCTTGAGTGGACAAATTCAGAGACACTATGAAAGGACGCTGCAAGCTTGATATAAAAGACACTGGAATCTGTTTATTGTAACAGTTACATGAACAGATTCCTTGTTCATTCTGACAAACCATCTTCCAAGTGCACTGTTATATCATAATCTGCTTATCCTGATATCTGGCCTGAGTACTTGTATGCTGTGATAAACCCCAATATAGTCATGCTACCAGAACTGACTACAACAGACCAACCTTTGAAGGTAGGCACAGTAACTGTTACAATGGGCCAAAGGATGTCTAATTCCTTTCTTATAAATTTCTTCAGAAAGAAAAAAAATAGGAGTAAAAAAAATATTTTAAGATGGCCACCATGGCAGCCATATTGCATTTCAGATTGGCACCATTTTCATTCTAGATCAACTTGATATCAAAAGAGGTCTTTTAGTTACAAAAAAAACCAACAAAAGATGAAGGTTTTCTGGATGGAAACCATTGTGGTTGTCTGAGATGCAGTTTTTGCTTTGAGCAAACTAACCTATTGATGAATGTATTTGTAAAGATTCCTGGCAATCTTTCCATCTGATTGGAAGTAGTAATAACAAATGCCAGATATACTTCAGCTGTGGAACAGAGTCATGATATAAAATCTAATGGTGTATGACCAGTTGACCTAAAACAAAAAAAACAATTCTGTACCTATGACAGAAAGATATAACTCATAAATTAAAACTCCCTACATTACCTCATTTGAACTAAATATCCTTCCATATTTGTGATATGTAAATCCAATGCAGAAAAAAGGTGGAAACAGGCCTTGATGATTAACAATTTTTGTTCCCAGTTATTTCCCATGGCTTTTCTCAAGCACTATAACCCTGACCTCGAACTTTTCAATCCAAAAATCAAAAAACTTGTTTCATTCATACCTCAAGTGCAAGGCATCCACTAAGTTTGGTAGACAGTTTAAAACTAAAGTTACGGTGCAGAAACATAACAAGCAACAAACTCATGTAAATAATTAAGAGGGAAAGGAAAAACTGACAATACAATATGCTCCACATTTTCACAGATATAAAGAAAATAACAAGTATAACTTTTGCATAAATGTACGGGAAGAACACAAAATATTTAGATATTTGGTAACAACGTTCATTTCAGAGGTGTTTTTCTTAAAAAGAGAGAGGATCATTGCATGACTAGGAACTATCCTGGCAATAGGTATGTCAATACTTACTGCTCTTGTTATTGTAAATCGAGGCACCCTTTTCTTTTTGTCATTATCATCACCATCTTCAACAACTTTGGTCACTTCAAACCTAGTCTTTGATGCACCTGCATTGGTGACACATGTTTTTCGAAGTGGTGGGGTTGGAGGCTGTTGAGAACTTGAGAAATCTGGGATTGATTCACCAGTATTAAATTCTTCATCCTCACTTTCACTTCTGTCACTACTTGAATCGGGAAAAAATATCTTCTGGTCATGGCTCAAGTGCACCCACAGTATGCGTTCCAATTCAATCCGACGAATTGATCCTAGTAATATCATTGAATCTGAAACATGTAAAAAGTGTTAAGTCTGTACTCTTAAATAATTTTGTTTTGTACTGGCTTACCTCAGTATTGAACATTGTGATAAAATACTAATAATGAATTATCTTAATTTCAGCACAAGATTGTTTTTTTTTTAAAGATGTAATTTCTTTTCAATTAAGAGTGTTATAACCATTAAAAGAATGTACCTATATAACTAACATAATTTATGAAACTTTCAAGCAAACACCATTAGTAATTGAATATCTATCATGCAGCACTAACCTTCAAAAAACGACCAAAAAATCTAAGTTACAAAAATATTTAACTCTTTCAGCCCCAAGAAACTTATCAGTAACACTGTTACTGTGCCCCAGCCACACTAAGCTGTGTCTAGCTGCTTGTGCCCCAGAGTGTTTTACCTGTTTGGAAACTTTTGTAGAAATCATTCACATTTACTTTAATTTCTCTTCTTGTATCCAATATTAATCCATGAAAATTTCACAAAATAATCCAAATTAATTTGTCTACACAGTGATGTATTTTTCTTTCTATTTTTCCAAGTCTTTCACAATTTATTTATACATTTTTTTACAAAATTATGTGCAACATTGTTAGGAATATCACATCATCAGACATTAAAATAAACCAGGAAAATTTAATATGTGATATGGTTTGAAACAATTTGTACATACATTACTTGGCAATGTTCACATCCAGTTTCTGGTTAAGATAGAATTTTGTTCAATAAACACATTTTGCAGGTTGGATACTACGTTTCTTTGGTGATACCAATATGCATTTTTAGGCATATGGATTGGTTTCGTTTGTGATGTCCGTGTAAAGTTTCTCCGGAAATAATTATAAGTGAAAAAAGATAGATTTCTCTTTTTTCAATGTCAATTTGTCATTGTATGTTGTAGTTCCAGGATTCATTCCACTAAAATCATTGATTTGGATAGACAGAAGACGATCGCTCCAATCTGCTAGATCGGCAGAAACTCTTTCATTTTCGCTATCAGCATCCGCTTTTTCTGACTATTCAATCTCAAGAATCTTCAATGTCCCATTCGAAATCTCACAAATTATCCAACTGTCGAACATATCTCTCCTCTAATTACTCAATATTTTCTAGATCAAACCCGAGAAACTCCTCATTCTCGCCCTCACCGCCATCAAAAACCACTCGTGCTTCGGCCATCATTTTACGATTTTTTAAGAAAAAAACACGTGGATTGAAACGGATGCCAAGTAGTAATCCTTGGTTTCCGAACATTTAAAGTTTGCCCAAACGAACGTAAATTCATTTCTGATTGGCTACATGTGGGTCTGATGCTAGGAAAAGCCCCATTTGTAACCAATCAGAGACTTTCTCTCGACCATACATTCGGACCATATAAAAGCGGTACCGGCCATTGAATGCAGTCGAAAATCTACGCTAAAATACGGTATCGGCCGTTGAATGCAGAAACTGGATTACACGTAAATACGGCATCGGGGCCGAATGAGTTAAGGAGATATTTGGCAATGAGGCCATCTTTATGCACTCTAAATTTCACCCACAAAGCCAAAACTGCTGACTAGACATTTTTCTGCTTCTATCTCCCATTTTTTTTTTAGATATTTACAAAGAATAGCTATTGTAAGAATGTGACATCTTACAAGCAAACTGTGCCATCCTCTATATGTGACTTTAATTGTTTTTATACAAATACCTTAATGTTGATGATCACGCTGACATTGCTGCCATGGCTACTGACAAAACAGATAAAACCAATGCGCCGCTATCATCTAAATACATCTGAACAATAAGCCAATTTTCATTAAATGAAAGTTATTAAAATTAAATTAAATTTAATTTAATTAAATGAATATTTACCTGATGCATCTACCAAAGGATATGACCTGAAATTACTGGTTGTAAGAAGCTCTTTCAAATCACCATATGTGGAGGTAAATGTAATAAACTTTACCTCCTTTTTCATGATATCTTCAGCATAAACATTCCATGTGCTGCAAACAAGAGAGAAAATGTGGTTTGTATATGAAATATCCTGTCACAATTTCAAAAGGTACTTAAAAACATGTGACAACTACAGTTTGTATATATAGAAATGGCCAAGTTTTATTCAGACCTCACAAATTAAGGGTTTATCTTCAGTGTACCAATGTAACTAATCAGAACCATTATATCTATTTTTAAAGTTTTCATTTTTCTATCGCTTTTTTCATGTACTAATAAACATAATGAAGAGCAGAAATTCACCACAACAGTAAAATTAATATAACTGATGTAAATTCACATCTGTTAGTGGGGTACTAACTGATGTACATTTACAGCTTTCACAGCGCACGTTATACGCATTTTTACAATCAGCGCAACCCCCTGGAGCGATATATGCGTAAGCGCGTTGTCCCAGGTTTTTTTTACAGCCAAAAGTGCATCGATAAATTTCAAGCAACCACCCTAATAAACCGGTGACAATTAATAAAAGATTTCTTTCATACACATACAGTATAAATCAGATTTATTGAAATCTTTAAGTAGAAAATAAACAATTCAAAGTTGACACTGTGTTGTGCCGCTTGCATGTCTGTACATTATGGTATGTAATGAATATCTTTTATTCGCACGAGGCATACACTAACTTGCATTATAAAAATATATTTCTTGATGAAAATTCACAACTATTTGTGTTGTACTAAATGATGTAAATTTACAGCTATTACTGGCATTCTAACTGGTGTAAATTCACTGCTGTTTGTGGGATATTAATTGATGCAAATTCAAAGATATTATTGGGGTATTAATTGATGTAAATTCACATCTACTTGTGGCAAACTAATTTATGTAAATTGACAGCTAACAATGGGGTACTAATTGAGATAAATTCACAGATATTAGTAGCATACCAATCAATGTAAATTCCCAGCTATTTTTTGGATACTTACTGATGTAAGCTCACTATTACTTGTGGAGTGCTAACTAATGTAAATTCATGGCTATTTATTGGGTATTAACTGATGTAAGCTCACCATTATTTGTGGGGTGGTAACTAATGCAAATTCACAACTATTGTTTGTGTACTAACTGATGTAAACTCGCCATTACTTGTGGGATGCTAACTAATGTTTGTTTGTTTGACTAGGATTTTTAATGTAGCTTCAACAATCACTACGATGTCTGCAGTGAGGCAGTTTATAGTGATGTCTAGCACTGGGGCATCATGCCACAGACATATAGCATGATGTCCCACCTAGTCCTGACACCAGGCTGACCAGTCCTAACACTAACCTCTTCATTCTGAGCGCCAAACAAAGCAGCTGTTAGTACCTTTTGGTGTAAGTCTTTAGTATGACATGGCCAGGGATCAAACTCACGACCTCCCGCTTCTGCAGCGGATGCTCTAACTACTAGGCCACCAAAGCGGTTACTAACTAATGTAAATTTTTATATTTATTGGGTACTAACTAATGTAAGATCACCATTATTTGTGGGGTGGTAACTAATGTAAATTCACAACTATTGTTTGTGTACTAACTGATGCAAATTCACCATTACTTGTGGGGTGCTAGCTAATGTAAATTCAGAGTTATATGAGAAGCATTAATTGATATAAATTCACATATATTAATGCGATACTAATTGATATAAATTCACATCTATTATTGGCGTACTAACTGATATGAATTCAAATCTATTAATGGGGTACTAATTTATATAAATTTACATCTATTAATGGGGTACTAACTGATATGAATTCACATCTATTAATGGGGTACTAATTTAAATAAATTTACATCTATTAATGGGGTACTAATTGATGTAAATTCACAGGTACTAGTTGGGTGATAACTGATGAAAATTCACAGATGCTAGATGGGTACTAATTGATACATATTCACAGCTGTTTGAGGGGTGCTTTCTGATATAAACTTTGTGAGTGTTACAAACAACAAATTAAATATCCTGTGAACATCTGAAAATATATGACTTCCCTCTTTTCTTCAGTGACATTAAAATTATCACCTACAAAAATGTCATTTATGCAAAACGACAAAACATTTTAGCAATAAAATAATTCACAAAAAAAATGAATTTGCAACTAGACTAATATGTAATAACTGATCTTTCTGCAATTTAACATCATGACAAGATACCTTTCTTTCGATGTGATAATATCTGGCAAATATGGAAGACGCTTCAGCCGAATAATACTGTCATAAAAGGAGGGCTGGAATAAGTTGGCCACAGCATTTGAAATTAAAACAGCCGTCTGAAAAATAAAACAAGAACTAAAGCTATTAGCAAGGATGCATCATAAAGGACGACATTCACTACAATTTACTGTGCCATGCTTTAAACAGAGGACCCAACTAACTACAATCTGCCAAGCCTTGCAATAAACAGACAACCCCATTCACTACAGCCTGCTGAGCTATGTTGTAAACAGAGGACCCAACTCACTTTTATCCATTTACAGCATTAAATGTGTACAGTAAATTCAAGACTTTTATGCAGCATTAAATGTAGACCGTAAGTTCATGAATTTTGTGCATTTGCAACATTCAGTGTAGACAGTAAGTTCATGACTTGTATAAAGCATTAAATGACAGCAGTTAAGTTCATGACTTGTATAAAGCATTAAATGACAGCAGTTAAGTTCATGACTTGTATAAAGCATTAAATGACAGCAGTTAAGTTCATGACTTGTATAAAACATTAAATGACAGCAGTTAAGTTCATGACTTGTATAAAGCATTAAATGACAGCAGTTAAGTTCATGACTTGTATAAAGCATTAAATGACAGCAGTTAAGTTCATGACTTGTATAAAGCATTAAATGACAGCAGTTAAGTTCATGACTTGTATAAAGCATTAAATGACAGCAGTTAAGTTCATGACTTGTATAAAGCATTAAATGACAGCAGTTAAGTTCATGACTTGTATAAAGCATTCAAATAGACAGAAAGTTCATGACTAAATGCAATACATTGAATGCTGCATAAAAGTCATCAACTTAACTGCTTTAAGTTGATGACTGTTATGCAGCATTCAATGTACACAACAATAAATGGCAGCAGTCAAGTTCATGACTTGTATATAGCATTAAATGTTGACAGTATATTCATGAATTTTGTGCATTTGCAACATTCAATGTAGACAGTAAGTTCATGACTATCCTGAGGTCTGGACAAATTCTATATCAGCTATAGGACAGATAAGGTAAGTCAATGTTTTTTTATATTTTAAATTCCTTCTCTTAATTATGGTCAAAATCTTTACTATACAAACATCCAGGTACAAATCTGTTCTGCTCATACAATGTACAATGCAGATAATCCTCTAAAGTTACTGCAGTGTGATATATATAACATGACGTATGGGAGACAACTTACAACCGCTGGAAGCACATGACTTATCTGTCCTGTCAATTCAAACACTATCACAGATGTAGATATAGTTCTTGTAACGCTGCCTGATAGTGCTGCTGCTCCTGAGGAAAATAAAAATATACAAAGCTTTTTAATGAGAATTATTACATCATTCCATCACTCATCCATCATGTGTTCAAGGAAGCTAAACATGGGTGACCTTTGACTAGTGATAAGCAACGAATCAACCATACAGGATGTGTCAGTGAATGATACTAGGTGGAATTAGACTGCTGCCAAGCTATGAATCCCACTGTACAGGATGTCAGTAAATGGTATTATGTGGCATTAGGATAGTACCAGGCTATGAATCTCACTGTATAGGATGTCAGTAAATGGTATTATGTGGCATCTGGCAAGTGCCAGGATATGAATACCACTGTACAGGATGTCAGTAAATGGTATTATGTGGCATTAGGCTAGTACCAGGCTATGAATCCAACTGTATAGAATGTCAGTAAATGGTATTATGTGGCATTCGGCAAGTGCCAGGATATGAATACCACTGTACAGGATGTCAGTAAATGATATTATGTGGCATTAGGCTAGTACCAGGCTATGAATCCAACTGTATAGGATGTCAGTAAATGGTATTATGTGGCATTTGGCAAGTGCCAGGATATGAATACCACTGTACAGGATGTCAGTAAATGGTATTATGTGGCATTAGGCTAGTACCAGGCTATGAATCTCACTGTATAGGATGTCAGTAAATGGTATTATGTGGCATCTGGCAAGTGCCAGGCTATGAATACCACTGTATAGGATGTCAGTAAATGGTATAATGTCACCTGATGCAGTCATTTGTCCATTACAGTAAAAAATGTATGCAAGTGGATTAGCCATTGTTATCTCTATTAACAGTGCACAGCACCATTCTTACTGAATCCAATCCAGACAACCTCTGAATGACTCACATGGGATTTTAATATTCACTGTATAAGCCAAATCTATTGATTTGATTTGCTGCAAATACAAATTCCAATTAGGATAACTTGATCTTTCTCATGAAGTGAACACATAATTGTAGTATATATCTAAAATAGTGTTGATGGATATATTTTATCAGTTTTGAAGAATTTAATATACTTGTAAGTAGCAGTTCGTAACTGATCAGATTTGGAGATCTTTAAATATACCGACACCAGCATGACAGTTTGCAGTGATGATCAAGAACAAATATTTGTTAGCATGTACCTCTATATCACTGACACTTTCTCATAAATAACAACATTAAAGAGAACCTGTTTATACTTCACATTCATAAGCAACCTTTATTTAAAAGACACATTTTCTTTAATTTCCTTTCTAACCAGATGTCACATTATATGCTTAATTGAATCTAAAATTATATTTAATAAATTTATCTTGAGGTTAAAAAAAAATCTAAAAGTACACACTTCTACTGTTATGGACTTACCCAAAATGGCATTAGCCACCATGACAAATCTTGTAAATAGCATAATCACTTACCCACAACAGCATATCCTCCTGGAACACAAAAGGACTTACACAAAACAGCATATCCTCTTGTGACCCAAGGACTTACCCACAACATCATATCCTGCTGGTACAGTCTTGTGAATAGCACATTAACTTACCCACAATAGTATATCCTCCTGGAACTTTCTTGTGAAAAACACAAGATCTTACTCACAACAGCATATCCTCCTGGAACTATCTTGTGAATAACACAAAGCCTTACCCACAACAGCATATCCTCCTAGTGCTATCTTGTGAATAGCACAAGGACTTACCCACAACAGCATATCCTCCTGGAACTATCTTGTGAATAACACAAAGCCTTACCCACAATAGCATATCCTCCTGATACTATCTTGCGAATAACACAATGACTTACCCACAACAGCATATCCTCCTGGAACTATCTTGTGAATAACACAAAGCCTTACCCACAATAGCATATCCTCCTGATACTATCTTGCGAATAACACAATGACTTACCCACAACTGCATATCCTCCTGGAACTATCTTGTGAATAACACAAGGACTTACCCACAATAGCATATCCTCCTGATACTATCTTGTGAATAACACAAAGACTTACCCACAAAAGCATATCCTCCTGGAACTATCTTGTGAATAACACAAAGACTTACCCACAGCAACATATCCTCCTGGAACTATCTTGTGAATAACACAAAGACTTAATCAAAACAGCATATCCTCCTGGAACTATCTTGTGAATAACACAAAGACTTACCCACAACAGCATATCCTCCTGGAACTATCTTGTGAATAACACAAGGACTTACCCACAACAGCATATCCTCCTGGCACTATCTTGTGCAGAACACCACCACCCTGTATTCCATTTGGAAACCAGGCTGCCATGCTTTCTCCTGTCAATCGACCAAATGCAGCACCTTTGTATAGAAAAATGTACAAGAATTGTAATATAAACTGGTCCTTCACCATAATACAGTCTGCTTTATAACATGGATATTGTTGTGGATCCCATTACCTTATACACATTTATTTTGTAAACTGCTGCTTAATTTCATTTGCTTTTAGTTCTAACTAATTTGAATCTGATTTGAAAGACTACAGAAGCTAGCCATTGCAAATTGCAATGCTTGGTACTATATATTTCAACCCCAATTGGGATCATTAAGTAAAACCAGAACAAAATTGGTGCATCTTTCAGTTATGACTAAATCAAAGATTCTAAAATCCCTGTATTTGCTGGACATATTCAGTAGATCTAATGACGCAGGAACATATATTTAATTATTTTATATATTCATGTTTTAATTAGGCAGAAGAATGTATTTATTATTTTGTGTATTTAATGTTCATTAATGAGTGAAATCAAGTCAACAGTTGCAATTATTGTGTCATTCTCATTTTACACAAGTTTTGTTCACTGAGCAAAGAAGCTACCCTGATTGCTGTTCATGCTGGGTTGTTCTGTTGTATGAAAAGTGGTAAGTAACTTTCTGATTGGTTACTTGTCTGTATAAATAGCATAGCATGAACAGCATATTAGTGGTGGTCATTCCATTGGAGCTTCTGAAGGATGCTGGTCATGTGATTGCAGTAAGAAAAAGTGCTTCTTTTGCTTCAAGAAAAATATGAATTGACCTTATGATAAGTGTGAAACAAAGCAAAAGAAAATGTATTTACCAACCTTGTGCATAATAAAACACAATTTCATAGAATAAATACTGGACCTGCATTGTCTATTCTGTGAGTAGAAGGCAAGTGTTGAATCACAAAGATTTTGAGCAGGACATACTTTGCTGTTGCTGTTGTAGGGTTTAACACCATTTTTCAGCACACAATAGGCTATACATGGTGGCCAGTATTAATGGTAGAGGAAGAATCCAGTAAAACCCCGGAAAGAACCAACGACCCAAGAAAAGTTACTGGCAAACTTTCTCACATACCCACATTAGCCAAATATGATTGATATACTGTAGTATCATTTATTTTCGTTGGGCTCAATTTTCGTGGTTTTGTAAAAAAAGGCATTTTCGTGGGGACGTAAATTCGTGGTTTTGCCTGTCAAATTTTGAATATTATAAGGTAGTTAATTTCATGGTTTAACCTCTACAAGTACCCCAAATAAAGAATACAAAAAACGATGCCGACGCAAACGGCGGTCACATTAATGTTTAAAACAATACTACCACCTGTATGAGTACATATCTAAGACCCGGCAAGTTCAATACTTACAACGTGTTTTTGACCAAGTGATTAACATCTGTCAAAGCAGACTCAGCCAACAACACTAAAACAATACTTCCACCTATATGAGCACATATCAAACACCCGTCAGGATTAATCAGTTTCACCATGTTTTCGTTTGAGTGTTCAAGATCAAATGAAGCCGACGCCGCCAACAAAACCAGACCAATCAGTTATTAAAGTACATTTGAATGATCTCTTACTTAAACCACTGTCCATAAAGTTGCAATATCAGTATTTTATGACTATTATGGCGTTAACACAGTGGCTTAAGAGTGGTAAAATTCAACTTAGATCACCCTCGGTTCCTGGACTTCCTAACCCATCAGAAGCTGAGAACCCGGCGCAGGCTCTCGCTTTCCAGGCAGCTAATGACGCAGTAGAACCACTGCTTCAGTCTGTGTCCCGGAAAAGAAAGCGAGGAGAGTATAACTGTTATAACGAGGAATTACCGGCAAAGATAGCCAGATATTCCATCGATAATGGTGTTGCCAAGGCAGCCCGCAAATTCAGTAGCGATCTGAGTTGTACTATCAGTGAGACCACTGTACGGAGTATGCGGGACCAATACATAAAGTTAAAAAAGCAAGATGGGCAAGAACGTTTAAATTTACCAAAATCACCCCGGGGCAATCCTTTGATGCTAGGAAGCATGCTTGATTTAGAGGTACAGGACTGGATTAAGAAAGTTAGAATTAATGGAGGAGTTATAAATATTAGGATTGTAATGGCTGGGGCAGAGGCTGTGATTACCAAGCATGCTCGCAGCCAGCTAGTACGTTACAGTGGGCACATCAGCATCTTTCTGTTTAGTATTACTATTGTTTGAATATGTTATGCTTTTTCTATATTTTCTCTCTATCCTTACTTAAATGAAACATTGTAAAAAAAAACGGCTCGGGAATTGGGGGGGGGGGACCATCAATCTATGTGGCTCATTTTTCGTTGGGGATTTAAATTCGTGGTTTGTGGCAACCACGAAAACCACGAAAATTGATCCCCCACAAATATTGATGATACTACAGTATTTTAAATAACTGGACACAGAAGCTCTCATATATCATTATATCAATTTGTCATTGATTTTTGTATCTACTAAGCTTCCAAATAAATATCATAATGTCTAGTTTAAAGATTGTTTCTTTGTCTTATGATCAACAGAGGTGTTGCTAATTGACTTTGATTAGTTTTAATATTTTCTTAATTATTTAAATACTCTATGGCCACCAAAACACAGGACAAAAGAGGTCTGAAAGCTAATCTACTGGAGTTTTATCAAAACTCTATAAATGAATGATTGGTGCAAGGTCTGTACTATAGACAGTGCTCGAGTCCCTCAAACCACATGGTTTGCAGCATAGTATGTCAGTACAATATACTTTTAGAATAAACCAGAGTCCTTGAAAGGGACTGACCCTCTACTGGATGAAAGGAATTTCTAGGAATTTAAGATAAAACAGTTTATAATTGTCAACAGTTGAAACTATGACTGATATTCTTAAGCAATATTTTTTTTCTCGAACTCAGATGATGTGATACACATACTGTTGATCAGCTTGGCTTCGTTTACATTTAGAACAGAGCTTACATCATTAGACATCTTTTGGTATAACCCCAATCTCATAATGATTATCCATTCAGGAGGTTTGTTTGTCTGATTAGGATTTTTAATGTAGCTTTAACAATTTTTCAGTCATATCGTTATGATGTCTGCAGTGAGGCAGTTTATAGTGATGTCTAGCACTGGGCCATCATGCCACAGACATGTAGCATGATGTCCTACCCAGGCACATTATCCTGACACCAGTCCTAACACTAACCTCTTAATACTAAGCACTGAGCGAGGCAGCTGTAAGTACCATTTTTATAAGTCTTTAGTATGACTCGGCCAGGAGGATCAGTGATGACAATATTAAGGACAGTTGGCACTGCAGTCTGGAGAAAAACATCAAGCAAATGCATGCAAAAAAATTGAGATGAAACTTACTTGGTTAAATTTTAAAAAATCCTCCTTCATAACTCAAGATAATCACTGAAATAATGGAGCACCTCGATTCCATAAATAACAGTTCATTTCCTAATCTTGCTGTAACCTAGGTCAGAATTCACTCCACACAATAATATCATAATATTCATATATTATTCTGCTTCAAAACTTACAGCGATGTTCTAAAGGACACAATCATTCTAGGATTCCAACATTCATTGGTGGATAAATATAACAGTAGCTAACTGACAACAAATGAAGATCATAGCAGCCTGCTTCAGCAATGATCAACTTTAACATGGGCAAAATGAATACTAGAAATAGATGCAGATGTTTATTGATTTTTGTAACTGGGTCCATGGGGTGACCACATTATCTGAAATTACACAACTGTATATTGAAGGGCGTTACAATGAATTGGACTTGTAAAAGACATACAAAACTGTACAGTTTTATTATTCTTATTTACAAAATCTCAAAGTGGATCATATTTTTAGAGACAATCTCTTACAAAAGGTGACCTAATAACCTGAAAAACTCATTCCACTTATTCAAATTTAAAAACTTTCAAAATGTTAACAAATTACAGTACTGTGTCCCATTGTATTGATAACCCTGTTTGTAGCAAAATTCTATTATTTTATTTTTGTGCTTAAAAGGACAATTAACACAAATTACTAAACTGAAATGAACAGTGAAACATATGAAATAAATATACACAACATTTATACTTTGGTGCCTAAATTGTGCTGAACTAGACAAACCTATTGTGAAGACAGGAACAAAAACTCCAGCTGGCAGTGGCAATGTGTTACATATTGCACTCATCCAAAACTGAAATATATTTGAAGAAAAAGGTCAAATAAATAAGAGATAACAAAAAAACATTTATAAAGGCCAATTTTATGGCATCAATAAACTGAATTTATTATGACTTCAAGGTTGCTGATCGAAATTAAGTACATCCAGAACAAATAAATCAAGAATACTTACCTCTATCTGATGGTGTTTTCAAGATCAGATCAGAAGATTAGTATAAATTTCAGACCAGCATGTTCTTTAGATACAAAAAATTGTCATTATGCAATCCAAATATAATAATTTGTAAATATGTGTAGTTTCAAACTGAAGAAAGAAAAAACAAATCAGCACATTAATGTAAAAACTTTAAAAAATACATTGGCCTGAGTCTTAGGAATATTCAGTATATATTAATTGAAGTTTTGCATTTTAAAAATATAAGCATGGCAACCAATACATTTTAAAAAATTTAAATAAAAATTTTGATATCATTGAAAACATATCTGGAAAGTAAATAAATGTATTACTATAAGAAGTATACATAATATGGCAAAAATGTCTCATTGAAATCAAATTCCAAAGTAAACTCCAATAAAAAGGTCATTTTACAACCTAGCTTACTGTACAGACTCCTTACATTAGATGCACATACTATGAATTAGTCTTCCACTCATTTCAATAAAAATAATTTTTCAATGAAAAAGAAGTTTGACTAGTCTTCTGTCTTAACACAAATCAAAACATTATTAATGACAACAATGTCACTAAAAAAGTATGTCTACCTATTTTTGCACATGCAGATTAAACAACCCCAACCCCAACTAGACACAATTTTAAACATGAAAATTATTTTTTCTAACTTACCCAATCTATCTATAAGTAAGTATATGTGTGTGATTTGAGTTTTTAATGTATCATATATACTCGCATATAAGCCGAAGAATTTAGGAACAAATAAAGGTGTGTGTGTGATTAGGGTTTTTAATGTAGTTTTAACAGTTTTTCAGTCATATCACTAGGATGTCTGCAGTGTGACAGTTTACAGTGATGTATAGCATTGGGGCATCATGCCACTGACATGTAGCATGATGTCCCACCCAGTCACATTATCCTAACACCAGGCCAAACAGTTCTAACAAAAAACACTTAATGCTGAGTGCCTAGCAAGGCAGCTGTTAGTACCATTTTAAAAAGTCTTTGGTATGACTTGGCTGGGGTTCAAACCTGTGACCTCCCGCATCTGATGCAGACACTCTAACCACTAGGCCACAGGAACGTGTGTGTATGTTTGGCTTTTAAATTTTTCAGGGTTACAGATTTGACTCACTGACAAGTTACACCTGCAGATATATCTGACTTATAAAAGGCTTAATGAGAAAACAGTTCTTTGAAGCCCAAAAACTGGATGGAGTGCCTGACTTCTAATTGAGTTAATGCATAACAAATATACAGTAATAAATATTACACAACAATGAATACATTACGAAGATACAGTAAAAAAATAAATATTTATCTTAGTTTAGTTAACACTGTTGCAACTAATATAATGTTATATTTCTTTAATGAGAATCTGTAAATCCATTACTAAATTACTGACAGAAATTTCAGAATTCCTAGAACAAACAGTGAACAAGACCAGTTTTCAACACTCATGCTAACGACTCTGCCTTCCAATGAAAATCAAACAGAAACCTTACACTGCTGTATTTCAAAACCGAGTTGCATAATGGATGAAACAATAACTTAATATGTAGTTAAACCCTCCAGCTTCTCATATTTTTGTAATGTCTAAGCGGTGAACTTACTTCTAATACTTATTTTTATATCATACTAAAATCTGTACACTCAAGAGAATATATTTGCAATTCTAATTAATATTAATTAACTAATTAATATATTTTACCAATGTATATAAAGGTGAATTTACTTGTAATACTTATTTTGTCCAAGAGTGATATAGAAGAAAAACTAAAAATGAATATACTTTGCCATTAAATTGGTGATATTTTGTAAAGTTTGCATACTGTACCAAGGTCCTACAGGTGATTTTTTTTTGTATTCAGCTGACTGAGTTACTGTCTATAATTGAAGACACCATTATCAACTAGCAAATGAACGTCTTACAGTCCCAATTATAAATAAATAAATAAATAAAAAATTTAAATTACAAAGACAATGATGCTGAGATAAACTGCTGATGGTATATTTCCAGGGACTCACAAAAAGTGTAATATTCACAGTTATAAGCAACTTACATTCATAACTATGAAGAGAACAAGGTTGACATATATATTTGTGTACGAGTTTTTCCAGTGACTGATGATTTCTTCCTCATCTAAGTCATCGGCTTGGCCTCTGGTCCACGTAATGTTACCAAATAGTTCGTTGACAGCCTTACGGTGAGTCAGCTGTTAAGGAGAATTTCAAATATTCTATCATAAATCTCACAATTTTACATGCCATGTTATTCTTTATCCGTTTCAAATCCTTTCTCCGTAATAAATACTACTTTCAGAATTTGTTGTGGTAAATGTTTCCAAGTAAATAAGGGAATTTCCATATTTTGATTATTGTCTTTGATAAATTCTGGTGCTTAATTTATGGAAGTTAGCAATGTTACAATTATTTTTTTCATTCTATGAGGTACCAAATTTTGGAATAAATCAATGTCATTTGAAATATTTGTAATAAATGTTACATAAACTTTTTGTGTGTTTTGTTTCATAGTTAAGGTCATAACCAATTACCTCCCCAGCAAAAAACTGGCCAAGCCCAGGTGGGAAAGTAAGAGTTGATACAACAAAGGCAACAAGGCCAGGGTAGATGAATCGGCTGAAGAAAAGATGTTTTAAAAAAATATATAATCAAGATGTTTGCTGTAATTTAAAAAACCATACAACAATTAGATTTTTAAGTACATCAAAATAATATAATCAAGAGATGGGTAAATTTCAAAAGCAATAAAACAAAAAAAATTAATATAAATTTTTCCAAAGTTGACTCTGACCTGTAATGATCGTTACTGAAATTGCAATGAATAAAACTAGACAAAATCTGAGCTCCAGTCACCTTCAGATTTACTATGTCAATTCCAGTGACCTCACCTTTACTAGCTACAGGTCATCAATATCCACACCAACCCATGAAATCTAGCATTGTGTATATAGGCTGCTATGATTATTCCAAACAATCTCCAAATTTAAATGTAATATGGGATCTGATTGGATTAGTTTCAGTCAGCTGCATCCAATCAGAAAGTGGAACTGCAAATACTTTTTCAGCCAGCTAATTACATGAAGGGATGATGTGGAACAAACTAGACTGATGCCTACTGCCTTGCAAACATGCAGCAACCTTGACCTTTCACCTCAAGCAGAAAGGAAAATTACACTGTCAATTCTTGTGACTTTGGACCTAATGACCCATAGCTTACAAGGCTTCTGCCTCTAGCTGTGGTAAGCCACATGAGGCTTGAGAAAGAAGGCTACAATAAACTAAGTTTTAATGCAGAAAACAACTTAGTCAACTGACACATGGACAGATAGATGGACATCAATATCACTCTAGAGGGATTAAAAGAATAATCGGAAAATTAAACTATCATTCTGTTCCTTTCATAAATGTTATGTTGTGATTATGTCTTACGTCTTACAAAATGTATTTTTTATGGGGGTGGGAATACTAATTTTAATCATGTAATCTTACCTGTCACTATTACATTGCTATCTCCTCAGGGAGGTAAGTCCCCTCATCCAAGCCATAATTTAAACTTCTCATTAGACAGAACATTCCTGAATCTAGAACAGAAAGAACTTGGAACCAGTCTGAATAGGTGCATATGGCATTCTCTTCCTTTCTGAATTGGACACAGAACTATGCATTAGTCATCAGAGCAAGGTGGGAGGAGGGAATCTTGCAATAGTGACAGTTAAGTATTGCATTAATAAAGTTAACTTTACTCACCAAAAAGAACATTTTAATAGTAGTAATACATCTGGATTTTTCACCATAAATAAAAAAGGTTGAAAAGGTAGAAAAATCAACTCATTTTAACCTGTGAACCAAAACATCCATTTTCTATAGATAAGGCCTGAAGCTTGTTCCTTCTTACAAATTCAAAGAAGAGCAGGAAAACAGTTTTAAGGGTAAAATTATCAAAGAAGTTTCAACCAATGATTTATAAGGGGTTTTGAAAAGGGCCACAATATGCACAAGAGATACCCTTTAAGCATATTAGTAAGCGAAAACACGAGTCTTTGCAGCAAAACATATCCTGACAAGATCATTAAAATGGGGGTTCAAACCAATGGCCTGGCATAGAGATCCTGAACATGTTGGACAGGGCTGCACTATATCCCTTAATTCTAGAAATTGAGCATTCTCTCTCTCTTCAAGCAAAAAGGAAGAAGTCCACCTCTGTGATTAGAGGGGGGCAGCTAGGATGAATGTATTTCCTACCACATGAAATGCAAGAGATTCTCTACTTTGCATTGTAAACCTTGGACATGCACCTATCTCTAGGCTTGAATGTTGACAACCTTTCATGAAAACTGTCCTGTGACAGCGGGTTCCTCCTCAATAGAAATGTTCAGAGATGGTCTATCAACAAGTCAAGACCACAATCAATGCTACCACAGAAGGTCTATCAGAATGAGCTGAGCAGTTGGAGGCAATGACTTGTCAGAGCACTTGCCAAATCATTCATAATGGTGGAAAGGTAAGCTAACCAGTGATTTCAGCTCTGACTGCCCAGACCATATGATCACAAACTTGATAAATGCATTAAGGAAGCTTGTTCAGTTTCATCACAAAAACTCCACCACAGTCTGAACATGGAGAATTACCTTGGCCCTCCTAGACTGTCTACCTGGTTATTTTTATAACTCTGAATAAGACAGTGTCATAGGGTAATCCCTCTGGAGGCTGGCCAGTGCAAAGAGAAGGAACATGTGTGCCTCACTGTCACATGAGGTACCCTACCGCCAACAGTGTAGGAGACTATCACCCAGTGACTCATTACTTGGTTGAAACACTCCTGTGGGGCTTAAAAAAACACACCACTCTCATTTCCAAATTGATCTAGTGCAAAGTTAGTTTCTTTCTGAGATCATGAACCTTGAAGAATAAGGCCATTGGACTCTCAGTGAGCACCCCAGTCCAAATATGATACATCTATGAACTGGGAGCAACATGTAGCGGTGTGACTTGGGATTCTTGTCACCAGTCTTGATTGGTCCACCAATTCATGTTGTGGTAAGATTCTTTTTCTAGAGAAATCCAATTTGTCAGAGGTTCCCTTTGCATCTTACAGCACACCAGAAGAAGAAACTAAAGAATGTGCAAAGACAGTCTTCCTGGAGGAAGTCAGGTTCACAGCAAAGTTCAAAGGTCCCAAAGGGATAGATATTGACAAGCAGATAACAAAGTCTTGACTTGAATTGTCACCATGACTGACTACTCTGTAAAGAGGGACATGAACTTATGACCATTTGTTGAAGAAACCCATCCCCATATAAACCTGAGATGGAATTAGCTCTGACTTTTCAAGATTCAGAATGGTTCAGTGTTTGGGAGGGTACTACCCAAGTAAGTACTAATACATACTCAAACTAAAGCACAGGATGAAATACTCATCAACATACTTATTAAAATAGTACAATAAATTGCCCAAAAGCAATTTTCCAAGAACGAAATAACTCTATCCTGATGCATACAATGAAGAGAGGAAGAGCAACTGCAAGAACTTATGACATGATAGTCAGCCTAGTTCTGGGATCTTTCTGTTCTCTAGTCAGCCTGGTTCTGGTATCTTTCTGTTCTCTAGTCAGCCTGGTTCTGGGATCTTTCTGTTCTCTAATCAGTCTAGTTCTGGTATCTTTCTGTTCTATCTAATCAGTCTTGCTCTGGGTTCTTTCTATTCTAACTGGAGTTTGTAATTATGAGCTTGTAAAAAGGGACTTGCATTCAAGGGCAGATAATAAGGCAATAGTGATAGAATTTATATTACAGATATTTAAATCAACTCAATACGATCTCTATAAATTGTCAATTGTTCACTTCAAAGAATGTAACACTATTTGAATAAATAGGGATGACAAGGAGTAGCAATAATATAATTTTCAAGATGGCAACCAAGGTGGTCACATGATCAGATTGGAACAATTTCAATTAGGACCAAATATATATTAATATACATCCTTTTAACTAGAAGGTAAGGCATAAATAGTGAATGTCTGTCAGCAATTTTTGATAATTTTATAAGTAACAATACTTACTTTTTCTGCAAAAAGGCTGATAACTTCTTATGTTTACGTAAAAAGAGAACTATTCTCCTGTGTAACAAAATAAAGAGAGCCCCTGCAAAACCACAGGCAACCCTGCAAAAATTTGACAAGAAAACTTCCATTAATACATCTGACAATGCTGTAAATATGGGAATCCATAGCCATTATGTTAAATTTTATACATTTGAATTTTATACACATTTTTTATAATTAATTTTGCAATTTGCCAAGTAATTTATTATTCTACAACGTTAAATATTTGCAATTTGCAATAAAGTTTTTTAAAAATTAATAATTAAGCCACATGGAAACCTTCAATATAGGCCTATACACAGCTGTCTTTCATGTTGTATTCTATTTCAAATTATTTTAGTCAAAAATAGTCTATACAGCTGGAATAAAAGCCCACATACTGAACAATATAGGTTGATTTTGAAGCAAAAATAACTAATTCATTTAACCCAAGTGATTTCATCCCCATATACATAATTTTCAAAAGTATTTCAGTAAATCTTCATCCTTTTTTCTTTCAAAGTATCCTTCTAAATAAACAATCTGACATCATTATGTCATTTACATTATTGTTTATAGGGAAAGATATAAACAACATACCGTAACATCAATATCCAACACTTGTATGCAAAAATACATTAATAAGCCTGAAGAAATAAATACTAATCCTTTACAGTCCTTCAAAAAAATTTAAAGAAATGCATTCAATAGTTATGAAAGTGAATCCTTGTACAATTCTCCCTCAACAACTCATGCACAACAGGGTCCAAAAACATGGACCGCACTATAAACAAGGGCACTAGTTACTGAGAGACCTTAAAAGAATAAGTGATACAGCCTTACTAGGACATTGAGCAAACCATGGAACATGGATACCATTTAATGTGTGGTAACTCGTTTTATAATCAAGTTGAGACTACTTGTCAAAAAAAGCACTTTTCTATTGAAGTTGTATGTTATTCTGTATTAATTACAATTATTTTCAAGATGCCCAACATCTGAAAGATCATTAAACATTATTCCAACCAGTTTTAAACAACATTCACATGTATGAGAGAATATTTGTTTATTATGTCATTGCTTTTTGTTGTTGCTGATCAGACTGGTTTCTTGCTTCATAAATGGCTACAATGTTCAAAACAAGAAATCTCCAAAATAAGGTCAAGACTTTTGATACACCAAAAAGCAAGATTCCTTTTTCCAAAAACTAGTGACATCTATTTTGTGAAACAATTGTCAACACTGAAACTAAATGTTTGTATTGCCCAGTCAGTAAAATACTGATACCATGATATCATTACAAGTATAAATGACAATGACCCTATCTGAAACAAAGTTCTTTATTCAACAAAGTATTCATATCACTTGGTGGCCTTGTTTTCTTTAATCACATTTATGACTGAGTTGGTTAAGTTAAGGTATTTTGAGTATATCACATATACAATAAATTTTATTTGATCAATTGGAACGAGTTCAACCAACTTTACAATCAGGGCCGCTAGATCTTACACATGTGGGATTGACATGCCTTTTAACCTTTCTTTTATTCAACCTCCTTTATTTGATACAAAAGATGAAATTAAAATGATAATGCAAAGGAAGCCAGCTTTTAATTCAATGCAACCACACAACAAATACTTCCACTGGTCAGATATTAAAAGACAGTTAGCACAAATATCCAAACACAAAAAACCACTTGCTGACATAACAGTTATGGTCTGGTTGATGCATTTTATGTTTGAATACAAGAGGGTACTTTGCATTTATGATGATTACACTTAATTAAACATAATTAAAATATAGAATGAAAAATACAAATTCAACTTGATAAAAAATTATTTTAATTCATATTTAATATTGCAATGCCTCCAGCAGACACAATATTTTCATTTATCAATATTTCATTGAATATTGTCATTTTATGGTGTATTAAAAAGGTCGTATGGAAAGAACATGTAACAAAATATATGATTTCTTAATAAAAGTTGATAATTTCATAATGTTGATGAAAATTTCCAGCTCAACCAAACAACCATTTTCAATAAAACAAGCAATAAATCAATGTTTAACAATCACAATTTTCTTCAAATTCAACAAACAGATCAAAAAAATTGTATTATCTAGTTTAAAAAATGGGGTCCATGCCTGAATCTTATGTTATAAGTAGATTTGTGAGTTATCAGGGCGAGAGTTATCAAAAGAGTGGTGTATTTAAATGAATGGATGTGGGCCAGGATTCTATAGTTTCCAGAGAGGAATTATGAAAAAGTAGTGTCTTCAAGAAATTTAGTGAAATCAAAGTACTCTAGATTCCCATACATAATTGTTCTCTTCTGTCAGACAAACACTAGACAGAGTTATATTTCTTTTATCGGTGAAAATTTACATGCACGTGTGTACCAATAAATAAATGCGCCTTCTTGTCCCTGCAACAACATTTCTTACCATGATTATCTGGGAAGGGAAGAGATAGGTAGGTAGAAATGTGTTACATTTGTTTCATACACTGTGATGATTCTCTAGAGGACTAATTAGCTTCACAAGACTGCATAAATAATTTTGTCAAACAAATTGAGCTACACTGCAATGAAAAATTAAAATTTCTTACCCAATAAAACAAAATGCAAGCATTTCAAGAGGATCAAAGGGAAATTCTTGTCTAAGATTTGTCTTGAATAAAGCTGTCAAAGTCTCTAAAAAATACACAAAAATGATTATTATTGTAAATCATTTATACATTTAAAAAAATCAAAAATTTATTAGAAATTTCAAACAAAATTTCCAATCTCTTGTGACTATTCAAAAAAGCATATATACAAAATGTCATTTGGATAATGAGATTTATCAAGTCAATTATTATTGATTCATGTATTTAGCAAATTGATGTATTTGCCGAATAAAGTGAGGCTTGCTTTTAAACTCTACATTGCTCGATTCTATCCCCTGGTTCCAGATCAGCAAGACTAAGTGTTTGTTCAATCATAGGAGCAAAAACATAGACCCTGGTCTACGAACTCATGATGTTTTGCAGTTAACAAAACTTATAAGCAAGTATATATGGTATAAAAAATATACTTTTGTAATGGACAAATTCTTTCAAATCCCAACATCTAATTCTTAATTTTTCATTTCAAAATGTCTGATATTTGCACATATTGTAAACTGGATGGATGAAGTACAGAATTACATCATGAAAGTGATACATTCCTACCTCTACCAAATTTAAAAAGTGATTTCCTTTAAATGTAGAGTTTAGTTCCTGCATTCAGATAAAAAGTAATAATTAGCAAAATCAATTTAGTCACCATATATCTATGTGTGTGTGTGTGTATGCGTGATTTGGATTTTTAACATGGCTTTAACAATTTATCTGTCATATCGCTACGATGTCTGCAATGTGGCAGTTATAGTGAAGTCTTGCACTGGGGCATCATGCCGCAGACATGTAGCATGATGTCCCATCCAGTCACATTATCCTGACACCATTTATGCCCTTTCCAATAATTAATTTGACCATGTTTTTTTTTTTATTATGTAAGATAATACTTTCTATGGTCAAGTTGCACTCTGTATTAAATAAAATGAAAATGTAGTTAACATTGTATGAATTTCTTTTATTTTCTTTTTTCTCTACTTTCTCCCTTTACTTTCTAAACCAAAATATATCTCCTTTAAAAAGGATGCTATGTGTTAGGAGTAGGTTGGAATATTTTATCAATTTCACCATGAAAATGAGTCGGTTTATTTAACAAATTTATGAATGGTTTGACTCAGATTGTTTGGAGATATCCTTCCGTACCATAGTACTGAATTTAATTCTTGTAGAGTAATGGCTGCACTGTGAAATGCAAAAAAAAATTGATAAATCAGTGGGTAATATTTTAAACTCTAGATGTTTGTAGTGCACAAAATACTGTCAATTCAGATATATTTACATTTTCATGCCTCTATTCTCATTCAGAAATGCATATATGCTATGCACCATGCCAATCCATTTCATGATGGTATTCATGTTGGTAATATTTAATTTACCAGTAATATTTTCAGATTATTAAAATCCAAATAACCATGAAGATGAACAAAATGTAA
This sequence comes from Unio delphinus, assembly GCA_029339505.1. NCBI lineage: Eukaryota > Metazoa > Mollusca > Bivalvia > Unionida > Unionidae > Unio > Unio delphinus. The sequence goes on from JAQISU010000068.1 coordinate 1,587,069, forward strand.
GTTGTCAAAAGTAAAACTGTATTTTATAATGGTTTTGTCTTTATTTTTCTGTACCTACCTATCCATCTATCTATCCAGTTTGGCTTCTTTACTTTGCCAAAGTGCAACTCAGTCTCAGTGATGATAAGTTACCCTTTTAGACAGATCTGACTATCAAAATACACCCCTAATTATAGATGGTTGAAGAGGAATTTGTTTTCTGCAGCCTTCAAATTTAAATTATAATCAAATATACTTGTTTAATATAATGCCATATTAGCAATTTACTGGCTAAATGGTGCCACTGAAAGGTAAAGCTCTAAAACTCTGACAAAGCATCATATCATAATCATTCTAATTCATCTTACTGTATATCATAACATGTTCTGTTTCATTTAGATCACATTTAGTACAGAATTTACAGTTTTAATTTGCATTTCAGTACTATTCAAAAACAAATTTAAGGTTCTCCATTTTATTGATTTTATAAACCTTGATGTAGACTGGCTCTCTATTCTTAAAGGATCACCTCTATTAGACATCCATATGTCTTATAAAGCTACTTATTAAGGTTCCTCGCATAAAATTTATTGTAAAAAGGTGACCCATTTTAAGCAGCAAACTTCCCTTTAAAAGCAATTGTTCAAATATACCAGACTTGACGCTAAATAGTTTAAATGTACACTTCAATTCTTACCTTCATCTTGAAACCATAATGCCAAAAATCTAAACATCAAGGCACCACAGACAGCTGAAAAGAAGCCTCGCCAGTAATTCCTAACAGCAAAGTAGGTCGCTGTTACCTCTATACTAAATAATACACCTGTAATGAAATAAAAATAATTCTTCTAAATTTTGCTGAATGTCTGAATGGTCAACAAATAAACCAAATTTGTGTGCAGTAAAATACCTATCCTCTAGACTGCCACTAAACATCTTTACCCCAGAGAAAACAGAAAAAATTTTTACCAAAGTAACTAAATTTATTTGAATGCACAAAACTTTAATCAGGTTATCGACATATGCATATTAAATTAAAAACGAATTTCTTTTGCCTAGATCATGCAGTTTGTAACAACCTGTGCAATATCCAATCTAGGACATGAAATTGTGGGAGTTAAGCTAATTTTTAACAAACTGTATCCCAAACAAAATCAATATAATGGCATATTATATTTCCAACCCCTCCCCCTTCTTATTCTAATGGAGGCAGAATTCCTCCCTAAAATGTAAATTTTTCAAGATTGGTAACAAGGTGAACCAATCAGATGCAAAGATCACTTTATTAATATGCATGGATCTTGCTTACTGTTGATGATATACAGTGGGACCCCACTATAACCCGCCCTGCTATAACCTGAATTCGGATATAACCCGGTCGTGGCATGGCTCCCAAAATTTTGGGTAATTCATTACAGGTATTTTTCTCAAAGACCAAAAAAAAAAATTTAAGTATGACAAAAAAAAAAACAGTGCGAAAAAGAACGTGTAGAAAATGTATTATCAAATTTCTTTTAGTTTTGTGCCAAAATAAACGTCGGAAATATGAACCAATTGCTGGGCCTACTGAGAACTTTGAACTTTGATCTTTGTTTATTGTTGAAAAATTACAGCTCATAAGTGTCAATATTATAATTACTGATTCTTGAGTAATAAAGCCATCGTGTCTACTTTGTGTTTGTCTTGAATGCATTCCGAATACAATCGTTGCTCAAATAATCTCCAATATATGTTCTCTTAATTTCATACACAACTAAGCAACAGCCAATGCGGCGGTTGATAAAAGATTCTCACCAGAATATATAAATCAATTAATTTAAGTACATTGTTTATCATCAAAGTAAACTGCCGAGCTAAACAGTGACATAATTCATTGGTTAAAATACAGCCAGTTCTGCCTGCTGTATTTATTAGAGTATATCAAAAGAACATGACGCAATAACTGGGCGGCAAGTTCAAAGGACTTTGACTAGCAGCTTGGGTGGGAAAATGTGCTGAAATTTACAATGACTGAATTCAGAGACAGAAAGATCCTAAGATGTACATGTAGTTATTATAAGAATACACTTTAGCTTCCATTATTTAATCTATGGACATGTACTATTTCATCATTCATTATGTACACCCGTTATGTAATTTTTGTTTTTTTCTTTTCATTGAATTCAGTCACATAATGATCTGTGACAAAATTATTGAATATTTTACATCTGTGTGTGGATATTTTCGATGGAAATATTTGTATTATGGATTCAATGTATGTTACAAGATTCGCTGGTGAGTACACGGTGTTGATACTCTTTTCATGCAATAGATTATACATGTATACATAAATTAGACATGTGTATGTACCAATGCATGGTTCTCTGAATAAAGTAATATATTATATCTGCAATTTCTGTTACCACAGCAAATGTTTTTCTCATTTAATATATATTGATCAAAAATGGTAATTGTGCCATGCATTTTCGCACCAGTCTTTATGTAACCCCCCCCCCCCAAATTAAATCCAAAAATGTGTTGGTATTGTACATGGTTGCTTATAACACAGTTCGGTTCATAGCCCGGTCGGATTCTATGGCTCCCAACTACCGTGTTATAGCGGGGTCCCACTGTATTCTAATTTTTTTTCTTGACAAATAAACATACAACCTAAGTCTGATCAAAAGTGGATCACAAATATGGTTTTCAGAGTGCTAACAACCTCAGCCAATCAAATGCATGTTTACATTATTAAGATCCAATCAATACTGATTTACAATCATGATCATAAAAGCCCATATTTCAAATCTGATCAAAATCAAATCAGAGAGTAACAAGATCACACCAGTATAATTCAAGATCAATGGCAGAACACTCATTTTTGAATGTGTCAAAATCATGATAACAACTTGTGCAGGATCCAATCTAAGACTTGTAATTGATCAAATTTAAATCAGAAAAATGGTCTCCAGGGTGCTAAGAAGCTCAGCCTGTCAGATGCAAGATCAACTCAATAAGGTCATCTCCTTTGTGCAGTTTGTGGAGATAATAATCATTTAAAGAAGATCTACATATCATAAAAACACACCAAATAGTGATGCAAACCTCCTATCATGATTACAAGTGTTACCTCCAATGGGAGCTGCAAATGTTCCTGCCACTCCGACAGCGCAAGCCGCTGCCAGCATCTCTGATCTCCTTGACTCATTCTGAAATGGAAATCAGGATCTTCCATAGGGTGGTGCTAATGAATGAAACTGGCTGATAAACAGTGATATCTGTATATAAATACGCACATTTTTTTATCATGATTGTTTTCAGGTAATAGAAATAAACTTTACGTAACTAAAACTAGAAATGTTTCTGAATGCCACCGTGCCTGAGAAACAGACCGAAATGCAACTTTTATCACATGCATGAACATGGATTTTACCTGTTTTTATATTACACATAGAAATATATGCAGATGTGTTGAGTGCTTTTACTTTCATTGTGTGGTGAAAAACAAACTCATAACAGGTAAGTCCATACCTACCTCATATATACCTTTAAAAGATGAAATTTTTCCCAGCGATGCAGCTACCAAGCTAGCAATATGTACAAAGGGACCCTGGAAAAAACAAACATTAAATCAGAAAGTGCAATAACTCTTACAAAATTCTTTGAAGCAAAGATACAGCAATAAATCACAAAAAAAAAACATGACTAGCTGTGGGACTAGTTGTGCTAACAAGACTGCATCATATACTGCATTAAGTCACAAAACCAAATAAACAATAACAAAAATTAGAACCACAATGTACTTTGTTAGTATGTGAATCTACAGTACATATATTAACCATAATATTTAGCAAATTGTATGGCAATCTATCAAAACCAATGGGACTAAATATACTAATGAGGGAAAAAAATAAGGACCAAAGAATTAATGAACTGACACATGGGTTACCATAGGACCCTGCCTCTATAGTGACATTGTAAAATATTTGAATAATTTAATCAACAATAAGATATAAAATCAGAATAAAGACAGGGAATGGATAATAATCAACATGATGCAATTATTTATTCCTACAATTCATTAGCAGATGACAAATGTCCAAAATATGCTCAATTAGACACTCAGAGCTTCTTTTCATTGTTAGACAACTGGATAATGACTATCTGCAATAACAGACATGATTTGGTTTTCCATATAAAAGGTTGAACAAAATTTGAGGGGGGTTTGGGGTCCATGCCAAAAACACATTTACACTAATAAAAATAATGCTCCTGGTGCAACTTATGGTCATGTGTAATTTGTGTGTGATTTGGATTTGTTTAAGGTAGCTTTAAAAAATAAAATCAGTCATATGGCCACAATGCTGCAGTGTGACAGTTTAAAAAGATGTCTAGCACTGGGGCATCATGCTAAAGATATGTAGCAATCACATTATCCTGACACCAGGCTGACCAGTCCTAACACTAACCTTTTAATGCTGAGCGGCAAGCAAGGAAGCTGTTAGTACCATTTTTGTAAGTCTTTGGTATTACTCAGCCAGGGAACGAACCCATGGCCTACCACATCTGAGGCAGATGCTGAAACCACTAGGTAACTGGAGTGGTTACATTTGATCATAAAATAAACCATAATAATCTTTGATAAACTAATAAACCCGACTCCAATAATTTCACAATATTTATAGTTACATGAATTTGTTCTCCAATACTATTGATGCTGAAGTTATTTTATGTGCATGTCAATGTTCACATCGTAATTAGTTCACAATAATTTGTGAACTTTTAGCAGCAAATATATTATACATTTCTATTTTTTCATAACAAATCTGTAAAATAAACATGCAAAGTCCATTAACTATATGCAAAAAATCCCATACATTCACTTGTCTTTTTCTCCACTGGACTCAACCTGACTGTTCACATGACAGTCAAGCTCTTTTTGCAACTCAGGCAAAGATTTCTTTACCCTTCCTTTTTTCCACCAATGACTAGTTTGGCTTGTGTGTAATGGTTTCTTTTACTTCTTAATGACAGCTTTGTTTTACAAGCTGGTGCTTGTATTGGCAACATGCAGTGCACATATTCTGACAGAGGACTATGTCTGTTCCCTCATGCAAGAAATCTTTCTTCTTATAGTAATTAATTACACTTTTTCCAGATGCCTTCTGAGCTCTAATTTTTCCAGATGCATCTTCTTTTGTAGGTACTGTTCCAAACTCTTCCAACCGCGATAACCATAATTCAGATCTTTCTTGCTGAGGTCACAAAATTTAAGTCCTTCTAGCAATCAATTTTCTTATCAACTGACCAACTAAATTTCAGTCAACTTTTCACTCCAGCCATTCCCATTTCCATACATTTTTTAAACCTTCATCTAAATCTTTTGTATCACTTGTCTCTCTCAGCAATGTGGGACAGCATGTTTTGCAAGCATGCTTCTTCTTTTCATTGCCATCAGTTTCCATTACACGAAGATTCACTGGATGAATGTAAACTTTTGACCAATCAGAATACTCTTTACAAGAGTCGTGTCTAACTAATATATGGAACAAATAATTTACAAGGGTCACTGCAGAATGGGACCAGACAACCATTTTTAAGAAACAGGATTGGAGATGACATATAAAAAAAAAATGAACATATCAATAAAATTGTTATTCCTGTCATGAGTAAAGCTGATTCTATTTAAAACAGAGAAAAATCATGTCTGCAATAAACACACATACACAAAGGAGAAACATCACTAAAACGGGTATTAGATGGCTGAGTGTGTTCCGGTCATGGACTCAATGTGAGCATGTGAGAAAGCTTACCAGTAGTTTCAGGTGGATAGATTGTTCTTACCAGGTTTTTCCAGGGTTCTTCCTCCACTAGTTATACTCGCTGCCATGTATAGGATAATATTTTCTGAAAATTGGCATTAAGCCCACATCAACAACAATAGCAACAGCAAGATCACTAACGATGGCCAAATTTGGTTTTAATGTTGCTAATGTCTTGTCTCATCACATAGTCTTGAAAAATGTGTATATAAAGATACTTATTCTCTTTTATTCAATACACAGTCTAGTCTTATCCAACTCCTGCGCATCTCATGTTACTTATGGTGCCACAAATATGAATGATTGATTAAATTGAAACATCTTCGCTAGCCAATGTTCCAATAAGTTAACCTATCTACACCATGGCATATTGATCCGACATTTCAGTGCTTAATTTCTGTGAATTTCATTGGATGCAGCAGCAAACAACTGTATCCAATCAAAATCAAGTTGTTCAAATCAAAACAGTGTTTATACTTCAATGAGACATGGGGAGCATAGTAATGGAATGGATTAATAAATAAGCAATTTTCCACTGCCAGTTCATATTTGTGCAAATACATCCTTTCCTTCAAATACACCTGCAAAAGGCTTCTCTCTGGTACATAGTCATAATTTGGATATTAAACATACAAAGTATCCTTTTGAAGTCAGTTACCTCCATTATTTTTGGCCAATGTACAATGCACCATTGTCACATGACATTAATTAATTGGCTTTGTATAATAGGGAGGCAACTCAAGAAATCCAAAAGCTGTCACTAGGACAAAGCACTGAAATATCTCATTGATCTGCCAAGCTGTAGATAGGTTGTCATATCAGTCCCTTGGCTAGGAAAGATGAAATTGAAAATGATTATCCAACAACAAAACACAACAAGCTCTGACTTACAGTAAATCGAGATTTTACGACACTAACAAGACCTAAACTATAATATCTCACAGCCAACGACAGATCTGCCAACCCTAACAAGACTCTACAAGGCAGCTGATGTTTTCCATAAGTTTGACCAGCCTTTTGTAAGGTGGAACAAAATCTTATGTACTGCTATTATAAAGATAACATGTATTTAGAAAATTTGATATTGGAAACTGATGCAGTAAATGTAAACATTTTCAACTGAAAAGTTTGTACAGTACACTTAGATATTTTTTGCCTCTACAACAGTTGCAAACTTCAGTTCTAACCCCTATACAGCTCACTTGCTTCTTGCTATCTCTCAACTTGATGTAAATTCTTGGTAAATTTTATCCATTTCACATAATGACAACAAACTATCTCCCACCTGGAGACATACTCAATTTGAAATATGATGTCCAATGAATGTAATTATGTCCCTTCCTGCTTCTCTTCTTCTTCCAATAAGATACAATATCACACTCTACACTCTAGTGCATTTCTGTACTATGTCCCAAGAATCAGAATATTATCTTGTGTCTTCTGTACTGATTTTAAACACTTTTTAATAGGCTTATTTTCCCTTTCACCTTTAACATCTCTTGCTTGATGCCATTTAAAAAAATTATATAATCAACAGTTCGATCATGAAGAAGCTTTGCATGAAAAATATATGCAATTTAAAGAAACTGTAGTACTACTGTAAAGTTAGGCTGGTTCCGTGACTAACTTTACAAAATCTAATATGAGACCCAGATCAAAATCAAACACAGTTGTGCCATTTATCTGGATTTTACCAAAACAATCATACTTCGATAGATTTTGATTTTATCCTCAAGTCTGTTAAAGGTCATTTTCATACGCTTACAAAAAATATTAAGTGTTGGCAGCTCTGATAGTATACAAGAGATGAAGGGATTGTGCAATGTACATCTCAATTACATATCTAATGCTGTATATTCTCATTAATGGAGTTTTCTGTATTTTTTAATTTTGTTACCACTTACCTCTTTTCCAATTGGAAGTGTGCTGCCTATTGAAGAGATCAGACCAACAACTTTAGCTACAAGTGTTCGGAATGTTAGAAATTCTTTCAACACAACCCCTCTCAAAACTGTTTTCATCTCTGGAATCCCTGACCCTGAAAGACAGACAAAAAACATTCTAAAAGGTGCAATTGCAAGGCCTTCACTTATTGCAAACAAACTGAATCAAATACAAACATATACACACAAATTGCATTATATATTTTTAAAAAAATATCTTTATTTCTTCACTAAATCCATCCTATATTTAGAAAATTCTCTCCTATTCTCCTGAATAGAGGGGAATTTCCACATTAAATTTTCAATTCAAGATTAAAACTTGCAAAAAATTCTGAAACAAATATGGCTGGAAGGCATGAGGAGTGCAAGTGAGGATTTATCTTTCAAATTTTATATTATTTGCAAGTGCTGGAAAACTTTATGTGCCCAGCAAAATGTTCAAAGTTATCCACGGCTGCCGAATGATGTATTTTGCCACCATTTCTGTAGATCTGCAATATGGAAAATTAGTGAATGCTATGGTTCTTCCTTTCAAGTTTAAAAAGCATTTTACTTATATGAATGATCCGCCTTCAAATTCCTATTTAATATTATTTCATTTTTAATGCATCAGTAAAGAAACAAAATATATGAATTAACAAATATACCCTGGTTCACCTTTCATTATCCTTCATCGAGTTCTGTAAACAATGCTTTTGAGGGATGATCAATTGATGATGCATCTAAAATTATGCATGCTGCTCGTTTCTGAGGTTCATAAATCCTGGCAAGCTCAAATTTAGCAGTTTCCCCATACATCTGAACAATAATCCATTGTTGGAAGAATATATGACTTGTAGTATAGATTGTGCATTTCCATAAGTAAATATTTCTTGATTCTGCTGAGAGGGCAATTTTTGATGACAGTGTTTTACAGAGCTTATCAACATGGTCATTCCATAATAAACTATTATGTACGGACACACCTACAAGCCTTTCATGTTTGACATTTTCTAATGGATGATTATTTATTGCAAGAAATAGTTTGGGTTCCCTGAATTGTGTAGCTTTTGTGATGCCCCCAAAATCATATATTTTGTTTTGCTTTCATTAATTACCATCCTACTGTGTTGTGCCCAGTTTTGGACTTGAATAAGGTCTGAGTTTAATCTTGTTTGGAAAACTTCAGCAACATAACTAGATGTGTACAAGGTTGCATTGTCTGCAAATAAATCTATTTGTGGATTCATTATTTAATGGTAGATAATTGATATAGATAAGTAAGAAGAGAGGCCCAAAACTGAGCCCTGACGAACCCCTGAATGAATAGTGCGAGTTTGAGAGCTAATATTGCCAATGCTTACTTTTTGAGACCTTTGGTTTAGGTATGATCTAAACCAGTTTAAAGAAGGATTGTCAAACCTGTAACTGTTCAACTTTTGCAGCAGAATTTCATGATCACCAAGATCAAAGGCTTTCTTGAAGTCAAGGAAAACAATCCCAGTCATATGTGCATTATCCATTTCCTTCAGCCAAAGATCAATTAATTTGGTAAGTTCTGTTTGGCAAGAGTGGTACTTTCTAAATCCTGATTGTGCTTTATGAAATAGAGAGTATGTTTACAAAATGTACAGACATGAATGGCTACATGCTTTTCAAATAATTTTGGCAATACAGGTAGAATTGATATTGGTCTGTAATTCCCTGGATGTAGTAGTAGTAAGTTGGAGTTTTAAGTGGGCACCGGCCATGAAGGGTCATATGGCCCACTATTTATATCCAACATGTTGTTAGACATTTAGTTCTCCCATAGGGAGGGTACGGAGCCACGTCCCTACAGGCATTCTGTGCAAACAGGTGCACTTCTTTACTTGGGCGTTATGCTGAATTACTAATGAGTAACTGTCAGCATAGATGTAAGCCCCACAGGGTGGGTAGGAATAGTACCGTCACACACCCACCCTATCAACCAATCATGTTGCTTTGAATCAATGTTTCTGGAAAATTACCATTCATTATACTCAAGTTTATGATATGCATTAGTGACTTTGTTAATACTGGTGCAGCAATATTAAGAATTCATGGAACAATACCATCCAATCCAGAGGATTTATTAATATTCACCTTAATTAGCATATCAAAAACATCAGCTTCACTAACATTAGCTATTGAAAAATAATTATCATCAGGAATCTTTGCTCTTATAAATAACAGAAGAGCATAAAGTTCAATTGGGATGTTAGTCTGGTTATGTTACTGTTTCTGGAGATGCTTATGAATTTTTTTGTGAACATTTCCACAATGTCTTGTACAGATGTTGTTATATCTTCATTTTGCTTAAGTCTAGGAAGAAGACAATATGTTCATGGGTGGGTTCAGCTCTTTTAGATGTTTCCACAATATCTTGGTACTCTTACTTTCATCAATAGCCTGTTTATAGTAGTACTCTTTTGCCTTATCTATCAGGTGCTTAGTTCTATTCCTCCACTTTCTATACCTTTTCATTAAATTATCTCTTAGGTGCCTAGCATCATTAATCTCAGAGGTAATCCACTTGGGTGTAATTTGGTGATTAACCCTTTTTGTTTTAATGGGGCATGCTTGTCTAAAGCTGTATTGAACATCCGATACCATTTGTCTAAGGCAATTTTGACATCAGTTATACTGCAGACTGATTGGATGGAAAATGACACACTCCTGGAAAACATTAATTTTTCAGAAAATGTAAACTTAGAGTTAAAACAAGTTTAGTTTGCAAAAAAGCTCTTCTTGTACTGAAATACAATGGGAAATGGTGTCCTGCTGCCTTCATAGATACAATATTCATTGGTTCTTTAAATCTGAGACTTGTAGCAATCATGAACTCTTAAAATTTTTACACAGATAAAAACAGTGCTCTCTCATTATAATGCTGCCTATGGTATATACCACCTTGGAGTCAGGTCACCTTTTGTTTCAGCTCTAAATTTAAAATGTGTTCATTTACCATACTCAGCCAGTATATTACAATGAAAAACATTATTGTGACAGAGTGATGTACTTCATTCCTTTTTAAACTTCCTGGGTGTAACTAGATTTTCATTTTCAAATAATAATAATACATTATATGACTGAGCGTTAAATGAATCATATAAATTTTTAAAACTTTCTATGGTTAATGAATTCTATATTTAGTCATGTAGTTCACATTAAATTTTTTTTTAACTGTGACAGACATCATAATTACAGTCATGCTAAAGTGGTAAAATTTAGCAGCATGCACCAAAAATTATCAACGTTTCTTTCTTCATATAAGTTAAAAAAGCAAACATGCTTACCAATGGCTTGAGGGGACACCAGATGTGTGAAACCAGTTGAAAATAGTATAAACAAGACAGAATATAGGACCCATGTCATGTACTGAAGGGATACAGAAAAGGACAATTCTTCATACAACCAGTACTTTGCTGAAAAAGAAAAGTAAAAAAAGTCTCAATTAAAATAACCAAGTTTTATATACCAATATAATCTTTTGTTTTTTTAGTAAATAATGATTCTCTAAGAATTTCTAATGAATCACATTAACATTAGGAAATAAATTTTTTTACCTCTCAAATCCAGCCCTCCCTGAAAGACTTTCCTGTCAACATCAGATAGAGAAGGGATGAAACTTCCACATTACCTCCCCTTTCCACTGAGTGCCTCATTCAGTTAAGCCAGTTTTTGGACTAATATGCACACCAGTTTTGAGTCAGTTTCAAACTTTTTCAATTACATTATATATAAAAAATCTCAGTCATGAAATTGCTTTCAATGTCACCAATCCAGATCAACATAATACAGACAACTAGGATGGACATGAGGATGGACAGAAACTCCCCTGAAGCCAAAAACCATTGTCATCTCCTGTACTGGTCAACTATCATTCAATTTGGGTCAGTGAAGCATGGATGCTCCATCGCACACTGATTTTAGGCTGCAAACTGGCCAAATTTAACTGCTTAAGACATGGCTCTGAAAATATTAGAGGTGGGAGCAGAGATATCTAAAGGTAGAGGCTAAAGAAGTCATTGATGGTGGACCTGAAAGTTTGCCCATCTCTCCTGCCCTTTAGACTTTTCCACAACCCCATGGGCCAAGTTTCATATGACCATATTGAGCGAAGTTGTAAATAGTGAGGCACATCTCACAGTGTTGTCTGTGATTTTACTCTTTTGTTTATTTGAAACAACAATGAGAAATTGTTCTTCATTAAAATCTTTGAACAATCTGTAAATGATCATTTTATTTCTCCTGCATTTTACCTTTCTTGTCAGAAAAGTAGGTCACAAAGACCAGCATTTGGTACATTAACATATGACATATTGTCTGGTATGTTGGTATAAATGTGATCAATGAGATGTGCTTGATATTTCTGTTACTCTTGTTAATCATTTACCAGCTGGACTAGGCCTAATGATTCAATAAATTCTTTCCAGTTGGTCCTTATTTCAGTACTGAGTGAGTCTTATTTCAGAACAAGTCTTTATTTACACTTCCTAGTATACATCTTTCTTACTCCAGTGCAAGAACATTTTCCATTTGTTTAAAAAAAGTTATCATTCCAAATTGCTTTGGACGAAGGTGGCTTGTAAATGAAACCAACTAAGAACGATTCTGCATTATTCTGAGAAATTTTCACCCAAATACTGTCAATTTCTTGTGACTCCAAATCAGGTCACCTTTCTGGATTTACATCTTCCCTAATGTACCCAACAAGACCTCCCACTGAAGTCTCTCTGCCCCTGTGTAATTGTATATTGTAGCTATGACAGCGAAATAAATTATCATTGTGGTTAGCATTTAATTTGTTTCCCTGAGTCCTAAACTGTGTATACTATTTTCCTTGGAAGACAGCTTTAACTTAGTCTGGTCTAATTTCCAACCCCCCACTATACTTTGTACATTTAAGTGACCTATGATAAAACTTTTTGTATTTAGTTTCAAATGAATGATACATATGTTACCATGGAATACGTATGTTATACGTATGTTACCATGAGATTGTCTGTATACTACTTTCGTAACTGATACATCCTATTTCCGTATTTAAACATTTTTGCTACTGCAAAGTCAAATACAGACCCTGAAAATCTATTAACTTTTGCATTTACCATAGTGTTGATTGAAGAGTTAGAATCAATAGTCTCACTAGGTACATTTAGATTTGTTATATATGAATGAAGCAATGGCATTCTCCTCTTTGACAGATATCCCTGGCATGTATATTACTGTGGCGTTGCCCGACCCAAAAATTAAATTAGAACCATGTGTTATCAAGTAAGTCGGACAAGCCACTGTTTATTGTTACACATGACCGCAGGCTAACACCATCCCTTACGTAAGTTTGCCATAGTTAAGAGAGGAAGCTGACCAAAGCCCGTCAGAAGTGTAATTAGCACCTTGGGCTGGAAGGATGTTTTGCACATCAAAGAAGCTGCCAGAAGGAGTGGGCGTGCCTTATCGTCTGGATACGCTGACGGACCGCCAGATTGAATAAGTCGAGTGGATAGGGTCCCAGCACTACCCAATCAGAATCGAGATAGGGGTGGAACCCTGATTTATTCTAAAATATATATCTTTAACCCGGCCATCGAGCGTTAGTTGCCATAGTCGTTATAGAACGCACCGTGAATTGGAACTCCGGCGGCCATACGTTAATTGGCGGGAAAACCTTAGGAACAGAATTCTAAGTGTAGCTTCTAAAAAGGTCAGTGAGCTATTTGTTCGATCTTTGCTGTCTGCGACTGCATTTAATTATAGATCAGGTATATACGTATTATTACTAAAGTCGTAGTAGGAGTAATTATTTTGTGATGTTGATATGTTTGTACATTTTGAAGAATGGGTTTCTATTTGTAAAGAATCGTTTGCTTGCTAGCCGTCATAAGAATTAATACTATTATAATTCGCTATGTGGTTATTTTATAGTACAATAGCACATTATCCATGTAATTATAGAAATTGAATGGTATCTTTGAAATGATTTCACTGTGAGAAATTAATAATATGAATATTTGAATATTTGTGTACGCTTGTGGGAGTGTAGTGTACAGACATACGTCTGGCTGTCGTAATATTGTAAGTACAATGAGATTAAATATATATATATATACTTATGTGATATGATGTATGGATATATGTAGGATATTGTGCTATTACGCCATTGTTTCCCTGTAAGAGTGTGTGGGAATTTCGATGTGTATGTATGCATGTCCTAAAAGGTAATAGCCTTATCTGATGGTTAATTGATGATTTAGTGTGAGGTGAGATGTGATAAACCCTATGTTAACGCCTTGTGATTTTCACAGGAAGCTTCGAGGGACAGACTAGTGAGTGGTCCCAGTGTCTCCGTTATAGACGGAAGAAAGAGAAGGAAAGAGGGAAATCTGGAGAGGAAGTTTGGGGACAGACCAGTGAAAGTGGTCCCAATAGTCGTGATAAAGGACGGAAGGAAAGTGAAGTGAGGAGAGAAGTCAGGAGAGGTAGAATCCAGGAGGAGCGGGAGGAGCGGATAAATAGATGAGTACAACCAAAGGCCAGGTGGAAAATCGAACTCACACTGAAAATCATAAGATGAAATAGGCTATCACTTAAAGGACGAGTGATTGTGTGACATTTAAATTTATAGGCTTCATTAAATTGTTATTGTTGAATTTCATCTTCGTGTTATATATATATATATGTATATAATTTAACCGTCGGCAGTGCCAGGTGGAACTTCCATAATATTTTAATCAATATTTTGGAAGTACCCCACCCCAACCTTTGCAGAATGCTACAAATACAATGATTCACAGAGATTTGTACAACCTTTTGTATTTAGCTTCATATCAATTACATATATGTCATCACGCAATGGGTAACCACTGAGATTGTCTCCATACTACTTATATCAGAACACTCAATGTGAGACTGATTTACATAGGTACAAGAAGACATTGACATGTACCTAAGAAGCCTGAGAAGTAACTTTAACATTATCACATAGTTAATATCTGTTAATATCTTGAACTTTGTACACAAATCATATAGTGTTTCATCAGAATATGCACAGGTGGATATTTGTGCAACAAAATCTTAGAACCTGAAATGTTAGACTCTGTGTTTACTTTAGACTGAGGATTTTGATAATTAAAATAGTGAATTGGTGTTGTGCATTAACACTTAGTTTCATTGCATTCAGCACATACTTCTAATAAAATATTAAACTTGTTATTGATTATATTGTTAGTGGGGTTGTGAAAAGTAACATCTTGACATGTAGTACAAATGACATTCTCATCACCATACTACTGAACATTATTATTGCCATGGTGACAGATTTCTATTATATGGTCAGTTTCACCATAAAAAAAAAAACAATAAATTGATGTTTTCCTGAATATAGGAGTATAGCAGTTTTTATTTGTAAGTAATAAAGCAGTTCCTTTTGTGCTCAGGTGAATATTTTCATATTGAATACAGTTTTAGGTTGACTTTATTTTTTGCATTTCCATAAAAGAATGAATGATACTGGTCTATATAGTGCAAATTAAATTATTTACAAAGATCAAAAAGTATTTAATTTACTTGTGCATCAACATGAGGAGGCATCCCAGGCTGTATTATGTTGTTGTTGTTGTTGTTGTAGAGATTAATGACATTTTTCAGCACATGATAGGCTATACATGGCGGCTAGTATTATTGGTGGAGGAAGAACCTGGGAAAACTCCCGGAAAGAACCACCAACCCACGAGAAGCTAGTGGCAAGTTTTCTCAAATACCCACATTACCTGAATCTGAGACTAGAGCCCAAGCAGACAGAGGTGAGATGGCAGTGATCCGTAACAGAACGCTTTAGACCACTTGGCCACTTGGGGCCCAAACTATTATGTTGCTTGAACATTAAAAAATCATTGTGTAAATCAGACTTTTGTAATCATCTTTGATTTCATCCAGGCTATGACAAACACTGACATTAATTCCTCTTATCTGAACTAATATTGTTCTGTAAGAGGTAAGGTCCATTTTTAATAATATAACATCCAGCATACAGACAGCCAGCTAGTGATGGAAAGGAGATAATTTGGAAGCACTTTTTCACTTTGTCTTGATTATACAAAGAAAGATAAACTTATTCATCCAATCACGAGGACTGGATCTGAGAAATAGTAGAATTTATTGCCCCACACAATGTGACTGGGGATTGTATTTGATGGCAAAAATCTCTTCAGACCAGATATAATCATTGTAAACTCATGGAGTGTGACAAGAAGCTACATCTGATGAATAGGTTTACAGTAAAACCTGTCTTCAGAAACCACTACTATGAGAGACCACCTATTTTGAGAGAGACCAGAATTTCCATACACAGACTTACTGATTATATAGTGTTATGACTTGTTAATGAGAGACCACCTGACTTGAGAGACCATTATTTTTTGGCAAAAGAGGTGGTCTTTCAAGACAGGTTATATTGTATTGATAAAAGGAAATACAGAATTAAAGTAAACTTGAAGGCATGCCATACATGCTTGGGTACAAAGCTGATCCAACTGCAAACAACTCAAACCCTGACCTGCCATGAGCTGGGAGATTATGATCTATATTTTTTTTATGTTCTACTGGTAAGTACTAACAATTTCATCGATACTTGCCAAGAGTTTTATACAATGACAGATTAAGGTCCATGTTGTTTGTTCTACTGGTAAGTACCAAGAAAATTCAACGACATCTGCTAAAGCTACATATGTTGACAGATCTGAGTTTATATAGTTGTAGCATTATGAGATGACAAATCAGGGTCGATGTTTGTCATCTGATAAGTGATTATAGCTAACATGGTATGTGTTATATTGTAAGTCATAAAAACTTCATATATATATATATATATATATATATATATATATATATATATATATATATATATAGCATATCTGTCATTATGTCAATTTATGTGATGATAAATCAGAGTTGATTCTGTTTGTAGTTGGATCCAACTTGTACTAAAAGTATATATGGTATTGTCACAAACCCAGAGTATATCAAATCCAACTTTTACACAAGTATATATATCACATTTTCAAAAACCCAGCGTATAACAAATCCAATTTATACACATGTACATATTGTATTGTCACAAACCCAGAGTATACCAAATCCAACTTATACACAAGTATATATCACATTGTCACAAACCTAGCGTATAACAAATATTATACACAAGTATATATGGTACTGTCCCAAATCCAGAGTATATCCGATGCAACTTATACACAAGTATATATGGTACTGTCACAAAACCAGAGTATATTAAATCCAACTTGTACACAAATATATGGTACAATTACAAATCCATAGTACATGTATGTGTATATCAAATACAACTTACACCCAAGTTCATATGTTACTGTCACAAACCCAGAGTATATTAAATCCAACTTAGGCAAAAGTACATATGGTATTATCACAAACCCAGAGTATATCAAATCCAACTTATACACAAGTATATATGGTACTGTCACAAAACCAGAGTATATAAAATCCAACTTATACACAAGTATATATACACTGTATCACATTTTCGAAAACCCAGACAATAACAAATCCATCTTATACACAAGTATATATGGTGCAATCATAAATCCATACTATAACAAAAGTATACATCATATATTCTTCTATTTGATTGAGGAGTTATGTTGTTTTCTCTAAATTTATGCAAAATAGTTTTAAACAAATGACACTCATTATATCAATGTCAACAATATAATGGATTTTAAAATGTAGTTCAGCAAATTTTCAGCAATCTGTATCGTACATATGACTGCTTGAGTCTTCTTCCATTGTTAAAAAAAGCCATTTTTTAAGCAATCTAACAGGCCCTTTCATTTAATCAATGTAGAATTAAAACTGCCTTCAAAAACATCAGTTCATACATATATTTCTATTAAAACAATGTCTGAAAATGACAAAACATGAAAAATTATTTTGACACAAAAATGTTAGTGTCCATTTAAAGTACTTTATGATATTTATAACTGTAATCCTGTATAGACTAAAGTTATAAGTCACATCCAACTGCAAATAATAAACTGCCATCACATAACTGGTTGGCAGATTAGGATTTATTCTATATTCCCTAGTTAACACCCAACTCTAATTAACCTAATTAATGCCACCTGTCACTTTTTTAAGAACAGAAAATTTAAAAGATGACGTGTAAGACCTGTGTTTCTCATTAATAATATTCTTCATGTCCGTGATTACAACAAAATGCTGCAGTAGTCTTAGATGACCATCATGTTACAATATATTCTATCAATGTATAAATAAATTAAATCAATGTTTAAATGTAGTACATTACTGTATAAATACATTATATCAATGTATAAATATTGCAAAGTACATGTATAAATAACTAAAATCACATAGCTGCAATAATGAAATAACTGGGCAGCAAGTTCAAAGACTTACAAGTCGGACATTAGCCAGCTGCTAAGTGTGAAAATGTGTTGATCAACTGATTGTTTTATCTGTAATGATATTTACAATGACTGAGTCCAGTGGCAGAAAAAGCACAGGATATACATGTGGTAATAATAAGAGTACACCTAAAGAACAATTTTAGCTTTCATTATTCTAAATGTCACCCCTCCACTCATGTGGAAAATGTAAGGCACCCAGGGATAATAATTAGGAAATATATAGTATTATGTTGTTTGCTCTAATTAGTTTTAAAATACTGCATAGATGCATATCAACTAGCACATCATGCGATGACAAATATGGGTCTATGCAGTTTGCATTTGGATCTGACTTATAAATAAGCATATATGGTACAGAAACAAAGCATAGGATTTTCAAAACCTTTAATACAGTACATGTATTATATCATTATAGATGATGAAACTGACAGTGATGATAGCAATTGAATCTTGCAATCTGTTAAATGAATGCCTGTATTAATCATTATAACAATATGACTCATATATACTCACTTGTGAGTCAAGTCCTACTGCAAGCTACACAGGTTTGGATAGAATTGGTTTTGTGGGGTTTAATGCCATTTGTCAGCACTTTAAATGGCAGCAAGTACATCTGGTGAAGGAAGAACCCATGAAGACACCCAGAAGAACCAGTGACCCACAAGAAGCTACTGGCAAGCTTTCTCATATACCCACAATGGCAAAACCACAACTCACACTCGTGTTGTTGTTGTTGTTGTTGTTGTAGTTTAATGCCATCTTTCAGCACAAGATAGACAATACAAGAAAGCCAGTACAAACAGCGGAGGAAGAACCTGGGAAAACTCCAGAAAGAACCACTGACCCAAGCGAAGCTAATGAAAAGCTATCTCAAATATACACACTGGCTGGATCTGAGACTTGATTCCATGCAGGCAGTGGTGAGATGTAACTTGTAAGTGATCCTTAACAACAAGCACTTTAGACTACTTGGCCACATGGGACCTCATGCACTGATGTGGACAGAAGTGAGATATGTGAGTGATCTGTAAAGGTGATTCTTTTGACCTCTCAGCCCTTCAGGGCCTTAGACCAGCTTGACCACCAAGAACCTTATACCACATGGTCAGCAGTGGTCTTAGACCACTTGGCCTTCTGGGGCCTTAGACCACATGAAACCAAGAGCTTTAGACTACATTGCCAGCCAAGTACCGTGCAAACTGTCAGACTCGCATCTGTTTGTGAAACATATCTGCCCTCTTCTGCCTCCCAACAAAAAGGTCATTCCAAACATTTTTTTTTAAAATTTGAACAAAATTTCTCTACATGAAGAAAAAAATAATCATCAATCTATTAATGCATCCAAATCTACATACAAAATTTCATTGGTCTATTAATGCATACAAAACTACATACAAAATTTCATTGGTCTATGTTTGCATACAAATAGGCATACCAAAATTTCATTGGTCTACAATTGCAAACAAACATGCATACTAAATTTCATTGGTCTACATATGAATACAGACATGCATACCAAATTTCATTGGTCTACATATGAATCATCTGGAGTATGGAAATTCGATAGGTGGTAACCTAATTATTCTTGGAGATTTCAACTTTCACTTTGACTGTCCTGGAAAACCATACACATCAAAACTCCTAGATTCCATTCATGTTTTCAATCTTAAGCAGTCAGTTAACCAACCCAACCATAAACTTGGTCACATTTTAGACTGGTTTCTTTATACACCTGATCATAATATTCTGCAATCTGCCCTTGTATCCCACGAACTTGCATCGGATCACCTATGCATTGTATGCCATCTTGATGTATCAGTCCCTAATCCTCCACCTCTATTTGCTACTAAGAGAAACCTCCGTATGATAAATAGAACCGAATTCATGTATGACATCCAAGAAAACCTAACAACTTTGTTACATCCAACAGCGGAACAACTTGCGTTCATTGCTTGAAAAACATGCCCCAGCCACCAAATGCAGAGTATCAGTAAAAAAAAGTGTTCTCCATGGTATAGCAGTGTTAGGGACCAGCTTCGCACTGCTAAAAGACATCGCCAAAAAGTAGAGAGGCTTTGGCTTTCCACCAGACTCACTATTCATAAACAAATCTATGAAGCCGCTAAGAAGAACGTCACAAACGTAGTCCATTTAGCAAAATTATCCCACTACTGTACTAAGATCACGGTGATTTCCAGCTACAAAAGGCTGATCGAGATAACTAAGAAACTAATGTCAAGGAACAAATGTACATCACTTTCAACAACCTTCTCTCCACTAGACCTACCAGACCAATTTGCAAATTTCTTCGATGACAAAGTACAAACCATTAGAGATTCGCTTGACAGCACGATTTCAACTGACTCGTCATCATACAGCTATGATGCAGAATTTTAACGACAACCATTAGGAGCATTTGAACCTGTTTCTACTGATTTAGTACGAACAATCGTGATGAAAGTGCACCAAAGTCTTGTGAACTTGATCCAATTCCAACATCACTGCTGCTTGAGTGCTTAGACCCAATATTGCCTTCACTAACTGATTTATATTATATCTCTCTCTCATCGAGGGAATTCCCATTATTTTTCAAAATTGCCATCATAAAGCCACTGCTGAAGAAACCATCACTTGACCATTCTGTGTGCTTTGGATAGTGGAAAGATTACAGTCCATACTCTCCTGGATTTATCTGCATCATTTGACACAATAGACCATGATATATTACTTGATATATTACTTACATCTCCAGCATGTATTTGGCATTCAGAATATAGCCTTACAATGGTTCAAGTCCTACTTAGTCAAGAGGACACAAATTATATCTGCAAATGGAATACACTCCAGCCTAGTTGATGTATGTTGTGGTGTTCCACAGGGATCTGTTCTTGGACCTGTTCTCTTCAGTCTGTGCACTCAGCTGCTCTCAGGTGTCATAGATCATCACCCAGTGTCGCACCAATTGTATGCTGATGACACCCAAATATACAAGTCTAGCCACCCAACTGAAGTTGATGCTACCATCCATGGAGTAGAGAGGTGCATTTCTGATGTGAAATCATGGATGACATGTAACAAGCTGCAGATGAATGAGGATTAAACTGAGGCTATTCTGATTACAACACAAAGACTTTCTCATTCACATACTTTACCTCAGACAATAAATATCAGCAATACCAACATTAAATTCTCACAGTCAGTATGAAACCTAGGCGTTACTCTAGACAGTACTCTCACATTGCGCCAACATGTCATGAACATATGCAAGGCTGCATATCTTGAATTGAGATGCATCAGTTCCATTCATAAATATTTTTCAGTTGATGCCACTAAAACACTTGTGTGTTCATTAGTACTTTCAAGACTGGACTATTGTAACTCAATTCTGTCTGGTTCGTTACAATATTTACTCCAGAAACTTCAAAAAGTTAAAAACAAAGCTGCACGGATCATCTTTAGAGTACCTCGATCAGAGCACACCTCACCACTGCTCTATACCCTACACTGGCTATCGATTCAATACAGAATCAAACACAAAATTTGTTCTCTGTGCTATGTTTCACTGACAGACTCCAGTCCAACATATCTCTCCAGCCTCAACCATGTGTATACACCAGCTAGATACTTATACTCTTCTTCTGACAATCATATACTCACTCATTGTTCCCATGGTAAAAACAAAGTCATATGGACAACGTTCGTTTGCATACCAGGGCCTGGTGATGTGGAACAAATTGCCTATTGAAATTAGACACAAAGACACAGTGGGCCCTTTTAAGAGTGCTCTTAAACTCACCTGTTTCGTCTGCAGGGACAAACTTAGAGACCTAATCGTGTTTTGTATCTAATATGTTTTCAGCATGTTTTTATGTTTTCCAATTTCATTGTTTTTGTCATTTGTTTTTCTGTAGTGTAGTCATATCATTATTGATGGTGTAAAGCGCTTAGAGCTTCGAAAGATTAGGTGCTATACAAAGTCCTCATTATTATTATTATTATTATTATTATTATTATTATTATTATTAATAAAAACAGGCATAACAAATTTCATTGGTCTATGTATGCATACATATGGACATACCAAATTTCATTGATCAACATTTGCATACAAACATGCATACCAAATTTAATTTTTCTACATAAATAATAATTATACATATAAACAGACACACCAAAATTCATTCATAAAACAAAATAAAAACACTGCTAAAAGACCTTTAAATCTATCAAGTCATCTAGATTCAAATATGCCAATCTAATTTCATTTCTTTCTGCATTATCTTAATTTCGCTAAATTGTGCCACAAAGGTATGTCAAGAAATTCAAAACCAGACAAGCTAAGACCATAATAAGTTACGCAATGGCTCTAAGTTAAATAGTTCTTGTGCTATCACACTAA
The DNA here is from genome assembly GCA_029339505.1 of Unio delphinus. NCBI lineage: Eukaryota > Metazoa > Mollusca > Bivalvia > Unionida > Unionidae > Unio > Unio delphinus. The sequence goes on from JAQISU010000068.1 coordinate 1,609,657, forward strand.
AATGGCCTCAGAACATATGGATGAACATAAGTACGCTCAAATTCATGGATAGACAGTAAAAAAATATGCCTCTGCTATCTCCAAAATGATATTGGTACAGTCTCTAAAACAGTTTTGGACTTACCTTCTTGGCATTTTTCTATGATGTAATCCATTGCAAAACTTAATAGAGCCATAAGGATTCCAAGCAAGGTCAAAAATATCCAATCTTCCCCAATTTTATGAAATATGAAATCTCGAAACTGTGCACATCTTGCTGAAGAGAAGAAAAAACAAAATTATGTTAGCTTCAACTTCTTGAATACTTCCCATAATAATTACAATTGTTACTAGATTAGTACAGAAAACTTCTGATTTACATGCAATTACTTGCTGGTACTCATGTCTTGCATTTACAAGTATTATATAAACTGAAAAATACACCCAAGATATGTGTCACTCATCTATATGGGTGAATGAGCAGCATGGGTTCCCAAGCAGGAATGGCCATTTTTTGTGTTTCACTGGAAGAAAAGTCAGCTTCTGTTTTGATAAACGGATTTCAAGTTTTGCACATATGACATGTGAGTGGTCTGAGGAATGCAGTAGACTTGTATATCAGAGTTTTACATATAAAATAAAGGTAATCTATATTCATTGCTAGTCACTATGTGAGAATAACTGGAAAGAACAAGTGAACATTTACTGAATGAATCAAACAGCAAACAACATAGATTGACACTGCTTAATGGCAAATCAGAATCTATTATGTGTTTCCTTTACTGATTACTTAGACCCTGATCTGGCACCATGATAGTGCAACAGTAGTCAAAGCAGTTTGGATTTAATTTACTAGATCATTTGGTAAATGAACATAAGAACTTAAAACAATAATAATAATAATAATAATAATAATAATAATAATAGTGATTACATTGTATAGTGCCTAATCTGTGTAAGCTCTAAGTGCTTGACAAGATAATAAATAAATGTATTAAATATTTTGAGAAAGCATGATCAAACATACACAATCATATTTTCACATAATCTGGTAATTATTACTCATGTATTCACAGCTATAATAATTTGCTAACATAAATATATTTCATTTCTCTGAGTCATACTGAATATAAAAAACAATACATATATACTCCCTTACAAGTCCAACTACACGCTGCACAGACCCAGATCTGAAATCTCATTATCTGTTGGTAGATCTAGGTCTGTAAAGTTTGTTAGAAGTAATCAGTATGGCAAACAACATAGATACTGATCTGCAGGCACAATATGTTATGACAGCTAAGGATTTTTGTTGTTTGCAGTTTGACTTGACTTGTAAGCAAGTACATATGGTATATTGTAGTGTAAAAACACTTGCATTTGTGAGGTACTCATTTTTTTAAATTGTGTGGTTGCAGTAAGCATTTCATTTAAGGAGCCAAAGATTATGAAAAAGGTCTGACCAAAAAAGAAATTAGGACTCTTACTGCCACATCTATTTTCCCCGTTTTCAGAACTAATGGTAATGTATATGCTTACTTATAAGTCAAACAGCAAACAACAACAGATCCTGATCTGCCATAGCATAATGTGTCTGCAGACCAGGGTATACATTACTTGTTCAACTGATTAATCCCAAAAAACTGCACATACCCAGATCTGTCAGCTCATTATGCAATGGTAGATCTATGTGCAGTTTGAGTATACGTATAAGCAAGTATATATGGTACTCACACGCACATTTTCTGACCTCATTATCTCACTACCAAATTTATGTGTGCCCTTAACTAAGGCTACAATGTTTGCCAAAATATCTAAATTTGCATATAATATACAATAACTGAATGGATGCCAATTAATCAGACAATTTTAAACTCGGCCTTTAGTCCAATGTGTAATAAGTCTTACAGCTGACAGACATTCATATGTATTAGCCACTGACAATGTACATGCCACACTGCAATCAACTTGCAATAATTTCATCTGCTGCACATCTATGAAGTCTTAAATAACATTTGCAGAAAAAGCAGTTTCTGACAACTGATGTGTGTGACAATTGAGATGTATGTCTTAATGTAGCTTTAACAATTTGACTTTTATCACTAGAATGTCTGCAGTGTAGCAGTTTATAGTAATGTCTCACACTGTGGCGCCATGCTGCAGACATGTGGCATCATTAACCGCCCAGTTACATTACCCTGCCACCAGGCCGACCAGTCCTAACGCTAATCTCTTAATGCTGAGCACTATGAGAAGCAGCTGCTAGGATATTTTTTAACATCTTTGGTATGACTCGGGTGGGTGGGTGGATGGAAGGATGGATGGGATGTGGATGGATGGTCAACTGACTCCAACATGGGAATAAAAATCATTCAGGCCGTTAAGGAGAGGTGGGTGACAAGATTTGTCATGCACAAAGAGACTAATGCAAACAGAGCAATTACTGAAGTATCCCTAGCAAGTTTTACAGACATACTGACTTATCCTTATTTAAAATGTAGGGTGTACAAGAAGACATACAGAAACAGATACTAAAACAAAACTATCTGTTCATAATATTGTGACAAAAACACTAAATGGTGATTGGCTAAGTGATAAAAAAAATCCTACTTTAACCTCTAACTCCTTTCCAACATATTTAATTATAACTAATTTTAGTGAATAATATTCTCTGTGAGAGTGCTGTATGTGTATATATCTGATATCTATTTTATCAATCGTTCAATATATCCTCTCTCCCTCTGATTTGTCTTGATTAATGTAAAATGCATCCATAATGTTCAGTGTTTACAAGTACTTCTTCAAGCTTTAGACATAACTACACAACAATGGCACAGGTAAATGTCAGCTGTTGAGCTTATTGTTACTAATTATGGTCTTTCAGTAAACATGGCCATAAAGTATTACTTCATGTGTATCATCTATTGTACCTAACCTTTTATGAGTTGTTCATTTAATTCACGTGTTACTATATTTCCTGCCAGGCTAATTTCAGCACAAACGATTATGTTATCACATAACTTCTATACTCTCTGCAACACTTACTAGTGTACATAAAATAGTACAAAGCACGATGTTACTGGAGGTACATGGTATTACTGGCATACCAGTTTACATTGGTATATTTTCTAGTGTTACATGTCAATGTACTTTCTTGCTGGACTAGTATATTGGTAGTTTCTATCAGCAAAGCATGTATGGTAATTTCTGAGTAATCTTACCAATTTAATGATACTAACAACATTTAAAAAATCTTTTCTTATAAAGCAGTTTTAATTTATCACAAATTCATTTTAAATGTTTGACACATGTCATGTATCCCAACATATTAGACAAACTGAATGGTATGAAAAATATTTGGGCAACATTTTAAAAAATAGTTTTTTTTTAAATTTAAAAGAAGTCAATTTTGGTTATTTACCTATGTAAGTTGATTTTGGGAAGTATATATAGGTCTAAAATGGTCAATTAACTCTGATGCTGTTCTTACCTTTTTTTCTCTCAGTATATTCTCAAAGAGATGATAATAAAAATAAGACACACAATTTTTATGTTTTAATTCTTGTAATGTACCAAAAAAGCATAATACATGTACATATTAAAGCAAGCATATGATCAGATGAAAAAAGGTGTAATGGTTGACATGTATGAGAATGGGGCATGTCTTCAAGTGATATTATAAAAGTGTACCAAAATTTAATTAATTTATTTCTGATGTTCATAATATGGTACATGACAAATAAAGCATGTTTTATCCCTAAATCTCAAACGGTTCTCATTTTAGAGAATGGAAAGGCAAACTTAAAATAATGACCCATGAGACTGACTCTGATGATTAAATCTCCAATGTGGCATGCGGTATGTTTGTTAATCTTCTTCTTCTTCTTCTTGGTAGTCTCTCGAGTCGAGGAAGACAAGTTGTGCACTTTCCTTCAACGATGGACGCGCATGTGACTCCGGAGTCCAAATTCCGATACACACATGCGATTGCATGTGGGGCATGGGACACCGGTGGTTGTTGGTATCTGGGATACATTTCTGTGGCGTCTCTCACGGGTTGCAGCAAGACGCTGGCGATGGTAAGCCTCAAAGGAGGAACAGGCTTTTCTGGTCAGGGCTCGCCAATGCTTTCTGTCTGAGGCAGCGAGCTCGAGCTGGCGTGGATGAAGGTCTGCCCACTTGATGTTTGTCTTGAGGTTGTCTTTGTACCTCTTGTGAGACTCACCTACAAGTAATCGTGGACAGATTCTCTGAAGCCTCCAACCTATTTGGACTCACAATTAGTCTAGGAAAGACATAAGTCATCTTCCAGCCCGCCCCAAACACTGTCCATTCGCAACCCTGTATCACCATTGGCGACACGCAGCTGAAGAATGTGGACAGTTTCAAATACCTTGGCAGCACAATATCTAGTGATGGCTCTCTGGACAAAGAGATCACTGCGAGGACCCAAAAAGCCAGTCAAGCACTAGGACGACTCCGAACCAAGGTCTTGCAGCACAAGGACATACGTCTGTCAACAAAGCTAAAGGTGTACAATGCAGTTGTCCTCACGTCTCTATTATATGGCTGTGAAACGTGGACACTCTACAGAAGGCACATCAGACAGTTAGAACAATTCCACCAGCGCTCCCTGAGATCCATCATGCGGATCAAGTGGCAGGACCGAATCACCAACCTGGAAGTCCTTGATAGAGCCAACACAACAAGCATCGAAGCCAAAATAATCCAGGCCCAGCTTCGATGGACTGGCCATGTCATCCGCATGGATCAAAGCAGAATCCCAAAGCAGTTGTTCTATGGCGAGCTATTCCTGGGAAACCGAAACCAAGGTTTGTTAATAATGATGTTTAATTATACCATGTTTCATCCCTTGATTTTTAATGGCACTTAAATAATAATAATAATAATGAGGACTTTGTATAGCGCCTAATCTTTAGAAGCTCTAAGCGCTTTACAACATCTATAATGATATGACTACACTACAGAATAACAAAAAATAAGAACCATGAAATTGGAAAACATAAAAACATGCTGAAAACATATAAGGTACAAAACATTATTAAGTCTCTAAGTTTGTTCCTGCAGTTGAAATAGGTGAGTTTTAAGAGCACTTTTAAAAGGGAACACTGTCTTTGTGTTTAATTTCAATAGGTAATTCGTTCCCAATCGCTGAGCCCTGGTATGCAAAAGAATGTTGTTCATATGACATTATTTTCACCGTGGGAACAATTAGTATATGATTGTCAGAAGAGGAGCGCAAGTATCTGCTGGTGTATACACATGGGTGAGGCCAAATAGATATCTGGGACTGGAGTCTGTCAGTGACACAGAGAACAAATTTTGTGTTTGATTCTGTATCGAATGGATAGCCGGTGTAGGGTACAGAGCAGTGGTGAGGTGTGCTCTGATCGAGATACTCTAAAGATGATCCGAGCAGCTGTGTTTTGAAGTTTCTTGAGTAGATATTGTGACAAACCAGACAGAATTGAGTTACAATAGTCCAGTCTTGAAAGTACTAATGAACACACAAGTGTTTTAGTGGCATCAACTGAAAGATATTTGCGAATGGACTGATGCATCTCAGCTCAAGATATACAGCATTATGTTCATGACATGTTGGTGCAATGTGAGAGTACTGTCTAGAGAAACATCTAGGTTTCATACCGACTGTGTGAATTTAATGTTGGTGTTGCTGATATTTATTGTCTGAGGTAAAGTATGTGAATGAGAAAGTCTTTGTGTTGTGATCAGAATGGCCTCAGTTTAATCATCATTCATCTGCAGCTTGTCATCCAAGATTTCACATCAGAAATGCACCTGTCTACTCCATGGATGGTAATATCAACTTCAGTTGGGTGGCTAGACTTCTATATTTGGGTGTCATCAGCGTACAAATGGTGAGACACTGGGTGATGATCTATGACACTTGAGAGCAGCTGAGTGTATAGAATGAAGAGAACAGGTCCAATAACAAACCCCTGTGGAACACCACAACATGATCAACTGGGCTGTTGTTGATTCCATTTGCATATACAATTTGTGTCCTGTTGACAAATTAGGACTTGAACCACTGTAAGGCTGTATTCTGAATGTCAAATACATGCTGGAGACAATTAATTTATATATCATGGTCTATTGTGTCAAATGCTGCAGACAAATCAAGGAGGGTAAGGACTGAAATTTCTTACCGCTATCCAAAGCATATAGAATGTCATTAAATAGTTTCAGTAGAGTAGTTTCATTACTGTGGCAAGGGCGATATGCAGACTGTACATTGCTAAAAAGACTGTTTGAATTCAAATGAGATACAAGCTGGGTTAGAACAACTTTTTCTAAGATTTTTTATATGAACAGGAGATTATAAACTGGGCAGTAGTTCATAGGGTGGAAAGGAAAATATGATGGAAAACATCAAAAAGACTGAAGATCTCGTGTCCAAAACAAATTGCCAGGAATTCAAGATAAGACAATGTTTTCAGTTTAATTTCTGAGTGCTGAAACCATCTCTGATAGTCTCAAGCAATAAGTTTTTCAAATTAGCCAGTGTCATAGCCACATTTTCCTTGAGGACAAACTAGACGCCATCATAAGACATTTGGTGAAAACCCCATGTTTACATGACCATCCATTCAGGATAATTAGTGATACAATTTTCAATATGTTCATTGTGGCAGACATATTTGAGGTCTGATCAGCACCATTTTCATGCAGAATATAGACATCATAATAAGCCTACTGGTGACAACTAAACAGAAAGTCATATTGATATAGAGTTTTCAATATGACTTTCTGTTAAGGAGTAGTAGCAATAACAAGATTTGCATGATGGCTCTTGTGGTGGCCAAACTAATTATCAGAACTGGTCTATTTTCATTTAGTACTAACTAGACATAGTAAGAAATCTTCTGATGAAAATCTAAAATTAATATGAATTGCTATTACTGGAAGACTAGAGATAAAAAGGATGCATAATAACCATTGCTGTGGCCATATTTGATGTCAGATCTGCAAAATTTAAGGCCATCTAGATACCATAAGAAGTCTTGCAATGAAAAAAAAATATTTCTATTTGCTTTCCATTCCTCTGTAGTACTAATGACAGGATTTTCATTATGGCTGATGTGGTGACCATATTGGAAATGATATTGGAATGCACATAAATTTTCATATGCTGCTCAAACAAAGTTGCAGACAAACATGGTCACCATAATAGTAGTCTTTTTGTCCATATCACTAAAAAAAATATGCTTACAAAAGTTAGTTTCATAATATATTCATGTTAATGTGCCATAATTGTCAACAAAAGTAGTAATGAACGTATTTAACCACAGATACAATAACTTGTTATCATAAGTAATGGACAGCTCATTAAGCATGTAAGAAAAGTTTGTGTTAATTAAAGATAGCCATAAAATGTTAAGATAAAACTAGCATCATTCCTCATTCATAGATAAAACAGCATGTACAGCTTTTGATACAAGTAAGCAGACAATTGTCACAGAGTGAGGACCTACAAATGTAACCACAGGAAGAGACTGAATATTACAAATTTAACAGTGTCTTTCAAGAACTTCCAAATGAAAATGAAGCATTTCATATGGTACACTTAAGGTTTTGTTTGGTAAATTAAATAACATTTGATTTGACAGGCCTTATGTACAATAAAGAATAATGGTGGGGCCTGACCTAGATTGAAAGGTGCTCCTGGACATGGGTTATCATATTTTTCAACACTTTTACTTTATGACATAAATAAGGACATTGTGAGCTGTAACAACTTTTATCTACAGTAAATGAATCAAACTGCAACTATTAGATAACATATCAGCAGTGGTCATTTCAAATATGTTTTCAAGTAAATTTCAAGTATCATTCAATAATATTTAGACTTTGCTTTCTATGAATTGTATATTTTTCTGAATATATATGCCCGACAATGGTTTACAAAAACTGGAAATCTAATAAAGTGGTACTTCTCTGACAGAAATGTCTGCCATTATTTCCCTATGAGCAGTTCCCCTGAAGTTTCAAACTGATTTTATAAAGAAAATGAAGTGCATGTACAGGTGGCACTTAAATTATTCTGATTAAAGATTAAATTCTAAAAACGCAAATTCATATTTATATACCACTGTTTAAATTTTAAAACACAAGTAACTTTCAATCTTTCATAAAAGTACATGCCTGTGAACAGGCAAGAATTTGTTTTGTAAGCACAGTTGATATCAACAACAGCTATTTGATGGCTTGATGCCTACTTTTTGCCGTGAGGTACAACAATTTAATGGAGCTAACCTGAATAAGGTGAGGGAGAATCTCAGAAACTTGTCTCTCAATGTACCTCTAAAAAAAAATCACAAAGCAAAGTAGTTTTATTTTTCTAGAGAAAAAGGCAAAGTTTACATTTTTTAGGCAACTTAGTCACCCCTTTTCTGGTATCATAACCCTGTTCATCAAAAGACATCTGGAAGTCACATTCACAATATTCACATGTAAGTTGCTTGCTTGTTTTAATGATAAAGAGAGACATCGAATGGTGTATAAATTAACACAGAATTGCATTTTTGGTGAACATTTGTTTACACACAAAAAATGAAAATTAAAGGGACAACTAAGAAAGAAAATTAAATTTGATTCTCACCTAAAAAGTCCAAAATCTTTGGTCTAGGTTTTGGCTCAATGTTACCAAGATCTTTTTTATCATGCTTTGATATCTTTGATTGGAATTTAGCAAAGGCGCCGAGTTCTCGTGTGTATCTCCCATATATCTGGAAAAAAAAATATATTAGAATGACTAAAATTTCTATTTCTATCTTTAAGAAAATAAAAAATTGTTGGTCTTTTCAACTAAGACATTAAAATAACAATCTAATGTTATTCACTTACTTACAATCTCATACATAATCCTGAAGTCAGTGTACTCAAATTATTCAAATTTCTGCATCAAATGCTAATGAAGTCCAACAAAAATGCTAAGTTTTGGGAATTAGGGCTGTCATATTGAAGAGTCATGGAAAACCCACATGTCTAAATAAATCAGAAAAATACCAATTCAGAAGGAAACTTCAGAACAAGGCAATTAATCATTATCTTTGAGGTTACCAAAGGGTAAGTACATTACAATAGCAGTCTAAAATAGTATTTTATATACAGTTAATGAATTTCAATATGAGCAAATTTTTTCATAACTTATTTATATGCAATAAAACTTAAAAGAACATTGTTCTTAAGTAAATTCAAACATCTGTCTGCAAATATAACATTTTTTTTATATCATAATGCTGCTGTTTTCTGCAAACTGCAGTCCACAATGTCCCCCATTCAAACCTCTTCAAAAGTTATCAGCAAATTAAGTCTTTAAATGTCTATTAAGACAAAAAAGTTATCAAATAATAAAGTCATTGATAATATTATCTTTTCAGAAATAATGTTCTTTGATAAATTACTAAGGGATTTTAGCAGAGAAATTAAGTACAAGAACTGATTTTAATATTTTAAATTTACGCCTAAAGTTACGCTTAAGATAAATTTTTAAATGTGAAATGATTGTAGAGGCAATACTATTTATATCAACTTCATTAATTTAGAGCGTTGTCATGTTACTGAAACAGCTTGAATTTGAGTTACTGAGTGTGTTAAGTTCTTCTTAGAATTAAGTTTTCCTCAGCTATAAGCTATTAAGCTGTGCTAAATTATCTGCGTTAAAATGGACATTTTATAATATTCCAGGAAATTCTAATGAAAAAGAAATTAATTATCTTTAATATTTATCACGTTCTTGGCTACAAGTAATGGTAACATCATGTATTCAGGAGACTGTGCAATTTATCCATATAAAAATTTGGAAGAATCCAAAGTGGTAAAATAAAGATAGCTGTTTTATTCAAATATCTTCATAACTATTTTTTTTTAAAGTTGTGTTTCTTATTGACATTTAAAAAGTGAGTTACTTAACCAAATTCTGTGCTATGTACATGTTAAAATTGCCCAAAGTAGTAACCCAAACAAGAAACAAATCAACCATTTTCTGTTTTGATGTCTCTACAAATGTACCTATATACCTAGGCAACCAGTTTATACACTCAGATATTTTAATTAGAAAATCATTTATCTTTTATATATATAAAACTTTTAACATTTTTTTTTTTACAATTGATTTCCTTTGAAATGTTCATGCATGCAAATAGAATTTCCCAATACACCACTGAGTCTATAGTCTGTGTCTACATCCGAGTTTGTTTGTACCCCCTGCCGATTTCAGTAACGAAAAGCATAAACATGATAAAAAGTCAATAAATCTTACTCAATTCATTCATTGATTTATAATTTCTAACATGATTGCAACCAGGGTGTCCATAACACCTTTATCGTCTGCGCGTCTAGTACTTAACGTTAGTTTTCATTACAACCATAAGATCAATTTCCAGTTCCTGGACAAGTCCATTTTCAGCAAAGGGGCAGATGCATAAATACACATGTATGTACATAGAAGGTAGATTTTATAGGTGGTCAAGGGATATAACTCTTAACCTTACCGTAATTGATGGAAGTATCCGGAAGTAACCAAATAGGAGCAATTACGTCAATCTATTTGCGGAAAAAAGAATTGCCCAATTTGTTTGCAATATGGTGTCATGTTAGTATGAAAACTTCCGTAAAACATCAGACGCGCATATGATAAAGATGTTATGGACACCCTGGTCGCAATCGGGTTAGAAATTATAAATCAATGAATGAATTGAGTAAAATTTATTGACTTTTTATCATGTTTATGATTTTCGTTACTGAAATCGGCAGGGGGGTACAAACAAACGGGGATGTACACACAGACTAGTCATTTTCGCAGGCACCTTTTCTTTGTGATCAAACTTAAAATTTCGTTAAAAAAATGCACATAACAAGTATTTCAGAATTTGACTTCTCATGACATGAACTTTCCAAAAATGTACATGTTAAAGGTGTTTTATAACCTTCTGAAAATTGTATTTAAGTTAACTATATATAGCTGATGGATGGATGGATTGACAGATAAACAGATAGACATGACTAAAACCAAGATGCCCTCGCTGGAGGCAATGGAGGCAAAATATTGTTAAAATAATAACATAAATAAAATTCAGTTAGATTTACAACATATATTATTTAATAGTTAAGAATTATTAATAAAGCACAGAAACCTTGATGTCACATTATTTCTTCCGAAAACCGGTGACCCAGCGAAATTGTGATCTACACTCTGACAATTGTTCTTTACCAACGAACAACGAACATTCTCAAGGATATACACAAATATTTATCAGAAAATATTTTGAAAATGCATTAATTAGGTATCTAAGTAACTATAACCGCTTGTCAATTCTAATATAAAATTACCAGCGTTTGCTCATATCCAAACTGGTTGTCTTTCTTATGTTTTTCTGCCATCTTTTTTCTCCGTCTGCCTGGAGAGTGATCTCGCTTGTTGCTGGCTTGTTTTAACGTCTGCACACAAAAAAAAAAAAAAAAAAAAAAAAAGAGTTCAGAAGGCAGGTTATGTCATCAGGCCAGCAACCCAAACAATTGACTGTATTACAACTATTTCGTTATCATTGCTCGTTCATTAGTTAAAGTAGATCACTAATTCATTCATTCATTTCGGAATCTTGCGTTCAAATATTTTAATTCGTTTTCTGATTTTTTTGTTAAGACATTTATACAATCTTTTTAAAATTATAGCATCAAATTAGTCACTGATTCATCGTATTTGTGGGACTGCGTTACATATACTCGAAGTGTTTTTTTTCTTCTTCTTCTTTTCTTATTTCTTTAAAAGTGCACCCCCACCCATACGTCAGAAAACTGCAAGAGCAACGACCGTATCCATCCCCCGATCCAAAAGAATATCTTTTTCAACGTAACTGAAGTTTATGGCAATTAAAAATAATACCATTTCTTGTTTTATTTCTTCATTTTAACTGCTGAATACTGAAACCGTCATATTTATGATATTCTTTAGCAATAACGCGTTTCATGTTAGCCGCTGTGGTGGACACATTGGATATCAGATTGGCACCGGTTACAAGACCACGTCGTAAAAAGTCTTCTGGTGTAAATCGCATGTCGAGATGACTTTCCCCTATGGATGAGTAACGATAACAATATTTGATTTTAAAGATGGCTGCTGTGGTGGCCACACTGGACATCATATTAGCACCACTTTCATTTAGGATTATCTAGACATCATAACAAGCCCTTTGGTGAAAACACCATATGTGTATGACCAGTCATCTAGGAGAGGCAGTGGTAACAATAGTTTAGAGAAAACCATTTCACGGACAAATTGGAAGTCCAATCGGCACCATTTTCAACTAAGTCCAACTTGACACTATAAGATATCTTTCAGTGAAAACTACATGCTGATATCGCCACTTATTCAGGAGTGGCGATAACGAGATTTTCAAGATGGCCACTGCTGCAGCCATTGTGGATATCTGAGCAGCTCCATTTTCATAAGGACCAACTAGACACAATGAGAAGTTGTTAAAGACCCCATATTAATCTGACGATTTATTCAGAACGAAGAGATTGCTAGGTAGCATAAGTGTTTTAAGAGTCCCATCAGATGTGGATTCGAACTCTGGTAGAGTCATGTCAAAAGACTCATTAAAATGCTACTGGCAACTGACTCGTTTGGCGTTCAGCATTAAGAGGTTAGTGTTAAGACTGGTCGGTCTGATGTCAGGATAATGTGACTGGGTGGGACATGATGCCACATGTCTGCATCATGATGCTTCAATGCTAGACATCACTATAAACTGCCTTACTGCAGTCATCGTTGCGATATGACTGAAAACATTTAAAAGCAACGTTAAAAAATCCAAGTCACACATACACATTTAGGATGAGGAGCTATTACACAATTTTTAATAGGGTCAGTGTTACGGCTATATGGATGTACGAGAAGCGCCATTTTCATTTAGTACCAGTTAGACCTCGTAAGCAAACAAAAACTAGTGAAACTTCGTTATCAATATTTACCATCTTTTCTTAGGAGAAGCCATAACAAAATTTCAAGATGGCTTTTGTGATGGCTATGTTGGACATCAGAGAGACACTAGATCATTTACGATCAACTAGACATTATAAGAAGTCTTGTAATGAACATTACATGTTGGTACGACATCCAAACAGGAGGACTTTCGAAACCAAGATTTTAAGATAGCTGCAGTGGTGGCCATATTGGATGTTCGAATTGCACCATTTTCGTTTATACCAGACAACTAGACCATGGGATGAACGTGTTTTTCAAGTTTCATGGTAATCCTCCATTGTATTCCGAAAAGGATAGTTTGTAAAAAAAAAATTATATCGTTAATTTTTTCACTTGCCTAAATGATTTTAATACATTTTTAATCTTGTCGAGAAATCAGATATATTAATTAGGTCACTTAATTAAAATAACTGGCAGAATAAGAAATATATGGTCAAAATAACGGAATTTCAAAGAATACAGCGTAATTTTACATAAACATCTACACGATAAAACGGTTCTGGGGATTGTTCTGAATGGTCTTTAGTTAATTGTGGTATGACCGCGATAAAAGCATTACCAAGTTAAGTATTGATTAATATGGTCAGACGCTGTATGCTCTATCAATTCAAATAAATCATATCATTGTTACTGAGAGAGAGAGAGAGAGAGAGAGAGAGAGAGAGAGAGAGAGAGAGAGAGAGAGAGAGAGAGAGAGACGAGAGAGAGAGAGAGAGAGAGTATGTATGGTTTGGATTTTTAACGTAGCTAACATGTCTGCAGTGTGACAGTTATAGTGATATCTAGCACTGGGGTATCATGCATGCTAAAAATGCAAATACAAGAGGCAGTAGGATGTTGGCGTATAAAGAAATGATGTGACCTGGGTTAAAAAGAAAGATGCTTTTCAGACAATAAATAAGAAAAAACAATTCTCGTGTGATACAAGTGATATTGTAATAAGAAAGAGAAAACAAATATTAAAAAGGAGTGGTGACACTTATATTTTCCTCTTGAAAATTAATCTTTTATCAATTTTTTTTATATACATAAGTACAATACTTATTTCATGTACGCATGCATATTACAAGAGAAGATTCTCTCTCTCTCTCTCTCTCTCTCTCTCTCTCTCTCTCTCTCTCTCTCTCTCTCTCTCTCTCTCTCTCTCTCTCTCTCTCTCATGTATTCATCGTCATTGGTTTTAAAAAAATCCAGTATTCCAGCAAATATGTATGTGTGAGAGAAAGAGACAGACAGACAGATAAAGAGCACGTTGATAATGTCGTTTTAAAATTGAATCCCCAAATATAACTGATGCTGCATCTAAAATCTATGAATGACAACATCCTAAAAATTGTAAAAGGGTTATTGTTATACAAGCTTAAACGAGTTCATATCCTGCATTCCTTCGTCCGCTCTTTAACTGCGGAAATATATAATGTATACCGGAGGGTTTCATCTGAAGTGCCCTGTGTATTGTAATAATTTGGATCTACTTTATTATTATTATTATTATTATTATTATTATTATTATTATTATTATTGTTGTTGTTGTTGTTGTTGTTGTTTGGGAGGGCTAAGCATAAGCACATGTTCACTGGTAGGAATTTTCCATTTTTTCTCTCGTTATTTCGTTATTATTTCAAATTTAGCGTTAAGTATATTAAACAATTTAGACGTATTACCATTTTCTAAATATTGTTAGCATTAAGCAATTGTTAAAAGATCTGTGCTAAGCCAAAAGCTAGTTAGCTGACTACAGATTTGCATAATGGCAGGTATTGAGATATTTCGTTTTGTCAATACGGAAGCTGACACAGTATTACTGTTGTATTTTCGGTAGGGCATAACCGACTTTTGATCCGGAAATCGGATTCCACCGGATAGTATGAACTTCCGATTAATCGGAGTCGGACAAGGCAGGAACGACCGATTCGGATAATAAAAATAAAAAAGTTGAATTTTTATAGCACCGTGTCTAACACTGCGTGTCATTCGATAGTGCGTTAATAAAGTTAAATAAGAAGTCAGGAAAGTTCAATATGGTCAACGCAACCACGCTGATACAATCTATTTGAACGGACGGGTGAAAACCGGAAATTAAGCCGGATATGGTAAAGTACTAACATGCTAGATTTTTTAGAAAAAAAAAATACGGATTTAGCATTTCCGATTAATTGAATCGTATCCGGAATCGGAAAAATTTCATCCCCAAAATCCGGAATCGGAAATCGGTAGAAAAAATGCTAATCGGTTATGCCCTAATTTTTGGCATATTTTTGACACACACACACACACACACACACACACACACACACACACACACACACACATACATACATACATACATACATACATACATACATACATACATACATACATACATACATACATACATATAATCAAAAAAATGTTGACCACATAATACAATGGTTTCACTTACATACGCTAATCATAGTATCGTTATCACTGAACACGATAAAGAAATTGTGTTATCTGATTGCTTTCACTAAGTACTGAAGCAAGTTGTTAACAAGTTCACCCCAAATGTTTTAATTTTTGTTTGTTTGTTTGATTAGGATTTTTAACTTAGCTTTAACAATGTTTCAGTCATATCGCTACGATGTCTGCATTGAGGCAGTTTATAGTGATGTCTAGCACTGGGGCATCAAGCCGCAGACATTTAGCATGATGTCCCACCCAGTCACATTATCATGACACTAGGCCGACCAGTCCTAAAACTAACCTCTTAATGCTGAGCGTCAAGCGAGGCAGCTGTTAGTACCATTTTTGTAAGTCTTTGGTAATACTCGAACGGGGATCAAAACCACGACCTCCCGCTTCCGCGGTGGACGCTCTAACTACTAGGCCACCGGATCGGTTCCAGTCGTTATAAAAGTGTAAGCACCAACACAACCTAGAGTAATACAGCTTCAATAATAATAAAAAAGGTTTCTCTAATAGTTCTGGGCTAACAAAGTATACACTTCTGTTCCTATCCGTTTCTACGAAGTTTTCACTTCTCTTTTCGCTTGTTGGCGGTCTACACATTGCTTGGTTGCTTTTTGTAATCTGTGCGCCTTTGAGAGAAACGTGACGGTTAGATTAGCGGATGAATTATGTGGCATTTTATGCTTGTCATACAGAGTGTTTCTATAACACATGTGTTTTGATGTATTTTAATATCCGAAAAAATGCAATGGAATACAATAAGCAGTATTTAGACTATATGCATGAGATATTTAATGTATAGGGTCGAGTGACGATAAATGTCTCGCGAAAGAACGCAAGGGTTCTTTAACGCACGATGTTTTTCTTCTCTTTGCTAATACCCATCGAGTCCTCCACTCAACAATATTACAGGTCACATGAGAGAATATTACCTAACATATTGGTAACGCAACTTTGTGTCATGTCTTTCTGGTATGCGCCTCTTCCCAGCATTACGTGTGTGTGTGTGTGTGTGTGTGTGTGTGTGTGTCTCAATGAAAATATCTGAGAAAACCGATGTCAAACAAAAACGTATGGCAGTGTTCCCAACCGTTTATTGGCCGCGACAAGTTTTGCCGTCATTATAGAAAATAATAATAAATAAAAATACAAACTTCTGGCTACCCTCCAGAACGTCCTCGCGACCATAACATAAATCGCGACTTGCGGGGTAGTAACCACTGATGCATAGAATGGTCAGTGATTAAGCTACAAAATATTTTATTTTCTAAACTTGGTTTATAAGATGTATTTTAAATGTTTTATCCAATACAGTGTGGTTCATGTGTTCAATAAATGGGTGATCTTCGAAAGTATGGCTTAGTTAAAACGCTAAATGGTTTGGAAAGTGGATTATTGGAACGAGAAAATCAACCAAACAGATTGGTCTGTCATAGAAATATTCTGTATTGAACACCGTTTACTTTGATTAACGTAATTATGATGGTTTTTGGCAGTGCCAAACAAGAAAGAAAGACAGATAGAAAGAAAGAAAGATGATCAAAAAAGTCGATATTCCTTTCATATGCAAAAACGTGCCCAGCCTGTTGACAGACATTGACGATGCTGAACATGATCACTTACCATTGTGTAGCCCTTTGACTTGAACAACAGCGTGTAAATAAATGTAAATCCGCTTTTGTAATGACAGATGCACTGTACTGGACCGAATATTCACAGTCCACACAGAACACATTTGATAATAATGCCCAGTGAAGAAATAATAAAACAAGTAGAATGCATGCCAAGTTAACGACTGAAGAGATTTGTTACATTATTCTTAATGCTAAGAAACAGTGAACACGAGTTCTATTCTAGTCGAATTACCAACAGGATTTAGGCAGTTACAGTATATACTCGCTTATTAACTCAGTCCAACTGCAAACTGAATATACCCATATCTGCTGTCGCATCATGCACCGGCAGATCTGGGTCAATTCCATTTCGTTAGTGGTAATCAGTAGAACAATCAACATCGACCACGATATGTACGCGTATCATTGCTTCCAGGCGTTCTGGTGTTATACGCGAGTATACGGTAATATGCAATGCTATGCTCCCATCATTTGCATAAGAAAACGACAGTGCATTGTATTTATTAATGTATCTCACGTTAAGTTTAAATCACGACAAAATTAGTAACCTACGGGCATTCGCAATTAGTGAATAATTATTTTATCGTCGCCCTTGATTGAGGATAAATTGATTACAACACAAATGGAAGTCGTATGCAAGTGCATGTTGTTGCCAGTATTGTTGTTATTGTATTTGTTTTAAGCCATTACCTTATCATTCTTTAATTATATATGCAAATTAGTTATAGTGTTAACAAGACTTACGCACGAATTGTCTTTATCGTTTTGATCTAGATATTTGGACATTTGTTGATGTAGCTGTCCGAAATACTTCAAACAGGGCCGGAAAGGTTAGACGAACTAGGACTATGAGAGACACTGATCTTAAATGTGACATTTATTTGTCCAACTGGCCGAAGAATGTCTTTATTTTCCCCACGTGTAAGTAAGTTTATGTTGGCAGGAGCTGCTTCTAACGGTCATCTATTCATTGAAGCTAAGGGGAATACAAACTGCATACTTCAATGTCTCTATTACCACAACGCATATCAACTTTTTTCTTATAAGCCCTCCCATCAAGTTTCATCAATAAAACAATTATCAGTTGGCAAGAGCAAAATAGAATGGTGACCGAATGATCCATGTGACCTCAACTATTAATCTGGGCCTATTTGGCTCTCAGTTGCGATCACACCTTACTATTTCCAGGTGAACAAACGAGAGAGTATTATCACTGACAATAAGGGATAAATGTATGTTAAATGTTTTAAACCATCAATATTCGTGACCATTAAGTCCCTCCTTCCGTCTGCATTAGTTTTCGCCAGATCAATTTATACGCAAAGAGAAATCAATATATCCCCACGCGCACACAAAACATACATACAACAACAAACTTCTAAAAATGTACATAAATTTCACAATGTGGATATTTAAAAGTTAAATAAACAATATACATTTTATATACTTTTTGACGTTTTCGATTCTCACGACCTTGCCTTTGAAGATCTGATTTTATTCTATAGTTTTAACAACAGCATACAATTGAAAGAATTATAAGTAAGTGTATGGAAACAAAAATAGATGCACAGAAACATACAATGGTGCAGTATAATGAATGATTGACGAATGTCATCGTAGACAAATTGCACCTGTCTCGGCGAAAACCACAAGGGAAGTGTGTGTGTGTGGGGGGGGGGGGGAAGTAGATAGGACCGAATGTTTTGACTATTTCAACACTTCTCGGATTATGAAAGGTTTGGGTTTGAGTGTTTGCCATTGTGTATGTTTGTGATATCGTATCTCACATATTTAAAATTAATTATGTGTCAGAATATATATAAAGAAATCCAACTCTAAAACCTCACCAGAGTGGAATTTCCAGATCATTCCCGGTGACCACCTGTACTCCGTGACCGTCTCCAACAAACTTCTTTTAACGGTGTAATGATGTATATAGAAGAGAGAGAGAGAGAGAGAGAGAGAGAGAGAGAGAGAGAGAGAGAGAGAGAGAGAGAGAGAGAGAGAGAGAGAGAGAGAGTTACTGTTTGGGGTTAAATACCATTTCTCAGCAACAGATATATAAACATGGCGGCATGTATAACTGGTGGAGGAAGAACCCGGAAAACCCCCCGCTAAGAACCACCGACCCACGGAAAGCTACCAATGATGTCATTTGGGAAGGGTAGGAGGGGAAACAAACGCACGCACGCACGCACACACACACACACAGATATCACTCAACAAAGAGATCTGCGATACTTTTGGTCACGAGTCTTGTCTCACGACTCTTGTAGGCAATACTTAAAATTCAAATATGTCTGATGCCATAAATCATCTACATTATTGGCGATACTATAAACACCCCCACAACTTATGTCGTTGGAAGTGAAGTTCCTGGATATTTTAGACACCATGGTGCATTTCGCTTCGACTGAAGGAACATTTTATTTTTTAAACTATGTATTACTCAAACCTTTCAGGTAAACGTTGGTGTGTGCCGAAGACAATAGTTTATTGACTAATCGGTTATTTGCTTGAGTATTGTGTCAACTATCCAAGTGATACCAATGCACATCTCATTTTTTAATGCCTAATCAGTAAGACCACCGGAAAAGCGCACAGAAATAGTTTATTTTGTTAACCATCAGAATATCAGCGTCTTTTTCCTGAAAGAAGCATGGCTAAAAACATCAGGCGATGAGATCAAGTGCACAGACTTAATAAGGACGGGTTACTCCATCAAGTCATTCCCCCGCCACACTAGCGGAGGTGGAATTGCTGTCATCGCAAAGAACTCCATGATCGAACTTCTTAACCACACCACAACTTTCAATTTCTGTAACACATCATTTGAACTAGTCCAACCCACACTCATACTGGAATAAAGGTTAGTCCATTTTTCTGCTTTACCGCCCCTCTCCTAGCAGAAACAAAACAAACAAGCTAACTTAAATTCTCTTTTTGGAGCAGTTTCTGAATCTCCGGGAGTATGGAAATGTGATAGGTGGCAACCTGATTATTCTTGGAGATTTATACTTTCACTCTGACTGTCCTGGAAACCCATACACATACAAAATCATAGATTCCATTCATGTTTTTCAACCTCAGTCAGCTAACCAACCCACCCATACACATGGACACATTCTAGACTCAATTCGTCATAGACCGATGATAATATTCTACGATCCTCCCAGGTATCACACGAAATCGCATCAGATCATAGCTGCATTAAATGCCATCTTGACGTATCAGTCCATAACCCGCCACCTTTATTTGCTACGAAGAGAAACCTCCGTGTGATAAATGGAACCAAACTAATGCATGGTATCCAAACAAACAAAACAACTTGCTTATTTCATACAGCAAAACAACTCTATAACTGCCTGAGTTCATTGTATGACAAACATGCCTCAGCAACCAAGCGCACAGTATCAATTCAAAAGTGTTCACCGTGGTATAGCAGTGTTAGGGACCAGCTTCGCACTGCTAAAAAAGACCTCCGTAAAGCTGAGAGGCGAGGCTTTGGCTTTCCATCAGGCTCACTATTCATAAGCAAATATATAAAGTCGTTGAGAAGAATGCCACAAACATAGTCCATGCAGCGAAATCAGCCCATAACAGTACCGAGATCACGAAAAGTCCAGCTGCGAAGAGTTCTTTGAGATTACTAACAAGCTAATGTCAAGGAATAAATGTACACCACTTCCATCAACCTTCTCTCCAGTCGACCTTCCGGACCTGTTTGCAAATTTCTTCCGTGACGAAGTACAAAACCATTAGCAATAAGCTTGACACCATAATTTCAATTGACTAGTTGTCACCATATAGTTGTGATACATAATTTCAGCGGCAACCGTTAGCAGCATTTCAACTTGTCACTATGATTGAGTATGTACAATCGTGATGAATAGTGCACCAAAATCATGTGAACTTGATCCAATTCCAACATCACTGCTGCTTGATTGCTTAAATCCAATATTGCCTTCACTAACTAATGTTAGTAATACCTCTCTCTCTCTCTCTCTCTCTCTCTCTCTCTCTCTCTCTCTCTCTCTCTCTCTCTCTCTCTCTCTCTCCTCAAGAAATAAATATCAGCAACACCAACATTAAATTCACACAGTCAGTACGAAACATAGGTATTACTCTAGACAGTACTCTCACATCACATGGCGCCAACATGTCATAAACATATGTAAGGCTGCATATCTTGAGCTGAGGTACATCAGCTCCATTTGCAAATATCTGTCAGTTGATGCCACTTAAACACTTTGTGCGTTCATTATTACTTTCAAGACTGGACTATTGTAACTCAATTCGGTCAAGCTCGTCAATATCTACTCTAGAAACTTCAAAAAGTTCAAAACACTTCTGGTGGTTCTTTAGGGTTTTTTCCCTGGTTCTTCCTCCACCATTAATACTAGCCGCCATGTACAACCTATCTTTTGCTGAAAATGGCGTTAAATCCTATAACAACAACAATAACCGATACTGTTATCCAGTACAAGGCTCGAACTCAAAGGTCATGGTCATTAGTTGGGAAAAGATCAGGAGATGGGCATATAGGGCCGGATTTCGAATTTGGGTACAGGGGTAGGTGGCCTTATTGATCCCAAATACACATTGAAAGCTGTCCTTAAACTGTCTTGTATAATTAGCATAGCTATACTAAGCTAAGTATTAGAACTATATATGGTTTATTTATGTAATTTAATTCACGGCAACCAGGAATACTCTCGTGACTTGTGGCTGGGTGTGGTACGTGCCTATTGTGCCCCCACCTACCCCAAATCAGGCACTGCTGGCATACATGTATTTTATACCGCTCACAGACGCATCGCGCGGGCTTTAAGCACCTAGGGACAGTACTGTTTAGTGGCGCTCCTCGTTTGTTTTGTGTTACAAAGAACAGTTTTTAAGTTAATGCCAACACCTCACCCCCGGATAAAATATAAGTTTTGTGAGGAACTGGCAATGTAAAACTAAGGCGAAGGAAAATACTATTAAAGTTTTCAGATTTTACTGCTAACCCCCCCCCCCCCCCCAACCCAATTACTTCCGCTACTGCTTACGGCACTCTGTATAATTATTACAAATTACTTTCCAGTGAGCCAAGTCGCAAAATTAAATCAGAGCAAATAGATGTAGTTTTTAACGATTTCATATTGACCGCAAATCACATACTGTTACGAGTGGCTGAAACTAAGTGGCTGGGGCTGGGGTGGGGTTAATCATACTTACTCGCATTTCAACGAATGAATATAGAAGTTGTACATAAAGACGATTTTCGCAAAATAAATGTCATCGAATTGAAAGAGGCCGACATGGGCTAAGATCATTTTTCAGCACATATCAGGCTTTATATGGCAGCCAGTATATTTGGCGGAGAAAGGACCCGGAAGGATCTCGAAAAGATCCACCTCCACCGATCCACGTCAGGCAACTGACAGTCCTTCTCATATACCCACGCTGGCAGAGCTGAGATTCGATCCCACGGGAACAGAGGTGAGATGTCAGTGCTAGGCAAAAGACGACCGCCTGAGACAAATCGATCCCCCAGACCCCCCCCCCCCGAAACATAAAGCAATAGACAGGTACATGGAAAACTGATAGATAGATAGATAGATAGATAGATAGATAGATAGATAGATAGATAGATAGATAGATAGATAGATAGATAGATAGATAGATAGATAGATAGATAGACAGACAGACAGACAGACAGACAGACAGACAGACAAACAGATAGATAGATAGATAGATAGATAGATAGATAGATAGAGAGAGAGAGAGAGAGAGAGAGAGAGAGAAAGAAAGAGAGAGAGAGAGATAGACAGACAGACATATATGTTACTGTATATATAAGAAAGTCTTAGAGACTGACAAACCAGTGAGTAACGCCCTCCGTGTGTCATCAAAGTTCAAGTCTTCCTAATGTATATTTAACATTTCAACTCACAGTAGTATATTATTTGCAAGCACAGTCGCACCTGTATTGCAATTAGGTAAAGCAAAAGTATTTACGAAGTCGTTTGCATATTAGAAAATGCAATAAAATACCCTATATGATTTCACTTACCTTTGTGCCATTTCCCCTTTCGATTGTGTTTTCCGTTTGAAGATCACGTCTCAGTACTACGAAGGTCGTTCCTGAAAAGAACGTGTCTAAGGTACAAGATACATGACATTAGACAAGAGGCGTTGCGATTGATGTGCAGATTTTCTATAGAACTATAATTAATTGTAAAGCTATTTATAGATATAGTTCTTATGACTGTGGACTACATAAAGCCGATTTAAACGACACAAAAGTAAATGCAAAACAGAAGATTAAAAAAGAGCACGCCTGTCATTGTATATTAATATATACATATCTATATACTTATTCGTATTACAGTAATTACTACATTACAGTCGATTCATTATTTTAGTTTTTAAAAATTCTTATATAAAATAATTTTATTTAATACTATGTTGAACTTTAATTTTTATGTCCAAATTGAGATATTTTCTACCCATAAAATCTGTATGCACATTTGTTTTTTTCTTTAAAATAAGATAATTTTTTTTTAATTCCAATTTTTATATCAAATAAATTAAAATACGAAATTTAATATATATATATATATATATATATATATATATATATATATATATATATATATATATATATATATATATATATATATATATATATATATATTTATTTATAAATATATAACATCTCTACAAAGCATCGGAACGAACTAGGGTATACACGCACGAGAGAGAGAGAGAAGTATCGTGGAATGGTAAACAACGATAACGATAGAGGGTACAGAATAGTAATTAAGCCTAAGGCACTAAACTCCGTTGTTGTAGGTTTTTACGCCATTTTTCAGCACAAGATAGGCTATACATGGCGGCCAGTATTATTGGTGGAGGAAGACCCAAGGAAAACCCGGAAAGTACCACCGACCCACGAGAAGCTGCTGGCAAGCTTTCTCACATACCCACATTACCCGAGCCTGAGACTGGAACCCACAGCAGACAGAGGTGAGATGGCAGTGATCCGTAAAGGTGAGCGCTTTAGACCACTCGGCCACTCGGGGCCTAGGTTACTAAACTCGTCGCAAGCTACACATTTTTTAAAATATCTCCTGTCATCATAAGGTTGCCCCTTCATGATGCTAAAGGCTTTGTCTGGCACTGGTTTACTCTTTCAATACAAAAATTAATCGATTTGTTCTGTAGGTTGTGGACATAGGCAGTTACAATGTTTTTATACACACAAAAGTGAATACGTACGTACGTACGTACGTATGTTTGTATGTATGTATGTATGTATGTATGTATGTATGTATGTATGTATGTATGTATGTATGTATGTATGTATGTATGTATGTATGTATGTATGTATGTATGTATGTATGCGCACGTGCAGGTAGGAATGTATGAGCAGGAAAGTGACTTAGGCGAGGAACGTGTTACGCATATAATTTATGACACAGTAGACTATGGCTATTGTGATTTATGGGCAGATTTCCTGTAGACTTGCACTGAAATGGGCACACACTGTTACGTGGTGCTTTAGTTATCGTTATCTAGTGGATGATCGACCACGGTGTTTTTTGCCTGATCGAGTATATTATAAAATAAAAACTGAAATGAATGGGTCAAATAATCACAGACCTGCTCCGAGATAAAGAATAGAACACGACTCCCCGTGTGCATAATATACCAATTTAATAAATTATATAAATTATATAAACAAAATTTAATTTAAAATTACATTTGAGAGATATGAGTTCGCTTAAAAATAAATTTATAACATTTTTAAATTTTAAAAAATGCAATTATCCGTTCTGTTTATACATATAAGACAAATTTCGTCGTAAAATCGAGCGGACGATTGCACTCAATGGCCTAGCATGTCTGCATAATCTATTTGTTTGCCGATCATTCCAAAGTCTGATGACAGGTTTGAGTTGACATGTCCCCACCTCTCTCTCTCTCTCTCTCTCTCTCTCTCTCTCTCTCTCTCTCTCTCTGTCTGTCTGTCTGTCTGTCTCTCTCTCTCTCTCTCTCTCTCTCTCTCTCTCTCTCTCTCTCTCTCTCTCTCTCTCTCTCTCTCTCTCTCTCTCTCTCTCTCTCTCTCCTTCTTTCGGGTCATCCATCTTAGTTTTACTCCCGCCTCTGCCCCTGTATGGGTACTTATATGGAGGAATGTTCCCCTTGTGAAAATAAATAATAGGCAACCTAAATATTTATCAGGTTTCTTTCATCCTGAGGTCGAACACTAGCCCCTCTATCATTACGTCAGATATCGTTTTATCGTAAATCATCAGAAACTAAAGGGGTACTTTCAGAGACTCGCACGCTTCTACATAGCAGAAGCTCTATGTACATTGCCTAATGTTTCCTTTAAACTTCCAGACACCCGTCCCTTGGACAATTTTAGCGATAAAGTACTTTCTGCTAATCTCAGCTGTAAGAACTTCTTACATTCCTTCAGAAACTTAGATATACTCATGTTTCCATAAAGATTACTTATAGCACTGAAGCCCCCACCCACCCACCCTTTATTTAGCTTTGCCAATCATGATTAAATTTATCTAACCCCCGTTTATTGACGCACTCTAATCGAGGTTTAAATAATTATTTTGCCGCCCCTATTAAACAAACCCATTCCTGTAAAATTTCACTTTATGATACTTAGTTCATACATCGATTAAGCAATTTAGAGCAATGTAATTATACAATTCGTTATGTAAAGAGGTAGCTTAGACCAACCAGAAAAGCTTATTCAAAACGAGCTGCGGAAGCTAAGTTAGCAGAGCGTCGGACTCCTTGCATGGTTTTATACTAGGCCGATAAATCAGACCCTCACCTATGACGATACTGAGTTTTGGTTTAGGGGTTGATATCACCTATTCATTAAAAGATGAACAAGTTTGCAGAAAATGTCTGCATACATCTGTGTAAATTTTATACACTTACTAATATTTCTTACAGCTGTGGAGCTTCCGTCGGTTGAAGGTTTCTTTTGGTGACATGTTCATTATGTGTCCGGAGCAAATCCAATGGTTGGTATCCATGTGGAAAAACACAATCCTTTGTCCAGTAGCCATTTTGAACTTCGCGCTAGATATCGCTGTTATCAATTACCGGTATGTGTCTAAAGTGTACGCAGGTTTGTTCCGAAAAGATATGCATGTAGAAATATTGCAAATTTGTCATCATATCCATATCCATCAGTATCAATACATATTAGGGGGTCGGGGTTGATTTATTGGACTAGTTTAATATCCCCACATGACAGCTCATATCGGATGCCTTGTTGTGCTCTTGGGATAGGTTCTTATTTCCTTTGTATGATTTGTTCACTACTTGTATAAAAATGCTATCAAGCCCTACACAAAACTGTCAAGGAAACAATTAGGGATAATTCTGCTGATGTAATACTTCTATTTCGACAGGAACATTACCCGTATTATTGTTGTTTTAGGGTTTAAGGCCATTTTCAGCACAATATATGGTATACATGGAGGCCAGTACAATGGGTGAAGACGAACCTGGTAAAACCCTTGAAAGAACCACTTAACCACGAGAAGCTACTGGCAAGCTTTTTCGCCTACCCACATTGGCCGAACCCAAGAAGCAAACCCACACAGACAGAAGTGGAACATTGTTGAAATCTGCCAACAAAGATTTTCTTAAAATTGTGGCAATGAAATAAAAACAAGAAAAGAAAAAAAAGTAAAGGTCATGCACATTTAGAATGTAATTTAAAATAAAAAATATGTTAAACATGTTCTACTAATTATTCATAATACACCATGATACTAGTCTCATTTAATTATCGAGTCTTTAGTAAAAAGTGATCCAGATAAAAAGAAGTATCATAACCGTTTGTACTCATTTACACGGTCGTCCGCCAGCGAACTGCACAGACTCAGATCTGACACCGCCAATCGCGCCGACTGATCTAAGTCTGTTCGGCTTGTTAGGAGTGTTCAGTGGAACAAACAACATAGACCTGATCTGCAGGATCAATATTTAACGACAGATTAGGGGGTACTATTTTTTCAGTTGGACTCGACTTAAAACGAGTAAAGACGGTAGGTATCGATTTAAACACTAGAACAGTATGCTTAAAATCTAGACCAGGTGTGTGCAGCACGCGGCTCAGCATTAACGTTGTGCGTGGCCATGTAGGCATTCATTTTGAAAATATGCATTTTAATTCATATTCATCATTAGTGATAAGAAACTGTTCTTGCTCATGCTTCTCGCGACCTTAAACACATCGGTTGGACGCCCTTGATCTAGACCAACACGTAGATCTCCGTTTTTGTGGGGTTTTGGCTGTCAGAAAGAAAGGCGGAGACCTACTTGTTGGTCTACTCTTGATCTAAACAATGCTAAATTTACGTAAACAACTAAACATTTTAAGGAAATGGAACAAAATTATCTTAGGAAAAGATATACATCCCTAAGTTTGAAAGGTTTAATGAAACGAAATTATCACAAAACAAAATTTGTATTCCGACTTCATTTGATCCTGAATTTATTTGGTGACTTTCGTGGCCATTATGTAAAGTGGAACATTATTTTTTAATTAAAAATTTAAAAATTTATGTACGATAATTATGAACTAGACCCAGCACATTATTATCGTCCTACGGACCAGATCGCGTATTTGGTTTGAAAGCAAGTAAGATAACATTAAAATTGCTCTCAGATAATGACGTATTCTTCATGATAAGGATCTGAATTAAAAGAGAAACCTAAGAAAACAAATCACGAGTTCAAAGGATGAATATGACCAATACAGGTAAAGGTCATTAACTGTGTACGTGACGTTCAGAATTGATAAGTTATGGGCAATGTGCCAAGACGTGCTTGTCAAAACATTCAAGAAACACAAAACAACAAATCAAAATGATCGAAGATCATACGTCCTGAACAAGTAACAGTTTTGTTTTAGAAGTGCCAACACATTTTAAAGATTATCCTTTAGCACCTGAACAGAACATTGCTTGCTAATTAGTCTGATTTATCCCCCCTTATGGTAAAACTTAGATAAAGAAAGATAAAAATGACACAAATTTTCGGTGCTTTAATTATTATGAAGGTTATAAAACAAGGAAAGCTATTTTATTCGCTATCGTGATTTGAAAAATTCTCTAAATCAGGAAAAAGAATAAAAGGATACATAGTTTTATTTTCAAAAGCCATCGTTAAAATTAATTTAATTAAAATTAATTAAAATGCCCTGCAAATGAAAGCAGAAACAAATAGAACACGCACATTTGAAAAGATTTCTTTAAAATTATAAATATGACTGTCTTCAGTATACTTATGATAATGAATCGATATAAAAATATAATACTAAAGAAGAGAAATATTTTAAGATTTTAAAAAGCATAGTTCGTGTGCAAGGAAAACAAAGTAAAGTAACAAAGCTAGTTGTATGGTGGCTTAGGTCAAATTTCTGCTACAACAATAAAACTAACAAATATGGTCATACAAGGAACCTTTTAATGATAAATAGTTTCTTTAACTGTGTATGCAGAGACAGCAACCGTTTACATTTACATGACAAATACATACAGTTTTATTGTACAAACACTTACAAAACAGTTGTATATGAGTATTCCAAAAAGATTTTTTCAACGTGATTTGTAGGATTTATGCCTTTTAAATAAACTATATATGATTTTAGGACAAGGAGGATGAAAAGAAAGTATGCAAAGGTATTGCAAGTCAATATTTAAAAAGAAGTTAAAATTAGACATGTACGAAGATTATCTGTCAAATGCTAAATCGCTAAGAGATGCATTTAATTAGATCGTATCATAATAATAGACAGATTATCTTTGTAAGATTGCATTAATATTAGATAAATTAAGTGGAATAAAAATAATTAGCCTAATTTTTACTATCGATCTCAGAGAGTTACGTAAGCAAAACAAACATGCCCACCTTCCACATTGTAATTAAATTGATATTTGTGCCACATGTACAGTTTCCTTCTTTTATTTTTTAATTCTTTTCTCCCATTACGACAAGCACATCATTATTATTCTCAAACTTTTTTAACCTATGAAGTAAAAGTTGTCAATAAATCTAACATTTCAACAAAGGTCTTTTGACACACACACACACACACACACACACACACACACACACACACGTGTGTTGTTATATATTTTAATTTAATTGTTTGTTGTAAATTTGAACAAAAATTATTTCATTATATGCTATTGTAATGTAACGTTGTAATTTGGACTTAACTTTGTCCAAAGTCACGTTTATTATTTACTTTATCTGAAACCACTGCAGTAGTCTAGTGGTTAGGGTGTCCGACTCGGATTTGGGAGGTCACGGCTTCGAACCCCGGCAGAGTCATGCTAATAAAACTGGTAGTAACAGCTGCCTGGCTTGGCGCTCAGCATTAAAAGGTTAGTGTCACGACTGGTTGGCCTGGTGTCAGGATAATGCGACTGGGTGGAACATGATGCTACATGTCTGCGGCGTGATGCCCAAATGCTAGACATCAGAATAAGCTGCCACACTGCATACATTGTAGTGAAAACTGAACAATGATAAAACTACGTTAAAAATCCAAATCACACACACATATACAGACACACACACACTTTACTTGAATTATTGAGTTTTTTAAATTGTAATCTTTAAATAACAGATACATAGCTAAAATACTCTCTGTGTGTATGGGATTATTATCTGACTCATTATTAAGAGAAGTAAACATATTTAGATCAGGGCCTAGGTTATTGGGATTCCCCTACAATTGACTTGGTGGACCTTACATAATCCAGGTTTTATATTATAATTTCAGTAACAGACTAATTACGACTAAAATTTAACATTAAGAACTTTATAGCATGTTATTTTCCATTGAACAAAATATTCTATTAGACAATTTTAATTGTGACATGAGGTCAAGTAGAAGACTATATTGTCTTTTTACTGGAAACCTATTCATTCGTTGTTAAGATCGAGCAAAATCAAGTTGCATTATTGTTGTGTTTAATATTCATTTGGGCTGGAGTTTATTTCTTCAAATTATTTAATTCAGTGAGTTTTTTCTTGGAAGTACAGAGAGCTCATTTAAAAAAACACACAATATTCTTGTGGACAGACATTCACTGGGATTTATAGAGATTTCAAACCTGTAAGTATATCATTGTGTTTCAACAAAATACTTCTGGTACATCATTATTATATAGGTCATCACAGACAGATCAACTTTACAGAGTTGGACCTAATATGGATTTCTACTAAAGTTTATTCAGAACTTGATATTATTAGTAGGATTATATCTGTAATCCATTAATTATTCTGGGATTGAATTCGAAATACCGTCAGTTCTTTTTTTAATTTTCACTTTGCATTTTAGAGAACTCAATTGTTTGTTGAAATTTACAAGCTTCTTGCTTTATATATATATATATATATATATATATATATATATATATATATATATATATATATATATATATATATATATATATATATATATATATATATATATATATGTATGTATTGAACTCATTTTTCTTACACTTGGCAAGCCTTTGATCGCCTAATACTTTAATCTTGTTACCCAATACAACCACATATAAAGTGCATGCCGCTTCACACATCTAATCATGTTTTTACTTACACTTGTTCTTACACTTGTTGGGTGTTGTTGTCCTCTGTGTATTTAAGGATTATTTCTTGTAAGATCATCACTTATCTTTTAGTTGTTTTTATAGCCTGTGTAAATGCAACAAAGCATTAATGTTGGCACTCATGAGGCTTCTAATTTCCTAAATGTTTGATTCAAAAGGCAGAGAACTCAGTACTTATTCTTTGTACTGTTGAAGGTTTGCCATTTTTCTAGGCCTATATTTAACAGTTTGTAAAGCTGGAAAAGTGTTTGATAAAGTAGTATAATCTTGTCGTCTAGTTGTTTCTGCAGTTCTGAAATATTTTTATTGTTTTCTCATTTGAGCTTTCTCAGTAGGTAGTTGTCAATTTGTTGTCTACCTTGCCTCTCCATATTTCGACGTCCTTCAGATTCTTATCATCAAAGGTCGCAAGTATTGGTCAACTCGCAAATGGGCGAGTTGGTAGCGTTAAATCTATTTGTCCATATTGATATACTTGTTCAAGAGTGTATTCTTTTTCTTTTCAACATGATAAATGAACCCATAATCTATCGTTGAATGAAGTCAATATGTTTTATTCAATACCACATTTCCGCGTGAATTAAGTTTTAAATTTTAACATACTTTTTGTTCAACTGTCCCATTTAGCAAAGAGTTAATTAAGTTGTTTCAATCCATCAGACTATTTCTTCATTCATTCAAATACTTTCAAACATGTAAATAGTTATGTCATTATTTCACTTGCTGATAAGATATAATCTGCAAGATAGTAAATATTTATTTTGAAAACTTAGATTTATAAATATAGACTCGGATCATTCTTTTATAGTTTTGATTGCTGCACACTCATAGTATTTCAGGTACTTATTATGATCTCATCGACTATACATCTTTCTTTCCTCTTCTCACCCCACCCCGTTTTGTTGTTGTCATTTCGAAAGAGTTAGTTATGCATTCTGATATGGTTTATTGTCGTTCTATAGTCTTCTTAGTATTACATTGCTTTGTCTTCTGTACTCACATTTTGCGCATTGTATGCTTAGTGCTTAGTTTTGGCGCTCGTACTCACATAGATAGTATCAAATGCTAAATACTGCCTCTTGTATTTGCATTTTTTTTTTAGCATTGTATGACTCTCTCTCTCTCTCTCTCTCTCTCTCTCTCTCTCTCTCTCTCTCTCTCTCTCTCTCTCTCCGTAATGACCCTGTTTCGTTTGAGCTGGAACACACTCCATTGCCATCAACGCATTTGTTGGGAGCAAGCCCCCGCTTTTAGAATTTCAATTCATAATTTGCAGCTTAATATTTTGATGTCTTTTCGAAATCATTTTGTGAGGACACATTTCCCTCCCAATAAACAGTCGTTTAAAAATGTTCGTCTCATTTTCCTTCACTTAAATAGGTCAGCCTTTCCTAGAAAAATTATTATGTTATATTACTCCATTGTTTTGTGACGCATTACAATAAGACTTTGTCCTCAAAATCATCTGAATATCGAAAAGGTATCTTATTTTAGAAACAAAAAGTGCATGGACACGTTGTTTTCAATCTTATTAAAATCAGATCTTCACTATCCTAATTGAAGATCTGACCTTCACGTAGGACAGTGAAGGCCATATTTTATTTTATTTCGCAGACACCTTAATCAATGTGACTTGCGACAGCCTCACCTTATTTGGGACATCTTAATGTGATTGAGACGAATGCCCGAGACAGATTACCACGTGTCCGTTGGCGTTGTCAAAATGTCGCATAGTGATTTATTCAAACCTAGTAACTCACTCAAAGAATTCAGTTTTGGCAATTCTCAATCTTGAATGCAACGTTCTTTTGCATACCAGTATCCGGCGATGTGGAACGAATTGCTCATTGAAATTAGATACAAAGAGACAGTGGTCCCTTTTAAGAGTGCTCTTAAAACTCACCTTTCTTGACTGCAGGAGCAAGCTTAGAGACCAAATAATGTTTTTGTATCTTATATGTTTTCAGCATGTTTTTATGTTTTCCAATTTCATGGTTTATGTTTTTTTTTTTGTTTTTCTGCAGTGTATAGATGTTATAGAGGACTTAGAGCTTCTAAAGATTAGGCGCTATACAAAGTCCTCATTATTATTATTATTATTATTATTATTATTATATATATATATATATATATATATATATATATATATATATATATATATATATATATATATATATATATATATATATATATATATATATATATATATATAAGTTTTGTTGATGCTTTAGTGGAACTGAAATCAAAACTGTAGGCTATGAATTTGTGAATTAAACCGTGATCACCATTTTTAAGAGAACTTTATTAGGATACCATGTCTTCTTAGAATTAGATACACATATAGATTTACCCCATTTTATAAAGAATACTATCTGGACACCGCATCTTCATAATTATTAGATACTCATATATGTTTCCCCCATTTTATACAGAACATTGTAAAGAAAACTGGTGCTAAAACTAATTTGGTATTAAGTTCGAAACATTAGCGTTATGTATCTTACATCCAACAGCGGGACAACTTGATAACTGCCTGCGTTCATTGCTTGAAAAACATGCCCCAGCCACCAAATGCAGAGCACCAATAAAAAAAAAGTATTCTCCATGGTATAGCAGTGTTAGGGACCAGCTTCGCACTGCTAAAAGACATCGCCGAAAAGCAGAGAGGATTTGGTTTTCCACCAGACTCACTATTCATAAACAAATCTATGAAGCCGCTAAGAAGAACGTCACAAACATAGTCCATTTAGCAAAATTATCCCACTACAGTACTAAGATCACGGAGAGTTCCAGCTGCAAAAGCTCTTCGTGATTTTGTTTGTTTGATTATTTTTTAACGGCGCACCAGCACACTTAGGCTATTTAGCGCCATACAATAGGTTCTACTTATACATGATTAAAATCCTAAAAGGTTTTATATCGACCAGCGACATAGAAAACTAAATAGTTCAAAGTAAAATGGTAAGATGTTGGTAACAGTAGAATATGAAGCTTCCCAATCAATGGGAGATGTAAATGGTGTATGTGGATGAAAAGATGTTGCAAAAAAGAGGCTGTATTTGCTTAGATAAAAATATTATAGGTGATGGCATACAAGTTATAGTTTAAAATAAAGATTTACTTCCTTCAGGAAAGCTAAAATACAAGTGATTTGTATAGCATCAAAAAGTTCTTTCATGTCATGTACATTATAGTATTTAGCACGCGTAGGTTGCAGGTCGGAACACTCGGTCATAAGGTGTTTAACAGCGAATGATTCATTGCAAGAAACGCACTCTGGTGGGTCTTCACCTTTTAGTATGTGGGAGTGGGTAATGTATGTAGGACCCAGGCCCGCACCTAGGAAATTCTGGGCCCCAGGCAGCTGACAGAGTTCGGGTCCCTTTCGTGTTTCATATATGTGCGTATATTTAAAAACGCGGGCCCTATCTAGCTTGGGCCCCTGACAAGTGCCATGGTTGTCCCCCCTAGGTGCGGGCCTGTATGACCGATTCTGATTCTTGCAATGACAACCTTCTCTCTACGGATAGTTCTGTAGGAAGGAGTCCATTCTCCCAGGGTTGGTTTGATGGCATGAAGTTTGTTATTGACTGCATCATTCCATGACTCTTGCCACTTCTGGCGAAGGTACTTTTTGATACAAGGTTTAAAATCAGTAAACGGTAATTTAAAATCCGATGGTTCTTGGGATAGAGTCATTTTAGCAGCCCGGTCAGCTTCTTCATTACCTCTAATACCAATATGGCTAGGTAGCCAACAGTATACTATATTATAGGAGGTACTAAGCTCAAAGTTTTTGACGAGAATATTGACTAACAATGGACTATCCAGTTTTCTATTGTGAAGCGACTGAAGCACTGATAGTGAGTCACAGAAGATAATGCTATTTAAAATGTGTTTTTGTTCGACAAATTTCAGAGCAAGGTCTATTGCTCTGATTTCCGCTAAAAATATGGACGCATCGTTTGGCAAGCGCACTTTGGTTATGTGTTTGCCACTAACAAAGGCTGCAGCAGCTTTTTCATCAACTTTTGATCCATTCGAGATAACTAACAAACTAATGTCAAGGAACAAATGTACACCACTTCCATCTACCTTCTCTCCAGTAGACCTTCCGGCCAATTTGCAAATTTATTCCGTGACCAACTACAAACCATTAGAGATTCGCTTGACAGTACATTTTCAACTGACTTGTCACCATACAGTTATGATGCACAATTTCAGCGACAACCATTAGGAGCATTTGAACCTCTGTTGATTTAGTACGGATAATCGTGATGAAAGTGCACCAAAGTCTTGTGAACTTGATCCAATTCCGACATCACTGCTGCTTGAGTGCTTAGACCCAATATTGCCTTCACTAACTGATGTTATTAATATCTCTCTCCCTACATGGGGAATTCCCATCATTTTTCAAAACTACCATCGTATAGCCTCTGCTGAGAAACCAACACTTGCCCATAACGATTTAAAGAACTACCGCCCAGTTTCTAATCTCCCATTCATATAAAAAATCTTAGAAAAAGTTATTCTAACCCAACTTGTCATTTGAATTCAAACAGTCTTTTTAGCAATGTACAGTCTGCATATTGCCCTTGCCACAGTACTGTAACTACTCTTCTGAAAGTATTTAATGACACTCTCTCTGCTTTGGATAGTGGAAAGATTACACTCACCCTCCTTGATTTGTCTGCAGCATTTTATACACTAGACCATGATATATTACTTCACTGTCTCCAGCATGCATTTGGCATTCAGAATATAGCCTTACAGTGGTTCAAGTCCTACTTAGTCAACAGGACACAAATTATATCTGCAAATGGAATAAATAACAGCCCAGTTGATCTATGTTGTGGTGTTCCACAGGGATATGTAGTTGGACCTGTTCTTTTTATTCTATACACTCAGTCGCTCTATAGTGTCATAGATCATCACATAGTGTCGCACCAATTGTACGCTGATGACATCCAAATATACAAGTATAGCCACCCAACTGAAGTTGATGCTACCATCCATGGAGTAGAGAGGTGCATTTCTGATGTGAAATCATGGATGACATGTAACAAGCTGCAGATGAATGATGTTAAAACTGAGGCTATTCTGATCACAACACAAAGACTTTCTCATTCACATCCTTTACCTTAGACAATAAATATCAGCAACACCAACATTAAATTTTCACAGTCAGCACGAAACCTAGGCGTTACTCTAGACAGTACTTCCACATTGCACCAACATGTCATGAACATATGCAAGTCTGCATATCTTGAACTGAGACGCATCAGTTCTATTCGTAAATATCGTTCAGTTGATACCACTAAAACACTTGTGTGTTCATTAGTACTTTCAATACTGGACTATTGTAACTCAATTCTGTCTGGTTCGTCACAATATTTACTCCAGAAACTTCAAAACACAGCTGCACGAATCATCCTCAGAGTACCTCGATCAGAGCACACCTCACCACTGCTCTGTACCCTACACTGGCTTGCAATTCGATACAGAATCAAACACATTTTTTTCTCTGTGCTATGTTTCACTGACAGACTCCAGTCCAACATACCTATCCGGCCTCACCCATGCGTATACACCAGCAAGATACTTACGCTCTTCTTCTGACAATCGTATACTCATTGTTCCCACTGTGAAAACGAAGTCATATGGACAACGTTCTTTTGCATACTAGTGCAAGGCTACGTGGAACGAATTGCCCATTGAAATTAGGCACAAAGACACAGTGGTCCCATTTAAGAGTGCTCTTAAAACTCACCTTTATCGACTGCAGGGACAAACTTGGAGACCTAATAATGTTTTGTATTTTATATAATTCAGCATGGGCGCCAGCATTGGAGAAAATTGGTTTTGCCACGGCTGCAGCAGCAAACAGAGCAGTTCCTGCGGCTTTATATGCGATACCTGGCTATCGTAAAGAATACTTCACAGGTATAGTGTGATTTGGATTTTTAACGTAGCATTAACAATTTTTCAGTCATATCGCTACGATATCTGCAGTGAGGCAGTTTATAGTGATGTCGAGCACTGGGGCATCACGCCACAGACATGTAGTATGATGCCCCAACCAGTCACATTATTTAGTCATAACACTAACCTCTTAAGGCTGAGCATCAAGCGAGGCAGCTGTTGGTACCATTTTTGTAAGTCTTTAGTATGACTTGGCCGGGTATCTAACCCACGACCTCTCACTTCCGCGGCGGACGCTCTAACCACTAGGTCACCGGAGCGGTCTCAACAGGCGCAAGTCGTCCACAAGTATTTCAGCTGCAGTTTCGTTCAAAGACTGTCTGGCCTGCCCACTGGCAACTATTCGACGTCTGCAATATTCGACGCGAGGTTGCTGTGGTAGATGTTTTTGTAGCAGTAAATGCAAATCAGGATACCCATATTCCTTGGAATAAGTGTTGTCGTTTTGCTCGAATAGTGTGTTAACAGAAACATATGTTTACTTTTAATATACATAGACAATGTTTTTCTCCAATTGGAAAACAGTTTGACTACTTTGTTGTCCTGTGTAACCGTGCGTTTGATGGTGGTGAAAATAAAAACAGATGCTGTACTGTTGCGAACTTCCTGTGGCCTTCCAACCTAGGTAGCGGAAATAGTAGTTGAAATGCGAAAACTATTGGGATCGGATTTTATGACAAAGTTATAGGGGTTAGAACAGGCCCTGCCATAGGATGTGAGGGGCCTAAGGCGGCATGCGGGGCCCAAGGCAGCAAGCGATAAACGCGGGGCCTCAAGCAAACAAAATTGCATTACCTGAAAGCGTGGGGCTCAAGCCGGTTGCCCTAAAGCCAGGCCTGTGTTAAACTGCTATAACCTAGATCCGTATATGTGTGTTGGTTTGTCTGTTGTTGTTATTTTTTTGTTTTTTGGGTGGGGTGGGGTGAGTGTATTATAAAACCACTTTTATCATACTATTGAAAAAGACAACCGCATTATGATGTAAATTTTGGAATACATGTATACTAAGTCAGTCATGTATAGAAAAAAAAAGCAGAGAGCAACTTGATCTAATTCTGGGGTCGGCGACTTGTGGCACAAGGTGGCCAGTCAGGAAGTCTTGTATGGCACGCGAAGGGATCAAAAAGCTCGATTTTAACAGTTTAACGTTATATATATATATATATATATATATATATATATATATATATATATATATATATATATATATATATATATATATATATATATATGCTCGAAATGTCAGCATACACTCATTTAACATTATTGATTGACAACATATCAGAAAATGATTTACAAATGTTTCATAATATACAAATTTTATCTAGGTGCTCAAAAAGGTTGCAAAAATAATGTTGACGCGCTTGTAGAAGCTGGTATTTTTAATTTTGAAACAGGTGAATATTAAATTAGAAAAATAGAAGATGCATGTATATTTTGGTAATTAAAAAACGTATTTACTTTTTGGGCAATTCCATAAGGTTAAAGGAGTACTGTACAATGCAGATCGTTCATAATAGGCTTAGTACCGATAAACAGATGGGCCATTGCAAAATAAATCCTGCTAATACAGACTAATGAAAATTATGGAACGTTTAATTTTAACCATGACATAGATAAATCAAGGAACATTTGAATTTGCAGTTTTGGATATTGAAAAAAAACAAAAACTTTTGTTTGTAGATAATCTTATTATTTATTTTAGGCTGGCACCGATCAGGAAAAAGGATCAAGGGCAGACTCGTATTAAAACGAGGGACGTGCTAATCCATTGTTATGAAGCATTTCAGTGAAAACATTTTATTGATGGAAAGTTTTTATATTTTTCCCAAAAACTATTTACGGTTGAATAAACGTTCTTTTAAATCATCATATATGTTTCTTATTTCTTAAAAATGTTTAGTAATCATTTCTTTTTCAGTATTATTTATCTCTTCCTCTGTTAATTTACTCCTTACGATTAATTATAGTCAACTGGAGTAATCCTGAGTATATAATCTAACAAGAATATAAAGAATCCCAGGAGAGTGTTTATTTTTTAGGTCGTTATGACTAAGGTTCACGGTTATAACAACGGTTGCTAGTCTAGGAGTGTCTATTATTTATGTCGTTATGACCAAGGATGAAACAACGACTGTTATTCCAGGAGTGTCTAAAAATAATAAACATATTTAAAGAACAATCGGTCATTATTCTTCTAACAATTTGGAACCAATTTTAAAGTAATCGAAGCTATGTAAAGATGATGCACCACTTAAAGAAATAAAATGTCTCCAATACGTTACTGAGTTTACCGAACGCATAATTTCTAGAAATTTTCTTACAACTTTTGTTTTTATAAAACAATAGCTGATATGTAGGCTCTGTATGTACAGTTGCTAAATACGAACTTAATATATCTGGTTTAAAATTAAAATAACTATACACGTATAAAATATTCTTTAAAATGTTTAAAATTCCTTGTTACTTCTGTAACTGTAACGACAGTCACACGATGCCAGAGCGTGATTCTGTAATGTCGAAACGGTTAATAACATGCTTAGTTCTGTGTAATGTCCTCTTTTTTTTTTTTAACCAACACTTGAACGAAATCTCTGTCGATAAAGGAAACATTTATGCTATGAAACGAATTAACATAAAATGTATTCAGGTAATTGTTTTTAATTAAAAACAAAAACAAGTTTAATGGACGATGCGACATGAGCGAAACTACATTGGTAGGAATTGTCCATTGGACGAACCGGATTTTGGGAAGAAACAACCCATTATCACTGCCTACACAAGTTAGTTTGGTGAACTATATATAGTCCATGATATTTTTTTTAAAATTTCATATAAAAATGTTTTAAAGATATGCAGCTCCATTATGTTCAGCCTTGGTTCTGTGTCACTATGACTAGCCATGCTGAGCTTGGTACCCTGTCATGCGTTAAAAACAGTAAACAAGTATTATTTTGACCTTACAAAAAAAAAACAAATTCATTTTTGAAGACGTTAAGTCACAAGCATTTATTGCAACACACTGTTGGTATGCTAATTGAACAGTCAGTCAATTTAGACTGAAGCAAATTTTCAAAATTCGTCAGATATTTAACTAGATTCTGTTGCTATAATCTCGTTGCTCCTCGTCAAAACATCTACAGCTTTCTTTTGTGATGCCATAAACGACTGGAACTCTCTTACAACCTCGATTAAACTGTTTCCTAACTACATACATTCAAAGATGCACTGAAAGAACATTTTGGCGCACAGGTGTAATCTGAAGAAACTGCTTTTTATAATAGTATTATTGTATAAGTATGATACTATTGACGAAAAAAAACTAGTGTATTGCGGTACTATACATCTGACTACTGTATGTATATGTATTCCAGTTTTAGAGTGACACATCATATTAATTCAAGATGTCTAAAATTTAAATACTACTGGAGTTTAATTATTAGATTTTTTTTAACCAGATTGACTAATTTATTTTTTTCTACCAATGTCTGTTATCTAAAGTGTATTCTTAAAAAACACCTACAATATATACTAAGATAAGGCGTATGGTCCTTCCCTGTCCCCAGCCCCAGTATCATGATCAAAGCAAAGACCCTATTCGAAATAAATATATAAGACTTTATCTTTGGATAAGTCATCATATTAGTATGTTTTATTTGCCTAACTTGTTACATTGTTTTTAATCTCTTCTTGTTTTATACGATACAAGGCGCATGTTTGAAATGCGATATTTGAATGTTTTACAAAGAAATGTTGCTACTTTTAATTCAATTATGGTCTCCAACTAAGATAATTAATTTAATAAATAACTCAGTACATTTTTATAATTTAAAAAATATTTCATCCTTGAGATCTGTTTAATTTTTAAATTCCGATATAAATATGTTAAATTGTTGTAAAATATTTCATGAAATTATTCATTATTATTTGTATATGTTGATTTTCCACAATGAATACTGCGGCTACTATTATCCTCCACTTCCACCAAATTATTTTCTTGTCAAAGTTACTGCCCTTGAAAGAGTCTTCTGACACAGCCGTGGAGCAGACGACGCAAGTTGTTGGTACAACATTATATCAAGTATGTATTAGGAATAATAAAAGCTAGATTTAAGGGTAAACTGTCAGCCGTTAACAGGTAATTCTGAGGAATTAAAACGTAAAACTTGAACTTTGGAGAAAACGTTTTACATTGATTTAGCATCATTAATAAGTCATCCTGCATCAGATCCAACTTATCGCGACACCCATTTATTCGTTGCATTCATGTTTCTGGTTGTTCATTGCCGAAAAAGTAAGGTAGAGATTAAGGGTAGTTGTATTGAACGTTTGACATCCCCCAGGAATGTTGCAGTCTTGAATGACTCGGTCTATGGATTTTATTTTGACGATATCCCAATATATATGTAAAAAAAAATGTTATACTAGTACTGCATTAATCCATATTGATTACTACATTATGAAAAACATGTATTGAGTTCAGATAAGGTAAATAATTCTTATATTTAATAAAGAGGGAACGAAAGGAGAGAAATTAGTGGAGTGATCTTTCCAGAAAAAAACACAGCTTTCACTATCACTAGAAAGTAGTCAGTTCCTTTTATAGCAAATCCATATAAAATGTGCAAGTAACACAACCATACTTGATACACCAAAATGATTAAGCCAAAAATTAGATAGTTAACCAGTAGATAGGTTAACAAATCGGAACCCTGGCTAGCATAGCTGCGATGTTGTAGCCTCAACTTGATCTGTTGTGTTGAGGTAGGAGTAATGCTGCTAATATTAGTACTATGGCTAGCAAAGGATGTGTGGCAAGGAACAGATAACTGAAAGAGTAGAAAGTTACAGATCATGGTTATCTTTGGTATTGCAAAAAACTGTTGATTGTAAGTTATGTTAAATATTGGATTCACTATTCATCAAAATGGAATATTAAGGATTGAATGTGTTTTCAGGTATTTGCACTACTTCGTTAGAGAATAAATGAATATAAAACTGTAAACACTAATAATGATCCAAAATATTTAATATTCTAAAACTGTTAATTTTTAATTATTTTGCTAAGCATAATGATGTGCACTATGCTTACATCATGTTTTTTCATATGATTGTTTATTCAGCGCTTGCATCATTTGCTGTGGGAATATGAGAATCTCATTGCATACTGCAGTATGAACATCATGTTCTACCAGGTGAAATTTATCTTTATTGAAAAACTGGTGTCATTTATAATATTTAATGAATACAGGAATGGAGATAAATGGTAAATAATCAAGTACAGCAACTTTTATTAGCAGGTAAATTGCCATCTTTTATTTATGATTTGTTTCTTGCTTTCTATTGCTAGAATCCAGCCCACCAATATATTATAAATCAAATTGAAATGTTTTATTTTAAAAAAATGTTAATAATGCCATCCTTCTTTATTTATAAATCTATAATTTCTTTATGCAAAATAAAATGGAAACTTTCTTTTTTAAGTTTCATTTTATTGTTATGAATGTTGTTATATGTAAATAAGAAATGGAGATAATTTAAGTTTCTGACATTTAGTGGAAATATTTGTTTATGAAGATGAGAACTGAGCATAAGTAATAAATTCATAGCATATAAAAAATCTGCACTGTTTATAATACTTACAATTATACCACAGTATACATACAAACTTGAGTTTTGGAAATAGAATCACATTATTTTCATGTTATTTGAACAGTGAATTCTTCTGGAATACTTTTGAACTACTACCCTTACAGTACATGCTACTATGACAGACAAGTGGGAATTTGAAAAAAATATTTTGAATTCCAAAATGCCATTTTATTCAGACCACCCCCCATATATATATATATAGTAAAAAAGCTATCTTGAGAGACCACTGCTAGGAGAGACCACCTGTTTTGAGAGACCAGAATTTCCATGCACAGACTTATTGATAATATAGTGTTACAACCCGTTATGAGAAACCACCTGTCTTGAAAGAGCATTATTTTTTGGCAGAATTGGTGGTCTTTCAAGACAGGTTCTGCTGTATTTGTATAGGGCATTTGGGTCATTTTTTGTATCAAATATT
Organism: Unio delphinus; assembly: GCA_029339505.1. NCBI lineage: Eukaryota > Metazoa > Mollusca > Bivalvia > Unionida > Unionidae > Unio > Unio delphinus. Next base: position 1,652,452 of record JAQISU010000068.1, read on the forward strand.
CATTTTTCTACAATATTGATTAAATTTCTTAGGCCTGTGTTGTAATTTATTAATAAAATTACTTAAATTTATAGGTGATCACCAGAGATAAATATGATTGCATTGATGTATGAGATATTTGTGAAAATCATAGTTAAAGTTGAGCAAACATTCAGATTGAGGGTACCTGTCAGAAGTTGTAAAATGATTGTTTATTTGTCTGAGTGTTGCATTTTATTTTGCAGGTTATGTTTTAAGAGCATCTTTAGGAGAACTTGAGTTATTGTGGATTCATAATGGCCAGCTTTGGACTTGTCAGAAATGTGACAGACAACACATCAGATCTTGATAGATTAATCCAGAGTTATGGTTAGAACTAAAATATGTGTTCCTTTTGTGTTGTTTGATTTTTGTTGTTTGATATTATGTACATTTTTCTAATTTAAATGAAACTAAGTAATCTCCAGTGAATTGTTTTAGCGTAGCCTCTCCATACCCCTTCCCAGTCAGCATAAACATACACACACACAAATACACATGTACACTTACATGCAAAAACCATACCAAGGGGCTTAGCCCCACTGGGGCAGTTGCCTAGATAAAACAGCTCAACTTTTGACATGCTAGCACTTGACAAGAAGGCAATTTAACCAATCTGCATGAGACATACATGGAGATGTATGTGTTCAAAATCAATGATTTTGATTCTCATGTTGGTTCAAGAATCGAACTTGGACCATTAAGCAATGAGAAAGTTTTTTCCAGAATGTCTGGTAGAAGAACTTGCGAAAGAAATGATTATGCCAAGAAAATGCTGACCAAAAACAAGACCCAAAATGGTATGAAACCAGCATCATGGAGATGTGGGCATATCTTGGAATATATATCATGAGTATTATGCAAATACATGTACCCAAATACTCCATTGCCTGGATGACATCTGTATTTTTTGGAATCCCAGGAATACCAGAAATAATGACGAGAAAAAGATTTGAAAAAATAGGAAAATATTTCTGTGCCAAAGACAAGAAACAACCTACCCAGAGGTCAATCAGGACATGACAAGATTTTCAATATAAGACCTTTCTTTGACACAGTCTTGCATAAATGCCTGGAAAATTATGACCCTCCCATAAACCTGTTGTTTGATGAAGGCATGATTGCTTATAAAGGAAGACTGTCATTAAGCAATACCTGCCAGCCAAATCTATAACATTTGGCATTTAAGTCTGGGAAAGAGCCCACCCCCAAATCGGCTGTGTCCATGAATTTCAGGTGTATGTTGGAAAGTCAATGGACAGGGAGGATGAATGACAGAAGAAGGATTAGGATCTAGAGTGGTGAAATACCTTACCAGAAAAATAATAAATTAAAACCAGCATGTATATATTTTGTTTTAAATCCCCAATTATTTGAAGATTTACATTGGTATGGACTCTTCTGTTGTAGAACAGTCTGGGGAATTAGGAAAGGAATGCCAGAACATTTAAAAAAATCCCAATGATTTTAAAAGCCAGGGGGAAAATTATGCAAAAGGATACTCAAGTGTTTCCTGGAAAGACAAGAAACTAGTCCATATTTTATTTAACAACATGGATCCCACACAGTTATCCAGTAAACATCAACTTTTATTGATAATGATATACATATACTTTTAATCTTTAGTCAACACTTCTAATGGAAATTCGACACTGGGAGACATGTATCGACGATAGAGATAATCAGTTGCTTACCTTACATCAAGATTTGAATAATAATTGGTTTTGGATACATTTGAAGAAACAAAAGTGGCTGCTCATGTGGGGGACATTTTACATATTTTGTACTAAAATGCTGGCCACTGGTTGCGTTAGAGGGTTGGCTGTTCTTGAGGGGTGCTTTTGAAAACAAAATCGTTGGTGCCAAGGGATTCTGGCCGTAAGAAGCAGGTGGCTGTTCAAGAGGGGGATTGCTGTACTTAAATATAAATACATGTATATAAGATGAATACATATCCACTCTACAAATGCCTATAGTACATTACATTATTTCAATGTCCCTATTTTTAAGTGAAATATTTAGCTTTCACCAAATTAAATAACATTTCCAAACCAAATATGAAAGCTTTTGTAGTGAATGTGTGCTTTGCATTGTATGGCAAAGCACAGAAAGTACTAAAATGTTCATTAGCAAAGATCAGAGCCACAGTATTCTCTGTATTCACTGTATGGGGAATGTCTGAGTTCAGGGATGGTTACAATGTAGAATGCTTATGTTTATTACTGGGACCATTATCTGCTGTTTGCATAATGGTCAGTTTAAAGCCAATGAAAGCAAATACTCATGAATATTGAGGGGCCTTTTAAAATGTTCATGCAAGTACAGTATATTTGTATTGCCCTTTGAATGTATTGAATAGTTTTATTATATTTAAAATTGTCATTATAAATGCACATATACTTGGAAGAGTCAGAACTGAATTCATTAAAACTGTATCTGTAAAACATTCTTTTGCAAAGTTCAAAACAAAATAAGGGCCTATATCTCATATATATATATATATATATATATATATATATATATATATATATATATATATATATATATATATATAATCCTGATAATACTATCTCTACAAATGTTCACGTAAAAGAAACTAATATCCACCAATATGTGGAATATTCGTCTTGTCATCCCAGGTCATGTAAAAACGGCATACCGTATAGTCAGGCGAAAAGATGTCGACGTATCATTTCAAACGATCATCAATTAAAACATTCTTTAAATGAATTAAAAACATATTTCATAAAAAGAAATTATCCTATACATGTAATAGAGTCTGCTGTAAGTAAAGTCTGTATTCTTACCCAAAATGATGCTTTAAATACAGCAGAATGTACGAAAGATAAAAATATAATTCCTTTCATAATACAATATAATCCATCTTTGCCAAATATAGGCCTTATAATTAATAAATATTGGACTCTCCTTAACTTATCAGAAAAAAAACAGCGTCAAAACACTTTACAAGAGCAAGCCAATTCTTGCTTATAGAAGACCTAGGAATTTACAAGATCTTTTGATCAGAACTAAACCGGAAAAAAAATTTTCAAAGATGTTTTTCGTCATCTAAATGCAACAGACATAGGTGCTCTCAATGTGCAAATATTACAGAAAGTACCTATTTTAGTAGCTCCAATACTAAAGAAATGTTTTCTCTACGTTATAACACTGATTGTATATCAACTGATGTAATTTATTTGATAACCTGTAAAAAAGTAACATGCAATATGTTGGACAAACACTTCAACAAGTTTCTAAGAGAATGAATAATCACCGCTTTCATATAAAAAATTATATGGATCCTCAGTTCTCCTCTAATGTTTCAATGCATTTTAATACAAATAATCACTCTTTAAGGGATTTTTCTTTCATGCCAATTGATATTGTGCACGGAGAAATGAACAGACTCATTAAAGAAAGTTATTGGATTAATCGGTTAGATACTGTTTATCCTAATGGCCTTAATACTAAGGCATTATATAAAATTGTATAGAATTTTAGTGGATGATTTGATATATTGTATTTATATATATATATATATATATATATATATATATATATATAATATGTAGTTATATGTATTACTGTTAGTCTCTACATTATAATTTCACTCTCAGTTTTCATTAGAGACTCATGCATCATTCTGATCCAGTTGTACATATGATATTTGTATAATAAAGAATATAAATTATGATGTTATGTCAATTACGTAATTATTGACATATAGACGTCATCCGCTTCTTTCAAAAGCATGACGTTATGTTAATGACGTAATTGTTTATAACTTTATAGACGTCATCAGTTTCTTTCAAATAAAGTCTGTGCCTGAAGAAGCATAAATGCGATACTAGTCGCACAAGTTTATCAGCGTTTGTGTTGTTTTTTTTATCCCCTATATATATATAAATAATTTAAATCCAATAGACGTAACAATATATAAATATATATATATATATATATATATATATATATATATATATATATATATATATATATATATATATATATATATATATATATATATATATATATATTGTTACGTCTATTGGATTTAAATTATTTTTTTTTTTTTATTGTTAAATCCAAATTTGTCATTTAGGGTTTAATATTCATTAATTGGGAGATTTTTCTGGAAAATTCAGGCTGACCTAGACTCTAGCTGTAAACAGGTTGACCTTGGCTTGTTGACCTAATTCCTGACCCTGCTTTAGACATTGTCAACAGGCTTCTAAAACTATTGGTTAATTTCAAGGACAACGTTTTATTTTTAGTTCTTGGGGGTAGGAAAAATCTAGATCTTTCTTTGAGTATGTGATTTAGTGAAGGTAGACCTTCTATCAATTTCTAGAAAATCACGTGATCCCTTGTTTACATATTAAAAACGGATATTTAAATCAGTGTACTGGAAGAGAGATTCAGTAGAATCTGGGCTTTTATAAAGTTAATAGTTGTGTTTTTATGTTTGAGTGTTAATTTTAATTACCTTGTTCTGGACTTTGTGTCAATTCATTGAAGCAAGAGGAATTATTTGGAAAAGAACATGTGTTCATAATTTCATTTGGATGATAATAAAACAAGCACTGCATCACGTGACATTGTCAGCCATTTTGGATTACATCGTCAAGATTCGAACCTGGAACTATTAGAACATTTATTTATCAGGACTCTTGCAATTTCATTAGTGGATTATTTTTGTGAATTCTATATTGGATTAATGTTGGATTTGATTCTCTAAAACCGTAAGTTTTTTTATTTTATGAAAAAAATTGTACTTAATAAATTCTTTGTTCAAGTTATACAAGCTTATTAGTTTTCACTCTTTCTGTGTTGCTGCTTATTCGAGCCTAAGCACGTATATATATATATATATATATATATATATATATATATATATATATATATATATATATATATATATATAGATATATATATATATATAGATATATATAGATATATATATAGATATATATATATATATATATATATATATATATATATATATATATATATATATATATATATATATATATATATATATATATATATATATATATATATATATATTAAATTAGGACAGCATTGAAATGCTTGTCTGACTTGGCCTGCTTTGCTTCAGAATTTTAGCTTCATGCTTACTAAGGTAGAAGAAATACGTTGAAGATTGGTTTTAAAAAACCCAGTTTGGTGTTTGGGAGTGACCGAAGTAGTTTTGCCACTATGAACATGATTATAATATGATTTACGGTATTCTTTTTTTTTATACATAAGATCCAGTATGGACTTTCTCGAGAACCTATGTCTCTACAATATTTTTTATATTCCTGACATTTTGATTTTATACATGCTTTGCATTTATATTTTGATTGATATCAGCTTGAAAAATGAAAGTTCACTGTCACTGTGCTTGAAATAAACCTATTGTAAATTTTTATGCAAAACATAAATAAAATTATACCAAATAAACAGGATTACCATTATACAGATTGATGTTTTCTTCATTTTGAAAAGTAACAATATCTTTTAATAAATAATTTACAAACTGCCTCAATGAAAGGACATGTTTGTCTCAAAGCCAAATATTAATTTGTATGTTTAATGGTAGCCAAATTTAGATGAATGTAGGAAGTACATTCTGAGTTTCATCATGACCTCAACCATTATTTATTTGTAAATTTAATGTTTTATGTTGGAAAACTACAATTTTATATCTTCAAATTCCAAGTCAGTGTTTATGTGTGCTTATGTTTCACACTGCATAACTACATTCCAAATTGCATTTTTCCAATGTGAGATTAACGATTCTTTTGATGACATACATTATAAGCATAACTGTAAAGATGAATTATTATTATGAAAGTTATGTCAAAGTTTGAAGTGAGACAATAGCATAATAAAGGAATACTGTTACGAGTGCCATCATCTGTTGTCATAAGGGCTATTTCATTCAGACATACATGGTAGCCAGGGAAGGTATTTAAAAATAAATATATTCTTGGGTACTCGGATTAACTAAAGATTTCATATAAAAACAATAAAAAATTATAATTGCTTCTATGGGTGAAAACTGATTATTCTATCTTAACAGTACCATCTCTGGGTCCCATGTATATTTTACTGGAACAGCCCTAATGAGACATCACAGTAATGACCTATTATGATAGTGGTGTTAGGTTTCTCAATAACTGCCCCTAGATCTGTTGTTTATATTGCAGATTCTAAGTATTTAAGACTTATACATGGATCTCTGATTTGTTCCACACTATTGGCTATACTTGCCATGAAACTGATATATCCTAGTGATCTCAATCCAACTCTTTTGTTCAAAAATGACCAAAACTCTTTTTAAAACTTAAATCACTTTCATTATTTATTTGGTTATTTTTTAATTTTTTTAAATTCATAATAACAATTTAATTGGAGGATACATGACTATTCTAGGACAGCATCATTGCAATCAGATAATTTGATATAGATACATAAGTACATAATCATAAGTTATATACCTTTGTTTAAGTGTCAAGAGGTAGTTTGATACCTGCCATTTGTCTGTCCACTTGTATGTTCTGCCTGGATGTATAACCCCTCATAAGTCACTGGCTGGAAATACACCAAATTTATTTTGTAAGTTGTAAGAACAGTAAACGATTCAGATAAGAAGGGTTTCATTTAACTTTCTCCTGACTGGAATGACACCAGATTTATTTTATCAGCTTTCGGTATGGTGATATGTAGCATTCTTTTGATGAGTGTAGGGAAAGGATCAGAGTTGACATGTACATTCATTAAAATGGCATTGACATGTTTTTATATTTATTTTTATTTTACATATTATTCTTGTAGGAAGATTTAAATTTAATATGAAATGGATTTTGGTTTGGACCTGAGCATCCCATTCCTAGGGGAATAAAGGTGAGGGTTTGGAGTTATACAGAGGGTATAAAATGTTACTGTTTCAAATTAGACAGTTTTTAATAAACACTGATGGGTTTGCTTCAGTGAGCAAATTAAATTGTTGTAGTTGTTATTATTCTATTTATACATAATCCAAATTCCTTGAAATTGAGAGCAAATTATTTTCTGGAGCGTTTCATAAAAAATCTAAAGAAAACTGCTGAAATTGTTTCCAGAAAGTTTTGATAAGTCAGGACACCATTTGCAACATCATAACCACTTTATGATGTTTTTAAACAGGAATGGGTTTAAGAGTGTATTAAAGAACAAGGTGTCATAGGTCGCTCATTTACTTATATACATAAGCAAAGCAGGACTTTGCGTTTAATGTGACATTAAAATATACTGTATGGAGTAGTGAGGAAAATAAAAATACTGTATCTGTTATATAAATTCAAGTACTGTAATGAGCTTTGTCAGAAAACATGATGTAACTTGTGAAATATAGAATACTATGTCCGTGTATGTACTTTCTTTAAATTTGGTTTGTGCACTTTTATGAAAATAAATATGTTTTGTAGAATAGTTTGTTATACTACTGTACAATTACTTTGATGCTTTAAAAATTCCCTGCATATTCTTTAAAAATGTGAACACACATACTTCAAAAGAAAGAAACATTGATGCTTGTCCTATTGCATGGATACTATCTTTTTTTGAAAGTGAGTATTATAATTGTTTGTCAAATTCTGTGTTGGTATTAAGACACAACATACATACAGTTTTCAGGTTCTTGGTGATTCAAAGATCAGTGCTCTCATTTTTAAAAATTTTATTGAACATAAGTTGTCAGGATTTTATATGCTCCCATAAAGCACCACCTGATGAGGTGCATGGGGCATTACCCTAAGAATGTTTTCCATCCTGATCTTTACTTATGTTCCTTTACTTTGTCTTTTTTACAAAGTTGAGAAATTTTCATATTAATAGAAAAATAAACATAGATTTATAATTTTTTTCTGTACAACCATAGATCATATATCATATAAACTGACTTACTGTATTTAAAAATGCCTTTACTTTTAAGTTATTTTTTGTTTGTTTATTACAAATTTTGTGTTAGCAACTTGATAATAAGAAAGTGTTGCTGTCCATTTTCTTGACAATTTCTCAAATTTTTGATTTACTTGGTGTATATTTATGAACATAAATATTTTTGTCTTGTGCTGATTAACATCAACTCAACATCAGTTGAATATTGTGTCTGCTTTTCTTTTACAGAATGTGAGAACCAGCAGTATGTAAAATCAATAGAAAAGGAGAACCAAGTCATCAATGGTAAGACTAGTGGAATGGTATGTATTAAAATATGAAATGATGATCTTTATTAGGAACTATATGTGTATAGCATACCTGAGTGTTCCCTAAAAATTAAAGTTTTCAAGAATTAATTTTTTAACAACACTTTAAAAGCAGGAACATGGGTTTGTTAATGTTCATCCATAAAGAGACAAATTTGAGTCCACCATACAACAGGAAAAAAAGAAGAAAAACAACAAAATATTTATAAATAATGAAGGAGACCTCGCTTTGATTACTTTTAACTTACATTAAATACAAATTTATACTACATATTGATAAAAATAAATTTTTATTTTGGGGAGAGTGTTTGTTTATTTCCACAATAAAGTAAAGAGAAACATTTCTGTCTGTCAGTGATTGAGAAAAAAATAATTGTTTGTTTATAGCATCAAACAAGTCATGTTTGTCAAGAGAACTATTGCAGTTAAGAAGGAAGTGGGTTTTTACTTCAATATAACTGCTAGAGCATTTGTTTACACATACTTATCTATCCTTGTACCTGAAGTAGCCAACCTGATTATGTATACTACCGTATTTTCCGGCCTATAGGTCGATGCGGAGTATAAGTCGAATTGACCAATTTTGTAAATTTTACATCCTTCGTCCATATATAAGTCGATTTGGAGTATAAGACGAGGCCAGGTCAATAACTTGGCTTTGTATTTTATACTACCGGTAGTAACTTCCGGTTGCATGAATATTGATGGTATCGTCGTATGATATTCCATATTACCGGCAATATCCATTGCAACAAGAGCTATGCTCATTCCTTCCAGTTGAAAGTTTAAACCTACGGTAATTTATTTGAGAAACTTTGTCAAATACAATTACAGTACTTAATTCAGAGAACCATGCATTGGTACATACATGTGTCTAACTTATAAATACATGTATAATCTATTGCATGAAAAGAGTATCAACACCGTGTACTCACCAGCGAATCTTGTAGCATACATTGAATCCATAATACAAATATTTCCATCGAAAATATCCACACACGGATGTAAAATATTAAATAATTTTGTCACAGATCTCACCAGCGAATCTTGTAGCATACATTGAATCCATAATACAAATATTTCCATCAAAAATATCCACACACGGATGTAAAATATTAAATAACTTTGTCACAGATCATTATTTGACTGAATTCAATGAAAAGAAAATAACAAAAATTACGTAACGGGTGTACGTAACGAATGATGAATTAGTACTTGTTCGTATATTAAATAATGGAAGTTAAAGTGTATTCTTATAATAACTACATGTACGTCTCAGGATCTTGGTCTCTGAATTCAGTCATTGTAAATTTCAGCACTTTTTCCCACCCAAGCTGCTAGTCAAAGGCCTTTGAACTTGCCGCCCAGCTAGCTCAGCTATTGCATCATGTTCTTTTGATGTACTCTAATAAATACAGCAGGCAGAACTGGTTGTATTTTAACCTGTACTAAAGCAATGAAAACAATGCCCATGGCTAAATTCATTACATGTATTTAGATCTAGAGAAGGAAGTGGGCATCATTTATTGTTGTACTTAATCCCATTGATATTAAACACGAGTAGCGTAATTGATGCGGATTAATGATAAAGAACAATGGAGTACCGGCAATATGGTAACTAGTATCGGTAGCTAAAGCCAATATCAAGGTCGAAACAATTGCGGCAACTGGCTTTGATTGTTGTTGGAAACCAAATACAAATTTATCAACAACCGGTATAATCAAAGAGAGACACCGAAACGTCAGCTGGTTAAGAATGAATATAGGTGAAGTGTTGACATTACAATTTGCTTTAAACTGAATTGCGAAACTAAAAATCATGGATCACTGATGATCTATTAGTACTGGTAGTCCATCTATATATCTGATTTTAGTGTAGTTTAAACCTACGGTAATTTATTTGAGAAACTTTGTCAAATACAATTAGACACATATGATTTGGGGGATTCAGTAGAATGCATGATCTACATTATTTTATAAATAATCATAGAACGCTCGAGTTACTATGGATTACATCCCTTTGTAGAATCATTTGGATCAATAAAAAAAGCTATGCCGGTAATTGCACACGTGTGTCCAACATTATACTGTAAAATCAAATATTAATGGACCAGTTATTTCATATCTTTTTTTTTTTTTAGGAACAAACAATATGCTTTGAATTAGTACAGTACACTATAGAGTATAGACCGTAAGTGTGCTAAGCGGCCCGGTGAAGTTTTTACCGGTAATTGTTTTCTTTTATTTTATGTTTGAGAAATAAGAAAAAACACGCAGAATGCAAAATAAATAATGACAAAACTTACAAATATAAATGCAGTCATATTATTTTATGACAATTTATTGACATAGTAATTTAACATGAATTTGTACTTCTATGTGACCTGTTTTCGATTATGCCGATTATAGAGCAATATCAATAGCATACCGGATACTGTAATCCATATATAAGTCGATGCAATTTCAATGACAAAATCCATATATAAGTTGATTCGGAGTATAAGACGAAGACCAAATTTTCAAGTAAAAAAGTCTCGACTTATAGGCCGGAAAATACGGTACTTATTTTATATAATCGTGTATAAGCCTGTTTGTATATAAGCTGACCCCCAAACTGTTCAGGTATCAACACTAAAAAAGTGCATGACCCACATATAAGCTAACCAACAACTCCAAGACATCTCAAGATGCATGAAGTAAGTTCTACTTGCATTTAATAATTATTAAGTTTAATAATTATTAAGCAGGGGCCCTGAGTGGCCAAGTTGTCTAAAGTGCTCTCCGTTACAGATCACTGCCATCTCACCTCTGTCTGCATGGTTTTGAGTCTCAGATTTGGCCAATGTGGGTATGTGAAAAAGCTTGCCAGTAGCTTCTCGTGGGTCAGTGGTTCTTTTGGGGGTTTTCCTGGGTTCTTCCTCCACCATTAACACTGGCCACCATGTATAGCCTATTGTGTGCTGAAAAATGGTGATAAACCCTAAACATCAAAACTACATTTATTTAGGCAAACTTATATTTTAAAAAAATTATATGTATATTTATCTTGAGGTTGGCATGCATGATTATTGAAAAGAAATGGTATAAACGTGTTTGAAAAGTAATTTATTTAAATTTCTGTTTTCTTATTGTTTCTGCCGAATTTAGATGTGTATAATTTGATAGAACAATGACAAGAATTTACTGTAACACTACCTTTCCCTTTTGACTTGATTATTGTTTGTTTATGCATTATTGCATATGACATTCAATATCAGTACACCAGTAATTATTATTGTACTTTACCTTGAAATTGTAAATACATGTACCTAACTCATTAAAATGTAATCCCAATATGACTACACAATGAACATCAATACAGTTTGATTCAGTGCTCGCAGTTAGGCTAATAAACGTATTTAAATAATGGCGCCACCGCACGTACATTGTAGGTTTGATTATGCGCTGAATTAAGAACATCCCTTGGAGTCAAATCATGGGCACCATGCACTAAACTTGAAGGATATCTCCAAAATACAATATTGAAGTTTCAGAAATAGTTCTTCAAAAATTATGTTAATACTGTCAAAGCTGAGGAAAATAACTCCTCCCAATTTTTGGTGTCACTCCACTCTTACCTCCCAAATTCATAATATCTTCCGATTTTTGCAGAGAACTCCCAATTATTACATTATGTCTTCATTTTCATTTCTTCTAAACAAGAAAAGTCCTACATGTTCTGTTACATCTCCTGTGAATTATTGTTATGATGAAATAATTACTTTGCTACAAAGAATTCATTTCTTTACTAAATAGAATGTTAAGTTTTGAGACACGTCACAGGGAGATATGGTGATTCTTTTTGCAAATTTAACGTATTTTGGATCAGGATAATAGATCTATGTCGTGAAAACAAAACTTAAAAAATGACACAAAAAACCTCCCAATGTTAGGTTCCACTCTCTATTTTTTATTCAGTCTCCCTACTTGGCTTCTGAAAATTTCATGGGTATGCCTTACACCCTGTTTTACAAAAGTATGGTAATAATCATGCTAATATTATGGAATAAAAGGCAATTTTACATCAATTTAATGGTAAAGTATCCTGTCAAAATTCTCTTTTATCATAAGCCAGTTTCAGAGTTTAATTGATTAACTGGCCTGTACTGCTGTCGCAAAATGAAAAACAAATTCGTCGACTATCAACATAGGAGATGCAGAAACATCGAGCTTTCCACCATGTGGAAAGTTATGATGTTTGTTTAGCCAAAACAAAACTAAAATTGATTGACATTAGTCTTAGTTGATCTATATGAGAATTTTAGCCTTTATTATTACCAATTTTCATGAGCATGTAAATCATTCTGATTATGTGCCTTGTACAATTAAATGTGTACTTTTTAAATAAATATTATCTCAAGTTGTAGGATCTCATATATCATTGAAAATGAGTACCGTATATATTCACGTATATAAGCTCATTTGTGTATAAGCCAAACCCCCACAAACTAAAAGGTATAAACACCAAAAAGTATATTATCAGCGTATAAGCCGACCAGCCCACAACACCCAGACATCTCAGGCTGCATGAGGCAAGTTCTAAATGCATTCATTTAGGCAAACGTATATTTAAAAAATACATATATACTTATCTCGAAGTAGGCATGCATGATTAATAAAAGAAATGGTAAATACTTGTTTGAAAAGTTATTTAATTTTCTGTTTTCTTATTGTTTTTTGCCTATTTTAGATTTGTGTATAATTTGATTGAACAATGACAAGAATTTAGCAATCGCAAGTTTCTGTGACACTACCTCTCCCTTTTGACTCTAGTAGTATCGTTTGTTTATGCATTATTGCATTGGACATTTTATATCAGTGTACCGGTAATTATGTTTCAAGTTTGCTTTGAATTGTAAATACCTAACTCCTTTAAATGTAATCCCAATATGACAGAACAACGATATGGTTTGATTACGCGTTGAAATAAGTACATTCCTTAGAGTCAAATCATGGGCACCGATGCACTAAACTTAAATGGTATCTCCAAAATGCAATAATGGAGTTTCAAAGAAATGCTTCGAATGTGTGCTAAAACCGTAAAAGCCAAGTTGCAATTTGCATTCATGTAAGCGACCTTACACCATACCTGTAAACTTTCATGGGGTGAGGAATGAAAAAAATTTCAGCATTTTTGGGGTCTTTCCATGCCTACATCCTGATTTCATGATCTCTTTTGATTTTTGCAGAGAACTCATGAGTATTACATTGTCTTTGATTTCATTTCTTCTAAACAAGTCCTGCGTGTTCTGTTGTATAACTTGTAATATATTGTTGTGACGAAATAATTACTTTACTACAAAGAATTTGCTTCTTCACTAAATAAAATGTTAAGTTTAAAGATTATTCACATAAATTGAGCATTTGTTTTACCTCTACAATAAAACAAAAGTAAAAAAATAAACCAAAAAAAAACACAACAATAAAATTGTCCACATTTAATTTAAATCCTCAGAATGAACACTACTAATGCAGTAACTCCATATGCTATAGTGCCATAACCATGCAAGAAACTTACACAAGTGAAAACCTGGCATATTTATATATACAGTACCAATGTTAATTACATCATTAAATTAAAAGGAATGAAAAGTACATACCACATAGCAAATGTGTCCGCAAAAACTAATTCAGAATACACGCTTTATATTAAACAATACTAAATGCTTTACGATTCACAATAAGGGAATAAAGACGGATATAAAACAAAGGGAAAAATAGCTGCAAATGTACATTACCATGAGTTGCATATTTAGGTACTTTTAGATTCAGCACAATTGAGAATCCTTTTTTGTCAATCATTTGCTGGTGCTTGCATAAAACAATAGCGTAGAATGTGGTTTTTTTGAATTATGACTGAGGGCCTGTCTTTTTCTCAAAATAGTTGCATCGATAAGGATTAATTTTTAAAGTCGCGATGGCTTTCTTGCTTGTTAATTTAAGACTACTCTTTAGCTATTGTGCAAATTGGCAACAGCTGACCAGAATTTGAAAATAGAGCATGTCCTGGGGGAAAATAGGGTATGTCACAGGGAGAAATGGTGAGTCTTTTTGTGAATTTCACACATATTATACCAGGAAGATTGATCAATATTTAGTGAAAGCAAGTAGGGACTAACCGGAAATCAGCTCGGACATTCGCTTCGGCTGAATATCCGGTTTTTTGGTACTACTCAGAAGTTTTTGCCTCGGCAAATAATACGCGCACAAATGATTAAAGTAAAATAATTCAATAAATATCAAACTTTTTAAAAAAATGTTTTTTAATACATAATAATTTTAGTTAATAATAAAAAATTTCATCTTATAGCCGATATATACTGTATACGGTACACGAAAAGTTTAAACTTCACATACGATAATGAAACAAATGGTACACACCGGAGTTGCACCTACTACTCGGTTCGTGCCCGGATCTGGAAAATAGTACATCCAAATACTCGGATTCGGTACTCAGCAAAAATTATCTACTCAGTTAGGCTCTAAAAGCAAGGCTTTAAAAATGCAGTACACCCCAATTTTATAAAACTATGGTAATCATGCCAATATTATAGAATAAAATGGCAATAATTAAACATCAATGTACTGGTATAGTTGACAGTCAAAATTCCCTCTTAACACAAGTTTCTGGGTTTTAATGATTAACTGTCCTTTAGTGCTGTCACAAAACAAAAGACAAATTCACTATCAACATATGAGACGATTAAACATCAATCTTTACATTGTGTGGAAAGTTATGATGTTTGTGCTGCCAAAACACAAAACTAATATTGGTTGATGATAACCGTAGTTGATCTATGTGAGAATTTTATGCTAAATTATGCTGGTTCTGTTCCTTATATACATAAACGTGTGTACTTTAAAACAAATATTACATCAATTTGTTGGATCTCTTTTATCATTGAAAGTGAGTCGAAACAATAAATAAAGCAAAATCTGTAATAATATTTTTGGGAATAAATATGGATTTAAGTGATGCTATGTATGCTTTGCACTGTGTAAGTACTGTACAGCATGGTCTCCCCAGTAAATGCAACCTGCTCACGAATTTTGAAATCTGTATTTAACTTTAATTAATTTCATGTTGTATAAATAAGAAAATATGCACAGGCAAAATAAGGACAAAATCAATCTTAGTAATTTATAACAGTTTAGTAATTGCTCAGTCACAGAAAGCTGTTTTGTTTTACATGCCTATGTCAATATCTTTTTATTGCAGTTCTGGCATAGTGTTTTATAAATAACTGATTTCTGTTTTGCCATTTATTTTAGTTTCTAATAAACTGTTCAAGTTATGTGATTGGAATAAAGAAAGTTTGTATTCTTTAGTATTGGAGAAAGATCTTGAAGAAAAACAGGCAGAAATCATCCAGCTACAATCAGCAATATCAAAGCTAGATGAGGACACCAAATTCTTTCATAGGCAGTTCAAACAGAACAGAGAAAATTGTGAAAGGTATTGGTGATTATTTAATAAGTGAGTCAGTTCTCACTCAGACCACTTGTTACCACAGTGCTAAAATCTTGCAAAGTTTTACTTATTACAGTATGCATACAATATAAATTTGAAAGGCACTTTTTAAAAATATACAGAACAAGTCAAAATTTGCATCAATTTACAGATATTAGCACTATGGCAACAAATGGTACATGGCAAAAATGGGTCTTTTGACAGTAGACATGGCAGAGAAGATCAAGTTCATATAATCCAAGATAAGAAATAGTTTATTGCAGTGAATTTTCAGAATGCATGTAAGAACTGTTATAATGTTGGTTAATCTTTCTAAAGGAATTGTGGACCAGTGTTGTACATCCCATGTATCAAAATTGTAAATTTTTGAGTAAAATAATTTAGATCAATGCAGATTGCAAATTTTTATTAGTGTCATTTTCATTTTTTGCTTAGAAAAGATTCAAAAAGGGAGCAAAGAGTTTTGATGTTTTACCTGTTTTTTTAAATACCCAGCAATCTCCCCTCAACTGGGAACATTAAAGTCTAAATTGGGAAAATGTATACACTTTATATGCCTACCATAAAGTGGAGTGCATCAGGTTATATCTGTTTGTTTTTTCTAATTTTGTACCTACACAGTGACTTGAATACTCCGCTATGTACTGATACCATGAAAAGGTCAAATGTCAGGGTCACTGTGAAGGATGATACATGATTCCACACAATAATATTAGTTTTATATCACAGACCTGTTCAAAACTGTATTAGTCCTGCATATTATGTCTCTACACAGATCAGGACTAAACTTTGTAGATACCTTAAACTTGGGTATGAAAGAAGTATACTGATTTTGATGTCTAAAGGTCATTAGCAAATGACACTGTGACAGAAAGAAGAAAATGTTTTTTCACATACTATTTTTAGTTCTACTTCATATTTCTTGACCAACGTTTCTGAAAAGTTTGCACTTTTTTTGTAAATAGGTCATGCTGATTTTTGGGAAACGAAATGCAAAATGACGAGATTACATTGGCTAAATTGAAAATGGGTTTTCGCAGCTTAGTATGCAACTGATTACATTGTATGGAAATGTGAATGGGATGCTTTTTTTATGATGAACAGTGACTGTGAAGCTGTACTGTGGCTTCAAAGCTTGAAACAGCGTTTCTTTAGAATAATATATTACTAATTAATGGTTCTGTTAAGAAACAAATTTTGCAAAGAAAAGGTAATGTAGTTTAAATAAAATTGATACATACATGAAGAAATGAATTATATAAAAATCCTAAGTTACAATACAATACAATCCATTTAATCAAAGATGTCTTATATATTTATCTAATTGGATTGGGTCATTCATACATCACTAACAGCCACTGTCATATTCATTTACATATTTACCTGGAAATAATCTAAACAAATTCATTTACACGTGTACATGTTGTAGCCTTAATAAAAACAAAATAAGAAAAGAATGGTATCTATACAATAAGTTAAGTCTGAGACTGCATACCTTGCATACCTTGATGAAAGGTCAAGGTCACTGAGACCTATTGATCAATAAGCACTGGCGTCAACCATGTCTTTCTGGCATTTTCACAGAGGACCATTAAACACTAAGCGGGGATATAATGTACTGGTCATGGTACTCTTATTTAGATTGGGTATTTTCTTTGATGAGGCAAGATAACAAAAGTCAGAATATGTGTTTTTTCATCTGTGTTACTGTAAAACTGATAATTTATGTGGCTTTACATTTCTGAGGTAATTTTTGTTTGTTTGATCAGGCATTCGTTTGTTGTTGCACTTCTTTAAAATGTTAAATTTTGATAGGTTTGAAACAAAAGTCAAACAGGATTCAGTGGAAAATAAAACTTCAATTGATATTTTAAAACTATGATACTTTCTTTTAATAAGCTCAACCCATTCAAGTGTTGCTGCATTCCAACAATTCAAATTACTTTATGTTAAGAGGCACTGTAACAAAACAAAAGGTTTATTGCTTTAACTGAGGCATTTGTAGCCCAATCTCCAGTAGCTTTGGAAGGATGGAGTATTTGCTATTATAATTGTTGTGGCTGCATTTTACCCCAAAATAAGAAAATAATTTGACTATCATAATTGGTTATATGATACATGTCCTAAATCTCATCAACTTTAGATTTTAAAATCTTTCAAATGCACATGTCAAAAGTGAATCTTTTGTTTCTGAATAGACTTTGTGGAGTCATTTCTCAGTGGAATTTGATCAAATCATCGGTGGGCAAGAAATGAAAAGAACAGAAAACAAAATGTTAAAGGCTTAGGTTATAGATGTGAACATATGTGGAAAAGAACTTTGTAACTTTACAGGTTTTTGTCTTCCAAGAGATGTTAATCACAGTAAAAAAATTAGTAACATATACTTTATAGGTTCAAATAATCCTCTAGAAACCAATACATACAGTAGTTTTCAGAACTATGTACCTGTATAATCTTCTAATATCCCTGAAAAAAGATGGCAGATAATTCTTGATAGTGAAACCCGATTTCAAAGACATTCAGTTTCTGTTTAAGAAATCATTTTTTAAAACTATCTCCTTATCCTCATGTTTGACCATCAGTATTTTGAACCCTGGGATTCATGAGATTTGTTCAAAATGAAAATGTAAAAAATATAAATTACAAATGAAATTAATGAATATGTTTGGAGGCAACTTTACACATACAGTCGTAGCAGGAAGTCATATAGGAAGTAATGACTCTTAGGCCATTTTCCCTGGGGTTTGGCTGTAAGGATATATACATATAAATAAAAGCGGAAATTTCCTGTTAAGCTTTGAAAGTAGCTCTAGTATTTACTTTATATGCTACATTCTTGTTTTTATTTTTTTTCAAGACTTGTAACCTTAGTCTTCAATGTCAAATTGAATATGTTTGATATCAGCATTTTAAAGAGTTATCCTCATTGTTTTTATGAATGACCATTTGATCTTCATGCTTTCATCAAATTAATAGCTCAAGAGCTGTTTGAGATGTCTTCATGAAACTTGACATACATGTACATCATGACAAGAGTTTGCATACCTGTCAACCTCCAGAACAATTTTGGGGTGTGTTTGAGACCCAGACAGTGTTATGAGTTACCAGAGAGAGGGAGGGGGGTAATGAATGTTGCCTGTCAGCCAAATGATAATGTACAATTTGAGAATAAAGTACCTACTTGTAATGTTACCTTTGAAGTATTTAATACACTTTAAAACAAAAAACTAGTGGGTGGACTCAGCATTGTTCAGTATCACCATATGTACACACACACTTGTATAGCATATAAGCACAACAAGAAATAGATTATATTAAACAAATACACAAAATTTCTGTCTTTAAAGTCCATTAGGCTGTGAAATGCAGTCTTCACTCTTGGTAAATGCAGTATTTGCAGCTTTCAGCAGTTTAGTCGGAGGTGATCAGAGTTCATCTTTGCTTATGTCAGAGAGTCAATGGTACTTATGAGTTGGTCACATGTCTTCAAAGATCTAGCTGAATTTTTCTCAGCATAGAAAATGATCTTTCTGCATATATGCATTACTGTGATGGAGTGTCAGATCTGAAATGGCCACACTAGTTAGAATGTTTAAACATATTATTTACTTTTGGGATTGAGCTTTGCATTTGGACATTAATTGTTCTGATACTGGGTGGTGTTACTGTACTAATTGATGTCATACACTCGAGATAAACTGAATGTTGGTATGGTGTTTATATTCTGTGCTGGAATTAAAATTCTACCCCTTGCTTATGAGCTTCATAAATTCTAACTCTATCAACCATCAGTTCTAAGAATTTAGTTTTTGATGGGATTTGCTTGCGTCACCAGTGTTTCATCCTTCCAGCTGTGTTTTGACATTTTGTATGAAAAAAACATGGATCAGACTTACTGTACTGATTGATGTCATACACTCGAAAATAACTAAATGTTGATATGGTGTTTATAGTCTGTGCTAGAAATAAAATGCTCCCCCTTTATTCTGTGCTTCACAAAATCTAACCCTATCAAATATGAGTTCAAAGAATTTAGTTTTGCTGGGATTTGCTTGCTTCACCAATAGTTTATCCTTCCAGCTGTGTTTTGAAATTTTACATAAAAAAATGGATCAGAGTTCCATACTTACTTCAGGTACAAAATAATTGAATTTTGCTTGTCTTATATGGGTCTTTTATAGGTTTTCCTTGTCTTATATGGGTTAAAAACTGCCTTCAAAGAAACCTTACTGATGATAACAAACTAGCCAGTAATCTTTAATAAAGATGGTACCTGACAATAAACAGTATCAGTCAAGGCAGTGAAGAATTATAACATTTTTCATCAATGTTGACACATTGATTTCATAACTTCAAGTGAATTGGGTTGTTCAACTTTTTGTTCTTTACCTGTGCAAATTAGCCTAATAGGCTCTCCTACAGCATTAAGTGCCAAAACATTATCCTAGCTATTGTCAGTTAGGTAATCTGCACAAAGGGTGGCTGTTTATCTGTGATTGCTTTACTTTACAATGACCACTATAACAATTTGCTGCATCAACTGCCCTGAGTTGATAGTATTCCATGAGCATAAAGCATGACTGCTGCTATAAACAGGTATGCTATGATGGTCTTGAGAAAGGTCTCTTTTTTTCCCTAAAATTACTGAAAATGAGTTGTTTTACAACATTTACAATTTAACAGTTTAGGATTAAAAATCATATTTATTGCACAATATCTCATACTTTGGCAGGTACGATTTTGTGTCCAACATAGACATATCTCCCCATGTTTTGAAGTTGTTTTGAAACTTTATAGTTTGCTTGGTGGGTAGGCATGTGCATTGGGTGGAGCTGGAAAAATATTCAGTAAGCACTCACTGACAGATCTAATTATTATTAAGTTTGTAATTTGTTTTGTTCAGATGTACTGAAAGTTTGAAGAATTAGATCAGTTTTACAGTTTTTCTATATTCAAAGCGCTTCAAGATCCATAAGCATCAGGGAAAGTGATATTGATAATCTCGAGTCAAGATTTTTATTTGTTAAAGGATAAAATTATATTTAGACTTGTATGAATGTTAGTACCAGCAGTGGAAAATTGTCTTAAAAGAATTCAAAGTGTGTATTACACAAGTGCACACTGTTATGACTCTATGATCTTAAACTAAGTAACAAGAAAAAAGTTTTGCAAAATTCAACAAATAATTATTTTCTCTCCAAGAATACAACATAACAATTTAAAAGAACTTACACTGTCGAGAAATTAAATCTGAAATAATCCTAAAATTTCTATCACAAGTCTCAAAAGTATAGTATATTCCGAATGAATTCTGGTGATGTTCTGAATTAATTCCAATGTTGAATTTAGAAGTACAAATAGCCTGTAGTAGTGTTGATGTGCTAACAGTTTTACTGTATCACAGTAATATAATCCAAATGCCTCTAAATGAATTCATAATCCAAAAATATTGATTTAGTCCAAAAGTATTATTAAGCACTTTGTAATTCCAGCGCATCATTTTAATAAATAAATAAATTCTCAAATATTAACTGAATATTTAAAATTGATTCCTTTAAAGACGGATGTTAAGATAGGAATGAAGAATATCTGTTTTCTTCTCCCTTGTATAGGAAACTAATATACAACAACAGATTCTGAACCAGGATGAGGGACATTTTCCGCATCAAGTTCATAAACAAGATCTTTTCTTGAAACTTTAAAAGGCCACATAAACATATTTACCTTTAATTAATAATGATCTTAATATATATTATCAAATCATTGACAAGAATTAGCTATGTAATATGTAGTTTATAAAAAAGATAATAGGTAAGGCCAACTCCTACCCTCAGTTATGGACTAAAGTAAATCAAAACAAAGATTAAATATAAATATACAAAACCGCACTCTTACAAAAACATAATGACACCATGTATCTAGTATTTCTATGATGAAACTCATTACAGTAAAGATGATAAAAATATTCTCTATTGCTTTTGCCATGTAAGCCTAAAGCAGACAAGGACTCTACTGCAAGAACATGAACAGGTCCTACAGAAGAAATTGCAGACAGTCTATGAGCACAGGCATCTTGAAAGGTAATACAATGGTTTGTCACTGTAAACCACCTTACTTAATATTGTAACCTTTCTTTGAATTTGGGTGTAATTATGAATCTCCTTATATTGATTAATTTTAGTTCTGTCATTGTTACTTTACTGCACTTTAGCTCTTGGTTGATGATAATCAGTTACTTTTATAATATGGTTACAAAACATTAAATAACGTATTTTTCTATATAAAAAATATGTTAATGGGTTAATGATATCACATATTCTTATCTTCTCCTTCATCTTGTCCAAAGTTACTAGTCAAACGTATATATAATCTAATGATGAGATTCTTTATTGTATTCAGATCAAGATTTACCAGTATAGGCCATTTCAGCTTCATAAACTTTGTCTCAGGCATACTGACAGATATAGTGAACTGCCAAAGCAATTACTTGTGAATACTCATTTGAAAACTATCAATAGAAATAAATCAGTTTAAATTGTCAAGCAATACACTAGCTTCTCTATGATATATAAGAAGAAAGAATATGAAAAAAAATAAGCAATTCATTTGAATTGAATTGATTGAATATATATTTTCTGTGATTATAGTTTTTCTTTCTTTGAGGCCTTTACAGCAAAACCATCACTTGCCATGATATTCAAGGCAGAAATATGCGCTGTAAAGATAATCAAGAAAAGTAATGCTTAAATTGGTACTTGTAAATTAGATTTACCACACAACTATTTATGGCTAGAAAAAGCATTATAAATTAAATTTACATGTGTTGTTTTTTGTTTTGATTCTACACAGATCTGAGAGAGAAGGAATTTTGCAGCATTACAGAAACATATGGCAAGATTATGAGGCAAAGTACAAATCTTTACCTCTGGCCAGAAAACTTCTGATCTTGCAGGATCAGGCTAGAGAGAAAGAACTAAACCTGAAAGCTCAGAAAGAGAAGCTTGGTCAGCTGAAAGATCAATTTAGCAGTCTTAAAGGTACCATATAAATTTGCTTATGTTTGTTTCAGTTACAGATATATTATAATCTAAACACTGCTATGCCATTGCATACTGTGCCAACAGATCAGGGTTTATTTAGCTTGTGCAGATGAATAGACCTACCAAACTGCATAGACCCAGATCTGCCAGCACATAATAATAATAATAATAATAATAATAATAATAATAATAATAATAATAATAATAATAATGATAATAATAATATCTTTATTTAGAGAAGGTAACTCAATTAGTTACAGAACTAATCTACCTTGAGGCCTTCTATATGTTATGTACAATATATACAATACATACAACATGATGTGAAGAGTATGGCTTGACACAGAATAATTAATTTTACATTTCATAGTATCAAGCCTGGAACACTTGCACAGACGTCTGTAAAAACATATACATATATAAAACATAAAATATCATTCTGCATTGAAAATTCAGCTTTGAAAATGATGCAAAATTACAGAAAAGCAGGCATTATTTTTTCGGGTACTAGCACTGTTCAATTTTGATGTTAGCAGCTGGGTCTCTGCAGTTTTTTGTTGGATTGGACTTGAAAATGAGTATATATATATTGCATACTAACACATATGTGAATGTATTGTACAATCTGCTTGGTCAAATATTAAAATTTGCAAATATAATCAATCCATGATAAATTTCCAGAAAATTTTGTTGTGATATAGTGCCATAGTGAATAATATTTACTATATAATTCCTCTGCATTAATAAATGTCAGATTTAATTTGCTCACAACAGGGTCCAAAAACGTAGACCACACTATAAGCAAGGGTGCAAGTTACCAAAGGACCTCTAAAAAATAAAGAAAGGATGGGGTGTCCTCCCAGTTAGTTAGAGTTGAAGAAGAAATGGGGGTTAGGGACACTGTTGTCTGAATACTTTTCTTATAATTGTCCTGGAAATAATTGTCAATCAACAGCTTTTCCTGATAAAACTGCTCTCTTTTTTGGTATAAACTACCTTTACTTTAAGATAACCATTCTCTAGAAGATTGTGAAAAACATTCCAAGAGGTTTCATGCACATCATGTACATATGTGCCTCATTGCTCATCTGCAAAACATTGTTTATTATGTCACTGCTTTCTGCATAACAAAACCTGAGCTTCCTTTTTAAAATAAAATATTAATGTCATGATTTGATTGCAAGTAATAGTGAAATTTGTGTTCATTCAAACCTTGAAATCTCAAGATAGGAATTTTAAATTCACTACAAAATTTGGAACTTATATTTTTTATAATGAGCTGTATCTATCCAAAAAAAAATTGTATTGACAAAATAATCAATTTGCTTGGTTTCAAGTGTACAAATAATTACATCTTCAACTTACATAATTTTCTTATATACCAACAGTTTGGAGAACTATCCTAAACAATTCAGTACACCAAAAATCAAAGGACAGAAAGTAAATGTAAGTTGTATGGCCTGATGTATATAAGAATTGGATGGTATGACACATTTTAGAGAATCATAACAGCAATCCTTCTATGATTGTAAGTTTTTAATGAAATTCAGTTTTACCCTATTAGTTCCTTTATCCTTAGAACTTAATAATACATGTAAATGGTTTCCACTGTATTTTATTACATTTTGGATTTATATAATTTTCTATTTAGATGCTGAAGAACTTGCAGACCTTCACATTTTCATTATTAAGCTGTATCCTGTATGTATCATTAATATCAATATTTGTATGGCAGTACAAATTAAATCATATTGTTAATACCATATTGCATTATGTACAGAGAATGTGGGAATATGATTATGTTCTCAACTTATATATGCATATCAAGATGAATTTTGTAATATTATGGATATTCACATTTGCGCACTGAAAAATTACTAAATTTTTTGTTTAGTTTTTTTCCCTCAATATACATCAAAGAGCAGTTTGTTTTGACAAAAAATACAAATTTTTACTGTTCAGTGAAAAGAATTTAAAAGTACTAGTAAATGGGACAAAAGCTAATTGTTAGTTTTAAAAATGAAAACCAGCACATTTAATGTAATGCAATAAATATATATTATTATAACATCTTTAATGTGTCATGTACCATATTATAATATTGGCTACTGTTAGGCCAGAAAGTCAGCCCCACTCATATACTCAGGTCAATCCATTTTTCTGTCTCTACAGCCCTCCTCCTAGTAGAAAAAACAAGCTGACCGAATCTCTCTTTTTGGAGAAGTTTCCAAATCTTCTGGAGTATGGAAATTCGATAGGTGGCAACCTAATTACTCTTGGAGATTTCAGCTTTCACTTTGACTGTCCTAGAAACCCATACATGTCAAAACTCCTAGATTCCATTTATGTTTTCAATCTTAAACAGTCAGTTAACCAACCCACCCATAAACTTGGTCACATTTTAGACTGGTTTCATTATAGACCTGATGATAATATTCTGCAATCCACCCTTGCATCCCACGTACTTGCATCAGATCACCTCTGCATTATATGCCATCTCGACATATCAGTCCCTAACCCTCCACCTTTATTTGCTACTAAGAGAAACCTCCATATGATAAATAGAACCAAATTCATGCATGACATCCAAGAAAACCTACCCCTACGAAATGATCATGAATAATTCATGAACTGGCATGAACTGTTCTTGAATGGTTCATGAACCTGGTTCATGAATCATCCATTAAAGTTCATCAAAAGGTTCATGAACCATTCATGAACGCGCATGAACTGAAAATAGTCAGTTCATGAAAGGATGAGTTCATGAACGTTCATGAACCAATGCATCACAACTGTTCTTGAACAGTTCATGAACGTTCATGAACCAATACATCACAACTGTTCTTGAACAGTTCATGAATATTCATGAACTGTTAATAAAAGTCAAATTGGTTCATCATCATTCATGAACATATTCATGAACTATGATGAACAAATTTTCTCTTGAATGGTTCATGTCTTCATAAACAATTCCTATTTACAAATAGTTGATTATTTGACAAACTCACAGACAACTATTTCATCCTGAATCATCACCTAAAATGTGGGGGTTATAAAACAGTATAAATAAAATGCAATATATTATCTAACAAAACAGTATTTAATTCCAAAAAAATTTCTAATGTTTAACAAAAAACATGTATTGTAAATTGGCAAGCTATATTCTTTTTTAAATATTTGGATCTTTAACATTTCTGCAGGATTCACTATTTAATGTCTCTTCCACCTTGCCCATAGAACCATCCAGTTTTCAAATTTTCCTCCATAGCTCACAAACTTCATCCTCTAATAATTTTACTTTTCTGCTGTCTGATCTGAAGATAAAGCTAGTTAATTACACATAACCTATGAGTAACTTTTGTCTTGAGCTTTTACTAGCACATTATTTTTGTACACCACTTTAATTACTGGAATAATTATGATCCAACTCAAAACTATTTCATCCCTTACACTAAGTCTTAACACAACATTTGAGCATTTATATTTGAAAATTTTGTCACTGTTAGTTTTAATATTTTAACTGAAGTTGGAGTCATGTTTTAATCAATAGAATATGACAGATTGTATTGACAACATCGTTACACTAAATATCCTTATATTATTTCATGCTTTCAAAGCTTTTTGCCATTTTCTATTGATAAAACGTCAGACTTGTGTCACATAGGACAGGTCCTTAGTATGCATCCACTCCAACTTCACATGTTGCTTATATATGCTTCCGGTTTCATCCCGTTGTCATTATTGTGTATAATTTGACACATTAACTATTTAGTTTTCCTGTTTTAAAATACCAAATTACATCAGATCATAGAAATAGTAATGTCAGGGAAAATAAATGATATCGATAACGGGTCTAGTATCGAGATCGAAAGGAAAAGGGGGTGGGGTGTTTAGTGATTTTCAAACTTCAATGAGCACGTTTAAATTAGGTCTGAATAAAATCATGTATCATTAGTTTGGTTAAAACTAATATGACATAAAAGCCAATACAATATATATTTATATAACTTTCACTGAAATAAACACAAAAGACCAAGAAAAAAATTACTCACCATAATTTTAACGATCCTAGCTGGGTACGCTTTCCCGCCTAATTTTGCTCTCACCGAATCATTTCCTTCATAATCGCTTTTCAGCACTTCTACTTATTTAAGAAAATGTTTTTGAAAATATTCTCATCTATCCATTCCATGGGAATCCATGGTGTTTTGTTTGAGGTTTTAACATGTTAGAGTCGACGGCATGCTTTTTTGTTAGTGGGGAAAAGTCGGCTCAGCAGCTGAAATCTCGCGCATTTATTAATCAATCACATCATTTCTTCTTTCATAATGATCAAATTAGGACAATCGTTGTTTACATAGTTCGGTTTTTATGGCACATTGGCAACCAGCGACTAAGTTATGCAGTTTATGACAGTAATGGCTAAAAACATTAAAACAAAGTCATTAAAAGCTTTTAAAGCAAATACATTTTGTTCATGCTGGCCAGAAAATATTTTCCCATATTAATACAGAACTATTGAGGTTAAGAACACAATTACGAACATTTTATCATATCATTTAAAAATGAAAAAAATATTTACATTTATTTATATTCAATAATATTGTGAGAAGTTTGTATCATGAATTTTCATGAACATTTTATGAATATAATTATATAGAAATTTTATATACATTTTTTAATAATTTCTTGCTGGTGAATCAAAGTACTTAAATTGTTCATCAGCCAAATTTTTCAGGACTTCAAAGATGCTAAAATAGTTCATAAAATTTCATCAGTGTGTTCATGAACTTCAAGTATGTGATTCATCAAAGTTCTTGAAGTGTTCATGAACTTAGTTTGTGAACGTTCATGAATATTTGTTCATAAACTAAAATGATGAACTGATCATGAACACTTCAAGAACTTTCATGAACATTCATGAACAGGTCATGATTGTTCATGAAGTCATGAATTTGTTTCGTAGGGGTAACAACTTACTTACATCCTACAGCAGAACAATTCAAAAACTGCCTGCGTTTATTGCTTGAAAAAAATTCCCCAGCCACCAAATGCAGAGCATCAATAAAAAATGTGTTCTCCATGGTATAGCAGTGTTAGGGACCAGCTTCGCACTGCTAAATGACATCGCCGAAAAGCAAAGAGGCTTTGGTTTTCCACCAGACTCACTATCATAAACAAATCTATGAAGCCGCTAAGAAGAACATCAGAAACATAGTCCATTTAGCAAAATTATCCTACTACATTACTAAGATCATGGAGAGTTTCAGCTGCAAAGAGCTCTTCGAGAAAACTAACAAACTAATGTCAAGAAAAAAATTTACACCACTTCCAACAACCTTCTCTCCAGTAGACCTTCCGGACCAATGCGCAAATTTCTTCCGTGACAAAGTTCAAACTATTAGAGATTCACTTGTCAACACAAGTTCAATTGATTCGTCACCATACAGTTATGATACAGAATTTCAGCGAAAACCATTAGGAGCATTTGAACCTGTCTCTGTTGATATAGTACGGATAATCGTGATGAAAGTGCACCAAAGTCTTGTGAACTTGATCCAATTCCGACATCACTGCTGCTTGAGTGCTTAGATCCAATATTGCCTTCACTAACTGATGTTATTAATATCTCTCTCTCTACATGGGGAATTCCCATCATTTTTCAAAACTGCCATCGTATAGCCTCTGCTGAGAAACCAACACTTGCCCATAACGATTTAAAGAACTACCGCCCAGTTTCTAATCTCCCATTCATATAAAAAATCTTAGAAAAAGTTATTCTAACCCAACTTGTCATTTGAATTCAAACAGTCTTTTTAGCAATGTACAGTCTGCATATTGCCCTTGCCACAGTACTGTAACTACTCTTCTGAAAGTATTTAACATTCTCTCTGCTTGGGATAGTGGAAAGATTACAGTCCTCACCCTCCTTGATTTGTCTGCAGCATTTGACACAATAGACCATGATATATTACTTCACTGTCTCCAGCATGTATTTGGCATTCAGAATATAGCCTTACAGTGGTTCAGGTCATACTTAGTGAACGGGACACAAATTTTATCTGCAAATGGAATACATTCCAGCTCAGTTGATATATGTTGTGGTGTTCCACAGGGATCTGTTCTTGGACCTGTTCTCTTCATTCCGTACAGTCAGCTGCTCTCAAGTGTCATAGATCATCACCCAGTATCTCACCAGTTGTATGCTGATGACACCAAAATATAGAAGTGTAGCCGCCCAACTGAAGTTGATGCTACCATCCATGGAGTAGAGAGGTGCATTTCTGATGTGAAATCATGGATGACATGTAACAAGCTGCAGATGAATGATGATAAAACTGAGGCTATTCTGATCACAACACAAAGACTTTCTCATTCACATCCTTTACCTTAGACAATAAATATCAGCAACACCAACATTAAATTCTCACAGTCAGTACAGAACCTAGCCGTTACTCTAGACAGTACTCTAGCATTGCACCAACATGTCATGAACATATGCGAGTCTGCATATCTTGAACTGAGACACATCAGTTCCATTCACAAATATCTTTCAGTTGATGCCACTAAAACACTTGTGTGTTCATTAGTACTTTTAAGACTGGACTATTGTAACTTAATTCTGTCTGGTTCATAACAATATCTACTCCAGAAACTTAAAAAAGTTCAAAACACAGCTGCTTGGATCATTTTTAGATTACCTTGATCAGAGCACACCTCATCACTGCTCTTTACCCTATACTGGCTATCCATTCGATACAGAATCAAACACAATTTTTTTTCACTGTGCTATGTTTCAATGACAGACTCCAGTCCAACACCAATGTGTATACACCAGCAAGATACTTATGGTCATCTTCTGACAATCGTATACTCGTTGTTCCCGCTATGAAAACAAAGTCATATGGACAACATTCTTTTGCATACCAGGGCCCGGCAATGTGGAATGAATTGCCCATTGAAATTAGACACATAGACACAGTGGTCCCTTTTAAGAGTGCTTTTAAAACTCAGCCTCTTTGACTGCAGGAACAAACTTAGAGACCTAATAATGTTTTGTATCTTTTTTTTTCAGCATGCTTTTATCTTTTCCAATTTTATTGTTTTTGTTATTTGTTTTTCTGTAGTGTATTCATTATTATTATAGATGTTGTAAAGCACTTAGAGCTTCTAAAGATTAGGTGCTATACAAAGTCCTCATTATTATTGTTATTATTATATACTGATATGGCTGTATCAGTACAGGTATGGGGCTGATTTATTGGCCTAGGCTGCTATATACAGCTCTGGTAGTCTAAAATAATTTATTATGGTCATTTGTATGAGGCACAAACAAGAGTAAATATTTATTTCAGGAAAAACTTGTGATAAATGAAGTAAAAAATGGGAATAATGTCATGAATTTTGAGGCCTTAAATTTAAAAAGGAAACTTTTGAGGATGTGCAGCATATTTAGGTTTATCATACACATGCCTTTATTTGTATAGGTTGTAGTTCAGAAGTTTTTGTTTATATAAACACTTTCAAAAGTGTGTGGTTGAAGAAAACGGAACAGTTGGAACATCTGTTAATGACAGAATTTGATATGTATTAAGTGGGGAAGAGTTGGCATGGCTAGACTGTTTTAATTGTTCAAGTAATATAAATTTTCAGTAGTTCCATTATATTTAGGACCTTCACGTAAAAGAGATTGCCCACGAAAAGAGGCTATGTCATCTCATGTCAGTGTAGAACACTTTTATTGTATTTTCTTCTGTACATCTGGGTATATTTTCTATAACAGTACCTTTTCATGACAGAATGAGTGGCTTTATAAGAGGGAAAATACTGATTTTAGAGTTGATAGTACAAAAGAATTAAATTGGCAAAATCTTACTTTAATATAAATCACTTCGCAGATAGACCTATAAAAGAGTTCTTTAGATGAATGAATATGTGTTGATACATTAGCACATTCTTTGATGAAAGCCTTAAAGATTCCACCTCAAAAGTTTACCATGTCATTTACCTTGAACCTATAACAATAACAATTATCTTATTAAATTAATTTTTGGTATAGAGAAATTTGTTTGCTGGAGCTCTGCAGATACTGAGCTTTAGGTTAAGTTAAAATGATGAGCAATACTAATTATCTTCAATTATTTGTACACAAAGGAAAATAAGTACTTGTCCATTTAAAAACTGGTTTCTCCTTAACTTGAGGACAATCAGAGCCACACTGAAGACTGAATCTAATACAGTCTTGGAGGAAGTAAGGAAAGTGGAAAGGAAGAAAGAAAATGTACAGTGTCTGATTAAGGAATTGATGAAGAGGAAACAAGCACAGGAGCAGAGAGTACAACCTTATCAGGGGAGTATTGCATCAGTGAACTCCATACATTGACTTTTTGTTAATTCTGGTTTGAACTCAAGATTATTTTGAAATCGGGTGTGTTGATATTGTTATGGAGACATTAACCAAAACAATTTTAAAAATCCTTGGATTTTTATTGTTAAAACATTTCATTATGATGTTTTTGCAGCTGTTGTTTATGTGGTTATTATTGATGTTGATACTTATGAGTGTCAATTACAGATAACATGGATAATAAAATAAGAACTTTAATTTAAATTTATATTTCTTCAGATTGTATTGAATCCAAAATTCTGTTTTTACAAAAGATGATGGGGAGGATGAAAGTTTTTTAATAATGAGTAAGTATTTTGAGTAGTGACCATGTTTCATTCTTGTAAGGATTAAATTGTTTGAATAATCATATTTAAAAGTAAATACTATGATGCTGTTTTGATGATAGTGGTATTTTAAGTGTTATTGTAATGAAATGTACAGGTGTTGCATAGTGATGACACAGTGAAGAATTCTGAAGTTGATGTTGAAGTAGAACAGCGAATGGAGTCTGATCAGGAACTAATATCTTTCAACTTTGTTTGTTCACCAATAATCAAGTAAGATATATGTTTACATTTTTTTTGTTCTCATGTGTGCTAGGAAGTGAATGTTTATTGTTTCCTACTTACAGTGTCCATTTATGATGAAAATTGCCAGATAAAATAACAAAGTATGTTAAGTGACAATTTCTGCTGGCATCATTTCTAACAGATCAGGTATTCACAGATTTTAAAAGATATTTCCTGAAATTATTATATTTCTGTTGGACTTCAAATATAATTTTGAGTTGAATTATTCATGGCAAAAATTTGTAAATACAGATGTGTGCTGTTCATTTAGGTAATTGGTGAACAATAGTAATAATGGTGAAAGGTCCATGATTAAAGCAGAAATGTTAAGAAATAGACATGTATAACATTTTAGATTCATTATATATTGCATAGTATTTGCATTCCTGTCTCTCCATGCATCCAATACAGTTTTGTTTCTGCTATGTAGCTGTAAATATTTTTATCATAAAACTTGTTATACTATTATTACTAGCATGTTTGAAAGAATGCTCACATCACATTCAGGGGTCCAGTTTTTAAGGTCAGCATCACAAGCCATTATCATAAGTATTCGGTGACACGCTAGTTTCTGTTCTATGATTTTAAAACCATTTTGAGCTGAAAAGATTGAATTTTGTATACTTTTGTATCATTAATTTAATGTGTGGCACATTTTACATTCAGGGTTCAAACTTCAAGGTCAGGGTTACAGGTCATTGTTATTAATGTTCTGTTATGCTCATTTCAATTCTATCACTTGAATGATGTTTGGCATACTTTTTATATTTATTTGTCATCACAAGAGGGTAACTCAGGTGCTGCATTTGAGTTCTGTTTTCAAGGTCAAGGTCAAAATCAGCATTTAGATTTTATTTGTCTCTGCTATATAACTAAAGGTTGATTAAGATTGATTGATTTGCACTTAAGCAAACCCTCGTAAACATCGTTCTCAACAAGACAATGTTCTACTTATGATAATGAAGGCCATTATCAAGGTTATGGTCATTAATAAATATTACTAATTTGTTTTTCTTTTATCAATAGTATTCTAATGCATGTTGAGATAAAGGATTTGAACTCCATTATTTTATGCATCACTGCAAGACAATGTGTATCATATTATTAAAATAATCTGATTATTTTTACATATTGCTCTCTAACTCTACATGCATTTTAGATAAAAGTATGATTTATTGGTGGTGGGACATGAAGAAAAAAACAACAACAATACAACATCAATCCAAAAGAACAAAAGTTTTCATTGCTTTTTATTTGAAATGATGACAAATTATATGTGTCACATGATCGCATTTTTCAATAAATCTTAAGAAGATTATATTGTTTTAAGCATATGATACATTTGGATACTTATGCAGTGAAACCTATTATGAGAGACAGGTGGTCTCTCATAGAAGGTTTTTACAAAAAGACCGATTTCCATTGTCCAGTTTCAGAACAATTTCAAGAAAAAAGACCCACAATCACTGTACATACATACATATATTCTATTCTTTTTTATTAGTTCTTGCTAAAATATTGCATGCATTCATCGAAAAACAAAATTATATAGCAATAAAGATATACTTTTATCATTAAACATAAAATCAAATTTACATTTGAAGATCACATATTTTAGCAAATTAGCATATGAAATCAATTCTGAATTACTTGCTTTTCTTTATGACAACCTAAATTTGTTTTGCGGACATTTAAACCGCTTTTTTTCAAGTGGTCTGCTTTTTTTTCTCACTTCAGTTACAATAATTATTTTCTTCAACCTTAAAATTTGCCTCTTTTTAGTTGGAGGTTTGTCAATTGTTGTTAGGTTCCAGGTGTAAAATTATTAGTGCTCAGTTGTAATAACCAAATGTAAAGAATGTTTTGATTGGGCTGTGGGAAATTATGAAAAATCTATTCATGTGCATTGCATATCTAACAATTAATGAAATAAAAGAAAGATTTATCTCATCCAGAAACAGAATCATTTGCTCAGAGACTAAAGTCGATGGCTTCATTCGAAGATGACATACAGGGATTGACTCTATAAGCAAAGTATTTAACCCGGTCAAACCAACTTGAAGCTTTGTGATGGGATGTAATCACTTAACATCAGGGGGAAATACTACAAACATCAAAAGTCTTGAACAGTATCAATCAAATCTTGCAAACAGTTCTCTATTGCTGGTTTAATAGACAATGACCATATTCACCCCTGGCAATATGGATTAACATTAGCCTGGTTTACGGGCTGTATCATCTATCACCGTTAGCAACAATTCTTTTTTTGAATATTCCTTTTATGTTTGTTTTTGATCAGAACAATCATTACTAATCAAGCCATCATTGATTACATATAGGTCAGTGGTGTCTGTCTTTTCTCGCAACATGCTTGTTGATAGGGATGCTGTATTCTTCAATAAACCTGGGAAGCAGGCTAAGTGTGGGAGTAATTAGTCTGGTTCCCTGCTTTTTATGCTCCCAGTGTTATTCACCTGTATATGAATAGCAGAGAACAACGCAGGGAGCATACGAAGCAGGGAACCAGGCTAGGAAATAATCTACATTATACTCTAGTTTGGTTTACGACATAAGCTATAAAACACTATAGGCATAGCTACAAGAATTTAGACATCAGTAGCCAGCCTATTTTTTAAAATTGTTTTAACATTTAGAATGGTATGAGCGGTTGTTCTTTTTTATACAGGGATGAAATAAACGTTGGTGGAGTTTATACTCGTTTTTGCAGGCAGTTATCGCAGTCCCTGGTCAGATTCAGCAGGTTGTCACTCATAACAGAGCTTTTATATAATAAAATTGATCCATGCATTATAATTGTGGTCGCTCATAGCAGAGGTTGCTCATAGCAGTTTTTAACTATTATTATTTCATGACATGATGATTCACAAGTTAACATGTACAAGAACTGAAATGGGCTAAAGCAGTGAAATATCAGTCATGTCAATGGAAAATAATGATATATATCATTCTGTTTCTTAGCAGTGAGTGCAGTGAGAGTGAGGATGGTTCAAAAGCTATGCAGACTGGGGATAGTTCCACTGTCACTAATTGTACTCAGGATGCAGATGTCCCAACACACATGATCGCGGTGGCTGATGGACATTTATACCAGGACCATGGGTCACAGGTGGAAGTTCCAGCATCAGAGGCAGAACTAAATGTTGTATGTCCATTTCAAGCATAATGCTATGCACATCATATTATTTTTATGTACCTGACTAACCTGACAAAAACAGTCATTTTTCAGTTTGCTTGGATGTATTCTTCTCACTTTTCTCACTAAGGTGTGAATGGATGCCTAACTGGAGATTCGGTTGGGAGGGCTACTATCATTATGTAACATTACTCAGCCTCAGGTAATTACACATCCCAGGTCATACATGGAGTCTCTGATAGTGGTATATTAGATAATTTATCAATTAACTACAAAAAACTACACCAAATGGTCACACAAATATATTTTGTAAGTGAAATTTTATATTTAAAAAATAACCAATTTAAGATAAAATTTGCCCTTGGGATAAAAAAAAGTTAAAATCTAAGTCTTATTTACTTCATCATATTATGGTTGGAGTAAGAAAATGGTTCAACTATTATTCCTTTTTCCTTAAAAAATAAGATTAATACTGATTTTTTTTTACACTTTTGTTTTGCAGCTTGTTATTTCTTTTTCATTAAATTCATTGTGTCTTATCTACTGCTATAATACATCCCACCTTTTTCTCACCATAAAAATACCTTTTGGTCTTAGAATGATGATAGCCATGAAAATTGGTACTCCAAAAAAATAATTTCAAAGTTATTCCAGAATTTATCGACTTCCAGTTGTTTCTCTTTTCTAGGTAAAGAATACAGCCGCAGTAGAGTCACACACTGCTACAACTATCTCATCTGAGAACAAATTCTTGAAACAGCCAAGCCTAATTATCACACCACAGATCTCTAGACTGATTCAACCATCGACACCCACATTAAAGACTGGTTCAGCTTCTCCACAGCATGGACAAATGCCTGAAACACCTAGGGTGATCCCACATGTATACCCATCTCCAAAGCCAACACCAGTGGTGCATCCACCAAGTAGAATACCAGTTAGTATATTGCATGTAAATTTGATTTACATATACTCTCAGAAGAACAGATGGTAGCACTATGTATTTGGACACTATACAAAAAAAGCATAAAAAGCCATCAATCTTTGATGGGTAACCATTTAGCTCTTTCACATGCTGGAACTGGGATCAAACTTTGGACAAGAGTTGTGTGCAAGTATGATGCAACTCCACTATCCAATCCCTATTATCTGTATTTTACGCATAGGCACATTAACAGCCACCAGAAGACACTTTCTCTACCACTGCCTCTATTGGCTTTTGAAGTTAAGCATCTGTCTTATTATAAATTGTTATCGGTATCATCCTTTTTGTTCCATTATGATGGAAAGTTGGATACAATGACTGTAGGATATTAAAACTCAAATATAACATATTTTGAGAAAATCTTAGAAACATTTATATCTTCTCAAGTTAGAAAGGTCATTGTAAAAAATATCAGCAGTGTTTGAGCAAAGTTAAAAACAGAAATCCAGGGAGAATTTTTTATTCAGACTAGATGTACATTTTGATTCTTGATTTATATATGTAAGTTCTGAATGAACATCAGTTTAACAATATGACAAGATATAATTGTATATGTTCTATTCCCTTGAGAACACATATTTGAGTTCAAAGTGCTTTTAAGATGAGGAAAATAGATTTTATATTTCTCAGAATAAAGTTTTGCATTAAGTGGCAAAATCCAAGTGAACCAGAAATGTTAGAGTTTTAAAAATGCTTTGCAACTGCATAGTATAGACTTATCGTATTTGACTCAAAACTAGATGTATATGAAATCATCAAACTTATTTGTTCCTAAGAATTAAGAATCATTCTGTTCTGGTTCCATTTCTGCTGGCAGTTATAAGAAGACTCTTGGAAGAACATTGATGAAATATGGTCAGATAACTCAGCAAGAAGAGGTTTTTTTCCCCCTGCATATTTAAAAATACAGGACTTTTTCATATAAGTTAAGCATTATAGAAATGATGCATGTATAACCAAACATTTGCTAGCTACCGTATTTTGGTGTGTATAACGCGCACCGATGTATAACGCGCACCCCGATTTTCGACCCAAAATAAGTGGAAAAAACGTAGTTCTGCCATATAACGCGCATGTGATATAATGCATTTTAAAATTTTGACTACCGCTATTTCGCTCCGTTTTCATAGTGCAACAACAGTTGGTCATTTTAGATAGCGAATGAAAAAGTTGCAATATTGATATTGTATCTTTCCGATTTTATTGTTGGCCCTTAAAAGGGCCCTTTAAATGTTCGTCTAGTTGACGCAGTCTATTGCATCAAATCCCTCAAATTCCACTTTGTCGTCATTACTTTCGAAAAGTCGCTGTATGTCCTGAATCAATTAAATACTGCTCACCGAGACAAAGCATTGTAACTATGTTGAGCGCATCAAAGCTTACCTGGCGCCTGTTACCGTGAAAAGACCACACCGAGTCGATGAAGCATTGAAGCCATTGATCACTGTATAATCGCAAAGATATCTTAAATACTATGATTTAAGATGAGAAATAAAACTAAGTAACAAGCTTTTTTTCCAAAGAGGAAAAAAAAATGTTTCCCGACTTCATACATTGATTATTTTGTTCCACAACGTATCAGTGTTCCCGTAAGAAAGAACCCATAGTCGCAAAAATATATATGTCCACAACAGATGCTCTGATGAAAACATTAACACTAGTTGAATTCTACACATATTATATTTCAATTCGACCAATAATAAATGAAGAAAAATTCGATTAGATCAACAGTTATGGAATACGGTACTGAACATTTACGAAACAAGTACAGTAATCCACACAGTGGTATTTGTTCCGCTCCAATGCGGCACTTTGCACAGCTTTTGAACAAAGGCAAGTCGTTATGTACATGTATTTCCGGCCGTGGCACAGAACAAAAACTTGACACAGTGACGTGAAATGAAGCCAGTTTATTAACATAAGCAATCAAAGAACAAGACTATTTGTAAGCATTATTTATTTCTTTAATACGGCTAGTACCAGTAAACATTTTAGTTACAATGCAATGTACAATGGATTTAATATTTCACAAGTGAGTGCCTTCATCCTCTTCAGATCGACCTGGAAAAAAATCTTTTTTTTTAGTTCTTGTATACAACGCGCACCCCCGACTTAAGATAAGAAAATTAGGTAAAAAAAGTGCGCGTTATACACAGCAAAATACGGTAGATGATCTAGTTTGACTGAAGATACTGGTTGAATTACTAGCATGAAACAATTTAGATGCTCATAGTGCAACTGGCATTTTAGAGAGATGGTTTTCATTATTTTTCTCTTTAGATAATTCCACAGAAACCAACATCAAAATTTCTACAGTTCCAGAGTGCTGTTAGATCTATAGCTCCTCCAGTATCTCCCTGTATGCCTAGAAATGCAGCTGCCAAACAGAGAAGCCAACCACCTGCTCGAACTTCAGTTCAGCCAAACATGCCCTCTTCAAACAGTGAGATTTCAGATTTTACCATTCAGGTTTTGATTAAAGTGCTATTTATCACACATCCTTATTAATCATCTTCATTTGTAAAAGCTACCAACTGTAGAATTCAAATACTGATGTAAAATTCCTGACCTCCATACCTGGATAAATGGTAGACAGTGGTCATCCTCTTGAACGGCCCCTCTGACCAGCACCCAGCCACTTTTTTGCAGCCAGAATCCATTGGTACCAACAAGTTTGTGTTCAAAAGTATCACTCAAGAATGTTTATCCCTCTAATGCAACCAGCAGCAAGCATATTAGTACAGAAATGTAAAGTGTTTGCCTCACAAGCAGCCACATTTTGTTTGAAATGTGTCCAGAACTAAGAATTAATTCATATGGTAAGGTAAGTAATCTGATTATCTCTACCAATACCTGTCTCCAGATGTCAGGATTCCATTACTGAAATAAGTGTTGGCTAAAGTACATGTAACACTAAGATTAATATTATATCATTATCTGTAGATGCCAACATTGACAGGAAATGAGCTATACAATGTCATTTTTAGGGGTTTGAGTGTCACATAGCTGTCAAATTTTTCTCTTTGATGATGATAACCAGATGTAATTGTTAAGATCATAACATGGTCAGTATAGGCTAAATATAAATTTTGTAGATTAACTCACACACAGAAATTAACCTTGAACAGACCAGAATACCAAACAAAGACAAAAAATTCATGGGACACTTCCTTTATAAAGAAGGCATTTTGTCCAATCTACAAATTTCATCTGCATAATTAAGTGGCAGCACTGTACAATTAGCACCATAGGCATAAATCTTACAAACCTTTAACACGTCATCACCTGAACAAAGACAAAGTACTTTCAAAGAAAGTCAAAGTTTTTTTAATCAACAATATCGGTGTGTGTGTGTGTGTGTGTGTGTGTGTGTGGACTTGCAGAACAATTTTGTGTTGAAATGACAAGAATAAGGAACGTTAAAACAGATAAGGGAGGATATTCAGCAGCAGTGGTAAAATGGAGAATTCAGTATGTACCAAGATTTAAATGACATTTTTGAATGGTATTGCAATTTGCATGACAAAAAGACCCACTCATATTTCAAGCTTATGCCAGGAATAAGAACTATTAATGTGTGTTCATTTCAAATAAGTCTATTATTATTCTACATAAAATTGTTTGGTACATCCCCCCCCCCCCCCCCCGATGTTGTTGAGTGAAATAACTGACTTTCTTCTCAAATAATGTTTCCGTTAACGTGATGACATGTTAATGTTTAGTAATGATCTGTTAGGTTGTTGCTAACTGTATGTGCTTTAATTATGCAGACAAAACTTGTGTCGAGTGGCCGAAATGCAGTCTTCTTAATGGAAGTCATAAATGTATTGTCACATGATTTTTCGGTCTTTGTTTGGTACCCTGTTTTCTTCAAGGTTCTCTGTGTGTGCCAATGCACAAAATCTATTTTAGCCTATGCTGACCCTGTTATGATCTTAACATCTGGTTATAATCATCAAAGAGAAGAACTCGACATAGGTGTTAAGCCCCAAACTCTGTCATAACATTATTGAGCCCATTTCCTGTATACATCGATTTTTATAGATAATTATATACATGTGCTATTAATCTTTAGTCAACACTTTTAACGGAAACTTGACACTAGGAGACATGTATCAACAATAGAGATAATCAGTTGCTTACCTTACGCCAAGATTTGAATTAATCATTGGTTCTGGATATATTTGAAAAAACAAAAGTGGCCACTCATGAGGGGGACATTTTACATTCATGTTATTCATCCTGGACTTAGAAGATTCCCTTGAAAATTAAAATGGTGCTGCTTAGATCTCCAGTATGTGTTTCTAATAGATAATGGAATTTAGTATTTTAATACTAAGAATGTTAAAATAAACAGTAATTATTGCTAGCTTCATATAATGTGTATTGTTATACTCTCCATAAGAGGTCCTTGACTAATGAGTCACCCTCTATAAATAAAGCATTATTATTATTATTATTATTATTATTATTATTATTATTATTATTATTATTATTATTATGTCCACAACAGCAGCAGCCATCTTGAAAATATTATTACTACACCTCCTAGATTGGAAGGCAGATCAACAACGAGTTTTTAGCAGAAGATTATCTGTGACATCTTACTGGTAATGAAAATGATTACATTCAGTATGGCTACCATGATGGCCATCTTGACAATGTTGATATTGTTATTCATCCTAAATTGAAACTCTTATTGAAGTGGAATTTTAAAGAGAACTAAACTATAACATCAAGTTGGTCCTGCATGAAAATAATGCCAAGCTGACATGAAAATAATGGCTGCCACAGTAAACCTAATGCAAATCTTGTCACTAATTTTCCAGAGTGGATGGCCATATTATCATGAATTTTCTCCAAAATGGCATTCAGTTCTAATAAAACTAGTGCTGATCTTATGGCCAAAAATGTCTTTTATGTCCAAAAACATGCATAAATTGTCCGAAAACAAACAAATGATCAAAAAGTAATCACACTTTACCTTTACATTGATGAATGAAAACCAACAGTAACTTCCAAATTTCTTCTCATTTCAGCCCACTAAAAAATAAAAGCATAGTGCAAGGTACAATCTTAGCAAAAAGAAAATGCACTCTTTTAGTCACTTGCTAAGATTAAACTACCAGCTATTACAAAATCAGCATAAATAAAATTCAGATTGGTCAGAGTTCATCACTAAATAAACATTGAAAATAGATGAGGATGAATCAGTGGAGTGAATTTTGTCACATACCGGTACAAGTCTTATGAGAGAAATTTAGAAGGTGCTAAGACAAGTATTCTATAATGTTCAAAAGTTATTACATGAAATACTGTACTTGGTTTTGTTTTAAATTTTCAAGAAATAAATCATGTTGAAAAACCTTATTCCAATTTAAAACTTATGATTTGTTTAATTAGACTTTTGCTCTTTAGAAAAGAATGTTTCATAAGTATATTTTATTTTGAAAGAAATGTATTGTCATGCTGGTTATTTAGGCACTTGGTACCGAATATTTCAGCTATAGGTATTAGTTTTGAGATTTTAACTACATATACCTTTATATAGTGATTATTCAGTTTATTTCACTTCTTATCGATCAGAAGGTAATTATCTAATTGCCACAAGAAATACATATGAGAGAATCAGTGTTAAAGTATGTAGACATTGTTAGATGAGGCTGACTCAGAGATGCGATTCAGAGTAAACTGGATTGAACATATGCTTTGTAGTGACAGTGAAAGAATAACATTGGAATAAAATGGAAATTTGTAACCCCCAGCACTGGTAATGATTAGACCTAATGAACACTTTTCTTTACCCAGTTTAGTATCTGTTCTTGTTGTAAATGTCCATGGTGATTGATAATTATAGTCTAGAAGTTGTGTCATGACCACTATGGTGCACTTTCCTTATCAATTAGGAATGAACAGACTTTGGTAAAGCTACTTTAGAATTAACTTTTAACAATTTATTTAATATCAGTAAAAGTGCCTATATGATTATGTTGACATATACTTTAAGTGTATTAATTAAATACCTACAGTAGATACTACCATAATTACAACTAACATGTACATTTTTTATTTATTCCTTTTTAGCTGCTGATAGTAACCAAGCTTTCAAAAGGAATGAGTCCCATGGAAATAAATCACCTGCAGGTGCTGCCCAGCGTCCAGTCTCTAAGCCAATTGTTCCACCTTCTCCAATAATACCACCAGTTTTCTATAATTCTTACATTAAAATTCCACCCAGCCCATCAGTGCCACAGATTGCAAGCTTGTCATCCCTCCAAACAAATGGGTCACAGTCACAACATCAGCAGATCAAAAAATTTGTGACACAGCCTGCTACACCTAAACCTTGCCAAATTACAGTGCCAGTTCAAACCAAGCCTATAATTTCACCACCAGAGGAAAAATCACATGAACATAATGTTTCAACTAGTTCTGAAGATCTGCAAATGCAACAGACACCTAAAACACCAGGTAGGACAATCATTTCATCTTGAAGGGAGAAAATCTCACTCAAGGTTTACTTTGCTTGTATAAAAGGAAATTTGTCTCTATGTCTTCTTGACATTTCACTCTTGCTGGCAAATATAGGATAAATTGTGTGCTTTGCTTTTGTTTTGTTTTGTTTTTCATGTTTTGCAAACTAAATTGAAATAGTTAATAAATTTTAAATGCAAAATCATTTGGCTCTATGCCTCATAAGGAATTTCGCTATGTGCTTGAAATAATAATAAAGAAATTATGTGTTAAGATTTGTTCCTTGACTTAATGTACAAATATGTTGCTGAAATTTAGGTTGTTGGATCCATAACCCTATAAGAACAAAAATAACATTAATTAGGCAAATAAGGAAATCAGTTATAATTGCTGTGTTTAGTTGTCCATGAAATCCATAAATGATGTTTAAAGGATAATTATTAAGACATCCATAATTTATTAGCCTGTGTAATTAAGATTAAAAAGACCTAAATAACATTTTCAAACTGTAGACGAATTCATTACCAGTCACAAAATTGATGGATGAGCAGAAGAACAAATTTCTATAGTTATAGCATTCAAGTAATAAATGGAAGACATTTAAGAATTCATTAATTTTTGCAAGTGATGGTAGCTTTCTTGTGCCTCTACTATATATATATATATATATATTTATATATATATATATATGAAGTGGGGCCTTGACTTACGAGTGTCCCAACTAACGAGTTTTTTGAGATACGAGTCGTCTCTTGGCCGATTTTTTGCTTTGAGTTGCGAGCTAAAATTCGGGTTACAAGTCAGCTTCAGATACCCCACCGCTAGTTGGCGCAGTGAACGTCAAAGTAAACGCATGAACATCCGCCAAGCATCGCGTTTCTCACTCGTTCACTTTAAGCGGTCAGCTCGCAGTGGAAGCATTAGTGTTGTGCTCGCATTTGTGCTTGCGGTTATTTTGCAAAGAAGCAGATGATATGCATTGAATTAAAGAAAGAAATTATGGAAAAACATGACCAAGGTGTGCATGTAGTCGACTTGACGAAGCAGTACGAGCGTAGCACTTCCACGACCTGCATCATACTGAAGCAGAAGGAGTCAATAAAGGCTATCACGCTAGCCAAGGGCGTTAAAATAATTAATAAACAGCGGACATATCTCCATGAAAATATGGAGAAGCTGCTGATGGTGGGTTGATGGAGAAGCAGCTTGCCGGAGATACCGTGACAGATGCTACAATCTGCGAGAAGGCACGAGCTATTTACACTGATTTGCTGCAGGTTCTCTACCTTCCACCCAACATCACCCCAATCCTGCAGCCCATGGACCAGCAGGTGATTTCTAATTTCAAGAAGCTCTTTACCAAGCACCTGTTTCGATGCGGATTTGAGGTGACGGAGAGCACAAACCTCAACCTTAGAGAGTTCTGGAAGGACCACTATAACATCAGGATATGCTTCAGAATTATCAATATTGTTGTGGTTTTGGAGATTCGGAATGGATTAATTCCATTTCAATTACGATATATATATATATATATATATATATATATATATATATATATATATATATATATATATATATATATATATAGCTGAAATATTATGCTCAGCGTAATTTGTTTTCTTCTTCAAATTTCAAAATACCATCTTTAATCCATATATAAACTTTTAATTTTATATATTTTGATCAGGTATATAAATGATTATAGATAAGAGTATGAATCTAATTTAAAGTTTTGGCTTTTTCTTAATTAAAAGGAAAGATGTTGTAAATTTTCAAACTTTTCATAAGAAAAATTTCTTTGCATGAAAAATATAAGAATTTTTTAATAACTGACAGTAAACATAAATGTAAAGGGTAAAAAATATACAGACAATACATTAGTATTGATCATGTATAATGAACCCATTCATATATCTCAGAAATTATCCAATCATATTCACATGTACAAACAAGGAAATATTTCACAAAATCACAGCAGGACACAACTGAATAAGTAGAGTATGTAGATTTTC
This sequence comes from Unio delphinus, assembly GCA_029339505.1. Lineage (NCBI taxonomy): Eukaryota > Metazoa > Mollusca > Bivalvia > Unionida > Unionidae > Unio > Unio delphinus. The sequence continues at coordinate 1,696,864 of JAQISU010000068.1, forward strand.
TTTGCAGAATTTGATTGAAATAGATGTATGCATATATTTTTGTGTTGAATTACTAAATAACATTTTGTTTGTTGGATTTTTAGAACATCAGAGAGTCGAAAGTCTGATGGATATTAGTTCTGATGACAGCAACAGCCCTTTTAGTTTTGAAAAGCACAAGCAGAAACTGTACCAAATGTATAGATCTCCAGGCTGTGATTTATACAAAGAGCAGAGGTTCATGTTCAGTAGCCATGAACAGACCAGCAATGTAAGATTAATCTTTGTTTTCTTTTGTTCAGATGTGAAGCCTGGCATATGTAGAAATTATTAAAAAAATGCTAAAAGATGGCAGCTATTGCTGTAGGCCCCTCTTCACTCGTCAAAAATATTGACAAGTTTCTTGTGTTGCTGGATTTGCTTATCACTTCTAGGAAGAACTTAATGATTATGGTTTACATATCAATTATAGAAATGGTGTTTGTGTATAATTTTTGAGGAAATTAGTAATTAACAAATTAAAGAATACCACAGTGGACATACAAAAAAATGATCCAACATGTATGTATGTATGTCAGGGTAGCAATGAATGATTAGGTTTTTAGGCAGTATTTTGTGACATAATGAGTTATTGTTGGTTGTCTTTTTTGTAAGGATGCACTCATTCATCATGGTGATTAACCTGGTCTTTTATGGTACATGTATAAGTATTATAAATGTTTAGAGAAATCAGATCACTGTATTAAGTTAAACTCCATGAGCATGTTAGATGTTATGAAAAAAGATTATCAGTAATAACTTTTGAACATTATTTAAAAGTATAAGGGCTGTTACAGTAAAACATACCTGGGATCCAGGGAAGGCACTTGACTTATAATATGGTATAGTCACCAATATATGCAATTTTGAATTTTATCATCAATTTAAGATGATCTCTATGAAATCCATGTACCCTAGCATAGATTTTTAAAAACTGCCTTCCTTGGCTACCATGTGTGTTTAAATGGAACAGCCCTAATATGGTTAATTACAGCTGCTAAAAATAAGGTTTACAAGTTGTTTAGTGTATGAAGGATAAAACCAAGATTTCACATAAGCCAAATGAGGAATCACTTAACAATACTTGGATGTAAATACTGTCCTTTTTGATTGTCAAATATACATAATCAGTTGAAAACAAAATGAAACTACAGCAGTAAAGCAGTTTGGATGATCTCTTTGTCCTGACATCTCAGGCAATGTCTGTTTTTAGTTTTGTTTTTATGTCCAGCCAAAATTTAAAAAAAAACCACAGCCTAGCAAGCATAAAAATCACACACAGCATTTAACACAAGTTTTTCATTAAGATAATAATATACAATGCATATAACAAAATAAATCGGTGTCCTTATGTACAAAAACAAAATGTAAACAACTTTTGAAAAATATTTTGCCATTTAACAGTATCGCTATTCATAAAAATGGAACAGTCTTAAATTTTTAGCAGTAATGACACTAAAAACAAAAAAAAGTCAGTGACCTTGATACAAACACTAAATGTCAACAACCTTTAAAAATACTTTGGCATTTAATAGCGTCTTTGCTCATAAAAAAAATAAATAAAAAAGGCTTTAATATTTGGCAGTTAATGGCACATAATGGTAATATTCAGGATCACTACTTCATCTTCCCCATGATTTTGCTCTTGTTCATTGTTCTAGATTAATAGCCCTTCAATCTGCACATATAGCATATTGGATGAACATTTGCAAACTGATTCTTCTCTGCTTCACTAACATTTTCATGTTCAGGAGAACCACACACATAACATGGGAAAAGACTGTTGAGCTGATGGGAATGTAGCCCTGTGATCAGGTTAATCTGATGAGTATATGATGCAAAATGGCAGATTTAAGATGCCATTTATTCCCAAAAACTTTGAATCTTTGCATTGAGAAACTGATCTGCAGCTTCCTCAAACACATCAGATTTCTGAGGTCTGTGGTTCTCATTATTATCATGCATATTAAAAAACAATATCAAGAGATAGGCTTTCAGTCAACAACTTTATTCTATTTTGAACTTCCTCTTATATTGCATATGCATAGATGAGGAATCCAAGGTGAGAAACTGATAAATAGCATAGAAGACAGAAGGTTGCAACTTAGCAACTGATCTCAACCTGACTCAACCAGACATTAAACTCATTTGCATAGCACAAGTATGATACTGTGGAATGTTTTTCTCGATTCCTTGAATGATTTGGGTGGTTATTTGCCTGTCATGTTCTTTACACTTCTAAACAAACCAGAAACGATGTAATGAATAGAACTCACAATTAAAAGAGAGGAAGAATTCAAAGAAAAATGGAAAATGTTGTTCATTCAAACAACCAACTTTAAACTCATCTAGAAGCAAGATCATTTTCAAGATCTTTATTGCAATCAATAATATCACTTGTCTGTACTTGACACTTTAAAAGCTTTAGATCTGCGGACTTGCCATCAGGGACCCGAGTGGCCGAACGGTTTAAAGCGCTCTCTGTTGCGGATCACTGCCATCTCACATCTGTCTGTGTGGGTTCGAGTCTAAGATTTGGCTAATGTAGTTATGTGAGGAAGCTTGCCAGTAGCTTCTCGTGGGTCGGTGGTTCTTTCCGGGTGTTTTCCCGGGTTCTTTCTCCACCAATAATACTGGCCACCATGTATAGCCTATCATGTGCTGAAAAATGGCGTTAAACCCTAAAAACAAACAAACAGAAACTGGTTACATCAAAACTTTGTACAAATTTGTGACATGACCTTTTAAATTTTCCATTTGCAAATGTGGTATTTGTATTTGCATGGGTTGTTGTACTTTTGTGTAAAATCTGTCTTGTCATTAGCATTAGCAAGAAGTTTATCTCTGAATAAATCAGGGAGGATCAAATACATTGTGCTCGTAGTAGAGAAGTTAGGAAGTATGTAAACTATTGCTGCACTTATTGCATTAATTATTTCTTCCCAATGGTATTTTCCTGGTCAGCTGCATAACCCATTTTGTGACTGATAAGTAAGTAAATTAGGTCATTTCTCAGTAGCCAGTTCCCTTCAGTTTATTTGGGTCTGTTTTCTCAGGATAACTTAGTTTCAGATGATTTGGTGCCATTAAAATGTCAAATTTATTTGATGAATCTCTGATGGTTTAATATTTTTATGTGAACTTTTATACACATTTCAATTTTTTGCCAGTAAGTTAAGACACAATTCCACATGGCTTCCATCATTGAGCATAGATGATTCCTGCATGAAGAAAGAAATAATAATTTTTCTGAATCATTATTGCAAACTTGACACCCCCAGCCCCCAGAGGGACACCTGCCATAACAGCATTGCATGCATTCTAAAAATTGAGAGAAGGTCTGGCCTTCCTCCACTTGTAAAGCACAATTTTGTAAGATGTGTTGGTTAAACTCTTGTAAACTAACACAAAGGAGCTTCCCTTTTCCTTCCATCTTCCTGATTTAACATGTTTAGAGTAAAATATTACAAATAACAATATTTTCTGATTGGCAAGTGTTTGATTGATTATGATTTTTTTTAAAAATATTTAAGTACAAAACTAATAACATACAAGTATCAAGCTTCCAGAAAATCATGAAAGTTACCTTGTGTGAGTTTTGTGGCAGATCACAGCAAAACCTACCTGAATGCAGAAGTAAAACAAAATAAACACAGATGTGGCTGCATAAAAAACATTGAATTCATGTACATCAAAGATGTCATTAGATATGTCAGACTTTTCAGGATTCTCATAGGGTAATATCTGGGATTCAAATTACCAGTGTAATTCGAGTCCTAGGTGATATTGAGGTACCTGTATTAGATTATTTTTGATGAAATTCTGTATCAAGCATCCCTACAGAAATGCAATAAGGCTTCAGTAAAGTTGTGGCACACAGATTAGTTTCCTGGAAGTATGTGACATAATTTTCCAATAGTCTACTTTTGACACATAAACTCTTGTTATCAGAAAATAAAAGTTTTTGCCACAACTGTGCCAAAAAATAATTGTCCCCTTTTGTGTAAGATTATGTACCAAAAGTATACTACTGTACAACCAAAACTTGGTCAGAAAAGTCAACCAAGGAAATGCCACAATTGTGTCAGAATGAAATCACACATTAATTTAAATGCCAAAAAATGTGCAAAAAATATTTTGTACCTTCATTCAAGTTTATTTTACTGAAAAGATTGTCTCTATTTCAGTTTTCATTGTAGTTATCTTAGCATCATTTGTAACCCAACACACTCCAAATAAATTAGTCATGGTAGAAAATGATTCTTCTTTTTATGGTCATGATAGGTATTTTATGTGTAAACAACAAGATACTTCTTTCTTATGATATTTTTGAGCTAGGGATTGGACCATTGTTTTGTAAGGTATGGACTTGGATAAAGTTGTTTTATAAGGTGTGGACTTGCATAAAGTTTAATTCAAATTAATTATCAGTAGGGTATAAAAAGTAACAGCATGGATAAGGAAACAGGCTTCTGACTTAGATTGTTCCTTATTGTGACCTTGATCTTGGGGCCAAGGGTAAGACTGAATACATGATACACTATGAAATCAAAATGTATAAAAGGCTGAAGTTCCATCAAAATATCGTTATGGGTTAAAAAGTTAAACTCATGCATGGATAGAGGCCACTCATATGACATTGTTTAGTCATGCTTCACAACTGGTTAAAATTTCATTAAAACATTTTTAGTAGTGTAAATGTTACATAAAAGTCAACCAAGGAAATGCAACAATTGTGTCAGAATGAAATCACACATTAATTTAAATGCCAAAAATGTGCCAAAAATATTTTGTACCTTCATTCAAGTTTAATGTGTAAATGTTACATAAAAGACAAGAATAAGAGTAAAAGTTAAATATTTCCTTGCTTTGACCTTCACCTCAAGGCAGGGGATATTGCACTATGTACACATACTTTAAAATTGGCAAAGTTCAATTGAAATATATCTTCACTGAGTTTTTACTATTAATGGAAAATAATTACATGAATATGTTTAAAATTAACTATCTTGCAAAAATTCTTATCCGGCAAATTCAGTTTAAATATTAGTGTACTAGCTGGATAAAACAATAACCAAAGTCTGTGAATTATATTATAGTTAGTGTATGATTTTTTTAAAAATAAAAATTGTGATGAAAAAAGTATTATTTTGCTGTACATATATTTTGACCTTTTCCTCAGTTGTTGAATGGATAATTCTTTCAGTTTACAAATATAGTGTCCTGCAGAATTACAAAATTGAATGCTTTTATGAATAAGTAAAAAAAAATAGGCATGCCACATTACTTAAGAAAATTAAAATGTAAATTTGTCCTTAATTATTCATTAGGTTACCACTTACCCCCGTATTTACTTTATTTAGAAAATTATGCAAAAATATAAAGAGTGGACTGATAGAGGATCAAATATAATATTTTATATAGTTAATTATAAGTTGAATCCAACTGAAAACATTATGGACTCTGATCAGCCTTGTCAAAATGTGAAAGCAGATCATTGTCTGCCTTGTTTGTTCTAATAATTACTCCTAACAAACTGCATAGACACAGATGTACTGGCACATTATGTGGCAGCAGATCTGGATCTATGCAGTTAGAAGTTGGATTTATAACTGAGTATATGTGGTATTTTGTGTTGTTTCTTCATTGAATGGGGAATTTTACATGGCTTTATTTTGATGGGGGTGAGATCAAGAGATCTTCAAAATTTTGCTCAATCAGCATTTTATATTCATTTGTTTAAAAAAAGTACTCAGGAATTTATCATGCAGATGTAGTTGTCGTTTGCTATGCTGACTGGATTATCTTTGTTCTTTTTGATTTTTTTTATGTGTTAATAAACCTGTGATATCAGAATGTTTTAATTGTAGGATGAGAAGACAGAGCAAGAATCTGGAGTCTTTGAAACCTTGGAATCGGTATTTAATACCTTATTTTACAAGAAATGTCATTAGACACTGGGGGCAGAGGATTTTTACTGCAAGTTTTTGTCATTAAAGGAAGTTGTCGGTTCTTAATATGCTATGACTCCAAATCCATCTTCTATTGTCTTTGAATCTCTGCAACCTAATGACACCAAGGTTATATAGGGTATATCAAGAGAGGTGCAGAATTTTAGAGCTGACTTTTAAATAGCCTGTGCAGTTTATCCAAAATGGGTGCAAGACTGAGAGTCAAAAAATTCCTCTGTGTTAATACTGGGGGTTAGACTGAGTAAAAAAACTAACAACTTTAGAATCAAAACTGGGGTCAAATAAAAAATTTGGGGGTCTCTGAATTGCAAATGATGGTAAAGGGAAACACTACTATGGTGACTTGTGATGAAATATTTCTATTTCCAGTACAAATATCAGATTTGATTCACTTTTTGCATAATTTAACTTGACAAAAATTTCATGTTCTGTTATAGCAACCAGTCTTCAGATATAATATTAGTAAAAATCTTGCATCAAATATCATCCATTTAACTGTGTTTATGTATATTTGACTGTTTAAGAACAAGCAACCAACAAAATTTTCATATCATATAGCAGCAACTTTCTGAATTAACTACAAATGACAAAGTATCTTTGCAATATTTTATTAAAAATGTTCCTATGACATTAAAAACCAAACAGAAGCTCAGCTGCACTCAGACAGCAACATTGGACTGAGGTATTAAAGCATCCAACATTCTCTCCATCACATTCATGATTTTTGCTTTCTTGAGACATAATGTTACAGATTGCTTAAGACTTGAATGTCATATTTTACAGAATTCATAAAGTCAAAAAGCTTGAAAATTGATTACATAATAAATTGAATGGTCATTCTGGAGGGAAGCTGTTCATGCTTTGTGTGTAATCAATTCTAGAACTTCATGACAGTTAATCCTATGAAATGTGCAGTTCAGTTCATATAATAGGTTTTTAAGTGGTCCTGCTTTCTCCTACTTTTAGTAATTTGGCTCATTGCTTTGCCTACTTTTCTTCAAACGAGCCCTACTATCTCGTATTATTAAAAATTTGGATATATTTTTAAAATCTATTTTATCATGAAATATGTCCTATCATAGGGTGGTTCTTTGCCTTGCAGTATTTTCTTTTCATAAAGTTATTATAGAACATATTGTTCTTCTATGTTGGGAATTTACCAAGGCAGCCTGGTCTATCTATTTGCTTTGCTTCATAAGATGTAGAGGCATCATGTAAACCTTGTTTGAACTGTAGTTTCAAGCAAAGGTTTGCTGCTGCAGTATGGAACCTATTTTTTCCCTTGGGCAAAAAAGAGCTTGGTGGAGGGGGGTGGGGGTCCAGATCTGTGAGCATGGATGTGTGTAGAGATATGCTTTATTTCACCACAAAACGTTAGTCATGTGATTATGACACAAATGTTCTGTCCGATATTCCCAATATTACCAGGCTTTTTAAAATAAAGTAACCCTTCTTTATTCCTACTTTTCTCAAAGGAGAATCCAGAAAACACTCAGTAGTTTCTTTCTAGCATTATAAACTAATAGCATCTAGTTTACAGAATTTTCTTGCAGCTGCAGTTCTAACCAATCCAAATGGAAGTTACAAAGACTTGGTCAAAAGTTGTAATTACCATAAAATATTGATTATTAGTTATTAGCAATTATTTTGTGTGTGTGTCTCAAACAAGCTGCTTGGACTATACTTACCATAATATGATTTACAATATTTCATCAGTGCAGTAAATTAAGTCATGTTAGAGTATACAAATTAAAAAGAACGAGAGAAGATGGGCTTGAAGGCCTATATCATTTAACTGGTCAAGTAAAGTGACAAATTGGGACATGCTCACTTTTTATTAAGAAATTAAACACTTCCCAATTAATTTGATGAATCTGATATTTGCATAAACTGGGTCATTAGAATTTTTAGTCACTGTATTTATTTTGTGTATTTCAGTTGCTATCCACTGGTGTTCCATTTGAACTTCTGGGGAGCCCTGGTTCCTTAAAAGTTTCTAGTGATCTACCTAAGAATGTCTCACCAGTTAAGACAACCTCTGCCATGCCTATGAACGTTTTTGGTGGAGCTAGGGTATTTTCACCCACCAGTTCTGGTAAAACTGTCTATGATAGATTCAGTTTATTCGGATTTTCTTTGTATGTCACAAAATCAAATTGTGAACTTTTGCTCCATCAGTACAGAAAATACATATTTGAAAGTGTTTTTTTGTGGCATCATGAGTGTAATGTAAACAGTATACATGTGCATTTTATTGGAAACTTAGGCGACAAATGCAGATAAATTTGGGACAGACGAAAATTATTTACGATTTTCAGTGACATATTTTATTTCGATCATGAGTTTTATTGTGCATTCATTGTTTGATTTAGAGAGATGTAACTTTAGAAGCTAAACAACATTTTATTATTATTATTAAACAATTGCATTGTTAGATTTAGAGAGATGTAACTTTTAGAAGCTAAACATTTTATTATTGTTATTATTATTATTATTATTATTATTATTATTATTATTATTAAACAGCCTTTCAATGATATTTGACCAGTAATTCTTTTGTTTCATTGAGATCAAAATGTCCATGGTCTAAGTTTGCATCATTATTATTATTATTATTATTATTATTATTATTATTATTATTATTATTATATTCCTTAATTGTTTTTACAGAGACCAATCAGCACATAACCTTCAAGTTTGGAGGTGATAATAGAGATGGAAGTAATTCTAGAGGTAATAGTTCCCTTCAGTCACTCTTTGGTGGTGGAGGGGATGCAGATCCAGCTACTCATAATAAAAATTGTGGATTTTCTTTCACCTTTGGATCCAGTGAGCAAGATAATGATCTTCCTAGACAGGGAAGCTCCATTTTATCCCTTTTTGGGAGTGGCAGTGGGGCTAGTAAAGCCCAAGATACCCCCAATGTATCAGGTTTCTCTTTTAATTTTGGGGCTAGTGATGATAAAGATGAAGATTCATCTCCCACATTTAGGCTTTTCTAATATTTTCCACTGATTCTTATTATGTAACATTTTTGTCCATATAAAGCTTTTCCTGTACTGTGTCAAAAATATGCGCACAATGAAGTATTATGTTATCTATTACCTGCTTTTAACTTGGGCATAGAAATTCGTATTGACATGCTATTTATTGGCATTACAGTCATGTTAGGTACAAGCAAGATGACTATATAACAGGCATCATATATTTAGCCATTACAACTTGTTTGTATTTAACACTGCAGCTACTAAATTCGTTTTGTTAGGTACAAGCAAGATGACTATATAACTTGCATCATATATTTAGCCATTACAATTTGTTTGTGTTTCACACTTCAGGTACTAATTATGTTTTGTTTGCTAATAATTATTGTTGAACAAGTGAGCATAATTGAGGAAAAACTGTTTGCTTTACAATTGTTGTAATGAATTTTACCTTGCTTGGATTTTAATTTATAATATTATTGCTGTTCAGATTGGAGTTGTTTTATTCATTGCATATACATATTTTTGTATGTTCTTATCTGTTCTACCTAGCTTGATGATGGTATTTAAAAAATTTGAACATGTTCTATGTCATAATACTGTCCACAAAGTAGTGATTTAAAGTACAAAAGTAGAACAGGCTTCAATAGTCAGTTACAGAACTTAACAATAACCCATGGCAGGTTTAAACCCTGGTCAGTAAAGGTGCCACATCATTAGAGAGCAGTGACAAGAAATTTAAATTTGAAGGTCAACCTTTTGATGACAGTAATTGTCTTAGAAAGGTTAATAATTGTTTGCTATATCCCTTCCATAACCTAACTACCTCATGAAGCAATGTTTCTCACCCTCTCTGGTATGCAAGGTCAACCATTTTTCATAGCAAGACACAACTGATGGTAAATATCTACCCATAGATGGAAAACCAGTCTGTGACTTGTAACTACCCAGCTAAAGCTGGTTATTATCTATGGTTTGGTCTGAAAAAGCAATCTGTTGTTTTCACATGACACCACAGAAACGTGTACTTCCATACCCATCATTTTGGTTCCCTAGCCACTCAAACTGGCACCTAACAATATTGTTCTTCCCACATTTTGTGGCTAGGGATATAATTATACATCTCATTCTATTGTGCATGTCAACTGCACAAGACAGAATACTTGACTTTTCCCCTTTATCCTACAAGTAAAACATTGAAATTTTAAACCATCTCTGTTATTCTTCCATAAATAAACAGATATATCAATAAACAGATGCATCATTGTACGGATTCACTCTTTCAAGATGACAAGCTTAGGGAGGGACATCATCCAAAATATTTTTAAAATGCCAATAGTGTCTGTTTGGAAAAACATTAGCTGCATTTCTTTTTTATAGCAATATCCATGATTACAGTTCAACTTCACTTTTCTGTCTTTCGATAAAAGCCAGGGAACTTTCAGTTTTATTTTGATTTTGGTGCTATATTTCACTTAATTTCAAGTAAAATTTTTGTATCATTTAGATTAAGTAAATATCTTTATTGACAATTAAATCCGATTATCTCAAATATACCTGATGACTAATTTTTAAAAGGTTTGTTAGGGACTTAAAATGGCAGTGCAAGGTGTTTGAATGTTGCATTGTGGGTATTTGTGTACGCAATCATGATGTCTGTGAAAATAATCCATAGAAATCATCATTTTCCATGTTCTGTTTTTCATGTGATACCAGATTTTGTGGTTGCAACAAGGTACAGATTTAAAGATCCAATGAACAGTTATCTTTCTGTGGAAACAATGAATCTATGTACTGATGAAAATGTACTTACATTTTTGCATCTTGAAATTCCTCAAAATGTACATTCTTTGTTCAGAAAATCTGAATGACATTTCCTGCAAAACTTGATACACATCAAAACTGTAGTGGAATTTTGAGTACATTTCCAGCTGAAATCCAGTCTCATACTGCACTTAATTGACCCAATAATCCAGTTCATCATAATCAGAAAAGCAGAATTGAGTAGGATCAGCATAGAATAAAAAATCTATGCATATTCATTCACAATATGGTTCTAAATTTCCATTTTTGGTACTCGAAAATGACAATTCTATTTGAAAAAAAAGATTCAAACTTTTGACTAAGTTCAAAGGTCACTTGATCGTACTATGTGCATTAATATTGTTATTGTGTTTTGATGAATCTTCGGTTGTGTATTAATTTTGGAATACAGCATAAATTCAGTTACTTTGTTTCTTGTTATTCATTTTTTATAATTGTCTAAAGTAGAATAAGAAAAAAAGTATATAATCAAACAGTTAAAGTATTTGTATGGGAAAATATTAACTCTCACATAAGTTGTTTTTAATGATCTGACACAATTCTTGAATCTCACCCTTTTTAATCATATGGCTCATAGTACTGGATTAATCACACTGTAATATGCACTAATTCATGCATATCCACTTTCTGATACGTGTGCATCATTATGAAAATGTTTTGCCTCCCTGGAATAATCCTGTTGGTAATGTACAAAATTATATTTTCTTTCCAATATTATTGACAATTTCATGTAACTGTTTCTTAAAAAAACAGATCCATGTATGCAACATGTGCATATTTGAACACTATAAAACTCAGTCATATCCATCTGGGAATTTTTACTGTTATATGCGACATGCTCTTAGCAGGAAGTATTTTATATGTTATACTGAATGAAATGTACTCTTTTGTAGAGTTAAAGCACAAGGCAAAATCCATTTTTCATTTAAATTTTCTTGTACAGAATAGCTTACCCTGTTTAAATTAGGATAAGCAGTAGACTTTTCCTCATTAGAGTTACAAGTTTACTCAGTAAGAAAACGTTGAACTATAATGATGCTGTATTTATTAGCATTCTTCTTACAGTGATTACATATACCGTTACAATAGTATTTATTATGTTTCTCCTTGTACTGTTTATTTATTGTAATGTTGCATTATTAGAGGTTTTGCTATATGGCAGTATTAATAGATATGACAAAAATTCATTAAAGGTGTGCTGCTTTTGCAAGTCTAGTGTTCATAAATTTGTTAATTTGTACAATATGGCTGTTTTTAGTTCTTACATTACTGGGGTGCATTGAGCGGAATCCAGGCCAAATACATCTATCAGATTCATGTGATTAAAACAGCTGTAATATTTCGCTTACATTATCAACAGATGGTACATTATCTTTTGTTCGTTTAAATATTAGATCTGTTTGCGATAAATATGATTTCATTGTTTCATTTTTGCATTTACAGAGCCTCATCCACACAATATTACTAAAGATATTCTTAGGTTAGATCATTATCATAAACCTATTAGGCATTATCTCAGAAAATTCGATTTTCAAACTATGTAATGAGCTATTGACATGTAACCTTCAAGGAATAGGGATACAAATATGTGCAAAAGGTATGAAATATTTATTAGTTTTAATCTGCTATCATTCTTCTGTATCATCACATTCTGGTATTCATCATTGAACAGGTCATTAATGTCTCCGATAATATTCTAATTAAAGGTGATTTAAATGAGGACTTGATCAGTGCTGAGAGGTGATGATGCTTAATGACATGAAAACTATAATAACTGAGCTGATTGGAGTAGCAGATAGCTTGACAACTGTTAGATTCCATTATTATATCTCTAGCCATAGATGTTCACCAGTCTAGAAATATTTCAGATGCAAATGAAAGTGATTACAAGGCCTTCTATTTAATTATACAGTTGCATTATGAATCCAAAGCCTAACGAGAGAAACATGGCATTATAATAAAGCCGATTTTGAGAAATTTAATAGTCATAGCATGTGTAGGCTGGACAATTAAGTTAGGGATTTGTGGTGATGTCAGTGATGCCATTGCAAGTTTTACTTTGTTTTCAATGTTCAGTTGGCTAAAGATTTTATACCATTTAATACAGTTAAGTCAAGGGACAAATGTTAGCATGATAGCACATCACAGAGAAAAAGCAGAAAGCAGGATTGCATGAAAAGTAAAATACTAGTACATGTAGTAACCATCTGACTTGTTGGGGAAAAAATACAGAAAATATGTAATAAAGTTAATAGTCTGAAAAATAGGAAAGGAAAAATGTACTCATTACTTGGAGAATATTGATTCTGTTGGTGTAAACTCAAAAGACTATTGTAACGTGCGTCACTTTGTTAAGTAAACAATTTGACCTTAATACTGCAACTCAGTAACCTTAATACGAATGGTTTCATTTTTATGTAACATTTTCCAATGTTGGAACAGCATTCAATTTTTTTGCCGCTTTCACAAAGGTTGATGACACTTGTCTCTGTCAACTGGATATATATTTGAGAACCAATAACAAATTTACTAATTTATTGATAACTGAACAAGAAGTTTTTGGTGTAATCAACACCTTACCCACCATCACAGCATATGGAGTGGATCAAATAAGTCATCATAGGCTTAAAGGAAGGGTCTCATCCTAAGTTAAACTACTCTGCATTTTATTCAACATGTCTCTTTCAAAAAAAGTTCAACACAAAACTGTAAAAGTAATTCCATTGTAGAAAAAGGGAAGTGCTAGTGATCCTTCAAATTACAGGCCATTTAGAGAATATTGAAAAAGTTATTTAAAGAATTATATTGAAACATCTCTACAACCACCTGAACCTAAATGATTTGTATTCCGATTTCAATCCAGTTATCTTCTCAACAATCACTGTAGCTCACAGATATGTACCACACTTAATAAGGATGACGTGGTCTTTGGTGATGCCTCAGCTATATTTGATTGTATTTGGCATAAAGGACTAATACATAAAGTACAGTTGCATTGATTTCTCTCTTATTTGATTGGTTTTCTCACTACCAGTGTACTAGACTTGAGATAGTTTTGTAAATTGCGCAAAATCAAGTAGCCTAAGTTGCAGTTTGTGTACCATTGGCCGTTTTAGGTTCATTCTTATTGTGTATATAAGTGATATAGGTAGCAACCTCTTGAAAGCAATGAAATCCTTTTCTGACACTAACTCAGTGGCATATTCATTAAATGTTTCATACAAAATTAATGCACTGACTACATGGTTGGTTGACTTAAATCCACTCAGATTGAGTTGATGTTATTCTTGCATAAGCTGAAGTCCATTTATCCTGAACTAAAAAAAAAATTCTCTCTTTTGTAGACTATCATAAACAACTTAGCAAAATGTTTAGAAGTCTAGGCAGATAGACAAAACATATTTCAGTCTACCTCAAAAATAATGACTGGTTTGAAAATACTAACAACTTTGGCATAAGACTCTTAAAATAGAACAACTATAATTAAAAGCAGAAAGAATTGTGACTAGTCTTACTAGAAGTGTGTAGTGTTAAAAGATTTATAAAGAAACAAGGGTACCTTGGAAGTCAAGATAAGAGCTTAATAAATGGTGTTATTTTCACAACATTGCATATGGTATCTCTACTTTTTATCAACCTGATCTTCTTTTACAGTGACTACTAGTTTGTGAAACAGTTCTAATCGTAGAAACAGGAATAATTTACTTCAAATTAATGCTCGACTCGAAGATGTAGAAATTCATTCTTACACTTCTCAATTCCTGTCTAGAATCACTCCCCAATTCAATAGGTAACTTTTTTATCTTCAGAAGTAAAATAGTCTAAAACAACACAAGTGTCCACTCATTTATAAATTGGTGACATGAAATTATTCTGTATACAATAATTAGAAATAACTATAGTGTTTAATGCAATGTTTGATATATAATCATTTGAGAGATAAACTGTTGTTTGTCGTGAGGATAAAGAAAATCCATATCATTACATATTTATTTACAAAATACTGAACAACATGTCCAAGTCTAAATTATTGCTATATACCAGTGACAGTAAATATTGTATTGATCTGATTTTATTGCAAATGTTAGCTGGACTTGTGCCAGACATTATTTAAAAATGTGAAATGTTCAATACATTACTGCCATATTGATAAAGAAAGATGCTGTATTCTACAGTTTTAACTTTTTGTCTTTTGTGTTCTTTTTGGTGTATATATTCTCATTGAGTATCTGCCATAATTAATAATTTATTCCTTTAGAATTTAAATCCTGTGATCATTTTGTCTGTCCCCCTCTCTCATACATAATTTTCCTGAATCATGCATGCTTACATATAACTGTATAAAACCATATTTTATTACCGATATTCATTTAGAACTTTTCCTGTTCATAGGTTTTTTTCTACTTGTGAGAACTTGTAGTCCAGCCCAATATGTCATCAGTTATGGCAGTAAAATAAGTTGAAGAAGAGATTTCTAATGTAACAGAATCATTGAAATATCACATATCAGACAGAGGTGAGATGGCAGTGATCCATAATGGAGAGCGCTTTAGACCACTCTGCGCCCCTCATCCAGTCGTATGATCATCAATCATAATGGACCTTGTTGTTATAGGAGACAAGTCGAATCAGTCAGTGTTCAGTCATGTGTGTTTTGCATGGTCAGATTATAAAATATTAGACCCTCAAGGTCCATGCTTGAATATTTGGGTAAAAAAATCTCTTGCAAAGCCAGAATAGGGTGAGGTTTGAGGAAATGGGGAGATCGAATTTAGGAAGTTCACAAATTTAGCATCATTTTTAATGTTCAAAATGGTTTCATTTCAGACAATTAAAACACTAAGGAAAAACTATTAAAACTTTTAAAAATATTGAACTTTTTTTTTATTTTGCTTTACTACTGTCATACTGCAGTTTTTATATAAAATAAATTTAAAATAGATTACATTTGAAAATTGATGACTCTTCCCATAGTCCTTTGTTTGTATCTTTATATATGAATTACTGAATTGTTAGTCATGGACCAGGATACAAGTAATAATTTGCTTCTGATTGGGATAAAAGTCAGTTTTTAACTGTTTTCAAGCAGATGTACTTTGTGTGAATTTTTCACAAGAATTCTGTGGATCACTAGATGAAAAATGTTTACAATAGACTTGGTTAACATTGGGTGAGATAGGTTTTCTTGAATTAAATATGAAGCTATGATGTTGTACTATAGAGCATTGCACTACATTTGGCATCATTTGTAAGCACTTTCGTGGAAAATGGTTTCCTTAGTTTGACCAAACGTTTGTTTCAACAAACTATCAAACTATATTACTGAGAGAACAAATGCAGATATTTAAAAACTTTGAAGAGGTTTATGAAATTCAGCTTTGGAGATATACTGAAAATAATGATTCACCTATTCAATTAAAAGTTTTAAATTTTAACTTAAATACAGTTGTACAGGGAAGGCATGTTTGAAAAATATATGCCACAGTAACCGTACTCTTAATCACAAAAACAGTTCACATGAAAATGAAGTAACATTCTAAATTGCATCTGTGGGCGACTACTTTCTGGGTCACAAGTATATTTTACTGGAACAGCCCTTACGTTTGTAAGCATCAACAAAAGATTTGAGATTTAGCATGGGCACAGTATGTTTTGGTTTACACTAGTTTTCTATTTTTGAGGTCAGTTTTCACATTATCATTCTCTGGTGTGGAATCTAGTCTTGATGTTGATCATTAAGACATTCCATTTATCAAGACATACTGAAGATTTCTCCGACACAATTTATTTTTAATAGTATCAATTATGAATACTTGTTCCATCCAACCCTTGTGTGACAAAGAGAGATGGTTACAAGTGTGGCAAAATTTTAGCCAAGAGTCTGCTAAAATTTTTGGTCATTGATACATGCTTACCCTTTGTTGTTTATTTATAAAGTTTAGCAATCTACGTGACAGTTTGCAACAAAACACTGATCTGAATGTTTTGAACACATGGGTTTGTATGTTCTAGATTTTTGGTATATTTTTGTTGTTGAAAAAAAAAACAATCAGCTGCACAAACTTTTAAAAATAACCCCAGACTCTTACTTGGTGTAGACATTACTACAACACTCAGTAACTTGGTTGAATAAAAATAATTTTTTGGACAATATTTGTAATTGGTTATAATATAAATTATCAAGACAAGAAACTACTGAGATTTATCAACATATATGTATCTAAAGAGCTTGAAATTATGTAATTGGGTAAAACTCTTTAGTATGATTTTTTTTAAAAACAAATGTAACAAAGAAAAGTAATGGGTAAAATTAATTATTATACTACTTCAAATGGGGAAGTCGCCCCCTCCTCCAACTAGCATACAAAAAGTGTCAAGAAGACCAATAATGATAAACTTTTATTTCTAAATAAAAATGACAAAAAAAGCTTGGTGAACTCTACAATCAAGGAATGCTACCATCATATTGTGACATGTTAAATACAGACAATGAAATATACTGACTAGATGATAAATCTGTAATAATGCATTGTATGGACCACAAACAACTAATATATGTCACCTATGTTACTCCAATACAATATTGTCTTCATAGGCATCACAAGCAGAGTGATTATGGTCACCCCATATCTTTAACATATTACAAAATTGTATTGTTAGTAAAATTTGTCTGGCACGCTAATTACAAACCATGATATCAGTCCAATGGACACAGATACCCCCATCTGTTGGGGACATTTAGATTAAAGATGAACTGTCCAATTTCTACATGAAACTGGGCAAGAGATTCATATAACTGTAGTCTGAGTCTGTATTCCCATTTGTTTGTGCCCCCCTGTCGATTTCAGTAATGAAAAGCATAAACAAGATAAAAAGTCAATAAATCTTGCTCAGTTCATTCATTGATTTATAATTTCTAACCCAACTGCGACCAGGGTGTCCATAACACCTTTATCGTCTGCATGTTTGATGTTTAACAGAAGTTTTCATACTAACACAACACCATATTACATACAATTCGGGCAAGTCTATTTTCTGCAAATAGAGTGACGTCATTGCTCCTATTTGGTTACTCCTGGACACTTCCGTCAATTACGGTAAGTTTAAGAGTTAAGGAGCTGCCCCACTCAAAATATGCTCATGCCCCTGATCTTTATTTTCTAACATTTGGGGTACTTGAAGAAGAAGAGTATGCTGATAGTGATGAAGATAGATATCCAAAATTGGTTAAAATAGAAAACTTACTTTTTAATATCACTTTATTTAGGATAACTTGTACTACATCATAATTTTCATAATCACAACTTGAAATCAACCATTTGACTCGGTTATCTAATCCAGACCTGCCAACCATAACAAGATCGTCTCAGGCAGTTGATTTCTTTCTGTAAGTTTTACCAGTTTTCAGAAAGATGTAACAAAATATCATGTACTGCTATTAGGGTGGAATATTTTAAACAGTTCAGTATTCCAAACTGATGCATCAATTGTAAACATTATGTTAATATGAAAAGTTTGTACAGTGCTTATGCACCTTTACCGCTAGTACAGTTGCAAACTTCAGTTCAAAACCCTATGCAGCTCAATGGCATTTTGCTTATCTTCAACTATGTGAATATTCCGTTTTATTCTTCTTATAGATCAAGCAGAGGAAGGCTCCCAGACTATACACAAACTTCAATGCAGAATATATGGCGACTGTTATAAAAAACCCAACAAAATATCTTTTCTTCTAGCACATGGAAAAAGCTGAACAACTACATAGAACAATTTATAACAAATAAATTTACAGACATAAATTACAATATAAATATGTACACTATAATTAAAATCTAAATTGCCAACATTAATATCACACCTGTAAATTAAGGCATCAGTTTTAGTTACATGCATGTATACCTTTACTTATCAATCTTGTAAGTCAGACCACAAGTACACAATAAACAAGAACAAAAAGACATAAAAAAGCCCATTGATATTATTCATGTATTTGGATTAAATATACAAGTATATTTTATGAAAATACATCCATCATGGTCCTACATGTGTTGGATTGTCTTGTATAGACATGCTTTTTCCCTGTGTGTGTGTGTGATTAAGATTTTTAACGTAGCTTTAACAATTTTTCAGTCATATCGATACAATGTCTGCATTGAGACAGTTTATACTGATGTCCAGCACTGAGGCATCATGCTGCAAACATGTAGCATGATGTCCCACCCAGTCATATTATCCTGACACCAGGCCGACCAGTCCTAACACTAAACTCTTGATGCTGAATGCCAAGCGAGGCAGCTGTTAGTACCATTTTTGTAAGTCTTTAGTATGACTAGGCCGGGAATCGAACCCACAACCCTCTGCTTCCATGGCAGATGCTCAAACCACAAGGCCACTGGATTTTCCCTCTGAAAACAAATGCAGTCCATACCTACAGGTTATGGTAATGAAAGAACACAAAACTGATATCTAAACATTACCAAAGAAACAACATTTACATATTTTTATATATTAGAAAATAACTGAATATCAATAAATCTGAAATGCTTTAGTGTCATATTTCATTAAATATGACAGTCCAACTCCAGGAAGTTGACAACTAAACCCATTTTTACACAAATTTTGGAACAAAATAAATTTGAAAATTAAATGTTCCAACTGATCTCTTACACAAAATGTGTTTGTGCGTGTGTATATCCCAAGGTCAAATTACCAATCTGAAGCCAGGTTTTTTTGTGCATTATTCTGTAATTAACACCTTAAATGCAGGGTTCTCCACACAAAAATGAGAAACAGGAGAAAAATGTTGGGAATAAGAATATAAAACTCGTTAAAGTAAAAAAAAAAGCCTGGAATTTTTATGTCATTTTTGAAGGTTCAGTTGCAGAAAAAAAAAATTCATTCAACTGATTGCAAGTTTAGTCTGCTGACTTATTTCCAACACTTGGTCAGCTTTCTGACCAGTCAACTAAATCACGAGTTGGAAACTGCACAAAAGACACTCCTAGCGTGATCAAAAAACCCAAACAATTGTAATATCAGTAATATCAAGATAAAGTTTACTGCATAAACGTGAAATTTGTAAGTGAAACCATTGTATTATGTGGTCAACATTTTGTTGATGTATGTATGTATGTATGTATGTATGTATGTATGTATGTATGTGTTATAGTATGTATGTATGTATGTGTTATAACACCTTGCAATGTCCCCTAGTTTGAAGCACTGTTCTGATAGGTAGCTTTTCTATTATTTTTGGAACAGGCTGCATATATGTACATCACAAGAGACATTTATAGTTGGAAAAGCACTAAAAAGAATGTAGAATGACATGTTTTTGTGTGACTACCATATTTGGTGTCATATTGGTTTTTGATAGCTAAAGGAAAAATGATAGGCAAACTTGTTAACTTGGCTATAATACACTTTGTAATACTGCAACACGAATTCAGCTATAATGTGGCTATTGAAGTTTTACAATTTCATCAATTCTTTTTACTACAATGTTTTTCTACCATGTGACCATAACAAATGTGTTTTTTAATATGCCAAGCCAATTCTTTAAGAAATATCTCTTTCTTAAAAGGAACACAGATAGTAACAAGTTTCTATTTGTATACTACTGTTTTGATTTAGGACTGATCAATCTCAATTAAAATAGGGGACAAGAAACAAAACTCCTTCAGTCATTTCATATTTTTTCATCCCAGAGACTATGCAGTTACAGAATGTGTTATCAAGGTAAAATGTTTACCCTGTACAATTAAAACATGATGTATATGCAGTTATCTTCGTTTCATTACATCTATAGTTGTTTCTATTGATACATCCTATGTCAATAGCACACAATCATATTCAGTTGCCAATCATGAAATTCTAGAAATCCATCCTCCTTCATGCAAAACCACATTAAAAATGTTTGATGGAAATTTTGAGCCCATACTAGCTGCAAGGGCTGCATGGGTATTTGCCATGCACTAATCAGGTGACTAATTTAAATTATCAATTGGATGTTATGACAGACTTAAAACTGAAGCAGGAAAATGTGCTTTTTATGCCAAGATATGTTGATTCTGTTCAGCACAGGTGGTCACAATCAACCTTAAAACATCAATTTCTTTCAGGAAAAGACTTGGGATTTTATTGTTTCAATGACTCACTGACTTTGGTTTGGTGTTTTACAGCACAGCAGTATAATAGAAGTTACTTGGTGTAAAATGGTTTGCCAACAGTACGCCATGGTAACCAACATGGGCTTACAAGATGGTATGATTTGAAACCTGGCACTTATAGTTGTAAGATTGGTGGTTGGTATAGACCCAGAACGTTTTATTTCTGAGGGCTAATAACAGTTTTCATGGAGTACTTTATAACATCTCTTACTTTTTGTTTATGACTGCATAAATGGCAGAAAAGTGGAAGCATATCACAATATTGCCACTACAGCAAAGAGACACTACACCATGTGAAAATTATGAATGTCAGGTAATTGTCAGTGTTATGCGTCTCTTGTATATCAAATTTCTCCCACTTCTGTTTTCAAGACAACTCTTCAAATTAAAGGATTTTTCAATACAAATCAGGCAACTAGCACAATGCATCCCCTCTAACTCAGAGGCATCATGTTCCGTCATTTAACTTGAATAAATTCAAATTGTTATAACTTCATTTTAAGACATTTCTCCCAATATTCTTGACAAAACTTTCACTTTCAGTTACACTCCTTAATAAAGGGTGAAATTTTCTAAAGAAAATCATTAAAGAATACGATATGACAATTACCTTACATTCTTTCATATAAATTTGATCCAATATTAAACTGCGTGCCCATATCTATTGTTGCATAATATGCTGGCAAATCTGGCTCTATACAGTATGTATAAGAAGAACACAAACCCCAATTTATCCGCTCATTATGCAACAGCAAAAAAAGGGTCTATGTTCTTTTGCAAATGGACCTAAAATATGTGAATATTGCATTGGTTTATCAAGACTGACATTATTTCATTAAGCATGTCCTAAAGAAAAACTCACAATAAAATGAAACGTATATGATAAAACAAGTAGAGTAAATAATTTATGCAGGTCATGTATAAATATTAATATTACACATAGAGAAAAACAGATATTAAAAATATAATTATGAACATTCATGTACACTTATACAGTTGTATACAAATTTAAAGCAAAGAAAATCAAGTGAGTATTACATAAATCCTTGATATATATTTGATATATACATGTTAAATAAGGTCCATCAGGTGTCTTTCTGGGTTTTGTTCTCACTAAATATATATATTGAAAATTTGAAAGACGCGTCATATTTTCTCTCAGAAATGATTGAAATGAACTCAGCACTACACTATCAAATCCCATAAAATATGCAAATAAGCCAAATCACTTCAACTAGTTGTTACTGTTTTGTAGGTTTAATGCCATTTTTCAGTGCATGATAGACTATGGATGACATCCAGTATAAATGATGGAGGAAGATTCCGGGAAAACCAGGGTAAGAAACACCAACCCGTGGGAAGCAACTTGCAAGCTTTCAAATTTACCCACATGGGCTGAACCCAAGATTTAAACAAATACAGACAGGTGAAATGACAGTGATTGGTAAAGACAAATGCTTTATAAAACCTGGCCACCTGGGGCCCATTTCAACTAGAACATGAATAATGAAATTCAATAATTTTAGTTCTACCTGGTAATATAGGCTTGAAAACTAAATAGACGATGTCCAAATTAAGTTATCAAGTGAAAATCTGCCATAGACTAAAACTTTGAAATTGTTGTGCCCTGAAAGTTACATTAATGATGTATGAGAATGACAAATTAAATGTCAGATTGGTACAATTTTCATTTAAGACCAATTGGACATTATAAAAAGTCATTTTGTGAAAATCCCACATTAATATGACTTTCAGTTCAGGTCAATTTGTGATAACAATTTCAAAATGGTGGCCATATTGGATGTCAGATTGGCATGACATTCATGCTTGACCATAAGAAGTCATTTAGTGAAGACCCCATGTTGACATGACCATCCATTTAGGAAGAGTAGTAATAACAGAGAACTGGATAGAAGAATAGAAGAACAGTCCAAAGGCATTGAGGTAAACTTGAAAAGGAACAACAGCAAGAAAGCCTGCCAACTAGTCCAAGATCTAATAAGCGCAAAACAAGAGCAAGTTACCTCCTTACAGGACAAATCTGGAAACTGTGTCACAACAGAAAAAGACATTGTAAAAAGATAAGAGTGAAGAAGTAGAAGCTGCAGTGAGATTGCTGAAAAAGAAGAAGTCGGCAGGAGTGGACAATTATCCCAGCAGAACTGGTCCAAGCTGGGGGAGAAGCAATGATTGGCATTCTTACAAACATCTGAACAAGATCTGGCAAACAGGAGTATGGCCATCATCATGGACCCAATCACTTCATCCTCCCCAAGAATGGCAACTTATAAGGCATCCAAGCAAAGTCATGTTGAAGATACTGCTGAACAGACTAAAGCCACAGGCTGAAAAGATATTTGCCGAGGAGCAAGCAGGTTTCAGAGCAGGTTGCAGTACAACAGAGCAGATCTTCAACCTCATATTGCATGAGAAATACCTCCAACACCAGTGAGATCTGAACCACATCTTCGTGGATTTCAAGAAGGCATTTGACAGAGTATGGCATGCAGATTTGTGGGTGAACGTGAGACTATACAACATCAATTCCAACCTTATCACAGTAATAGAGCACCTCTATGACAAGACCACCAGTGCAATATACTTTAATGGCAGCATAGGAGACTGGTTCAGAACAACAGTTGGAGTCAGACCAGGCTCTCTGCTCTCTCCCACACTATTCAACATCTTTCTGGAGAGAATCATGGCTGACATGCTTGAAAAGCATGAAGGGACAGTCAGTATCAGAGGCATTAAGTCACCAACGTACGTTTTGCTGGTGAGACATTGATGGACTAGCAGGAAATGAAAAAGAACGAGCTATCTTAGTAGAGAGCATGACAAAACTTCTGCAGCCTATGGCATGGAAATCAGTGCAGAGAAGACCATATGATGACCACCAACAACAAGGACATCAGCACTGACATCAGGGTCTAAGGTACAAAGCTAGAAACAGTCCACAGCTTAAAGTATTTGGGGGCAACTGAAGCATATGAAGGATCAAAGCCTGAAGTACTCTAAAGGACTGCACTGACAACAGCAATGCTGACAACAACACACTCAGTTCAAAGGTCAGACTGATGCACTAACTGGTGATCTCCATATTTCTCTATGCCTGTGAATCATGGATCATAATAGCTGACTTAGAGAAAAGGATACAGGCCATATATATATATACGTTTCATGATCCATGGCATCACATACAAAGACTGTCACCAATAAGGAATTACGGCAGAGGATCAGCCAAGCCATCGGGCCTCACAAATATCTCCTGATAACAGTGAAAAAATGTAAACTGCAGTGGTATTGGTATGTCTCACAATCATCAGGACTTGTTAAGATAATCCTGCAAGGTGCTGTACAAGGAAGAAGGGAGGCAGGTAGAGAAAAAGGTGGGTAGATAACATTCAAGAGTGGACAGGCTTGACATTGAGTGACTCACTGAGAAAGACAGAAAATCGAGTTGAATGGAGTAAGCTGGTTGTTTGGTCTTGTGCAGTGCCCCAATGGCCTACCAGACAATGGGACTGATGATGATTATAATGAGTAAAAACAAGATTTTCAAGATAGCTGCCCTGGTGGCCATATTAGATGTCAAATTGGCACCATTTGGATTAGGACCAATAAGATATTATAACAAGTCTTTTATTAAAACCCCATGTATATATGACTATCCACTGTGGATTAGTTAAAATGTCTACAGTGATGACCATACTGGATGTCCAAGAAGTACAACTACCTATTTTTTGTATTTTTGTTACTTTTAAAATAAATCCTGTTTACTATTTTGATGCTGTATTCGTATTTTGTAAATCTTAAATTACAATAAATGTGACGGTTAATAATTACGCAAGAGTACATTTTCTACAGACCCTTAAAGGAGTACCTTCACCAAATTTTAAAGTTTCCATTTAAGTTTCTGAGTCATTCATCATCTCAATTTTGTATAGTCACAGAAATGCATTCTTTTAATATTCACTCATTTGGAATGAAACAGAAATACATTTACTTAAGTTGGTTTTTCTGTTTTCAATAGTTTTAAAGGGAGAGTTTGTTTGATTAGGATTTTTAACGTAGCTTTAACAATTTTTCAGTCATATCGCTACGATGTCTGCTGTGAGGCAGTTTATAGTGATGTCTAGCACTGAGGCATCATGCCGCAGACATGTAGCATGATGTCCCACCCAGTCACATTATCCTGACACCAGGCCGACCAGTCCTAACACTAACCTCCTAATGCTGAGCGTCAAGCGAGGCAGCTGTTAGTACCATTTTTGTAAGTCTTTGGTATGACTCGGCGGGGATCGAACCCGCGACCTCCCGCTTCCGAGGCGAACACTCTAACCACTAGGCCACCGGAGCGGTTTTTAAAGGGAGAGAACTATAGCTTTCATATCTTGTCTTATAAAATGTGTACTCTAATGAAATAGCAAATGCATTAAATGCAGATGACACCCAAACAATTTAAAATAAATTAAAACATAATGGATATCTGGACTAAGTATTAAAATATAGTTGCAGAAAATCTAATTCCTTCTGTCATTTTCAAAAAATGTATTCATCAATACAACCACTAGTGAAGATGTTATTGCATCAAGGGTGTTTTTTTAAAATAAAAAGTGTACTTTGGTCTGCCTCAATAAGAGTTATGTCAGGTATTGTAGGGGTGAAAAATTGGTTTTCAGTGTAAAGACTCCAATTCTAGATAAACATGCAGAAGGGCTTTTGACTGGAAATTTAGCAGGAACTGAGAAAAACAACTGATTTTCCAGTTTATTGAAAAAATATATTCATGTTCAATTGTGCATTTCATTTTTATTTAATTATGTGTTCTATTTGCATTTATTATTCATTCTGCTTTTGTTTCATTTGGGAAAATACCTCTTTCAGGGTCTGTACTTTTTCTTTCCTTTCCTTTTGACACAAAACAGATTTGGAGATGTAAATAATTGGTGAGGACAAGTTACCTCAAACAAAACCTTGGTGGATTGCTGCATCTCATCTGCACTGTTGTGACATAATCCTAAATTTCTGTGCATAGTCAATAGAGCAATGAAAGTAGGTCACTGTGGCCATAACAGAGGATTACTGATTCATATTCCTAATATATAATAATAATGCCCATTAAATTTTAATGCCATGCACACAGGAGTGTCTAAGGAACAGAGTTAAATGCAAAAATGGAACACAATCACTGGAACATAAAAAGTAGGTCACTCTCCAAAATAAATATATAAATTAATATCTCTATTGAATTTCATGACCATAATTACATAAATCTTAAAGAAACTGAGTTAAGCTCAAAATTTAATGCATTCAACAACAATGAAGGAAAAGGGATCAAAAACGAATGTTGAGCCTTGTACACTGATCAAGTGAGGTGATAAATTTGGTTTCTTTCATGATTATGAATAGAAACAGTGAAGGTTTCCAATTTTAAATTAGTCCCTATGAAATGCTGGGAGAGAGACAGTGAGAGTAAAAAGTGAACAAAATGCAGATTGCTTATATATGTAGCTTGGATTTCAAATGCAGTTACTTCAGGAATGGGGAGTCACTTCAGGTTAATGATATGTGAAGTGGGACTATTAAAATAGACGAATCTCTTTGGGCATAAAATTATACTAAATCTTCAAAACATCACTTTCTGCAACACAAGTCTAAACCTTACAAACTAGTGTCTACAGTCAAAAGTAAATTCAAACTGCATGGATCCAGATCTGCCATCACAAAATGTACTGGCTTATTTGGGTCAATGCAGTTTGTTAAGAGTAGTCAGTAGAACAAAGTAGAAAAGAGATCTGCCTTCACATTAAATGATGGCAGACCAGGGTTTATGTTTTCTACATTGTACTCAACATACATGTGATGCTCAGTAACAAAGTCTTACAATGAAATTTTGTTACATGAGATCAAACTATATAGATCTATAGAAATAAATTAACTGTTGACACAGAATTGAGGCAATGCAGATTGCAGATAAAATTGTCCTTAATTAATAAAAATGTGTTCCGTCATCCTGAATCTCCATACATGAAATTATTAATTATATAGCATTATAACCTGGTAGACCACTTGAGACATTATTTTTTGTTGGGAGGGGTGGTCTTGCAAGACAGATTCTACTGTAAAGGTTTTGTAAAACAAAAACAAAACACAAAAAAACATTTTCATCAATAAGTTGTGGAACTGGGAAAGGGCCATAATGTTTCCATTAATTGGATAATTGTTATCAATAAGTTGTGGAACTGGGAAAGGGCCATGTTTCCATTAATTGGATAATTGTATTTTGGGTTATTAAATCATGGCTTATTAATTAATAAAATTGTGAACACACAGCAACACCTCAAAAGCCAGGAGAGCAGCATAGTATTATCGGTCTGAAAATTGCTAATTTACACGATATAAAAAAAAAAATCCCAATTTTGGGAGAGAATGGTATTCAATTTAGGGCTCAAGTGAGAGGTTTTATGATCCTTTCCCTTGTGACATTTATTTTATAAATCTGTGTGCACATAATATTTAATTTGACAATAACAAATTTTTAAAAAAAAATCTATTTATGCTGAGAGTCTCCAACTGTCATTACACTTTATCATACTATGTACACTCATTTATAAATCAAAACTTTCGTCAGGTGCCCCCATTTCGATTTCTTGTTCTTTTACATCTGGAAGTGAGGTATAGTATCAATGTACAGCTATGAAAACTCAATCAATATTCTAAGAACTGAGACTAAAAAAAAAACCTTTTGATTTTCTTACTTGAGAGATTGAGAATAAATCAGATTTTAAAGTGATTAAAATGATCCCAAATAGTATCAATGTTTCAATGAGACAAGTAATGTTCTGCCATGTAGCTGAGATCAAATAAGTAGAAAGCTAAAGATAAAAAAAACATTTAGAAAACGTTGCAGATGTTCCCTGATTCTAAAGCAATATCTATAATTCATCTTGCAAGCAATGAATATCATGTTTATAACTTACACTACTGAGGGCATATAGCTATTCGATTATATATTGCACAAAAGCATAATCTATTGTCTTGTATTTCACTGGTTTCTAATATGTAGGCTGGATCCAGAAATTCTTCTGCAATTGATTCTTAAGCTTTTCAGAAAAATTAAGACTAGTTCATAACTTGTCTAAACTCCATCATCAGAATGGTTCTGTTTGTTTTGTATGAAGGCTGCACTTTTTTCTGTTTGAATTTTAATGAAGTCCATTATACAGTGCTCTGAGATTGATTTCGCTTCAATTTTTCCGGATTATTTGAGGCCATATTTGAGAAGTCTCGGAAAACATCGTTAAATGTCTCATCACCTGAAAGAAAAATTGCAAGATATTACATGTGATAACAAAATGACTAAATTTATGGCTGTCTATCTAGTTCAGGAAAGACCATAGTGTTGGTACTCTTATCAATGATATTGATCCCAAACTGTGACATCTAACATATCTTCTAGTATAAATACATAACTATTCAAAACGTCATCTTTTATCTTAAAGTTTAAGGGCAATACCCAGCACTAAAAAAAAACATAAAAGGTCCAAGTGGGTCCAAGACAGGACATCTGGCGGACATCTGCATAACAGCCCAATGTAAGCACAGTTGTCCTTGCAATTTGAGTTAGTAGAATGTGTTCTGTATAAATTTCTTCCAATGATGTTGACTGCATATACTTTCTCTCAAAATTAACAGTTATACTTAGGGAGTTTATTTGGACAAAGTTGTGTTAATATTTCTTTTTCTGTATTTTTGAGGCAGATCATAATCATATGGGCAAATATGATTGTTCTGATGCCAGAATGCCTTCTGTCAAGTTCAGTAACTTTCTTCTGAGTGGTTTTTGAGAAATAGTTGTAATGGTTTTTTCTATTTTTAGTGATGGTGGCCATATCTGACGACAGACCAGTTGTACAAACTTGAAAGCCTTTTATATGTCTGATGACAGCCCATTTGTACAAACTTTAATAAAGCCTTTTATATATGTACATGAATGCCTTCTATCAAATTACATTGGGTGTGGGTGGGTGTAAGTGTGTGTGTAAATGTTTTAATACTGGTTTTATATTTATGCTGGGAATAATTGTCAATAAAATACTGTTTCTTATGAAGTTGTTAACTTTTCTGTGTAAATTACATAACCTTTGAAAGATCATTAAAAACTTTA
Source organism: Unio delphinus (assembly GCA_029339505.1). Taxonomy (NCBI): domain Eukaryota; kingdom Metazoa; phylum Mollusca; class Bivalvia; order Unionida; family Unionidae; genus Unio; species Unio delphinus. Next base: position 1,726,001 of record JAQISU010000068.1, read on the forward strand.
CTCCATGAGATTTTCATTGAAATCATTGTGTATTAGGTTACTTCTTTTTACATCAGAATATTGATATGTTTGAGTGTCAATGTTGATTCACAATAAAAAGAATATTATTTTTATAGTTAAAAAATATGGGGCATATAATTTGTGAAACAACTGTTAACACTGAACTTTTATAAAACAAAATTGTTAAGTTAGTAAATTACTGATGCCATGATTTCATTGCAAGTAATAGAGAAATTTAACTACTGTCAACACTGAACTTGTATAAAACAAAATTGTTAAAAAAGTAAATTACTGATGCCATGATTTCAAGTAATAGAGAAATTTAACTACTGTCAACACTGAACTTGTATAAAACAAAATTGTTAAGTTAGTAAATTACTGATGCCATGATTTCAAGTAATAGAGAAATTTCTGCTTCTTCTTGAGCAAATCTCTAATTTAATTTAATCTAATCAATTTGGGAACTTTAGGTTTACAACAAACCATCTGTGAACAAAGCAATTCATGCGCTGAATTTTGTTACATACTTTCCCTTTGGATCTCTTGCTATAATTTCTCACTTTTGCGATTTAAAAGGAAAAACCACTGATTAATGTTGGAAACATTGTTACTTACAAGATTATATTTATAAGTCTTTAACTGTGTTGAAATGAGTTGACCCAATATGCTACCAAGACTATTAGATATTACACAGGAAGAATTTGCATGCCTTTAACCATTTTTTTTAGTGTTTATTATTCCACTGTGATTTGATACAAATGATGTAAATAATGTGATAAGGTAGGTTGACTTTTGATTGTATCAATATAACAAACACTTTTGCATATTGAAGATAAAAACACCTTCCGCACATAATTAGGTTCTCATAAAAGTTCACTAACATAGATGTCATGGTAGATCAACACTTTTGTCATCGAATACAAGAGGGCATACTGCACTCATGATGATTAGAATTAAACTGAATTAAATGAATTAAAGCTTGATTTTCATTTGACAAACCTTTTAAACTGACATATATTTCTTAAACTACTGCCATCGGTTGGCCTTATTTACATTTTCATTGATAGAAATATAGTTGCATATTGCTTGCTATTCCTAAGAAATGTTTTCTATAGAAACTATATTTCTTATTAAAAGGTGCAATTTTCATGATGTTGAATCAGATATCCAGGCACTAACCACCATTTATGATAACACGAGCAATATCAAAATTTCAGGTACTATTTTTAATTGTAATATTTCTTCATGTTAAAACAAAAGCAGCTAATTTTTTGGCATATTTTCACGGAGAGAGAAAATGGCTTCAATACCTGACCCTGTATTTTATAACTAGGTTCATGAGTTATCTGGTGTATGATTTATCAAGGTGTATGATTTATCAAGGTGAAAGTGTATCTTGATCACAGCCTTTATTGAAAGTTTGATCAAAATCTGATACAAATTTTGGCATCCTGAGTTGTGACAACTTCAGCCAATCAGAGACAAGATCATCTCATTATTATGCATGGATCTTGTCAAAACTAGAAATACAAATAGCAATAAGTCTGCCAATTAGATACAAAATTTGAATCAATAGTGTGCATGGATATAGTTCAGTGGCAAAACAATAAATAAGAAATTCTGGCCACTTCTACACTTCAAAAACCTAAATCTAGCGTAATTTTCTAATAAAAATGTTGTTTGATTGGACTTTGGCCCCCACCCCTTACAACTGCAGGGGTTGGTTTGAAGTTGCTATGCCACTGATTCAGTTCATTATTGAACTTGTAATCATATAAATCCATGTTCAGAGTAAAACTGAAATAGGATCATATTGAACTCCAGTGTGGTAACGAGCATTGTTGATATATGATAGACAACTGATGCAAGGCCATACCATACTCTTGCAATCTGGCCAGGTAAGCTAAAAAAAAATGGAGCTCCTTCCATCATTACAAGCCACAACAAAGAGAAAACTCATCTTGTCTAATCTCAACTAGCAAAGAGGGTTTTATATATGTTTGCAGCACTTTTTTTAAAGTCTAATTATTAAACAAAGTCTTATTTTCAACTGACCTGGATTTCCCATTACATCATCCATTTTCATTTCTTCATTAAGTTTAGCGAGTCGTAACCTGCAGAGAAAAAGTAATACTTGAAAAAGATGTAATGAACAACAAAATGTATTAAATTATTCTATGCATCATTGAAAATCATAACACTGGGAAGTATATCTGACATAAGCAAATTCGAAAAATTGATGTACACTATTTTTTTGTTAGGATGAATGTGTAGATTTGTAGAGGAAAGAGCTAAATGAGAATACAATAAATTAGTTAAGCTACAACTGTAATATCAAACATGTAGATACTAACAAATAAACCCTGATGAGACCTCATCAGAAGCCGAATGATTCCACCAACGCAGGAAATTTTAGTTTTGTGCGAGTTAATGCCATTTTCAGCACATTATAGGTTGTAAATGGCAGCCAGTACTTTTGGTGGGTGAAGATCACAGGAAGAACTACTGCCTGATGGGAAGCTACTGACAAGCTTTCTCACATACCCATGTTAGACAACCAAGACTAGAACTCGGGGAAAATAGAGGTGAGATGAGAGTAATTTGTAAAGGCAAGCATCTAGGACCATTCAGCTACCCTCAGTCACACTGGCAAGTGATAATCAAATTCAGCTTGAGCTATTTATATAAATACTGTGAAACAACAGTAAAGAAAATTCTTGAAATTCAATAATAATTAAGGTGGAAATAAAAGTGGGTGGGTCCAATAATCAGGTTCCACAGCTTTACTAATTAATGATGGAGATAAAACACTGAAAAACTGAACTAAACCCTGCCTAATATTTATGTGTCACTGACATTCAAATTCAGTTTCATAAATATTAAGTTGACTAATACAAATACTTGCTTACAAGCCATAAGCAGAGCAACTGTGCAGCAATGACAAATGACAGTGGGTGGATCTGACAATTAGGTGTAGTAACTCTGCTCAAAAGGCTGAATGCACACTGTTGAAGGCCTCAATATCAAGCTGCATACATATTTTAGATCAATTAAATTAAACTGAATTATTTGTGTAGAAATGAAAGTGAAAGTGTCCAACAACCTGGAGACAATTGCTCTCCACACTATTTCACACATACGAAACATGGACGGTATACCAATGCCATGCCAGGAAGCTGAACCACATTCACACCACAAGTCTCAGGAAAATCCTCAATATCAAATGGCAGTACAAGGTTCCAGACTCTGAAGTACTTGCCCAAGCTCGTCTCCCCAACATCTAACACCATTCTGATGCAGTGCAAGCTACGTTGGGTGGGACATATACGCATGCCAGACCACCGGCTGCCTAAGAGACTCTTCATTGGCAAGCTACAGCAAGGACAGCAATCCCATGGAGGTCAGAAGAAATGCTTAAAAGGCAATCTGAAAGCTGCATTGAAAGCATTCAACATAAACCCAAATTCCTCGGAGCAAACAGCAAGCGATCGAGTCACTTGGCATTCCTCTTGGCACAAAGGCTCCAAGTTGTGTGAATCTAGCAGGACAGCAACTGCAGAGCTGAAAAGGCAAGCCAGAAAAGCATGTGCCATCAACCCTCCTGGAGATCTCCCACTCATCCCCTGTCCCTTATGCAAATGAACATTCTGTGCAAGGGTTGGCTTCATCAACCACCTGCGCACACAGAACAGAACCAGCCCCTCAAACCCTTGGATAACTAGAGAGGTCCTTGTCGAATCGACGGATGTACAACAACACAAGTGGGTAGGTCTGAAAAGGATTGCTGTATCTCAGCTAAACACAATGATGAAAATCAAGATTTTAATGAAAATCAAGCAGTACAAGTATACAAAATTAGACTGAAATCTAACAATAATTAAAGGAGTGACTGTGTCAAAATTGGCAAGTCTTAAAATCAGGGATCAGTTTAATAATGATCCAGGATGCTGATAATCAAAGTCAGCCAAGATGTCCTGAAAATGAAGCCGATTTAATATATAAATTTGAATGAAAACCATGAATAATCAAAGGAATCATAGTGCAGGATTAAAAGTGGGTGGGAAAGAGTACTGTTATCAACCATACTCAAACAAAGTCTCACCAGTATCAAGCTGTACACTAAATCTGGTTTAAGTCCAACAACACGAGACCTATTTTTTATTGGCCTATGTTTCAGAAAAATACCAAGGTTCATTTAGGGTGTTGGTAGATGTACAGACATTAGGGATTCAATATTACTTATGGGATGAATGGATGAAAGGCTAGATAGAAAGACTGAAACATGGAAGGTCGGAGGATGAAAAGAAACCACTCAGCATCCGTTATTTGTGGAAAGGTGGAATAGACACATCTCTCACTGCTCTGATTTCAGTTTTTCATTATCTGCATTGTACTCGAGCATAATAAGCATGGCAATGTACTTTTAGAATCACAGTGCAAGTGATATTCTTGGCGTACTTTTAAATTCATGGTACAAGTGGTATCATCAGCATATTTGTAGAATCATGAAGTGGTATCTTCAGTCTACTTTCATAATCAGTACAGTATTCCTAATCAGTACAGTATTCCTAATCAGTACAGTATTCCTCATCATAAGTTTATTTATCATAGTAGAGTGGTACCCTCAGTGTTCATTAAGAATCACAGCAAAACTGGTATCCTCAGGGTATTTCTAGAATCACATTAGAAGTGGATTCCTGTGTACTTTCAGCATCACAGTGTAAATGGTATCCTCAGACTAATTCAAGGAATCACAATACAAATTGTCTCATCAGCAATCATTAAAACCATCATTTGAAATCAAAAACCATGAGAATACTAAAGTTATAAAGTATGTTAAGTAAATTCAATGGAGATCTAATGATGCTTGCTTTTGATATGAAATCATCCATTATCATGTCATTTATTTGCCATTGTGAAGTAATCACCCAATGATTTTTCATGCTCTCCACTTAGACGATCAACAGCTATATAGATATATACAATGCTGTCGGGCATTTCTGTCCAACTAAGGTTTCTGTCACCAAGCCAAACACATACTGAATTCGACCAATTGATCAAAACAAAATACTGCTATGCTTACCATTTGAAAAGAGGAAATTGTCACCAGAATATTCTATTCAAAATAATATTAATTTTGGATACACCAGATAGCACCCCTGTGTTTTCATGACTTGCAATATGTTGGCCTATTCTGCGAATAGCTTTGAAAGTTATAATGGTTATTAATTGGTCAATGGGAATGAAATACATTACTTTGGCCTGTTGCTGACAGCATTTTGGTCAAGTAATTAGGTCAGGTTTTACAAAATTCAATGTAACAATGCCAATAAATGGCAAGAAATATTAACAAATTAGTTTTGTTTGTTTAATTAGGATTTTTAACGTATTTTTTCAGTCATATTGCTATGATGTCTGCAGTGAGGCAGTTTATAGTTATGTCTAGCACTGGGGCATCATGCCACAGACATGTAGCATGATGTCCCACCCAGTCATATTATCCTGACACCAGACCGACCAGTCCTAACACTAACCTCTTAATGCTGAGCATCAAGCGAGGCAGCTGTTAGTACCATTTTTTTAAAAGTCTTTGGAATGACTTGGCCGGGGTTTGAACCTACAACCTCCCGCTAGCGCAGCGGACACTCTAACCAATAGGCAACCGAAGCGGTTTAACAAATTAGTAAAGTTCAGCATTTTATTTAGAAAAGTGAGCTGAAGAGAACAAACAGTAGGATGTAATATGTTTACAACTTCTTGTTTATGATAAAAAAAAATTACTCAAGAATTTTAAAACAGACTATACACTGGCAAGTTGACACGTTTAGCAAACAATAAAACTGTGTCAGACGAATTCTTGCAAAATTGGAAACTTGGATAAAAATGCAATGTTTTAAGGTATACATTTCCAGCTTTTATATAATGTGTGTATTTTACAATTTTAAAAGATACATTGTAAATAGTATTTTCTGGGTTACAAGTTCAAGATCATGGATTGGGTCTTCATGCTGACATTTAGAAATCACATTTTTATATGCTATCAGTGAAGAAATGTGGGATATTTTCATACTCTTTATGAATATCACTTCCTTAATAAAAGGACAATCATTCTTTCTTGACACAAATTGGAAATTTGACCAAAAAATAACACACAATTCAATGTTTACAAGAATTTCTTATCATTGTGCAGAATTACCAGACGCGCAAAATTGGCCAACATGATGGGACATCTTTTGAAATAAGGGTCTAAAAGATAAAACTAATGGTAGTGAGAAAATGAGGAACAGTATAGTCACGGATGAGTCCAACTGTAAACAACATAAAGTGCTGGCAGATCAGGGTCTATGTTGTTTGTTCCACTCTTTATTCCTAACAAACTCCATAGACCCAAATTTGACATGTATATATGGTACAGCCCTTAACCCAGCAGCCAGACTCTACATCTATACATGTCATCTTTATCTATACATGTCATCTACATCTATACATGTCAATCAGTAATAATTTAAGATCAATATCACATCAGATTGCAGGTGTTCATTATGGAATGTTTTAATGAAGCTATCAAACAGATTTTTTTTGATTTATTTTTACAAGGATTTGATCATTTCTAATCATGCCAAAGTTTCATTGTATTTCTCAGTTCAAATGGCTTACAATTAGTTACCAGGGCACATAATTTGAAACAAGATGTCCATCCAATTTGATCCCAAACTAACCAATATCTGAGCATAGAAGTTCCTCACAATTATGTCCTCTTATTCTTTTATAAGTAGGCACCAAAAATAAATCAGAAATAAATAAATGGTGCAGAGCAACCTTTTGGTCTCCACAAAGTCCCCCACACCCAACACTTTACAAAAAGTCAGAAAGTTGTTCCAGTCTGATAAATGTATTTACCCAATCAAAGTTTCATATTCCATGTCATGTCCTCCTCAACTGAAAAAAGGATTGCTTATAACACAATTAACCCCCACAAAAACTCAAAGTACATTCCAGATCGAAATGAAGTCATTTTATTGTCTTGGTTAACACAATATTCTTTTGACTCGATCTGGCATACTCGAATTTAAAAACAACCTCAAAGCAAACCAATGTAACAGATCATTAATTTTTCATTGACTTTAAAACAAGTACCCAAACTCAAAATTTTGCAAATTATATTATTCTGAAGTTAGGATCTTGTTTTAGGAAGATATAGTTGATTTAGCAGTTCTGCAGTGAAACTTTCTGGTACCTCAAATTTTACAGAACTGAGGAATTTCTAGTGATGTTTTGAGTGTGACGGATTATGTCAACATTTACAAACAGGATTTTGAACCTCCATTTTTGTTAATAAGAAAAAAAAGCGACAAGTCAGTATATGTTTACTATTAGCCTTTTCATTGAGTATTAAAGTTGTGTATAAAATGAAAGTCTCTTGCTTTTCTGGCCAAAGATGAATTTAATTCTTCCTTTTAACTGTTTAATTCTATTTCTTCCTTTTAACTGTTTAATTCTATTTCTTCCTTTTAACTGCTAAATTCTATTTCTTCCTTTTAACTGCTAAATTCTATTTCTTCCTTTTAACTGCTAAATTCTATTTCTTCCTTTTAACTGTTTAATTCTATTTCTTCCTTTTAACTGCTAAATTCTATTTCTTCCTTTTAACTGCTAAATTCTATTTCTTCCTTTTAACTGCTAAATTCTATTTCTTCCTTTTAACTGCTAAATTCTATTTCTTCCTTTTAACTGTTTAATTCTATTTCTTCCTTTTAACTGCTAAATTCTATTTCTTCCTTTTAACTGCTAAATTCTATTTCTTCCTTTTAACTGCTAAATTCTATTTCTTCCTTTTAACTGCTAAGTAAAACTATCTAATATTCTTCAGTAATAACAATGTTTTCAAATCAGCTGCTGTGGTGGACATCCCAGACAGAATTAGCTTTGCAGAGAGACCAATATCATAGCACGTGCTTCACTAGTTGGTTCTCACTTGTGTGAATCAATGTACTATTTGTTTCTTTACTGTATTATCTATTACAAATAATAGGCTGGCTACTGATGTCTGAATTTTGTTAGCTATGTTTGTATTGTTAAATAGTTTCTGTCATAAACCAGACTAATCTATAGGTAGATATTTCCTAGTCTGGTTCCCTACATTGTATGATATCTGTGTTGTCCACTTTTCATATAGGAGTGAGCAACACAGAAAGCATACAAAGCAGGGAACCAGACTAATTATTCCCGCACTTAGCCTACTTCCTGGCATTATCATAGGACCTGGCATCTTAATGATTGACTGTAAATCAAGAACAGACGGATACCACTGACCTATAGGTAATCAATTGTTACAACGACTGCTTGATTAGTAATGATTGTTCTGAGAAAAAAAAAAACATAAAAGGAATATTTTTAAAAAAACAAAAGATCGTTGCTACCTGTGATAGATGCTACAGTCCATAAACCAGGCTAATGTATATGTCATGAATTGCCATTGTAGTGCCAAAGTTGACAGGGGTCATGAATATTGTTTATCTTTATTGTGAATCTGTATTGCTGGGGGTTAATAAGGTCAATGTGTATTAAATCAACAAGAGAACATGGCTGCCAGTATTATTGGTGGAGGAAGAACCTGGACAAACCCCGGAAAGAACCACCAACCTACGAGAAGCTACTGGCAAGCTTTCTCACATAACTACATTTGCCGAATCTTAGACTCCAACACACGCAGACAGATGTGAGATGGCAGTGGTCCATAATGGACAGCGCTTTAGACCACTTGGCCACTCGGGGCCCCACTAGAATTATATTAAATTATGTGCCCTTTCATGGCAGCGATAGTGGCCAAAGATCTTGAAATAATGTTTTTAGCAGAAAACTTATATTCCACAAGAACTACCACAGGATTAACTACAAATATGACACCTTTACTAATAATGATCAAGATTACTATGTCTCTAGTGTTAAAAATTTACATCATGGTCAATCATAATTTTAAAAAAATCTGTTTAGTAGTATCTAACTTTCAACCAAATTTGCCTTTAATGTTCATCTCAATAAGAGCTCTGTAAAGTTTTACAATGCATATTTTCCAATGTGTGTATGTGAGAAAGCTTGCCGGTAGCTTCTCGTGGGTTGGTGGTTCTTTCCAAGGTTTTCTGGGTTCTTCCTCCACCATTAATACTGGCTGCTATGTATAGCTATCTTGTGCTGAAAAATGGCGTTAAACCCTACAACAACCATGCATATTTTCTGCCCATATTCTTTAAGTTGCAGCCCTTGATTGGCTTAAAATAGACAATACTAATGCACAATCTTATTAACACATTAGCTTCAACATACATGAATTTAATCAAATCCCCAACAACTAATCTGATGACTGATGGCACAGTCTAAACTTATAGTTTTAGAGTAATGGCCCTTGATCATCTCAGCGTTAGCAATGGAAATGTGAAACCATATGAACACTAACATCCACAAAGTATGAATCAAATATGCTCCTAAGCTTCATTTGAAAAAGTCTGAGGATTAACAGATTTAAAAGTGTTTGTAAAAATTTAAGTCCATGATCAATGCAAGACATCCCAGCAGCATGTGTCCAATCAAACATTCACGCTGTATGATTTCAATCAAATTCACAGAAAGCCTTATCTAAACAATAGATACAGTTAGTTTAACAATATATAAGACATCCAAATGTCTTGTTAACACTCTTGAATTCAACAAAATGGCCACGAACCTTCACCTAAATATGGTCTCTGATGAGTATGATCACAAACATGTTTTAAGATTTCTTACAGAGTTATGGACCTTGGCATCCAACCAGTATCTGAACACAACATCACTTAGGTAATACTAAAATGTTTTCAGCTAAGGCTGGTATTGAGGATCTACCCCGAAACCTCCTATAAAAATAAAACTGCATCGGCATATATACAATTTCAAACTTGCAAGAGAATGGAGAAACATAATCAGTAAAAAGATCTGCATGGCATAGCTAATCCTAAACCCATTACAATCACACACCCACCCCCAATGCAAGAAAACTCCCTAATGCTTCCAGTTTTAAACTCCATAAATAAGGGGGTGACAACTGGGTTCCTAAATTTACTTTAAAGAAAGGTATTAAGTGGATCATTAACAGGACAATATCCTGCAAAATCATCATTTTTGGCAAACAAATTAAAATAGAATAAAAAAAAAATAACAGGTAATTTGATCATGCACACTTGATGAATAAAATATAATTTCAAACATGGCAAAAACAACAGCATACAACAAGAAATTTTAAATTTTGACACCACCATGAACAACAAGGGAAAATGAATGAGATAGAATCAGTTTCATAGAAGAGTTATTGAATGGCCAAGGAGATAAAACCGTTCAGTGCTATTATAAGTACCATTCAATAGTTTCTCAAATCTTCCTGTTTTTACTGTGTGATAATGTTTGATTATAAATGAACAATATGAAAATTATTTTTTTTAGCTCTAAATGCAGCATCTGTATCCATCTACAGTACCATTTACGAATCCATTGTGTTAAATCTATACCTTTCTTCCAGGATTTTTATTCTTTCTCCATAGACAAGAACGATATCAATCAAATCAAAATGTGAAATTTAAATCTGAAGAAGTAAACCTGAACAGAATGTAAAATGCGTATTAAGATAGCCATAAACAGAATGTAAAATGCGTATTAAGGTAGCCATAAACAGAATGTAAAATGCGTATTAAGGTAGCCATAAACAGAATGTAAAATGCGTATTAAGGTAGCCATAAACAGAATGTACAATGCGTATTAAGGTAGCCATAAACAGAATGTAAAATGCGTATTAAGGTAGCCATGAACAGTTTTTGGCTATGGCCAGGAATGAAGATCTACCCCTCTACCATGCAAAAAACTTGCAATCAAACAAGAAAGTTCGAGCCTGCATGTTCAGCCAACAATGCACTGTTGTAAAGCATGTGATGTTGACCCCATGGTCAAAGGTTGAGTGACCATATCATAGAATGAATGGCCATGACTTCCAAATGATTCACTTAAAGTATGAAGAGAATTAATCAGAGGATATTTAAGCAGATAATCTAAATTTTAAATACAACCTTAATGTACTGATTCAACCCAAGTATTATGAAAATCTAACATATAAAAGCCAATTAAAAACCTTTTACCAAAAACCTTGATGCAAATATATGTAGTAGTTCCCCTCTTGAACAGCCATCCTGCCCAGCACCAACCACTTCCTACAGCCAGAATCCCTTGGCATTGTTGAGTTTGTATTCAAAAGTACCCCTCAAGAAAGGCCACCCATCTAACGCGACCAGCATTTTAGTACAAAAATGTAAAATGTTCGATTCACTGCCACTTTTTTCTAATATATCCAGAACAAATAATTAATTCATATTGTAAGGTAAGTAATCAGATTAATTCTATCATCGATACATGTCTCCCAATGTCAAGCTTCTGTTATTGAAAGATGTGTTTACTAAAGTACATGTAACACTAAGATGAATAATATATAATTGTCTATAAAATCCGATGTTTACAAGAAATGGGCTCGACAATGCTATGCTAGTTTTGGGCTTCACACATTAGTCTAGTTCTTCTCATTGATGAATCCAACTGGACATTATTCTGAAAATCTATAAAACTCACAATTTTCAACTCCATAAGGAACCTATACATTACAAAACTTGGAGCTATTTCGTATACAAAGTGGTAACAACTGGGCACCAAATATTGCTTCAATGAAGAGTAAAGTGGTCCATGAATTAATCAATTTTCAGAAGGGTTTGATGATGAGTAGAGTTTGACTACATTTTACAAAGTCAAGGCCCTTGACTGACTTCAATTAGCATCCAAATGTATTATGAACGGTGGCATCCACATCTTTTGTTTGAATTCAACATTTCTTGAAAAACAAAATCTCATATGAGTTTGAGGATCAGAAGATTTGGACCATATTTGTAAAAACGCATGGCCTCTGACTGACTTGAGATTTTGATGGCTTGTCATTCATGTTCTTTTGTTTGAATCATATTAGCTATAAAGCATAATATTTAGCAAGATTTTAGATGATCACATATATACTAACAGGTGATATACCAACTTAGTGTTACCATGATATATTACATACTTACAGTGTAATCATGATATACTACATATATACAGTGTGACAATGATGCAATATATATTGTACAATGATATACAATATAACCATAGTGTGACAATGCCTTACTAATAGTGTTACAGTGATATACTATATAATTAGTGTGACAATGATATGCTATATATTTATAATGTGACAATGATATACTATATACTTAGTGTGACAATGATATGCAATATATTTATAGTGTGACAATGTTATGCTATATATTTATAATGTGACAAATGATATAGTATAAACTTAGTGTGACAATGATATGCTATATATTTATAATGTGGCAAATGATATAGTATAAACTTAGTGTGACAATGATATGCTATATATTTATAATGTGACAATGATATGCAATATATTTACAGTGTGACAATGTTATACTGTATATTTATAATGTGACAAATGATATAGTATAAACTTAGTGTGACAATGATATACTATATATTTATAATGTGGCAAATGATATAGCATAAACTTAGTGTGACAATGATATACTATATATTTATAATGTGGCAAATGATATAGTATAAGCTTAGTGTGACAATGATATACAATATACTTAAAGTGTGACAATGATATGCAATATATTTACAGTGTGACAATGTTATACTGTATATTTATAATGTGACAAATGATATAGTATAAACTTAGTGTGACAATGATATACTATATATTTATAATGTGGCAAATGATATAGTATAAGCTTAGTGTGACAATGATATGCTATATATTTATAATGTGAAAATGTTATACTGTATATTTTTAATGTGACAAATGATATAGTATAAACTTAGTGTGACAATGATATGCTATATATTTATAATGTGGCAAATGATATAGTATAAGCTTAGTGTGACAATGATATACTATATACTTACAGTGTGACAATGTTATGCTATATACTTACAGTGTGACAATGTTAAGCTATATATTTGTAATGCGACAATGTTATACTATATACTTATGGTATGACAAGGATATACTAGATATTGACAGTATAACAGTGATATACTATATACCTTCAGTGTAACAATGATGTACTATATACTTACAATGTGACGATGTCAGCATTGGCATGTTGTATGGCTATCTGTAATGCATCCTGTAAAACAAGTACAAATTATGTACCTCTGTTGATGAAATGCTCATTATAAAGTATAAATAAATACAAGACAAAAACTGAAAATAGGCAAGTAAAACACGCAAGAGTTTCATTTAAAAATGAGATCTGATTATTATAAGAGAATTTCTGGACAGAACAAAAGAATGAATCAAGTCCAACCTGATGTGTTCATAACAGTTTTATTGTACTGTCTACTAAGGTTTCATTATACTTCCCTCAAATGTCAATGATACATAAAATATTTTGCTGAAAAAAATCACTTTTTATGTGCCTAATTTATTATTTAGAATACATAAGGCTAACATCAATATCTGGTTATATGTAAACTGTGAGAATAAAGATTACCATACATATTCCATTATAAGTCAAGTCTAACAGCAAACTGCACAGAGCCATATCTGAAATTGCATAATGTGCTGGCTATTCTGGGTCTGTGCAGTTTATTAGGAATAATCAGTAGGACAAAGAATATAGACCCTGATCTGAAAGCACATTATGCCATGGCAGATCAGGAATTTTGCAGTCTGAATTATAAGTGACTACATATGGTATATACTGATGTCTGGCCATTTATAGCAACAGATTTGAGTGTGTGAGAGATTTGGATTAATAACATAGCTTTAAAAACAGTTCAATCATATTTCTACAATGTCTGCAGTGTGGCAGTTTATATTGATGTCTAGCACTGGGGCATGATGAAGCAGACATGCAGAATCATGTCCCACTCAGCCACATTATCCTGATACCAGGCCGACCAGTCCTAACACTAACCTCTTAATACTTAGCACCAAATGAGGCAGCTGGCAAACCCACAACCTCCAGCATCCTAGGCACAACAAATTTTGATATTCCAATAGACAAGGTTTCGATTTGCAAGCTGTTATTCAATCAAGTCCAGAAATGGGTGAAGAAATGCCTAAGCAACATAATGTATAGGAAAGTATAATATAAATATGTTACAGTTTAATCAAGCAAGTGTTCTTGGCCACAAACTTTACATACCTTTCCATCATTATCCTTCGTTTCCAGATTCACTCCTCTCTTTATGAACTGACATACTTGCCTGCAAAAAGAAAAAAACACCACAACAAATCAGCACATATCCCTGTCAAGACCATATTAAATTGCTGAGCACCTCCCAACCAACCTATCCCATGTTTTTTTGTATCCATGCTGGTGTAAAAGTCATCAACTCTCTCAGATATGACTGCCAAACTCCTTTTTGTTGTTTCTATCGAACATTACAACCCAGTAAGAGGCTAAACAAACAAATCAGTATAAAGCATAATTTTCCGTCTCCCCCATGTTATTTCATACGGTTTCTCTCCAACTTCAATGCCAAATATCTAACAATCTAAAACGTTTGATTACTCCATTAGATGAAAAGTCGAATCATCAACAAATGCTGATAGTCCAAGTTGAGCTGAAATAATTACTTTCTAAAGGGTACAAAAAAGTAATTTTACTTTAATTTCATCATTATAATGCTCTTGTTTTGAGGTTATATGAATTGTCTAGCAGAATCATATGTCAAGCTTAAAGAGGTAAAATGACATGTACTGTGGGTTAATGATTCATCATCTAATAATAAGTCAATGGCAGACCAGACCACAATCAACAATTACAGTGCTCATATCTTCTTTATGAGTCTCTAGTAACCCCTGTACAAAAGGAAATCAGGATAAAAGTGGACTCTTTTGTAAATGAAGATTATTTCTTTTTGGAATAGAATTATCACCATGTGTGAAATTAAGTTCTGTAAGACATGCTAGTAGAGTTGGGGAATGCTGGTTCCATGTGGTCAGATGGCTCTAAATAAGATGCCTGTTCATAGGAGGTTTTACTGTATATATATATATTTACAGTAAAACCTGCTATGAGCAACCTCTGCTATGAGCGACCACCTGTCATTTCTAACCACAATCATAATGCACGGATTGATTTTGTTATACAGTCCAACCTGTTTATGCCGACATCCTCGGGCCCGAGGAAATATTGCAAGATAGGCGGATGTCGAGATAAGTGTTGGGGGGGAGGGGTAAAAAAAGATACAAGTTAAATTCTTCAGTAAGGGGTGACCTTGCCATCAGTGAGTAGTATTTACACTTTGAGAAAACAATGGAAATTTTGAGTACATGAATACAAACCAGAGTGAAATACACTTGTAAATTGACAAATTACATTTTAGTTACCTTTGTGTAATAAAGTCCACAATAAAATATTGCATCAGTCAAATCCTGATACAAAAAACATGAAGAGATTCAATGTCGGCATTAGTTTAGTTTGTCTAGTTGTTATTTACATGTACTTAAATCGGCCTAGATTTCAGTCAGTCTGTTCCCATCTTATAAGAGGCTACCAAGGGGATGGGGCTATTCACGGGGAAATGAAAACTGTCAATAAGTTTGTTTAAACAGTACATGTATTTAATCTGCATTTTACACTGGTGTTGGTAGCCATCATAAATATAAACTTAAAAAGAAGACTTTCACAGCACAATAAACTTGTTTTAATCACAGATCACTTTGGAAAATGCAAGAATCAATCAGATTTCATTCTTTTTTTGGGGTCGCCGTGAGAAGCAAACTTAATAGGACCAAACAAATGCCTGTTTTTTTTTTTTATCCCACTGCAACATTAAAGCCTGGCTGCAAGATCAACTAATTCTTGAATAAAGTCCAGGTTGTAACTGGCCTCTTGCCGACATAAATGATTAGGCTGGAAAATTAAAATTGGTGGCAAGATCAACTAATTGTTAAACGAAGTTTGTATGGGTTGGAACTGGCAGCTGGTCAACATGAAAGATTAGGCAGAAAATTAAAGCCTGGCGGCAAGATAAAAAAAATTGTTGAAATAAAGTATGGGTCAGAACTTGCAGCTGGTTGACATGAACGATTAGGTGGGAAAATTATAGTCTGGCGGCAAGATCAAGTAATTGTTAAACAAAGTATTGGTCTGAACTGGCAGCATGTAGACATAAATGATTAGTAAACAAAGAATTTGTTCAAGCTGGGGCCAAGGGCTTCTGTCGACATGTACGTTTATCTTTTATCTCAATGTCAACATAAGCATGACAATTTCGTAGTAATAGTAGACCAGTGGACTGGGACTTTGCCTTTTTTGTCGACATAGGTGGCTTGTCGGGACAAGTGATGTCAATATAAATGGGTAGGACTGTATAAACACTCTACTATGAGCGACCACCTGCTGAATGTGATCAATGACCATGATATCTTGGAAAAATTTGCATTTTGACACTGCTATGAATGACCAATCACAAAAAACGAGTATAAACTCCACTGACCTTTATTTAATCCCTGTAAAAACAATTGCTCATACCATTCTAAATTAAAATAAAAATAAAAAAATAAGCTGGCTACAGAAGTCTGACTTTTTTGTTAGCTATGCTTTTAGTGTTTTATAGCTTTTGTAGTAAACCAGACTCAAGTATATCTAGATTATTTCCTAGTCTGGTTCCCTGCTCCATATGCTCCCTGCCTTGTTCTTCACTATTCGTACAGGGGTGAAGCAAGGCAAGAAGCATAAAAAGCAGGTGACCAGATTAATTATTCCTGCACTTAGCCTGATTTCCAGCTTTATTGTGGAACCGAGCATCCTGTATTGCGAGAACAGACAGACACCACTGACCTACTGGTAATCAATTGTAACAACGACCACTTGATTGCAAACGATTGTTCTGATAAAAAACAAACAGAAAAAAACAAACAGAAGAGGAATCTTAAAAAAAGAAAAAAGTATTGTTGCTACTGGTGATAGTTATTACAGTCTATAAACCAGGCTAATGTACATGTCACAAATTGCCATTGTACTGCCAAAGTTGACATAGTGGTCACATATATTTTTTGTCTTCAGAGTTAATCTGTATTGTCAGGGGTGAATAAAGTCAATGTCTATTAAACAAGCAAGAGAATCGTTTCCAGGATTCAACTGATAATATTCAAGACTTGTGAAGTTTGTTGCTTCCCCACCCACCCCACCCCGATATTAGGTGATTACATCCCAATCACAAAGTTGGCACCTATTCAAATTGGTGCAACCAGGTTAAACACTTGGCTTATAGAGTTAATCCCTGTATGTCATCTTTGAATGAAGCCATTGACTATAGTCTCTGAGTAAATGGTTCTGTTTCTGGATGAGATAATTGTTTCTTTTTATTTCATTAACTGTTTTCCCACAATCCAGTCAAAATTGTCTTTACGTTCGATATTACAACTGAGCACTAATAATTTTAACACCTAGAACCTTAACCCTTTGAACCCGACAGGCCTGTTTACTGGCCGGTTGTAACGGTGTATATACCTGAAAGGCCGGTATACCGGCCTAGCTATCTACCGTCATAACCCGACAGGCCGGTATACCGGCCTGTGCTATGTTATTCGCTAGATGGTCAGTGAAATATAGATCTTGCATGAATGGTACAACATGAACAAAATTTCGAGGCAGTTTGTTACATAGTCATAGTAATAAAAAGCATTTAATAAGCATGTTTGAAAAGAGACAATTTGATATTTGCTGTTATATCATAGTGGATTATCATTCTGAGGCATAATATTACTTTTATTTTGCAAGATTTTACTTTTTATAAAATTGTCAAAAATTGCCGGGAAGGCTCGGGTTATTGTGCCGAAATATGGGGGAGATTAGGGTTCAAAGGGTTAATAGCAATGGATGAACTTCAAACTAAAAAAAGACAAACTTCTTTTCTTATAAAGGAAAAGGTGTAATTCAGAAACAATTTCATATGCTAAAATATGTGGTCTTTAAATGTAAATGTGATTTCATATTTAATGACAGAAGTATATCATTACTGCTATATAATTTTGTTTTTAGATGAATGCATACAATATTTTAGCAAGAACTATTAATAAAGAATAGAATAAATATACAGTGATTGTTGTTATTTTTCCTGAAATTGTTCTAAAAACTGGACCTTGGAAACTGGTCTTTTTGTATAAACTTGCTATGAGAGACCACCTGTCTTGAGAGACCACTTTTTGTTGGCAGAAGGGATGGTCTCTCATAATGAGAGACCACTTTTTGTTGGCAGAAGGGATGGTCTCTCATAACAGGTTTTACTATATATATATATATATATATATATATATATATATATATATATATATATATATATATATATATATAGACACACACACACACTCTCTCAGTAGAAAAATGTCTGCATTAATTGAAAGACTTACCCAGTGTTACCCTGTAGTGTGGCATGGTGAAGCGGTGTTAAATGAAAGACTTACCCAGTGTTACCCTGTAGTGTGGCATGGTGAAGCGGTGTTAAATGAAAGACTTACCCAGTGTTACCCTGTAGTGTGGCATAGTGAAGCGGTGTTAAATGAAAGACTTACCCAGTGTTACCCTGTAGTGTGGCATGGTGAAGCGGTGTTCTACCCTTTTGATCCAACCTATCTAACTTAGCTCCATTCAGAAGCAAAAATTCACAGGCAGCCATAGAACCCTAAAAACAAAGGTTTTTAGTGTACTGTAAATAAATACAATTTTCAAAAGCAGAAAATGTTTGCATAACAAGTGAGAATTATTTTGTAAAAAACATGTATTTCAATAAGTAATACCATCATAGTTATACCGTTAAAAAAGTATATGAGAATTATTTTGTAAAAAACATGCATTTCAATAAGTAATACAATCATAGTTATACCTTTAAAAAAGTGTTTCTTTGAGGATGTAAAAATATGATTTGCAGAACTGAAAATAATATTAAGATTAATTATGGAAAATGTAACAATCTAGTTATCTGCCTATTAAGTCTTGTGTCATTCACTGATCTTCCAAGTCTATTCATTGTAACTGGATCTAGGTAATGAACTGGTTTCCAATATTATCTAATGGTACTACAATACAATGGGATCTAGGTAATGAATTGGTTTCCAATATTATCTAATGGTACTACAATACAATGGGATCTAGGTAATGAATTGGTTTCTAATATTATCTAATGGTACTACAATACAATGGGATCTAGGTAATGAACTGGTTTCTAATATTATCTAATGGTACTACAATACAATGGGATCTAGGTAATGAACTGGTTTCTAATATTATCTAATGGTACTACAATACAATGGGATCTAGGTAATGAATTGGTTTCTAATATTATCTAATGGTACTACAATACAATGGGATCTAGGTAATGAATTGGTTTCCAAAATCATCTAATGGTACTACAATACAATGGGATCTAGGTAATGAATTGGTTTCCAATATTATCTAATGGTACTACAATACAATGGGATCTAGGTAATGAATTGGTTTCCAATATCATCTAATGGTACTACAATACAATGGGATCTAGGTAATGAATTGGTTTCTAATATTATCTAATGGTACTACAATACAATGGGATCTAGGTAATGAACTGGTTTCTAATATTATCTAATGGTACTACAATACAATGGGATCTAGGTAATGAATTGGTTTCTAATATTATCTAATGGTACTACAATACAATGGGATCTAGGTAATGAATTGGTTTCCAATATTATCTAATGGTACTACAATACAATGGGATCTAGGTAATGAATTGGTTTCCAA
This sequence comes from Unio delphinus, assembly GCA_029339505.1. Lineage (NCBI taxonomy): Eukaryota > Metazoa > Mollusca > Bivalvia > Unionida > Unionidae > Unio > Unio delphinus. The sequence continues at coordinate 1,745,857 of JAQISU010000068.1, forward strand.
TATTATCTAATGGTACTACAATACAATGGGATCTAGGTAATGAACTGGTTTCTAATATTATCTAATGGTACTACAATACAATGGGATCTAGGTAATGAATTGGTTTCTAATATTATCTAATGGTACTACAATACAATGGGATCTAGGTAATGAATTGGTTTCCAATATTATCTAATGGTACTACAATACAATGGGATCTAGGTAATGAATTGGTTTCCAATATTATCTAATGGTACTACAATACAATGGGATCTAGGTAATGAATTGGTTTCCAATATTATCTAATGGTACTACAATACAATGGGATCTAGGTAATGAATTGGTTTCCAATATTATCTAATGGTACTACAATACAATGGGATCTAGGTAATGAATTGGTTTCCAATATTATCTAATGGTACTACAATACAATGGGATCTAGGTAATGAATTGGTTTCCAATATTATCTAATGGTACTACAATACAATGGGATCTAGGCAATGAATTGGTTTCCAATATTATCTAATGGTACTACAATACAATGGGATCTTCTTTAAACATGGCATTAAGTATGATGCAGATGGACAATTTTAATGCATGAGAAATTGCAATAAGTAGGAAATTAAAACAGGTTTTAAGGAATTTACTTGTTTGCTCAAAACTAACTTTATTCATTGCTCTAAGCAAAAATAATTAAACCTACATTTCTTTTTATAACAAAATGGTAACAGTGCATTAATTCCTTTTAAGTACACAAGAACTCTACCACATATGCCAGAAAAGCATGTGCCATCAACCCATACTACTAGAAGTTAATGATCTCATAAAGCATCCTCCCAACTTTTTATTGCCTTCTTGTTTGATTGGTGTTTAATATCAACACATGAAAGATTATGTAATGCTGAGGGAACTAGAAAAAAAAATATGCATTTTCCAAAACCAATGTCGCAGTTGACCTGTCTTAGAAATGACAAATTCTAATGCAAATCTCTCTGTCCTGTATGCAAACACATGAGCCACTACAGTAACCTTTCATTGCAAATAGCATGGGAGCCGAAAACTATAAAGTAACAAATGAATTAAGACATACACTAAATATCCAAACTTAGAGTCATATGGTCTAACAGAAATATCTGGATATAAGATTTGTCCTTATTGTTATTATGTTTATTTACCTTGATATTTATTTATCTGATTACGTACATTTCTTCTTGAGATCCATAAAAATAATCCATGTCTCCAAGGGAGTACCCAAAAAAATCCACATCTCTCATGTAATCCAGAATATAATTCATGTCTCCCATAAAGCATAAAAAATAATGTTTCTCAATATGTATAGAAAATAATCTACATTGCTCAAGGAGTAAAGAAAATAATCTACATCTCTCAAGGAGTAAAGAAAATTATCCACATGTAGTCCGATATGTCTTTCAGGCTGTCTAGAAAGTCAGTGTTATGACTGCAGTAAGTGAAATGTGATAATACTTAAATAAATCTGAAAGCAAAATATGCTACAAGATTGGCATATGAATGAACAAATTGGGCATAAGTACATTCTACAACATCCCTACCGTGTCCACAGCTTTCATTAGAGGTGTTTTCCCTTCATCCTCTTCATTCACCCAGTTGGGCGATGCACCATTTGCTAGTGCCTCTAACATGACGGGAAGATTTCGGGCCTGAGCTGCCTTGTAAAGAAGCCTATTGGGATCCAATCGACTCATGTCCTCCCATGATGTAGTCGATATGTTATCCTCTGCCTCTTCGCTTTCAGAGAACGAATCCTCAGAATAATCAAGGTCAAAACCTGTGTGGAGAGAATTACAGAAAACAAGATTTTTGTTTGCAAAACAAATACTGTTTATGTAACTCATTCAGCTCCCAGCACTGTTAACAGCATTATTGCTGCTATTCCCCAGTAGCACTAAGCTGTGTCTAGCTGCGTGTCCCATATAGTTTTACCTGTTTAGACAATTTTGTAAATATCATGCATATGCATTCACTCTTACCTCTTCTTATATCCAATAAAAATCCATGAAATTTTCACCAATTATTCCAAATGACTTTGTCTACAACGTGATGTATTTTTTTCTATTTGTCTAAGCCTTTTACAACATTTTATACACTATTTATGAAATTAACATGATTGCTACAATTTGCTAGATTCGCAAGAACCCTATCATCACCCCTATCAGCATCCTCTTCTTCTGACGACTCAGTCTAAAGCAACTTTGATGTCCGAATCTAAATCTTGTAAAATATCCAACAGCTGAACATAATTTTCCTTTTCCTTGCTCAATATTTTTTAGATTAAACCTGAGAAACTCCTCATTTTCACTCTCACTGTCATCAAGTCTTCTGTTTATGACTTTTCATGAACAGAACACGTGTAGTGAAACTGCCAACCATTATTAACCCTTGGTTTCTGAACAAATCAAATTTGCACAAAGAAAAGTAAAATCATTTCTGATTGGTTAATATTGGTCTTATTCTTGGAAAAAAACCATTTGTAACCAATATGAGTCTTTGTATCTAACACATATTCAAAGTGACAAAAGATGGGATAGGCCACTGAAGGCAGTCAATAAAATTTTACTAGTGGCAGGACCGGCCATTGAATGCAAAAACCTGATCATGCATATTGATGGGATCAGGATGAATGAGATAATGCCAAGGCAAAGAGTTGAAATATATAGTAAAATGTATACAACATTTTTTCCAGGAAATGCAATTACATGATTTTCCCCTAAATTAAAAATAAGCATGTACATGAAAATTATGCATGGTAAATTTGCCATAAGTGTAATGAAAACTAACAATTCATATTAAAATAGTCGAAGCTGCTTATGTAATCATTTAACTTCTTGATCAATTGTTATAATCAGGGTCTTACTAAGTGATTTGTTTTGCAAACCAAACAATGAGATGCTTCCATTATCTAGTTATTATGGTACATACTCACTTAAAGGCTGGTCTAACTGCAAAATGCACTCAACTAGATCTGCCAATGCATAATGTGCCATGAGATCTTTGTCTGTCCAGTTTGTTAGGAGTAATCAGTAGAAGAAACAACACAGACTCTGATCTGCAGGCACATTATGGTATGGCAGATCAGGATCTTTGTTTGTTTGCACTCTGACTCAACTTAAAAGAAAGTATATATAGTACCAACAGCACTGCAAGGTTGTACAATGGCAGACATGCAATTTTCGGAACTCACTGGAAATATCTCTGCCATTAAATACATTCCAAATGCACAAGAAATAATCCCAACATCATAATGTTTGTTAAAATGTACTACCCGAGATTTATTCATACTGATATTGCCCTTCTCAAAAGTGAAAATCTCCCATTACAAATATAACAGTTGGGGAACTTCTACTGTATAAAAATCTTGGAAAAATCACAGAAATGTATGAAAATCTAGTCAGACCCATAGATGACAACCCTCCAGGCTTGCAATTTGTGAAAATGGTGAAACAAATTAGTGAATTTTGACATGAATTCGTAAAGTGATCCTCGAGTACGCGATTTGTTGGAACAAATGAATGCATGGCAAATATTTTATATATATATATATATATATATATATATATATATATATATATATATATATATATATTCCAAACTAAACTCCACTTATTGTGCAATATATAATATATATTACTATTCCGAGTTTCTTCTCACCAATGCCACGCCATTTTTATATTTTGATATTTATGTTGGGGTGTAGGGTCAGAGTCCATTTCCTATCGAAAAGTTGGAATTCGCAGATACCATTTGGTGTCGGCATGGGGTAACTTCTTACTAGCTGGCCCAGCAAAACAACCTTTCAAGATATACCTATATGAAATTGATAGGAATATGATTTATTTTCTTAAAAATTGTGAGCATAGCATTCATCGTATCTTAATCCGCTGACAGATGAGACAAAATTTTGCTGAAATTTGACCTGGATCTGGCTATTTTCAGTCCAATTCACATGACTATATTAATTTCGCAACCTACATGTCACTTAGGTCATATAGTCACGTGATATGGATAAAAATAACAAATTTCCAAAGTAAAAATGGGGTAACAAGGGTCAGAGGAAACTCTATCTTTTTCCTTGGTGGTGAAGACATTTTCAAGATAAGCTGTTGAATGGTAATTCAAATCAGCATTGGCAGCGCATGTGCAAAAGAAAATTTCGGTTAGGCACCAGTTTCTCTTAAAAACAGTTGTAAAACTATTCTATTGTAAAACATTTATAAATATAGATTAAAATACGCTAATATGCTTGCTACCGGGCCAACAGTACGAATCAGCTATAGTTCACTAATACCGTGACCAGTAGTCCTGAACTTTTTCGGCAACTGTCAATATCATGACTAGCGCTTAACAAGAAATCAGTTATTATATTAAATATATAAATAATTGAGAATTGGGGAATTGGGGAATTTCCTGCATGTGGGTGAATTCATGAATCGTTAAAAAAGTCTTAAAATTAATGCCAAAATCGTGAGAGTTGGCAGCTATGCAGACTCCTTTAGTTGCAAATCATCTCATTTTGAATCAATACTCAATGTTTGAAATATGATCATGAAGACTGAACAATGCTGAAAAGTTGAAATCTATCTAAATTTAGAGTTATTGTATAGTTTGGCAATTTGTTTCATGAGAAGATGAAAACAGACTAAAACTACTTTTGATTTTATAATATTTACTTGCTATTGCATTCCTGTATATTTTTCCTGTCTCCATGTTAAGGACAGTATCCCCTTCTCCAATAAGGAATTGAAGGCCATTAACACAAAACATAATTCCAGTCTGAAAACTTAGTCTGCTTCAAAGATCCTTAAACAACTGTAATAGGTTCACCTGGCATTAAAGCTAACGCACACCACACACAAGACAGCAAAATCAGTTCAAATGCTCTGGATCCTTAAGTGGTCAAAGCACCACCTAAGATGCAAAGTCATACCAAAGACTTAAAAAAATGGTACAAACAGCTGTCTCACTTGGTACTCAGCATTAAGAGGTTAATGTTAGGTCAGCCTGGTATTATGATGTGACTGGGTGGGACATGATGCGACATGTCTGCACCATAATGCCCCTGTGATTATTTATATATATATATATATATATATATATATATATATATATATATATATATATATATATATATATATATATATATATAAAGTGCCTACTTGCAGACCTCGTAGCAATGTGACTAAAATTGTTAAAGTCATGTTAAAAATTAAATCACACACACAAAATAAGCTACCTGGTCTTAAAAATAATGCACACCTGACACTGGATCATAAAATATGCTCACCTGACCTTAAAGCTAAACATACACCTGATACAGGATCATAAAATAAGTAATGCACACCTGACACAGGATAATAAAATAAGCTCAACTGACCTTAAAACTAATGCACACCTGACACAGGATCATAAAATAAGCTCACTTGGTCTTAAAGCTAAATGTACACCTGACACTGGATCATACAATAAGCTCGTCTGGCCTTTAAGACAGGTGAGCTAAACAAATTAAAATGTTGAAACATAAAACAGTACAAAAAGGAAAGATAACCTACTTTGTTTCAAATCAGGCAAGTCCATGTCTGTTCCAAACACAATTACATCACTTGCACTCGTCCCCAAACCACTGTCATTGTCTTTTGACCCACCTACAGAGACATTGAGTACCGCTAAAATCAGAAAAAAAGATAATTAGTTTTCCTTCCGTTTTATAATTGTCAATAGCTTAAATAGAATTGAGTCATCATTGAACACATCTTGTGAATCAGAAACAACAATTCTGACAAAACTTTAAACAGGTTACTATTCTTTGTTTATAGAATATTTCAAACTCTAATCACAGAAAAATAAAACTGAAAGAAGCTCTACAGGAACCAATTCAGCATTTGTTTCCTTAAAATTTTCCATTACACTCTTTGAAATCAAAAAAATATTTTCATAAACTAAACTGCATGCACAGTATCTAAGAACAAAACTAAATATACACTAATATATTGAAAACATGATGAAAATGAGTTCTTACCAATTACTACTTAAAATGGTAAAATCAAATTGCTTTATCACAATCTTTTTGTACATTTCTTATTACTTAAGCTTCATATTTTATGTTTCAAATTGTATTTCCATCACAAAATTAAGTTTAGAAAATGTATCTGATGCAATCTTTTTGTTACCATTATATTTTGGGGGTAAGGGTGGGATGGGGGCATGCTATGTAACTGCTTACTGCATTCAAGACTTCATGCAACAATGCAGACAGAAGAAACTGTCTAAAAATGACACAAGATTTGTCTAATTGATAAGCAGCAAAAATTAAGAATCATGTAGTGTATTTATCCATGAATAATTCACAATAAAATATGACATGTAGAGAATCAAATGTGCCATTGCATGATGTGTCAAGTGTATATGGGTTTATGCTTTTGTTCTATTAGCAGTATAAAATGATTTCAAATGAACAAGGTAGACCCAAATTTGCTGGAATTAGCAATATAAAATGATTTCAAATGAACATGGTAGACCCAAACTTGCTGGTATTAGCAGTATAAAATGATTTCAAATGAACAAGATAGACCCAAATTTGCTGGAATTAGCAATATAAAATGATTTCAAATGAACAAGGAAGACCCAATACTGCTGGCGCATTATGAAAAAGAACCTCTACACCACTACAGCTTGTAGTTACATTGTTTGCCAAATTGATTTCAAAATTTAATTTATAGTAACAAGCAATTATTGTATAAAATTTAGAAAATCACTTTGTCCAGATGAAGTTCCACTCCAGTATTTTAGTATGCACAGAACTCAATCTATAACAACTGGATTAAAAGGGAAATCTATTTATAGCAGATCTGACAGGCATCAACAAAATGCTCTCATGACCAATAGAACTGAACATCTACATTTTACCAGAAAGACTGAAACTCATTCAGATAACATGTGCGGAACATGTAATTCCGTGAAAATTGCTGAACATAAGCCACATATTTGCTGTAAAGGGACAAGAACTTTTTCCAAACAGTCAAGTGACAACATTAAAATTTATCTAGGTCTGATTTTGAAGTTAGAAGTCAAATCTTGTGGTTCTAACAGTATTTCTTGAGTGCAAAGAAAGTGGTAAAGCTATCATCATTGCTAATATATATAAATATTGTGCATTAGAGATGGAATAATATGTAGACATATATGGTACAATAGGATTTCTTGTTCAACAAAAGTGAAATAGTATTTTTGCTTATTAATACCATCTTGACTTGCTTTTAAGTTGGATCCAACTGCAAACAACACAGATCCTGATCTGCAAAAATAAATCCCCAGCAGATTAGGGTCTATGTTGGTTGGCAATCACTCTTAACAAACTGCAGACTCAGATCTGCCAGTGCATTATGCAATGGCATGCCTGTGCAATTTGTAGTCTGACTTGACTTAAAAGCAAGTAATGATCGTAACTGATCATCACCTTCAATTACAATGCCATACAATGCATTTTCATTTTAATCATCAGTGCAGAGCAAGACCCCTAGTGGAAAAATATCAACTGTGTGCATGCAAGAATCATTCAATAATTTCAGATGATAATGTAAGAGATTTTTGTTTGGCTTACCATGACTTGAACACCGAAATTTACCTTTAAATGAAGGATTAATGACTTAAACATGTCTTTCAACAGAGTGTCAGTTCATGAATGACTAAAATGTCTTTCAACAGAGTGTCAGTTCATGAATGACTAAAATGTCTTTCAACAGAGTGTCAGTTCATGAATGACTAAAATGTCTTTCAACAGTGTCAGTTCATGAATGACTAAAATGTCTTTCAACAGAGTGTCAGTTCATGAATGACTAAAATGTCTTTCAACAGAGTGTCAGTTCATGAATGACTAAAATGTCTTTCAACAGAGTGTCAGTTCATGAATGACTAAAATGTCTTTCAACAGAGTGTCAGTTCATGAATGACTAAAATGTCTTTCAACAGAGTGTCAGTTCATGAATGACTTAACATGTCTTTAAATAGAGTGTCAGTTCATGAATGACTAAAATGTCTTTCAACAGAGTGTCAGTTCATGAATGACTTAACATGTCTTTCAACAGAGTGTCAGTTCATGAATGACTAAAATGTCTTTCAACAGAGTGTCAGTTCATGAATGACTTATCATGTCTTTCAACAAATGGCCAGCTCATGAATGACTTTGTCTTTCAACAGAGGGTCAGCCTAAAATCAATCACAATAGGTAATACAATTCCAGATTAGCTAAACTTTCAACAAAGGGTCGGCTTTAAAATCTATCACAATAAGTAAATACAATTCCAAGTTAGCTAAACTTTCAACAATGTGTCAGCCTAAAATCAATCACAGTAAGTATTACAATTCCAGGTTAGCTAAACTTTCAACAGTGTCGGCTTTAAAATCTATCACAGTAAGTAATACAATTCCAAGTTAACTAAACTTTCAACAAAGTGTCGGCTTTAAAATCTATCACAGTAAGTAATACAATTCCAAGTTAGCTAAACTTTCAACAAAGTGTCGGCTTTAAAATCTATCACAGTAAGTAATACAATTCCAGGTTAGCTAAACTTTCAACAGTGTCGGCTTTAAAATCTATCACAGTAAGTAATACAATTCCAAGTTAGCTAAACTTTCAACAAAGTGTCGGCTTTAAAATCTATCACAGTAAGTAATACAATTCCAAGTTAGCTAAACTTTCAACAAAGTGTCGGCTTTAAAATCTATCACAGTAAGTAATACAATTCCAGGTTAGCTAAACTTTCAACAAGTGTCGGCTTTAAAATCTATCACAGTAAGTAATACAATTCCAAGTTAGCTAAACTTTCAACAAAGTGTCGGCTTTAAAATCTATCACAGTAAGTAATACAATTCCAGGTTAGCTAAACTTTCAACAAAGTGTCGGCTTTAAAATCTATCACAGTAAGTAATACAATTCCAAGTTAGCTAAACTTTCAACAAAGTGTCGGCTTTAAAATCTATCACAGTAAGCAATACAATTCCAGGTTAGCTAAACTTTCAACAAAGTGTCGGCTTTAAAATCTATCACAGTAAGTAATACAATTCCAAGTTAGCTAAACTTTCAACAAAAAGTCGGCTTTAAAATCTATCACAGTAAGTAATACAATTCCAAGTTAGCTAAACTTTCAACAAAGTGTCTTCTTTAAAATCTATCACAGTAAGTAATACAATTCCAAGTTAGCTAAACTTTCAACAAAGTGTCGGCTTCAAAATCTATCACAGTAGGTAATACAATTCCAAGTTAGCTGAACTTTCAACAATGTGTCGGCTTTAAAATCTATCACAGTAAGTAATACAATTCCAAGTTAGCTAAACTTTCAACAAAGTGTCAGCTTTAAAATCTATCACAGTAAGTAATACAATTCCAGGTTAGCTAAACTTTCAACAAAGGGTCGGCTTTAAAATCTATCACAGTAAGTAATACAATTCCAGGTTAGCTAAACTTTCAACAATGTGTCGGCTTTAAAATCTATCACAGTAAGTAATACAATTCCAAGTTAGCTAAACTTTCAACAAAGTGTCAGCTTTAAAATCTAACACAGGAAGTAATACAATTCCAGGTTAGCTAAACTTTCAACAAAGTGTCAGCTTTAAAATCTAACACAGGAAGTAATACAATTCCAAGTTAGCTAAACTTTCAACAAAGTGTCTTCTTTAAAATCTATCACAGTAAGTAATACAATTCCAAGTTAGCTAAACTTTCAACAAAGTGTCGGCTTCAAAATCTATCACAGTAGGTAATACAATTCCAAGTTAGCTGAACTTTCAACAATGTGTCGGCTTTAAAATCTATCACAGTAAGTAATACAATTCCAAGTTAGCTAAACTTTCAACAAAGTGTCAGCTTTAAAATCTATCACAGTAAGTAATACAATTCCAGGTTAGCTAAACTTTCAACAAAGGGTCGGCTTTAAAATCTATCACAGTAAGTAATACAATTCCAGGTTAGCTAAACTTTCAACAATGTGTCGGCTTTAAAATCTATCACAGTAAGTAATACAATTCCAAGTTAGCTAAACTTTCAACAAAGTGTCAGCTTTAAAATCTAACACAGGAAGTAATACAATTCCAGGTTAGCTAAACTTTCAACAAAGTGTCAGCTTTAAAATCTAACACAGGAAGTAATACAATTCCAAGTTAGCTAAACTTTCAACAAAGTGTCTTCTTTAAAATCTATCACAGTAAGTAATACAATTCCAGGTTAGCTAAACTTTCAACAAAGTGTCAGCTTTAAAATCTAACACAGGAAGTAATACAATTCCAAGTTAGCTAAACTTTCAACAAAGTGTCAGCTTTAAAATCTAACACAGGAAGTAATACAATTCCAAGTTAGCTAAACTTTCAACAAAGTGTCAGCTTTAAAATCTAACACAGGAAGTAATACAATTCCAAGTTAGCTAAACTTTCAACAAAGTGTCGGCTTCAAAATCTATCACAGTAAGTAATACAATTCCAGGTTAGCTAAACTTTCAACAAAGTGTCGGCTTCAAAATCTATCACAGTAGGTAATACAATTCCAGGTTAGCTAAACTTTCAACAAAGTGTCGGCTTCAAAATCTATCACAGTAGGTAATACAATTCCAAGTTAGCTAAACTTTCAACAAAGTGTCAGCTTTAAAATCTAACACAGGAAGTAATACAATTCCAAGTTAGCTAAACTTTCAACAAAGTGTCGGCTTCAAAATCTATCACAGTAAGTAATACAATTCCAGGTTAGCTAAACTTTCAACAAAGTGTCGGCTTCAAAATCTATCACAGTAGGTAATACAATTCCAAGTTAGCTAAACTTTCACAATGACTTAGCTCTAACATTTATGACCGTGGATTATGCCATTGTTCTAGATGCATATACTAGTATTATTTCTATTTTTAACCCAATTTATATTAGACAATATCATCAGATTATGTTGAAAATAAAGACAATAATAAAGGTACAAAAATATTTTGTACATGAAATATATTTATTCCATGTGCATTTTTCATAAATATACTACAGTTTATATTGCTTCTAATGAAATGTGTAAAGTCTTTAATAGTGATACCAATTATTATTAAATAGAGAGGGATAATGCAGAAATAAATTATAATTAACACCTGAAATAGGTAAACTGACATTTCCTTTAAATATATGAAAGAATTCATTAAGGCTTACATATGAATAAAAAGATTACAAACACAAAGATTAAGATAAATCTGAAGATGCAGGAAATAATCTGCTTAATCTGATGTAAAACATCACATCATAATCAAAATTTTGTATAAAAGCATTTTCTTAAAACAGTATATTTAACCTTTCCAGCTGTTTTGAGCATTTGATGTCACAGAAAAGAGATGGCTCGACACAAGAACTAAGAAAGATATTTCAGATAAGAAAGATAATTTAAGAAATAAATGTTTTATTGAGCTGCTGATGTTTTACTGAACATTTCTTTGAATGCCAACAATTTTTTTTTTTAAAAAAAATTAGTGAAACAGAAGAAACTGAATTGATCAATGATAAAGCTCATAATTACTCTTTATGACCTGTACTAAGGACTAATTTTGTAAACATTTATTATCACCTCTCAGGATACTTATGGTTGGAAGAACTTGAATTAGTTTTCAAGTGCCCTCCTGTGACCCTATCTATCCTGATTTCTTTGAAAATGATCCCCTCAAATAAGTTTTAAAAAAACACACACACACACACAAAAGTCCTGTTTTCATTTCTAGAAGAGACTGAGAAGATATCACCTTTGTCATTATGAGAGGAATATGGTACATCCATAATTCTTGCCTTAATAACAGCTTTATTCTGATGCCAAATATACCAGTAGATGCCCTACAGGTACAGCTAATTAAAAAGGGATTTTTATAAGTCAAAAGATTTGTTTACAGCAGCTGTGATGGTTTTAAAGTGATACAGCTGCAAATGTGTTATGTTTGAAAACATGCAACTGTGTCCCTTGGATAACTTTAAAATGACATCTAATTGTATATACTCACATTTACGATGGACCCACCTGCAAACTGCAAAGTGCCAGATCAGCCTTCACATAATGTACTGGCAGATATGGGTCTATTCAGTTTGTTAGAACCGATCAGTAGGAAACAATATACACCATGATATGCTGGCACATTATGGTAGATCGGGATCTATCTTTTCTGCAGCTGGATTCAACTTATGGTTAAATACAGTATCTCACTTAGTACATTTTTGGGTAAAATGTGTCCAGGATGAATACCTTGGTAAGAATTTGCACCTGATAATTCCATATAATAAACCTATACTTTGAGTCTGGTGAAGTTATTTTTCATAAAATGCCTTAAAATTCATTACTTACACTTGACCTACCAGTTAGCATAAATTACCACCTGAAGCAGTTGAATATCATGAGACTATGGTTGAATATCACAAGACCAAAGTGGAATATAACAAGACCACAGCTGAATATCACGAGACCACAGCTGAATATCATAAGACTACACTTGAATACAAGAAAGTTTTAATATCATGAGACATTTAAATATCAAGAGAATATAGTTGAATATCATGAGACCTCAGGTGAATACTATGATTACATCAAAATAATGAGATTACAGATATTAGATACCTGAGAACCATTTTAATTTAGGACCAACCTGACATCATATGGCAATGTCCCAGGCAGTTTAGGAGATGCAGCAATAGCAATTTTGTGCTAGCAAACAGACAGATGATGGATCATGGACAATTGACCGTCCCATAACCATCATAGTCAAAGACCAGTTGAGCTAGAAACAAAAACTCCTTAAATGTGGTCAAGTCAAATTTTGAAAGTGTCACAAAAAAAATTGGATGCCATATTCCTCTCATACTGTCACATTTTAAAGAGCAGGCCTCAGGTGGAGTGCAGGCAAGCATCATGCATGTCAAGAGTAAATACCCTCCAACAGACCACTTGTGACATCAGTGTCCGATGGCGCAAATTTATCTTTGGATGCTGATCGAGATGGGGATTTGCGACACTTCTTTTTCACAATCCATCCTTTGGCCTTAGAGCCAGAACTACTGCTTTTGGGACTGGGCAGTTTGTTGACAAAAGATTTCTGAACATATTTGGCTCGTATCCAGGCTTCTCGTACAGTTCTGAAAGAAACAGTGCCATTAGTGGTAAATCTATATTGCTGCTCTTCATAGGATAGAACTGTGATAGTTCAGTTGGTAGAGCATCAGATTTGTAAGTTAAGTATTATGGGTTCGATACCCATCTATCCATGCCAGCCTGGGTCAACTGCATTTGCGTTTCCTTGGGAAACAAACTTACCCCCCCTTTCCTTGGCATGATATAGCTAAATATATGATTAAGTGCCATTATATCAACAAAAATAAAAACAAATTATTTCACATTATGAAGTACACTTTATTTTATCAACGTTGTTGCCCAAGTCAATTTTTCTTCTGAAAGCCTTCAGACATCAGATATGGTATTTTAAATCCTTTGCCAATTACATGTACATATTAAGTCATGACTACAGTTGCAGACACACAAAAAGTGCATGTTTAAATGACTCAGAAACCCAACTTCAGTTGCTAAAAGTAGATTGTAAAATTACAAAAAATTTCATGGTGACCCATTTTTGCCAATTTTGTGGCTACCATAAATCATGAATCCAAATGAATAAAAAAAAAAAAATGATTCCCACTGTGGAAACAGCATCACCTTCCCTAACCCATGCAATCAAAAAACAAAATGTAATCTTCCCACAAAAATGGAAAAAATTTCATACCCACAAAAATAAAACTCAATTCACAGTATAAGCAAAACCATGTGTGCACTTTTTTTTCATGATGTTCCGATTTCATATCTAGAAATGCAGTTTATTTTTTAAGTAATAAAGAGTTTCCTCACTGGCTAAAACATGTCATTGACAAAATTCATAAGTCTCAAACACATGATATTTTAGAAAAATTCTTGATTTGCAGGGGTTTTCCAAGACTTAAATTAGTTTTATAAGCAAAATATTACATCCATGTTACCGTATAAACTCACTTATAGGTTGTGGCCACAGCAATCAACAAAGATCCTGATCTGTCACAGCATAATGTATCTGAAGATCAAATTTGTTCTACTGATTCCTTAAAACAAACTAGTCCCAGATCTGCTGGTGCATTATAAGATGGCAGATCTGAATCTGTGCAGTTTGCAGTTGGACTTATGAGCGAGTATATACAGCATGCTTACTAGCTAATCTATCTCAACTTCCAGGCATTTATCATTTTAATTTGGCCGGAATTTGTCTCCATATTATTACTGTATCAGTCCCACCATGTGATAACAGACATTAGATCTAGCTTAGTTAAGCTGCCATTGTTTACACCCAAATGATAGGCCCAACTCAAAAATATTTACCAAAGAAACCATTCTCTAGCATTACCTTTGGACCAATATGTCTGTATTCTTATAATGGAAGAAATACTGTATAAACAGTGCATCATGGGTAATATGGAATCATGACATCCCATTCACAGCAATGCTTACAACATGTAGTACACAATGTCTAATATGGAATGAAACTATGTTCATGACCCAAGATGCACAATGGAGAGTAAACAATGGTGGCATTAAGGCAAGATCCAAAATGTCTGTTACAAAATTCAGCATGGGCAACTAGGACATGGGCAATACAGAAAAGCAAGACTCAAGTAGCCTGGAGATCCAGTGACATCTACTTAAGCTAAAAGCTATGTCATTCTGGGCTGGCATGATTCTTTCTGATATTATCATTAACTTGAAAAGGCATATGTCAGAATGACTTCTGTGAAATTTGGTAAAATTCTGTTCACTGGATTTTGAGAAAGTATCTAAAGGCTTTTCTATTTTCGGTAACAATGCCTATATGAAAACAAGAATCAGCATCATCTGAATAGCCCGAATGCTTTCTTTCAAATTTGGGCAAATTAGATTGAACAGTTTAAGAAAAGAAGTAATTTTAGTTTTGTTATCTAATTTTAGTAATGTAGCCGAATCTGATCACACAATGGCATCATCAGTACAAGTCTGCATGCTATTCTTAAGCCAGGATTAACTTTCAAAAATTGGTCAAATTCTGTTTAATTCTGTTTAGCAGTTATGGAGAATAAGTCATAAAAAGGTTGGTCTATTTTAGTAACAATGGAGATTATATATATATATATATATATATATATATATATATATATATATATATATATATATATATATATATATATATATATATTATGGTTGATTTTTGAGAATATTTGATTATAAGTCATTTAAATTTTTTTTCTTCTTCTATTTTCCATAATGGTTACCAAAACAGATGGTAGGCTGGCATTATTTGTGTAAGTTTTAAAGACTTTTAAACATCAATCGTTGCTATCAAATTTGATAAGATTCTGTTAATTTTATTTGAGAATTTTGTCTATTTTTAGTAATGGTTGCCATATTTGATGGTACATTAGCATTATTTTGTACAAACTTGAAAGGCCTAAATGCCAGTAAATCTTTCTGTCAAAGTTGGTAAAAGTTTGTTGAGCATTCTTGCTTAGGAAAAGACTTTTGAAGATTCTGCTTATTTTAGTAATGGTGGCCATATCTGATGATGGAATGGCACTATTTATATGAAACTGGAAGGCTTTAATGCGAGGTCAATTTCTGTCAAATTTGGTCACATTCTGTTGAACAGTTTTGTAAAAAAGTTAATGGTTTTTCCATTTTAAGTGATTGCAGCCATGTAAGATTACATATCTTTGTTATCTGTATAAATCTGAGGGTACATTTTGCTAAATATGGTCAAATATTGTTCAGCACTTTGATTAAAGAGTCATTACAAGTTTTCTGTTTTTAGTAACAGTTGTCATAAAAGATGGCAGATTGTTATAATGTCAGTATGTAGCCCAAACCAATTGGATAAAATTATGTTCTGTGGTTTTGAAAAAGAAATCATCAGAATATTTCTCAAGTAGTAGTGGCCATATATATTGGATTATCAGCATCATCTTCATCACAGAATGTTTTCTCTGAAATTTTGTTTAATTCTGTTCAGTCATTTGGGAGGATTTTATTGAAATGTCTTCCATTTTATATAAAAGTGGATATATTTGTTGATGGATTGGTTTCAGTTTAACAAATCTGAAAGGTCTTCTTGTCAGGTTGCTATCTGTTATATTTGGTTTTATTATGTTCAGCAATTTTGAAGAAATCAATTAAATCTTTTTCTATCTTTGCTAATACAAGTTTTATTTGAGGGTATATTGGCACCATTTGTAACAGGTCATAATGACTGGATGCTTTCTGTCAAATATGGTCAAAATCTAATCAGCTATTTTTCTTGTTTAAGTTATTTCCAATTTTAAAAAATCATTATCAATGGATTAGCATCATTTTTTAAAAAGAAATTTAAAAGTTTTTTTTGTGCCAATGTGCTCTGTGCCAAATTTGATTGAAATTGGTCCAATGGATCATGCAGATAAAAACAGAAATAGTAAATTGTTGTTAGATGGACAGATGACAACATCACATGCAGTGAGTCATACCCAAGTTTGCTTGGCCTTATGGTCAGATGAACTAAAATTTCATGTCCTGTAGAACAGGATGACAGTTATCTGTAAGTTCAGATGACGACCAGAAAGACATAACCCCTCATGTATCTAAATCACTGCCAGCAGGCTGATAAAAATTCACATGTTGATAACAGTAGCTTATGACTGTATCATAAGACTGGAAGGAAATAACCAGAAAATTTAAAACAATGAAAATTAACTCGGTTTTACAGCAATATACCTATTGCAATCTGGGGTTGCTCTTTTGGCTATGGACTCGTCAGCATTGGCTGTATATATCCTGTTGACAACATTATTGCCTAGTTCTGACATGACTTTTAATAGCTCTGGTTCCCAGGCATCCAGTGTGATAGACCTCACTTTGGACATATGGACACCAAAACTCCTGAAAAATTAAGAGAAATAAAAACAGTGATTTTGTTTTATGCTGACAGCAGGTTCTCAACTTACCATATATACTTGCTTACGTTGAGTCCATCTCCAAGCAGCATTAAGCCTGATCTTCCAATGCATAATGCACTGGCAGGTCTAGGTCTATGCTTCTTGTTCTACTGAATACTCCTGACAAACCTCACAGACCCAGATCAGTATGCACATTAAGCGACAGCAGATCTGGTCTGAGCAGTTTGCAATCAGACTTATGAGTACACCTCTTCCATAATAATTTTGCTATGAGGTCAAGAACCAGGCCATGGTACAAAAAAATGGCAAGATTAATCAAGGGACCTCTACAAAATTAAGAAAGGGAAGGACATGAAAGAGTGGGGAATAGGTGTGGGTGGGTTAAGAGTTGACTAATTGTTTGATAATCATATTGGGAATAACTGTTGATAAATAGCTTTATCTAATAAATTACCTTCATTTCTCATATATCTACTCACTGAAAGATTGTTAAAACATTATTTCAAGTGGTTTCAATACAGATCACATGTGTACATGTAAAAAAATTGCTTTACATCAATGCTTTTTGGCATGCAAATGTGGATACATTCTAGTGTTATTGTAGAATGATTTAAAATAAACAAGATTCCTTATTTTAAAACAAGAGTGACAGTTTTTTAGAGAAACAATGTCAAAACTTGAATTTGTTTTAAATATTATATAAAAAAAATTACTGATGCTGCGTTTTTTCATTGTAATCAAAATTTCTGCTGAAATAATCTGAGAGAAAATTTGGGAATTTAATGTTCAACGTAAATACTATAACATGCTTCTCTGTCAGGACTGTATCTGTGAAACTAAAACACAAATTTAATTTGACAAAATAAAGTTGCATTCATTTCTTAAAATGCTGCTACCAGTATGTGTTATTAACATTTTCACTGATCACAATTTTGTCATACATTGTTTGTTACAGTGCACTATAAAATTATTAATTACTGAATATTTAACAAAATGTTTTAACTTCTTATCAAAAGTTTGAATTTCATGCTGTTACTTCAAATTTCCAGACACTAACTGCCATATCTGAAAATAAGAAGAATGATACATCAAGATTTCTTGTACTACTTATGATTCCAATTTTATTCATGTTCAACAAAATAGGACCTATTTTGAGAGTGTCTGCTATAAGAAAAATGGGACCTATTTGGAGGGTGGCTGCTGTAAGAAAAATGGGACCTATTTTGAGAGTGTCTGTTATAAGAAAAATGGGACCTATTTGGAGGGTGTCTGCTATAAGAAAAATGGGACCTATTTGGAGGGTGTCTGTTGTAAGAAAAATGGGACCTATTTTGAGGGTGTCTGTTATAAGAAAAAGGGACCTATTTTGAGGGTATCTGCTACAAGAAAAATGGGACCTATTTTAAGGGTGTCTGCTATAACAAAAATGGGACCTATTTTGAGGGCATCCGCTATAAGAAAAATAGATCTATTTTGAGGGCGTCTGCTATAAGAAAAATGGGACCTATTTTGAGAGTGTCTGCTATAAGAAAAATGGGACCTATTTTGAGGGCGTCTGCTATAAGAAAAATGGGATCCACATCTGCCTTTACATTAAAAGATGGTCTGTAAATTATCCAGGTACACTGCTGCTGTGGAGTGGTCTATATATAATGGATTCTTTCAGAAAATGCAAATAAAGGCAAAGACTACAGGGTCATCAATATAAATGTACTGTTAATCATGAACATTTATCCCCAGCAAAACCTTTTGAAACTAAAGCAAGGAATCAAAATTTGTAAAACGTTTTTTTATCATCAATTGAAATCCTGGGTAGAATATTTATTCAATTGATGAAGTTCGTTATTACATCTTTAAAAAATTGAGTACCACTGGCACACCAATTAGGAACAATATGTCTCTAATTTCTCAACTTTTTTTCAATCAAAGATGGTTCACAATTTTCTTTTGGAGGATGCTGCATTGGTGACATGAAACTGGCTCAGTGTCTTTTAAGAAGTTGCTGCTTAAAGTGCTTACACTGATGACTTGAATAATACAAACCGGAAAAAACCCTCAAGTCAGAATCCCCTCTGTGAAATTTGGTTTAAATTTGTCAAAATGTTTTATCAAGTTTAAAATAATGAAATTGCTAAAGAACACACTAAAAGTTTATTTGGCCTCAAAGACAGGTTAAACAAAAAAAAACGAAAGAATTGCATATATGGCATGAAAACTTATTCATATAACATTTACGCATATGAAAATATGCCCTAAAACTTCCATTTGTGTAATCCAAGTAGTTACTTTGTAAACTGTCATAATAAAGTTTCCATAAAAAATATAAAGTTTAAAAATGTATTAAAATATGGAAAAATTGCTTTAATTGTACTAACATATAACTAGGTCATCTACACATGTATACTAATACACCAACCAAATTCCAATTCTCCAAATCAATTAATTTTTGTGCTGTCATGTTACCAATATTTTTCTTGGAAAAACTCAAGGGTTTGGAATTATTTTTTTAAAACAAAATGCTTGAATGGCATGAAAATGTACCTGGGTCATCTACACAAGGAGTTAAACATGCATACGAAATTTCAACTTTCTACCTCATTTATTTTTCGCTTAATCTTAATGACATTTCCAGGATGGATGGCAGGACTAAAATCAAGATGCTAATTCTGCAATCAGTGATGGGGAAAAATATATACCTGTGTATTCCTGAGCACTCTATGCACAGAGTGATTCCCAGGTTGATACTTGCCCAACGTGGTTCTGAAGCACCACAATCACAGCACTTGTCATTCCCTGGTATGGCATATAGCTGCTCCATTCGGCTGGAAAATAAAATACATTTAAAATTCTGTAAAATGCTCTTTGTAGGTTGTTAGTTAAAGATTTTATTGAAGGTAGTTAACAAGAGATTCCGATTTTGTCAAGTCAGCCTATAAAGTAAAAAAATTGAACACTGAGTTTAATTTATAAAACTTTAACATTATGTGGACAGATATATGGATGTGCAATGTCAAGTTTTTGCCTAGGCAGTCAAAGCAAGATTATGCAATGAATTTGCCATTTTCAATAACACTGTAATGCTATTTTCAATAAGGTTTTAGTGCTATTTTCAATAATATTATAGTACTATTTTCAACAAAGCTATAGTACCATTTTCAATAATACTAAATTGCTATTTTCAATAATACTATAGTGCTATTTTCAACAAAGCTATAGTGCCATTTTCAATAATACTAAATTGCCATTTTCAATAATGCTATAGTGCTATTTTCAATAATACTATAGTGCCATTTTCAATAATACTATAGTGACATTTTCAATAATACTATAGTGCTATTTTCAATAATACTATAGTGCTATTTTCAATAATACTATAGTGCTATTTTCAATAATACTATAGTGCTATTTTTAATAAAGCTATAATGCCATTTTCAATAATACTATAGTGCTATTTTCAATAATACTATAGTGCTATTTTCAATAATACTAAATTGCCATTTTCAATAACACTAAATTGCCATTTTCAATAATGCTAAAGTGCTATTATTTACAATGCTATAATGCCATTTTCAATAATACTATAGTGCGTTTTTCAATAACACTAAATTGCCATTTTCAATAATACTATAGTGCTATTTTTAACAATGCTATAATGCCATTTTCAATAATACTATAGTGCCATTTTCAATAATACTACAGTGCCATTTTCAATAATACTATAATGCTATTTTCAATAATACTATATTGCTATTTTCAATAACACTATAGTGCTATTTTCAATAATACTATAGTGCCATTTTCAATAATACTATAGTGCTATTTTCAACAATGCTATAATGCCATTTTCAATAATACTATAGTGCCATTTTCAATAAGGTTTTAGTGCCATTTTCAATAATACTATAGTGCTATTTTCAACAAGTCTATAGTACCATTTTCATCAACTAAAAAGTTCTTTCTTAAATAACATGGTTTTTAGTTTGCATGAAATCCAGCAAGGTCAGGTTTGGTGAAAAATGAAACTGATCTCTAAAACAGAACATATTCATGCCAAAAACATCTGATAAACATATATAGAACAAACATGGCTTGATTGTCCACTCAATGCTAGCATATTTTCAGTCCTCATGTTCAATCTGACTGGTAAGTTCTAATGGCAAAGACAACAATCTTTCATCACAACAATGAAATAAAGAAAGAAAAAAACTTACATCTGAACCTTGGTCTGTCGAGGAGCTGAGCCCTCTTGTTGTGGCTTCTCAGTGTTTTTGCTGGGTTCACAAGACTTTGATGGTGTCATGACAGCAGCTTCCCCTTCCGAGACCTATAATAATAATCATAATAATGAGGACTTTGTATAGCGCCTAATCTTTAGAAGTTCTAAGTGCTTTACATCTAGAATGATTTGACTACACTACAGGAAAACAAATAACAAAAACCATGAAATTGGAAAACATAAAAACATGCTGAAACATATAATATACAAAACATTATAATAACATTATAATGCCTATAACACATTTATGATGTTATGAGTGTCATTATATATTATCACAAACATTGTATCACACAATGCCATGTCATAAACATTGTATCACACAATGCCATGTCACAAACATTGTATCACACAATGACAATGTTACATTGTATCACACAAAGACATGTCATAAAAACTGTATCACACAATGCCATGTCAAAAACATTGTATCACACAATGACAATGTTACAAACTATGTATCACACAATGACATGTCATACAAATTGTATCACACAATGCCATGTCATAAACATTGCATCACACAATGCCATGTCATAAACATTGTATCACACCATGAAATAATGTCACAAATATTGTATTGTATCCCACAATGAAATAATGTCATAAACAGTGTATGGCACAATGACACAATGTCATAAAGATTGTATCACACAATGACAGTGTTACAAACATTGTATCAAAGCTTGGTATAATATCATATAGATTGTATCACATAATTATGTAACACTTAATGTAAGTGTTGCAAGGTCTTTTACAATATGTGAGAAAAATAATTTCGACTTCATGGTAATCAGTTATAAAAACCTTTGTAATATTCACAGAATAAAAATATTTACACATTACTGCAAACATTCTTCAATTTATCAAAACTTATAGAATAAAGTCTCAAGACAAATATTTGCCACATTGTGATTTAGTTATATTTAACTGGGATTTTATCAAACAATTAATTTCATGTACCAACAATATAGTATCTAAATCAACACACAACTGAATAAAGACATGGAATGCAGGGCATGTATATCATCGCACAATTGTATATAAAACATCAATGACAGGACTGAAATATATACATCTAATTGGTTTTTCAATCAATTTTATCTTGATTATTTTAGCACTCCATATAAATCAGACTTGCCCACACCAGTATTAAACTTGTATGGGTGTACTTTGTTTTACAGGTTTGCCTGCATAAGCATGAAGGCAAAGTGATTTGATTCATCTCATCTGTAGTATTGAATTTTATTATGCATATACTGATTTTAATGTCCGGATTAATACTTAATTATGGATGAAAAACCAATGACATGTTCATGTTTATAGAAAATATGATTTCCAGTAAAACTTATTGAAGAAAGAACGAGAGAGAGAGAGAGAGAGAGAGAGAGAGAGAGAGAGAGAGAGAGACTTTTGTTGGCAGTATGATATATGTAAAAACCTACTATATTGTAGTCTGAATATACCTTCCAGTTTGTTTGTAACCACTACAGAGTTCAATACAGTAGTCCCCCTCTTGTACGGCCCCCCTGACCAGCGGCCACCCGCTCCAAACGGCCAGAATTCGTTGGCACCGACGAGTTTCTGTTCAAAAGTACCCCTCACGAGAGGCCACCCGGCTAACGCGACCAGCGGCCAGCATTTTTGTGCAATAATATAAAATTTTCCCCCTCACGAGCGGCCTCATTTTATTTTTAAATGTATCCAGAACCAATAATTAATTCAAATCTTGACGTAAGGTAAGTAATTTTGATTATCTCTATCGTAGATACACGTCTCCGAGTGTCAAGTCGCCGTTAAAAGTGTTGACTAAAGATTTAAAGTATATCGTTATCTATGAAAGTCGATGTTTACAGGAAATGGGCTCAATAATTTTATGATAGAGTTTGGGGTTTAATGCCAATGTCGAGTTCTTCTCTTCCATGATTATAACCAGACGTAATTGTTATAATCATAACAAGGGTCAGCATAGGCTAAAAATAGATTTTGTACATTGGCACACACAGAGAACCTTAAAAAAAGACAATAGGGTACCAGACAAAGACCGGAAAAATTACGTGACCAAACAATATGGCTTCCTTTACGAAGGTTGCATTTCATAGACTCGACAAAAGTTTTGTCTGCATAATTAAATCGCATACGACTGTATTGCTGACTAGCAATAACCGAATAAATCATTACCAAACGCTAAAATGTCATCACGTTAACGGATACATTATTTTCGAAGAAAGTCGGTTATTCTACTCGATGACATCGGGGGGGGGGGGGGGGGATGCCGAACAATTGCATGTACAAAAGACTCGTAAAAACAAGTTTATGTTGAAATAATTTGAATAAACAAAGTTATAACCGATAAGAAGGTTATTCAGCAGCAGTGGGAAAATGAAGCAAATGGAAGATAATTATGTATGTACCAAGATGTAAATGACGTTTTTGAATCCATTTGCAATGTGCATGACAATACCCGCTCGCATATCAAACTTACGCCAAGAAAGCAAAAATAGTAACGTATATTCAGTTGAAATAAATTTGTTATTATGACCAAAAAAAACCAACTTTTATTGATTAATGTTTCATTTAGACAAAGATATTTAATGTTTTGAAGTATGTAGCTTTCTTACTACGTACATTACATATACATGTACTTCTCATAATAAATTTAGCCCCCCTCTGGAACGGCCACCCGCCTTATAAGGCCACTTTCCCGGTGCAACAGGGGTGGCCGTATAAGAGGGGGACTACTGTAACACAAATCTTTAATGTGATAATCACTACACAGAACTCCATTCATTAATTTATAATTTCTAACCCGAATGTGACCAGAGTGGCCCTAAATCTGGCATTCTCTGTGACCTTCATGCTTAACAGACTTTCCATATTAACATGGCCATGTTGCATACACTATTGGTGAGCTAATTTTCTCAGACAACATTGTCATGTAGTTCATCCTATTCAGTAACTATTGGATAGTTCTGTAAATTAGCATAAGGTTGAAAGTTTAGAGTTAAATCGCTATGCACACATGTACATTGTTAAGTATATGATTTAATATTTATTTATTTTACCAGTAATTAAACTGTAAGCTTTAAAAATCTTTTATTTTTAATTATATGTCAAAATAATGTAATTTTGTTTCTTGGGGATTTGACAACTTTCAGAAAGTTTGACCTGACCGTTTAGTAGTTAACACCTAATACTGACCTAGTTCCTGACCTTAATTCAGTTGAGAAAGCCAAGTTCTCCTTTTATTTTATTCTTCAAGTAAAGGGATTGGTTGTTGTCAAGGTCATGATGGGACTATGTGATTTAAGATGTAAACAAAATTTGTTATTAATGCGGGTTTCATATAGAGTAAAACTGAGGCTATAATGCGTACATGATTTTTTAAATATGTAAACATGATCATGTGACACTCATATGGGCCTCTATTTTACTCAGCAGCTATGGTTTAATACAGATGTTATGATCAGAATTTCTAAGTTTTGGGCTTTTATACTTGATATCAAGTCATTTTATTATGTTGTAGCCAGTTTTTGAGTTATATATTTAATTTTCTTTGCATTTTCTTCAGGACTCAAGCTTGATTTCATTAGAAAATTTCAATACTAGGATTTTTGAAATTTAATTCATGAAATATTCTTGGATTATTTTTAGATTTGATTCCTAAAATCATCAGCTCTTTATTCATTTTTACACTGTTTTTCTAGAGAAATAAATTATTTTTTAAATGTTACAAAGCTTGTTGTTTCACTTTCTCTGTGTTAAGTGTTATTGTTTATAAGAGCCAAAACATGTAACAACATAGAAATTAAACCACTCACTAAATCCGTGTGAAAGACAAATTTGTAGTTGTCATTCTTTTCCTTTCCTGGATTAGACATTGTAGGTATCAGAAGCAGACCACATAGTATTTTCCTTCTATATACATACAAGTGCAATCATGCATATACCCCATTGCTGAAAATGGACTTGTCCAGGAACTTGAAGTGACTGGTGAACAGGTCATTTTTTACAATGACATGGTCCATTTGGAATGAAACGTGCAGGCGATATAATGGTGTTAGAACAAAATCAGGTTTGAAATTATAAATCAATAAATGAACCAAGTTCTGTGTATCTTTTATCTCATTTGTACTTTTCATTTTTTAAACTGGTAGATGGCACAAATGGGGAGGTATATTCAGACTGTGACAGTAAGCAGTCAAGCTTTATGCTCATGGAAAACTATCACCAAAAGAGTTGATACAGTTAAATACCATAGAGGAAATAATTAAAGGCAACCAGAGATAAGCAACCAGTTTTCCACAGATTACTTACTGTAAGTGACTGACAATAGCATGGGTGATTTTGTGTTATCTTTTGACTCATTTGCATATATATATATATAAGTACACCAAGTGTAACAATTCTAAGATCAATTCCATTCAGTCTCTAATGAGTGCAAACATGAACACAAATGACTTTTCTGTCAATTCAGATTTATTTTCCAAACAGCATCAAAGTGTCCATCTAATTAAGACTATTCCACTGTTCAATGGATATTTTTGTATTGAATGTGTTCAAGGAGTTTTGCGTATAAATTAAAGACTTTATTAACTCAATGTTTTCAAAGCTCAAGAAAATTTGGGAATAATTCAAAGAGTTTTTTAACCCAACTTTTTCAAAGTTCAAGTTTTGGGAATAAATCAATGAGTTTTTTTCAACTCAATGTTTTCACAGCTCAAGGAGTTTGGGGAATAATTAAAAAAGTTTTAACTCAATGTTTTCAAATTTTAAGCTCAAGAAGTTTTCAAGACAGCTTTCACACTGAGCAAGGTCATATAAATCACAGTAACTGTGCCCTCAAAATTAAAATGGGCATAAATAAATATGGGCAACAACAAGGAACATAAATAATAATAATAATAATAATAATAATAATAATAATAATAATAATAATAATAATAACTGTATAATGTTTGCAAACTTGTGTTCCATGTCCAGCATATTTGGCAACAAGTGACATGCGCTTGATTTTATCATTTGGACTATGAAGCAAGTTATGTGTAGTCATTATATTTTTTTTCTTCAATTCTACAGAAATTTGTGTATTGAACAATGTGAAAATAATTAAGCATTAATTTAGTATCACTGCAAATGGGAATCTTGAAATTAGTACAGTCCTTCAGGGATGAATTTGTTCACAGTTTAGTGATGCAATAATTAAATATGCTTGCCAATAAAAGCAATTTTGGCATAGCCAATAATATAGAGACTGGTACAGATGAAAACATAAGTCATTCAAACCTGAAAAATTGGTCACTGTGACCTGCTTTCGATATGGTTTGGTGATTATCATTGATATTCATCAACATACCAGTTGTCAAGAGTGTTGAAAAAAAATTGAGGGTGTAACAAATGGATGAAACTACAAAGTCATTCAAGTATTTTTTAAACATATTTATGACCTAGTTTTGGTATAGCTACTTACCCTTCTTCGAAATTTCATGTAAAAGAAAAAGGGTCCAAGTGATTGAGGAAGTAACGAATTAATAGCTAAGAGAGGAACAGTGTGAAAATGGTAACAATAAACTTAGTAGGAATACTCACCTTGATATGTATCCATAACACCGTTTACATGATTCTAAGATATTGAAGATTTAATAAAAAAAGCTAAATACAGTGAAACCTGTCTCAAAAGACCACCCACCCCTTCTGCAAAAAATAATGGTCTCCTATGACAGGTCATAACACTATATAAGTAATAAATCTGTGCATGGAGAACCTGGTCTCTTAATAAGGGTGGTCTCACTTGACAGATTTTACTATATAAAGGAAATCACTCAACCATGAATGTATACGCATAATGACCTAGTTTTCGGTATTATACAGTTACTCTTATCCAGATGCATCTACATAAAAACTTTCATGCTTATAGATAAAATAGGGTCCTAGACAATGAAGGTGCAATGAATGAATTGCTGAAAACTTCAGTCACTTCAACATAAAATTTTCATGCTTATAGATAAAATAGGGTCCTAGACAATGAAGGTGCAATGAACGAATTGCTGAAAACTTCAGTCACTTCAACATAAAAATTTTCATGCTTATAGATAAAATAGGGTCCTAGACAATGAAGGTGCAATGAACGAATTGCTGAAAACTTCAGTCACTTCAACATAAAAATTGGGTAAAAATGACCTAGTTTTTGTATGGTTAAATTGCTTTCCACAACATTCCATCACGAACCAATTTTCATGAGAGTAGATGAAACATATCTAAGATACTTAGGGTGTAAAAAAACAAGCAGCTGAAAATTCAAAATTCATTTTTGTGTGCAAATTAGATATCAGTCTTTTCTCCATGCTACACACCAAATCCACCAGGTATATCATTTGATAACTCTGTCCTGACTATTAGGTGAGTCCACTCTAAGATATTAAGCTGCATGATTGTATCACTCTGACAATGTGAAAAGCTCCTAGTGGATGAAGATTACTTCCTGCTTTGAAAGAGCTATTAAGTGAGTGACAGTGGAAAATAACTAAATTAAAATTATGACAATGACCAAACTTATTTCCCCTCAGCATATGAGACTATTACTTCGAGTGATAATTCAACCATTAAAAGTAATATTTTATTTTGTTAGCAAGTATTCAGTACTCTGAAAAAAAGCCCATGAAAGATCTACTGTATGTGCAATCACTGTTGTTTTGATGATATTGTACCTATACTGTATAAATTCTTTAACTGAATAAGAACATGTCAAAATGGTTGAACAATAATATAGTATCCATGTGAACTACTTGTATAAATTAACAGCAGTAATGTATAGGAACTATATTCATAACAAGTCATTTTAATAAGTAAGTAATACTTATTTTAAAAAAGGCCCTCCTGAAATTGCAAATGACCCCATTAACATGCCCCAGTTGGATCTAAGAACACCCTTTCAAAGAAAGCTGGAAAAAACAGTCATAATGACCTAGTTTTTGGTACGGACAAGATACTAACATCAAGATACACTTTTCATGTGTAGGTGAAATGGGGTCTCCAAGATATTAAAGGAATAGACATCTGAAAATACAAAAGTTATTCAAACATTCAAATTAGGTCACAATGAATTAGTTTTTGCATGGTTGAGTTCCTTTCATCGCTATGCTTCTATGCACCAATTTTCATGTGTGGGTAAAATGGGGTCTCCAAGATATTAAAGGAATAAGCATCTGAAAATACAAAAGTCACTCAAACATTCAAATTTCACAATGACTTAGTTTTTGCATTGTCGAGTTCCTTTCATTGAGATGCTTCTATGCACAAATTTTCATGTGTGGGTAAAATGGGGTCTCCAAGATATTAAAGAAATAAACATCTGAAAATACAAAAGTTGTTTCAAACTGACCAAATTTTGGTACTGATGAGTTTATTTTATTTTGGATGTATCTATATACCAATTTTTTCATGTAGGTGAAATAATGTCCAAGATACTGAGCGTATAATTAATAAACAGATGAAAATGCACAAATAACTCAAATAGTCAAATAAGGTCACATTGGCCTAGTTTTGGCATTATCAAAATATTTCTCCTGAGATGCAACCATATACAAATTTTAAACATTGTGGTGAAACAGAATCAGAGATATTGAGGGAGTAATGAAATAATGAAAGAGTACTGAACAAATGGCCAAAATGTATTATCCACTACCTACTTTGATGGCAAGTTAATAAATAGTTAATAATGAAGCAGACAGGAACCCATGAAAGTCAAAGAATCCCATAAATTTAATCTATGGGCTCTTTTTATTCTCCTGTTATACAACTGGAGTGTGGCCTGTCATAAATATTTATATTTCCTGAGCATAATTCTCAAACAAGTTATGGTAACCAAATGTGATACACATGTTCCATCAAGATACTTTTTGATACTTAAAATCTTCCACTTTCATTACAATGTATGTTACCAAGGAAACAAACAAGCATCAGTAGTATAAAAATTGAGTACCAGACCAATGGATACTTTCAGCAGAAACTTGGACATAAGTAGGGATTGGGGTGGGTGGAGGATGTCTACAGTTGATGGCTCGTCTTAAAAAGCTGCTAATTACCAAAGGCATATAAAATCATAGACCTTCTGTTTTTGTAAGCCTGGACTTGCAATACTTTTGGCCATCCTGCTGTGGTAATTTCCAGTGAATCATAAGTGTCAAACACCAAAATTATTCAGCAGACAAGTTATACAAACTTACTGAATAAAATAATTATGTTTAAGTTCTTGACTTTTCACAGGTTTTACCATGTGTCTTGTTATAAGATTATTATCTTGTGTAAACCAAACTCTGTGCTTTTAGTTGATATCAACAATATTGAATAAATATACCTCTTGTTCTGTCAGCCTCTTCTCTGCATCCCTGTAGGCCTTCGAAACCCCATTCTGAATTGCATTAATCCATGCCTGGCATTCCTGTTCTGAGTCTGCTTGCAGCATGTGACTCCTGCAGACACAAATACAGATATTTAACAGTCTGACAGATTGACAGAGGGGACAAAGAGAGAAATTGATGTAAAAAAAATGCCAAACACAAAAAAAAGACAAAGGAAATCAGAGAAAAAAAACAACAGAAAAGTGCACAAGAAGGATAAAAAGAGAGATATACAAATATACAGACACAGAGAACTACAAACATTGGAACAAAGAGGCAGCATTACAGAAACAGAAATGAGAGTGACAGGAATATAGATAAAGACATGTATTTCCAAAGTGCAGTCTGTGATAGTGTTATGTTCTGTCAGCCCAAGTAAGATAATGTCCATACCCAAGGCTACAGTCCATGACAGCTTGGGTCTATATCCAAGGGTACAGTCCATGACAGCTTGGGTCTATATCCAAGGGTACAGTCCATGACAGCTTGGGTCTATATCCATGGCTACAGTACATGACAGCTTGGGTCTATATCCAAGGCTGCAGTACATGACAGCTTGGGTCTATATCCAAGGCTACAGTACATGACAGTTTGGGTCTATATCCAAGGCTACAGTACATGACAGCTTGGGTCTATATACAAGGCTACAGTACATGACAGCTTGGGTCTATATCCAAGGCTACAGTACATGACAGCTTGGGTCTATATCCAAGGCTACAGTCAGTGGTAGTGGTATGTTCTATGAGCACAAGGAAGTTTGGGTCCATACCCATGGTTACAGTCAGTGATAGCTAGTGTCTATACCCAAGGATGCAGTCAGTGGTAGTGGTATGTTCTGTCAACAGTCCATGACGGCTTGGTTCTATATCCAAGCCTACAGTACATGACAGCTTGGGTCTATACCCAAGGATGCAGTCAGTGGTAGTGGTATGTTCTGTCAGCAAAAGGAAGTTTGGGTACATACCCATGGTTACAGTCAGTGACAGCTAGTGTCTATACCTAAGGATGCAGTCAGTGGTAGTGGTATGTTCTATCAGCACAAGGAAGTTAGGGTCAATACCTAAGGATACAGTCCTTAGGAAATCAGAGACAGAATAGTGCACAAGATGGATAAACAAAGACATAGACTAGTATACAAAGAGGCACAAAAAACTACAGTAGCTAACGTCTTAAGCCAAGGTTACAGTCAGTGATAGTGATATGTTCTGTCAACACAAGATGGGGTCAATACTCAAGGTTACAGTCAGTGATAGTGATATGTTCTGTCAACACAAGTTGGGGTCTATACTCAAGGCTTCAGTCAGGGATAATGATATGTTCTGTCAATACAGTCAGTGATAGTGGTATGTTCTGTCAACAATAGTTGGGCTCTATACTCAAGGTTACAGTCAGTGATAGTGGTATGTTCTGTCGACACAAGTTGGGGTCTATACTCAAGACTTCAGTCAGTGATAGTGGTATGTTCTGTCAATACAGTCAGTGATAGTGGTATGTTCTGTCAACAATAGTTGGGCTCTATACTCAAGGTTACAGTCAGTGATAGTGGTATGTTCTGTCAACACAAGTTGGGGTCAATACTCAAGGTTACAGTCAGTGATAGTGGTATGTTCTGTCAACACAAGTTGGGGTCTATACTCAAGACTTCAGTCAGTGATAATGGTATGTTCTGTCAATACAGTCAGTGATAGTGGTATGTTCTGTCAACACAAGTTGGGGTCAATACTCAAGGTTACAGTCAGTGATAGTGGTATGTTCTGTCAACACAAGTTGGGGTCAATACTCAAGGTTACAGTCAGTGATAGTGGTATGTTCTGTCAATACAGTCAGTGATAGTGGCATGTTCTGTCAACACAAGTTGGGGTCTATACTCAAGACTTCAGTCAGTGATAATGGTATGTTCTGTCAATACAGTCAGTGATAGTGGTATGTTCTGTCAACACAAGTTGGGGTCAATACTCAAGGTTACAGTCAGTGATAGTGGTATGTTCTGTCAATACAGTCAGTGATAGTGGCATGTTCTGTCAACACAAGATTGGGTATATACTCAAGACTTCAGTCAGTGATAATGGTATGTTCTGTCAATACAGTCAGTGATAGTGGTATGTTCTGTCAACACAAGTTGGGGTCAATACTCAAGGTTACAGTCAGTGATAGTGGTATGTTCTGTCAACACAAGTTGGGGTCAATACTCAAGGTTACAGTCAGTGATAGTGGTATGTTCTGTCAACACAAGTTGGGGTCAATACTGAAGGTTACAGTCAGTGATAGTGGTATGTTCTGTCAATACAGTCAGTGATAGTGGCATGTTCTGTCAACACAAGTTGGGGTCTATACTCAAGATTTCAGTCAGTGATAATGGTATGTTCTGTCAATACAGTCAGTGATAGTGGTATGTTCTGTCAACACAAGTTGGGGTCAATACTCAAGGTTACAGTCAGTGATAGTGGTATGTTCTGTCAACACAAGTTGGGGTCAATACTCAAGGTTACAGTCAGTGATAGTGGTATGTTCTGTAAACACAAGTTGGGGTCAATACTCAAGGTTACAGTTAGTGATAGTGGTATGTTCTGTCAACACAAGTTGAGGTCAATACTCAAGGTTACAGTCGGTGATAGTGGTATGTTCTGTCAACACAAGTTGGGGTCTACTCAAGACTTCAGTCAGTGATAGATAGTATTATGCTCTGTTGTAGTCATCAATTGCTAAGCTATACACCCATGACTACAGTCAATAATAATGTTATGTTCTGTAAGCACATGACAATTATGGTCCATATGCTTCTTTATGGATTGCTACTCTTCAATTTCAGACCTGTCAACCCTGACGAGTCCATCTCAGTAAGGCAGTTGATTTTTTTCCGTAAGATTGACCAGTTTTCAGTAAGGTGCAACAAATTGTCAACAAATGCTGTTGTAAAGCTGGAAAAGTAATAGTTTGATGCATCAACAATAAACATTATGTTCAACTGAAATATTTGTGAAGTACACACAGACTTTATTTACCACTAGTACAGTTGCACAAACTCTAGTTCCAATCCCAATGCAGCTCAATGGCTTATTGCTATCTATCAACTTGACATAATTCTTGGAAATTCTTTTCCATTTCACCTGACACAGCAATCATATAATGCTATGAGACATACTCAAATTGGCACATGATTTCCAATAAACATAACTGTGTTCTTTCCCTTTTATTCTTCTGTGTTGATTATTAACAATTTTCAAGAAGCTTTTTTCCCTTTTATCTTAAATATCACTTTCTGGTTGCCATTTTTAAAAATTCACAAAGACCTGTCATATTGCCAATAATTAAAGACTGAAGAATATTTCCCATAAATCTTCTAAACTCTTCAAATATTCTCCCAGATTATGTAAGAGTAGCTTAAATTTTACAATTTCTAAATTTAGGTTCTATATTTATATAAATTACTTTACCCCGTCATACATAATATAGATAACGCTACAAGACAAAAATTAAAATTTCTGTCTCTCAATACATTATTAATACTAAGAATGTAGGGATACTGTAATGAATAAAACGACAGGGTAAACATCACACGACTCATGGATTAGTACCTTAGTATAACTAAATTCATAGGGTACTAATTTCATTGCTGCCCTGAATCATGAATGTAAAGAACCAACAAATCATTAGCCACAAATGATAACAAGCTAACATCCAATCACCCCTCTCATCTTTATACTGATTCATTCCTAGCAACTGACCAATTTTCTTGATAATCAATGTTATTTTTGTAATCTGGCAATAAATATTTGCTTTGTTTTTCTAAACCCTTTGAAAATAGAATTATAAAGCATTTTATGTCAGTTTCGATGCTCTAGAATCTCTCCCTATGATATCTGCTAGGCATTACTTCCACTCATTACTTTAAACCAATGTATTCTACGGATAGAATGAAATGAAATAAATATGAGGTATTCAGACTGTTATTTTTGAAAATGAAATAATAAGAAATCATACAATAAATGAAAATTCAATATAATGCTTATTCAAACTGATTCTTCATTCAAGTGAAACTGTTGTTAAAAAATAAATCCTTGTCAGAACAAATCTTGTTTTATCTATGCACGCTTAGTCTCAATGAAGAACACTGTAAATTACAAACATCGTGTACATGCACTAATTACTGCATATCACTGAAGCTCACACTTCACAGATTTTTTAAAGAGTCTGTTGAATCAACATTGACTGTGCCAACCAAGTCCGCTGGTATGCACACACGTTTGTTGGGTATATAATCTTGAAATTGATCAATTGGTAAATCCAATAAACTCAGTCAGGGATAATAAGGTCGGATCTTTCAAACATCTTGTGCTAAGTATTTAAGACTCATTTGTTCTTTGTATTTCTTTATCTGAGTTATCTGTATAAGTTATTCCATGAAAAGATATACCTAGCCCACTTTGACCCATCCATTTAAGTACCGTTCAATGTTTCTCTCTTTTTTTTAAATTATAAAACTATAAAAATTGACACCCATGAAAATAAATAATACTATATTATATCCCCTGTTTACAGCAAGTTCACTCAATACAATTATCTCGGAGAGAAAAAAAATAGCAGCACATATGATATAAAAAACTGGACCACTGTCCTACTTTTTTTCCTGGAAAAAGGGACAGAACTCTTCAAAGCTAATAACAGAGTCCTGCTTTTGCTATGACATATATAAAAACGTGGACAATTACTAATACCTGGCATAGCTCCAACATTTTAAGTACTTTTTAAACCCCAATCTTCATCAATTATTAAATAAACATGAAAAGGACCTGAAGATCTGCATGATACTAATGCTGTCAAGGTAACAGATTTATATACAATGGCGCTGTAACAGGTATTGTAATCAAATTTGTTCCATACTCGTGCTTAAGAACAAAGAAATTATTGTATTGTTTTATTTAAATCCATACAGTCATCAATATGATAAAATGATTTAAATACAATGGTTTAATTTGGTAATGGAGTCCATAGTGTTATCATATCGTAGCAGGGATCACATTGTAACAAGGGACACTTGCACCTCTAGAAAAATAGCGCAATTGTGTTATGGCTTGCCTAAAAACACTTTATCTTAAATTGTAGGCACTACTAATGCCACTGATTGGAAATGATACAAATGTTTTGCTCTCTGCTTACCCAGTTAAGAAAAAAAAAAGCCATTGTCTTGAGTTATGATTACAAGGACAAAATGAGAAACAGCAAATTATTATCATATGGTGAGAAATATAGGATAATAAACCTTGCTGGAGAGAGCACTTCAAAGCAGAATCTCCGGTCCAATTCAAAAACAGGTTTGACTGTACAAAGTCGCAGGTCTTCCTCCATCACTGTCGCTTTGTGGTCCTTGGACCGCTTCTGGTACACCAACTGATTCTGCTGAATGATAAACCACCTCCTGCAATAAAAGAAGAATTAATGGAAAAGTCTACTCTTTGATAAGTGACTATGTTAATGACACTTATGACCACAACACTGTGATAGCCAGATAATTTTTGTCTTTATACAGTGCAGATTATATCCAAAATTTCAAACCGAGCTAGGGTAAGATGAGAGTGATCTCCCTTTAGACTGAGCAACTAAAACCAAATTATATCATTTATATCAGTTACTACTTATCAAATGTGCACGCTCTTCCAAAGAGAGTGTGCCTATGTTATTATTGGTGAAGTATTACCAAATAAACATATTGGACTTCAAATATGTAATAGGTGGTAGGAGGACCAACATTCCCCTTCTTCACAGATGGCCCGGCCTGGCTCTGAGATATCTGGGGTAATCAAGGAATTTTTTTTTTAAAAAAAAGAGTAGCAAGAGTTGTTCTTGATGCTGATTTACAAAATCTCTTAAAAACTTTGAAGAAGGGTTTACTGGATTATCTTAAATGTAACTTTATTTTTTATATTAAAAAGTACAATGCTGTTGAGCATTTCTGCGCACCTAAGGTTTTTGTTCACCAATATCGAGGCAAAATACATACCGAATTCGACCAATTGATGAAAATAAAATACTGCAATGCTTACCTTTTGAAAAGAGGCAATTGTTACAAGAATATTCTGTTCAAAATAATATTAGTTTTGGACACAAAGGATACAACACCTGTGTTTTCTTGACTCGCTATATGTTGGTCTGTTCTGCACATAGCTTTGAAAAGATGTAATGTTCATTAATCGGGCTATGGAAATGAAATACATTACTTTGGATATTATGTTAAAGAGAACCAACAATGAATATGATGTAATGTATTAACAACATCTAATGTATGGGAACATTTCTTACTAAAGAATTTAGAAACAGACTATACATTAGGTAATTTCTTAAGAATCCCATTCTAGTGGCAAGTGACATTTTTGGATATGTGTGTGGGACAGTTTATTGCAAAACTGGAAACTTAAAAAAAATGAAGTCTTGTTTTAAGGTATATATTTCCATCTATTATATATTTATTTATTTTATTCTGAAAGATATATAACATTTAGGATTTTCTGGATTATAAGTTCAAAATGATCGACAAGTTGTTCTTCCAGTTGACATTTAGAAATAGCATTTTCATGTGCATTTAGGATGGAAATATGGGCTAGTTTTGTAAACTTTATGAATATCACTTCTTTAATTAAAGGACCATCATTCTTTCTCGATACAAATTTTATATTTGACCAAAAACAATTTGTGATCCAATGTTTACAGGAATATCATATCACTGCGCAGAATTACCCAATGCGCAGAATTAGCTAACCAATATTGTGGTACATATGTATGAACTAAGATTCATCTCAAACAACAATTTATATTTTACCTAACAAAAATTCAGAGTTTTACATAAGTCAGCTGATTCATTCAAAGCTGTTAAAAAGCTTCTGTGTCAACATCTACAGAAAAAAACCATTAGAATGATTTTGTTTAATTCAGTATTACAACACTTTCAAATATTGTTATACCATGTATTTACCTAATGTTTTACACATGTTACTACTAATTCCTTGTATTAAAACCTTGTGCATATTTTATGGTAGCAGTCAATCAAATATCTAGTTTTGTGAAAGACACCTCATCTTGTAAAATTGAGGGAAAACATTTTTGCCCCAGCAAATACTGTGCAACACATCATAACTTTGCTGGTGAGTGGTCTGAAAAGTAGCTGGTTGTGCAGCTGATATGGTCCCACCATGTCGTACTCAGAACTTCTGCAATGAAATCTGTATCAAACAGAAGCATGACAAAATCATATCCAATCCCAACTTCATGGTCAAAATGATGTTGGTCAGGCAATAGTTTCACCCAAATGCTATGCATGTGACAATTGCCCCAATCTGAGTCAATACAAAAAAAACCATCTGGTCTTGGGTTAATTTTGGGCAAGTTAAAAGTATAACTTAATGGCCCCAAGATGACAAAGGCTGAGGAGAAATATTGTCCATACATTCTTGGAGTGGTAACAACAAAAAAGACCTCCCTCTCCTGATAAATTCAGTATGTATGCCACTTCACTGCTCTAACATAGAATCCTGTGATAACAAGTTTGTGCTAACAGATAAAAGCAACGTTCCCTCTAAGCTGAGTATGCTCGCACACGTGCAGCTGCTCAGGCATCCCCACGCAGCTGAATTGTCAATTTTTACTCAATCCAACGTTAAATTTTGCTGATCTCCGTAATGCTTGCGCAGTGCAGTGCGCATCTACCATTCGCTTAGAGGGAACGTTGGATGAATGGACTGTGGACAACAGACCTCCACATGTACTCTTCTGGTCAATGATCAGCATACCTATAAATGAATCAATGTAGCTCCAGAAAGCAGTCTGCAGGATACCTTGTTCAGCCACATTAATGCTCATTGCAGATTCCATTTTGGACAATGCCTTCAGACAAATGGAACTTATGACCTAGTTTCTCCCTTCCAAGACAGCAAAACGTATAGAAATTATAGATATCCCTTGATTATGACTTCTTGAAAGGACAGGAGCAAATTAACAGCTTGTGGTAACCAGGATTTCATACTACTGGCAGAAAATGCTTTCAAAAAGTTGGGGGTTGGGGGTTGGGTTTGCACCTGAATCCAAATTTTTTGCAAAAATAATTCTTTCTGAGTGTTTAAACAGCCAGGCCTATAAGTTCCGCATTTCTGGATTGGGATTGAATAGGTGCATGTGTGGTGCTAGAATCAGGAAGTCACTGAACCGTGACTTTCCACATATGAAAGGCAATTATAGTTAAATCTCCAATTTGATTCTGTTTGTTTCTAAATAACACTGGGAATCAGAGGGGCTGGTAGAAAGGTATATGCATTAATACCACTTGAGTTCTGTGAAAGGGCATCAACTGCCAGGCTTTTAGTTCTCGAACTAGCAAGATCAAGGCTGTGATCTTTGTAAGGTTCACAATGGATTACTTTAACAGCAGAAGGTATACATTCCAACTCATGACTGAGGGATTTAATTGACCATTATGTGTGAATTGCTTGAATCCTTCTGGATAATTAATCCACCCTGACAGCGAGCTTGCCAACTTAATAATGGATTTGTCATTAATGACACATCCTAAGAAAATTCCAAAGTAAAAGGAAGAGATTTGGAGACATTATTCTGTCACACTTTCTACAATACCAATGAATTAGATCAGAGCACTCTTTCCTACCATATTTACAAGGTATTAAGTCTCTCATCTCCAGGAAAGCCCTTTGCACCATGAACTCATCAAGGGAACAAAACCCACTCACTGTTTGAAAGGCTGGCAGATGATGAGCAACCAGTCCTCATTGCATCATGTTTTCTCGAGGTAAAGAAGGTAACTCACTATGAGCCATGATAGATGCCCCAACACCATTTCTTGAGAAGGGATATGTCATCTAAAAGACAACTTTTGTAAGACACATAAGATTCTCAAAAACTAGCAGCCCAAAATGAAAAAATCTGCTGCTGCATTGAGAAGACACAAGAGCTGAAGAATTCACAGCTATAATAGTGCTCTAAAAACAAAATTCAAAAAGGTTCTGAAATTTCCATGAAAAGTTAAGACACAATACAATCATATTTGTCCTGGTTTGAAATCCAAGGTGAAGCATGAGATGAAAAATGAATTTTGTTCATGTCATTTTATAAAATAGTACTCACCTCCATTTCTAGAGAATATCATACAGGTAATTCAAGTCACAGAGGTAATTCCTTAAGTGTGACATAACTCTGTCAATTATTCTCATGAACACTCAGAGACTGACTCAAAGCAAACCTTAGGAATTTCCGGGAAGGCACGTGAATAATATTCTGAGGATACACATCTTGGAGGTCTCTATTCTGAATATGTGTGGGTGGCCATATGTGTTGGCTGAGTGAGCTTCAGTTGCTGACCAACTGGAATTTGTCATTTCATTAGCTGGTTACTAGAAAATGTATGTAGCAAAATCCAGTATATTTGTGGTAAAAAGAATGGGAGCAATATTGTTTCTTCTTTCCACAGATCTTGACACTTGTACTTGGAAACTGGACAACAACCCAGGAGTAAGGTTTTCGATGTGGACCTCAACATCAAGTGTGAATTAATATAGGTTACTTCTTCTCTGGTTCCTGCTTGGAAATCACTGCTGGCCTCAGGGTCATTTGGCCTACAAGAAGTTTGTCTCTTTGGCAGCCTGTTTCCTGTCATCCTCTATGTGGCCATGACATAGGAGGCTGGAGTATTAAGGATTAAATCTGAATGATGCCTCTTGGTGATCTTTGATACGCATGGGCACGGATGGAAATAGGAATGCTAATTGCTCCATAAACTGGAGAAAAGGGAAATAGCTATAGAATGTGGAGTATGTGTTGATATGCCCTGTTCAGTACTGAAACTATGCACAATACCGGACTCCAGGTCATGTCTTATCATGTCATGTCATGTTATCATGTCATGTCATGGACTCCAGGTCATGTCTCATCAACAGGGTTTGCAATGCTGGAATCTAGACTGTGGTCAGTATGCTGAAAGACAGCCATGGAGACAATGGAACAGATATCTATAATACTGCAAACCCAATTCTACATGTTGGAGTAAGATTTCCTGTCCAATGTGTGGTTTCAGATGACCAGGCCTAGGATATCTCTGTCAACAGTTGAGACTTTCTGGTGTGGAAAACTGTCACATGTTTGTTCCAAGGCTAGACTGAAGATAAATCTCATGAGTCTTCATTATGAGATAAATGCCTATTGACAACTGGGTTGTTAAGACTGCTTTCTGAAGCAGCTCAACCAGACTGCTGTAACTACCAGAAAAGAAGACTGGTGTTCTTGGTTAAGAGATCCAAGTATATGGGAATTCTATAAGGGGCCGCTAACATGGCCGGAGGTGTAGTGCAAAAACTAAAAGTGTGCACAAGTGTGTCTCTGCGTGTGCGTGTCAGAAAATTCCATGTTACATTCAATAACATCAACAAAACAAAAAAAAATGATCATGTAAGTGCTTCACTTCTCTATCAACTTTTTCCATAATCAAGCACTTAGTTACTTTTTTGCAATTCAGCAATGTTCTACCAGATGTACTTATCAAGGTTGTACAACAGCAAATATGCAGCATTTTGGTGATAATATAAGCTGTAATATACAGTTCTAATGCATATGGCATATTGCCACAAAAATAAGAAATGATTTCTTCCACTGTGCCAATAATGAAGATAAAGTAAATGTTTTGTCTCTGGGAGCTAATGAGGAATTCTGTTCTAAACTAAAACTGCCCCTTCCACCTTAAAATTGGAAATTTCCAACTTCAAACAATATAAGAATTTCCCAGGTTCCTTACACCCCAAAAACCCCACCTCCAGTTAAAAGTTCCAAGGAAAGGCTTGTGAATCAGTTTTTGTAATCAGAGGTATGGGGCAAAAGAAAAAGAAGACTTCAATAATAGTAGAGATGAGTGAGTAGGAGGAGTTGGATGTTGATAAAAACAAAAAGGTGTGGAATCCATCCATGTTGGAAATGTTATCATATAGGCACTGGTTTTCAGTATCACCATGTCGGAGTATTATGTATCTAAGGAAACTGTCCAAACTGGAAAAGGGTTACAATGAAATTTGGATTAGTAACAGGACTGTGACATATCAGTCTGTGCTGCCTTTGTATGGCTGGTACTGGATTTCTTAGGAGACCTGATCACCAATCCAGTGTTTGTTGCACTGTCCATCATGATTGAGCCAGGGGTGGAAAAGTCATGTTTGAATGCCAAATACCATCTGCATCTTTGGTCAAAAAACAGGGTATGGTTTGCCCAAGGCGGGTCCACATGGGATGCTCCATTGTATCAGCAGTAGTCTATTCAATACCTGCTACTGCCTCATTAGTTTATTCAGTGCTTACTACTGTATCAGAAGCCTATTCAGTGCCTGCTATTGTATTATTAGTATTCAGTGCCTCCTATTGTATCAGTAGTCTAATCAATGCTTGCTACTGTATCAGAAGTCCAATCAGTGCTTGCTATTGAATCAGCAGACTATTCAGTGTCTGCTATTGTATTATTAGTATTCAGGGCATGCTATTGTAGCATTAGTCTAT
Organism: Unio delphinus; assembly: GCA_029339505.1. NCBI lineage: Eukaryota > Metazoa > Mollusca > Bivalvia > Unionida > Unionidae > Unio > Unio delphinus. The sequence continues at coordinate 1,787,045 of JAQISU010000068.1, forward strand.
TCAGTGCTTGCTAATGTAGAATTAGTCTATTCGGTACCTGCTATGGTATCAATAGTTTATTCAGTGCCTGCTATTGTATTATTCATTTATAAAGTGTTACTATTGTATCCGTAGTCTATTCAGTTCCTGCTATTGTATCAATAGTCTATTAAATACTTGCTACTGTATCAGTGGTTTATTCAGTGCTTGCTACTGTATCAGAAGCCAATTGTATTATTAGTCTATTCAGTACTAGTTATTGTATCAGTAGTTTATTCAGTGCATGCTATTGTATCAGCAGACTATTCAGTGTTTGCTATTGTATTATTAGTATTCAGGGCTTGGTATTGTAATTATTAGTCTATTTAGTGCTTGCTAATGTAAAATTAGTATTCAGTGCCTCCTACTGTATCAGTAGTCCAGTCAGTGCTTACTATTGTATCAGAGGTCTATTCAGTACTTGTTATTGTATCTGTAGTCTATTCAGTGCATGCTATTGTATCTGTAGTCTATTCAGTGCTTGCTATTGTATTAGCAGTTTATGCAGTGCATGCTATTGTATTATTAGTCTATGCAGTTCCTGCTATTGTATCAGCAGTCTATTACGAAACCGTTACAGTATCCAAAATCTATTTAGTGCCTGCATGACTTAAGAATCGGTGGCAAACTGTATAATTATGTTGCTGAGATCATGTGGGGTTCCTGTAGTAGCCATCAAGAGTAGTGTGAATGGCAGGCACATTGTAATGCTGCCCCATTTTCAAAAAATCCTCTGTACAAGGGACTTAAATATTAGTGTATAAAAGACTTTTTCAATTCAGCCAAAGTGACCTTAACCCTGAACTTTCTGATAAGCTTCTTCCTTATTACATGTGCATGCCAGCCACACATTTTAGTACAGGTTATTGGGCCCAAAAATATTTTTTCCTCTTTCAGTCACAGAGACCTTGATCTTTTAAATCCAGAAATGAATACGATTCATTTTCACCCTAAGTGCAAGACATCCAAAAAGTTTGGTAACTGTAGATGGTAGAAGAGTGAAGATGTTGTTAACAAACCATTTTCTGTCACAGAGACTTACTTCCAAAGGAAGACACTTTAAGCTGACACTAGCAAGTAGACGATGTTTTAACACCTTTTATAGGTACAAAAGGCAGAACATGCGGTTAACACCAATGTTTTACATAGAAGGGCTGGATATGCAATGTAGTGGATATTCTCCTAGAACACTATGATCTCATAAGGAATCTGAAAATAAGCATTAGACAGTGTTGGTCTTACTCCTACTCATTTCATTCATAATCAACAGTCTTTACTTTCAATTTGATTATTCAAGCAGAATTTCTCAAATCTACTTTAACAATAATGAAATTAACTTTAAGGCACAAGAACACTAAACATTAGATAAGGATTCATCAAACAGATTAAAGCACAGCATATTCACCAGTTTCTTCTATAACAAGAAAAATTAATTTCTGCACCATGGTAACAGAGAAAGTCCTAATTTTGAAGCAGAGTCTGATTTAAACAATGGATTTTGTCTTTTACAAACCTAGATAAACAAGTAGCAAATTTTTGAGTCAAGTGAGTTCCAATCTTCACAATGATAACTTTCTTTTCTGGCTTTCTTCAATGCATCTCAGTGGTCTCTTACAATTTGTTGTAAAGATTTCCTTAAATATGTGGTCAAGGATCAGAGATCTGAAGCAATATTAATTTTTCCTCCATCTCTTAATATAATACTTGTTCTCTTTAATAAATAATTTTAACCACTCCATGAGAAACACCCATACTAAACAAGATTGGGTGGGTGGATATTGGATGGTCTCTGAGAACATATCAGTAGGTTTGACCTTGATAGTGACCATATTCTCAGGATTTGATTTCTCACCTGACCCAAGACTTGAATGCATGCTTTGTTCTTTTAAAGAGATAGCCTTCCATCTGCATATCAGATTCTTCATCACTGATTGGGAGAGTTGGTACATTTGGAGACAGATCCTGAAAATATAATACAACACACTATTTATTACATACAAAAAAAGGTTTGTAATGACTTCATTGATTTTCATGTGCATCAATTTTTATGGTTTTGAATAAAAAAATATTACTATGAAATTTAAATTCACAGATTGTGGAATAATGGTCCTATTGTTTCCATATATGGGGGCACTGTTCATTGGAGGGTTTTAAATTGTGGTTTGTAGCTACCATGAAGCCTACAAAATTTGATTCAAAAAAATAAAATCACAGTACTTTCTGAAATGTTTAAAAATTGTATAATTTTGTGTAACTTCAATCAGTGAATTATCAATCTTTAATCATGTATTGGTCGTCACAGTGAACTATGGACACTACAATTGGAGCTTTTGCACATGTATTTTCTAAACTTTGAAGTAAAATGTTATCTGATGAAATTATTGAACTATTTTATGTCCTGATGAACATGTGCATCATTTACCCACACATACTAAACTAACTACACATCTACCAGAGACATTTTCAATGTCTGTGACAATTAACAAAATATTCTGTGATATTTGAATTATGTGTAATCTATTCTCATTTCCTAGTCATCATTACACTGCAGACCAGGAAAATAAATTGCCTTAAGTTCACTTTTACCATATGTAAATGAAATAACTAATTGTGTGGATTATATAGAATACTATATGTACTCGTTTTAAATTTCAATCCAATTGCAAACTGCATACACCCAGATATGATCTGATAGGTCATCACCTACAGATCTGGATCTATGCAAAATGTTTGGAGTAACCAGTAGAACAAACAATATGACCAAAATATGTTGGTGTGCTAATTCAATCAAGAGTCTACAAGAACCTATATGTTTCTTATACATTCCATCTACATTTTTATTGTGAAAACATTTTTAAAAAGCAAAAAGTTGTTTTCATTTTTATTTTGCATCACAGTTCAATCAACTAAAAATAATAAAATAATAAAAAAAAACACTCCGGTGGCATAATTGTTAGAGTGTCCATCGCGGAAGTGGGAGGTTGTGGGTTCAATCCTGGGCCAAGTTATACCAAAAACTTACAAAAATGATACTAAAAGCTGCATCGCTTGGCGCTCAGCATTAAGAGGTTAGTATTAGGACTAGGCGGCCTGGTGTCAGGATAATGTGACTGGGTGGGACATCATGCTATATGTCTGTGGCATGATGCCCCAGTGCTAGACATCACTAAAAACTGCCTCACTGCAGACATCGTAGCAATATGACTGAAAAATTGTTAAAGCTACGTTAAAAATCTTAATCAAACAAATAAACAAGCAAATAAAATAATAATAAAAACAACAACAACAACAATAATAAACATAATAATAATAATAATAATAATAATAATAATAATAATAATAATAATAATAATAATAACAATAATAATAATGTGTGTGATTTTGATTTTTAATGTAGCTGTAACAATTTTAGTCATATCACTACAATGTCTGCAGTGTGACAGTCTATAGTGATGTCTAACCATGAGGCAACAGGCTGAAGATACATGTCCCACCAGTGACATTATCAGGATACAATGCCAACCAGTCCTAATGCTAACCTCTTTATGCTGAGCACCAAGAAAGGCAACTGTCTGTACCATTTTTATGTCTTTGGTATGACTTGGCCGGGGTTCAAATCTGCAACCTCTGCACCTGAGGCAGACACTTGAACCTCTTATGCTACTGGAGTGGTTGATAATAATAATAATAATAATAATAATAATAATAATAACAATAACAACAACAACAATTAATAATAATAATAATAATAATAATAATAATAATAATAATAATAATAATAATAATAATAATAAAGTTTGTGAAGGTACAACTCCTCTGCCAGATGTTAATCTAATTTCATGTCAGGTTTTAAGGACATACATGTACAATATAATATACATGTATAAAAAAGGTATAAAAGAATGAATGAATAAATGTCTTGATTATGAGTGTATGTCACACAAATATTTCACCTAAAACTTGCAATGTATATAAACATATGTATCATTCATACATGTTCATAACTGATTCAAATATGTACATAAGAATAAAAACAAAACTCTTGGAATACCAGTTGAGAGATATATAAAGTTTATAGGTGTGTGTATGTGTGTGATGGGGATTTTTAATGTAGCTTTAAAAAAATTTCAGTCATACCGCTACGATGTCAGCAGTGAGGCAGTTGATAGTGATGTCTAGCACTGGGGCATCATGCCACAGACATGTAGCATGATGTCCCACCCAGTCACATTATCCTGACACCAGGCTGACCAGTCCTAACACTAACCTCTTAATGCTGAAGGCCAAGCGAGGTAGCTGTATCATTTTTTGTAAGTCTTTGGTATGACTCGGCCAAGGCTCAAACCCACGAACTCCCACTTTCAAGGCTGACGCTTTAACCACTAGGACACCAGAGTGGTCAATATTTATAGGTAGTTGAAACATCCAGATTTGAACAAGATTGTCATTTTGCTTTTGTTTAAGTGGAAGCTTATTCCACTTAGATAATCCTGTATACCGTAAATACTTGATTTTAAATAAAGTCAAACTGCAAAGTTCAAAAATCTTAATCTGCCCATAGCACTTGCAGATCAACGTCTATGTTTTTTTGTTCTGGTCTGGTTCTGTGCAGTTTAGACTTGTCTTATAAGCAAGTAAATAAGGTACGTAAATGTCTTTTTCAATGGTTTGGGTAGTTTTAAAAAGAGGTCCGATGCTTATCTTAAAGAATAACCAGAGGCACTGTTGCTGATTTTCACAAGCATTTCATTCCGGTAAAAAGGTGCTAAATTATGAAGGGTCAAAATAATCTGATATTATTATAATAGTTTCACTGCATGCATTGGTAGACATTTCCAAAGTCTTTGTAAATATGATTTTTGTAAAGACTCTTTGAGTTAGTTTATCATCAGCATATACTCTTTCTAGAAGCTTATGGAATTCGACATGAACTAAGTATTCATCATTTGCAGACAATCAAATGCGATTTTACATGGATAATCTGCATTATCTTTATACTACAAATGTAGTGGTCATTTTGGTATTTAGATACCATATATACTTGCTTCTAAGTCCAGTTCCACCTCAAACAATTTATACTCTGATCTGCCATAGCAAAATCCATCTGCAGATCAGGGTCCATGTTGTTTCTTTTACTGATTGCTCCTAACAAACTACACAGACTCAGATCTGCTAGTGAGTTTTGAGACAGTAGATCTGGGTCTGTGCAGTTTGCAGTTGAACCTGTCTTATAAGCAAGTACAAATGGTACATTCCATTGTGTTGATGCTATTCCCTGCTGTAAGGTCATTCTCAGGTATTCTTGGATCATCTTGTAGTTTTGACCTGATCTGAGGAATGCTGCATCCTCTGCATACATGTCATTTTTCAGTGTTCTCTGTATACAATAGTAGGTCTTTGATGTAAAAGAGAAGTAAGAAAGTAAGTAAAAATAAACCCTAAGGCACACCACATTTTATTCAACCAAGCCTTGATAAAGAATCATCATGACTGCACTTGAACATCACCATGAAAATCTAACCTTGAGAAATAGTATTATTCTGGAAGAAACTAAACTAATGGGATGAAACTAGTCTGATTTTTTATTATTATTATTATTATCATTATTATTATTATTATTATTATTATTATTATTATTATTATTATTATTTTAAAAATTCTCTACCTTATTCTGTGAGATGACAACCTGTTAGGTGTCAGACTAGCACCATTTTTATTTACAACCAAGCAGACATCATCAGAAGTCTTTTTTGGTGAAAATCACATGTTATTATGACCATTGTTACGTATATTTGATTTAAGTCATTTAATTTTGTTTTAATTGTTTGTTTGTCAGATTCAAATTTGACATTTTAAGTTTTAAAATTAATTCATTGAGAGATGGTTTTTTTAATAAAAAAATGTGGGATGACCTGTACTCTGCAAATAAACATCAGATGTTGACCTCATTTCTGACCATGCTTCAGAGTTTGTAAACAAGCTTTTAAAATGATTGGCTGATTCCAAGGACATTATGCAGCTTTGTTGTAAACATCTTTCTTTTTTTAGTTCTTGAGAGTACAAATAACTCTGGGTCATATGGTGTGCACAAGATTTTTTGAATGTAAATTTGTTCTAAAGATTCTAGAAGATCATGTGACCCCTTCCTTGTTTACGTAAAAGCAGGTATATAAATTATGTTTTGGAGCGAACTATTTAGCAGAAGCTGGGCTGTTAGAATACTAAGTTTTGAGTTATTTTAAATTACCTTGTACTGGAAATTATTTCAATTCGTTTGGATCAAGAGGATTTATTTTGTTATTTATCTGGAAAACATTTGTGCTCATTGAATTTCATAAGACCAGAACTGACTTCATCAAATGACATCATCTTCCATCTTGGATGCTTCACTAAGATTCAAACTGGGAATTATTAGGACATTTTATTACCAGGACTTTTGTAATTTCACTAGTGGATTATATTTTGAATTAATTTTGGATTAATTTCAGAATTGATTCTTAAAACCGTAAGTTTATTTTTCTTTTCTGGAAAATATTTGTGCTTAATAAATTGTATATTAAAGATTTTACAAGCTTGTTATTTTCACTCTTTATATGTTACTGTTTATTCGAGCCTAAGCACATAACACCATCCATTCACAAGAAGTAGTTACATTAAGATTTGCATTACAATTGCTGAGGTAGCCACCATACTGGACATACAACTGAAGCCATTTTCAAATTGGTATCATAACTAGTGGTGAAATCGCATATTGATATATCTACGGAGAGTAGTGATAACAATAGTTTCTAGATGGTCATCGTGATGGCCATACAGAGAGCCAGTTTGAATCAATTTAATTTAGGATCAACCTTGTCACCTTGAGAACTGTTCTGATCAAAACTCCATGTCAAAATGATTTTTCTAATTAAGTGATGCAGTGATAACATTTTTAAGATGGACATAATCTTTGCAGTATTCATATTGGTAATAAGGTCACACTGGAAAAGTTTTGTGTGTTGTCACCTCCCTAATTTTTAAGGGAGAAGGCATGAATCTAATTATCATAAGCCTAGCATTTAAATATTCACACAGAAGCTAAATCTGTAATTTGTTTTATATTTACTTTTGAGTTAGGGTTGAAAATGGGTTGGCCTGTTTGGTGACTGCCTATCACAGTTAAGACTAGCAATGGAGATCAAATGAACAGCCGACTTGGCTTATGTACATGTATTTATGTATGTCTGCTACAGTCATAAATATGTAAAAATCGAGATGGTTGAGAGGTGATGAAAAGTATGCTGATTTGTTATATAGTATTAGGAAATATTATTCTGGTATAAGGCATATAGCTGCCTTGTCACAGGAAAATATTCAAAATAGCTTTTTGCTGTAAAAAATTAATGTAAAAAAATGTGGTTGCTTGCAGTGTTGGTTCAGTATGAAAGCCACCAGTTGTATAAGGAATTAACCTGATTACTGCTGTCAAATTCTCACATGCATGCTTTCTACAAAAATCATAAGTTTGTTTTTATTTGCATCTTCAGTGTAAAATTATTCTCATTTTTCTGCAATAGGTCATTATGTAGGATGAAAATTCAACACATAACTTGTCCAGTGAGACCTAAGATCTGGCACCTTATTCACACACCAACTAGAAACCATTAGGAAATCTTTCAATGTAAATACAATTCTGATATGATCATTCATTCAGTAGACCTTATGTAGCAAGATTTTCCAGATGGGCATTGTGGTGACCATACTGAATTTCCAAGAAGCATTTCTTTTCATTTAGGATTAACAAGCCATTATATGAAGTCTTTCACTGAAAACAACATGTTGATAGATATGATCATTCACTCAGGAGTTATAACAATAAAAAGATTTTAATGATGGCTAGTCTGGCTGTCATATTAGAAAATATATTGGCTGTCTTAATTAGACATTAGATTGGCTGTCATAATTATACACTAGATTGGCTGTCATATTAGACACTAGATTGGCTGTCATAATTATACACTAGATTGGCTGTCATATTAGACACTAGATTGGCTGTCATATTAGACACTAGATTGGCTGTCACATTAGACACTAGATTGGCTGTTGTATTATACACTAGATTGGCTGTCATATTAGACACTAGATTGGCTGTCATAATTATACACTAGATTGGCTGTCATATTAGACACTAGATTGGCTGTTGTATTATACACTAGATTGGTTTTCATATTAGACACTAATTGGCTGTCATATTAGACACTAGATTGGCTGTCATATTAAACACTAGATTGGCTGTCATATTATACACTAGATTGGCTGTCATATTAGACACTAGATTGGCTGTTGTATTATACACTAGATTGGCTGTCATATTAGACACTAGATTGGCTGTTATATTAGACACTAGATTGACTGTCGTATTATACACTATATTGGCTATCATAATCAGACACTAGATTGTCTGTCATATTTGACATTAGATATAATTAGTGTTTTCACTATCTCTCATGTAAAGCCATTAGTTCTGCATACACAACTCCCATCCATCTTTTACTGCCCAGATGCATTTTACTTATGACTTGTCTCAATGTTACACAATATCTTATATAACTGGATGGATCCTGACCATCTCACATCATAGCGAGGTTTTTCTATGACTTGTCTCAAAATTACACAATGTCTTACATAACTGGATGAAGGTTTTTCTGTAATATGAAAATATTCTTCATTTCAGAACTCGGGTGTTGAAAAGTGAGCTATTTCAAATCTTTGGACAGAAAATAAATGCTATGATCGTTCTTGTTACTGTTTCTTTGGTAAAGGTGGATAATAATAGATGGAAATGGAAACTTCATTGTCAAACAAGGGCTTGTTGGAGCGACTAATTAATTATTAAGAGTGGGTTGCGTGGGTCAGCTGAGAGCTTGGTATAAGGACTGGAAATTTTATTAACCTGATAAAATGGTAAATTGGATAATTTATATTTCAATCAGAGTAAAAAAATATTTTGAACAACAGCCAGACTGAAGAAGAAAAAAAAACTTTGTTCCAACCTACAGACCCTTCCATCACTTGCTGGTCCCTTACAGCCCACTGTATGATTCAACATCCCTAATTACTGTAGGAAAAAAAAACAATTAACCCATGGTTATTTGCTTCTTATTTCTCTTTTGGAAGTTAATCTCTGTTGCTAATCTGACAGTCTTGTGGGAGCCAGAGGTTGCTCAGTTGCATAATTTGACAGTTTGATGTTTTGCAGAGAGCAAACTGATCAGTCTTGTACATAATTACTGTGGAGACTAATTATTTTATGGCAGGGATGATTCTGGCAGCTGAGAATTAATAACTGTTCATATTCTCCCCATGAGCTGTGGTGACTCAGTGTTTATTGTCCTGTCAGTTCAAATATTCAGCACAGTACACCATTCATATTTTGATGTGCCACTTAAAATTCATTCACCATGTTCTTTCATTTACCATGTTCTTCCCATACTCCAAAACGAAAGTTTAATTTTAAGCACTTATTCCCCACTCCATGTTTATAATCCATGCTATCAGTAGTGGCAATGGGTGGTTAAGTGGTTTAAGGCACATGCCATTAAAGATCACACACACATCTCCACATGAAGTCGAGTTTATGATGCTCAACCAGTATGTGATAAAGCTTGCCAGCAGCTTCCTGTGGGTCAGTTGTTCTTCTCAGATTCTACTTCCATAAAAAAAATACTGGCCACGATGAATAGCCAGCCGATCATGTGCTGAAAAGATGGCATTAAAACCCCACAAAACAAAACCCAACAATACTATCAGGACAAATTTGGCCATTTTGTGAATGTTTCAAAAGATAATTGCTTGATCACAATCAAAATGCTGCCTCAATCAGGACAAAATAAATTAAGTGCATTCTAAAAGGTATCTTCACAACTAGATATATATGGTAAGACTCATTCTGGTAACACAAGTTTTTGCTGTTGTGGTGTTCTTCATCTACTTTCAAAATAATGCAATTAGTTCCAAACCATGGAGTTGAATATAAATTTACTAAAATAAAATTTAAAAAAAAAAGAATTTAATGTATTTTCATCTCTCCTAGTTTTGTGGTTTTTCTGCCGGGTCTCAGTTTTCCTACAACCATTCTCATGACCCAAGATTTCAGCAGTTCAAAGCAAAAACTGTCGAGACAATGTTTTGCATCTGGTGTACTGAAAATTTGCATAGAGTTTAAACTTACATTTATCTGATTTTTGGCCCCAACCTGAATTGAATAATTATTTATTTTTTATTTTTAGAAAAAGTACCCTGGCATTGTGAACAAATGCTGATTGAAAACAGGACCTGGGACATAAAGAATTATAAGACAACATTTTTAAAAACACCATTCTTTTCATTTTATTGTAAAAGTGTTCATCAACTGGAACTGAAGTAAATTTCTCAGATAACAGCCTTGAAGTTTTGCAGATCAGCATAACCATTAGTTTTAAAAAAAAGAGACTTGATTTGCATCATTTTGCTTTACCTGACTTGAATACAAATTAACTTTTAATGCATAAATATAATGTATACACTCATTTATGACTTGGGTTCAAATACAAACATGTAGACCTGATATGCTGTTACATTATAATGTGCTGGCAAATCAGTGTCTCTGCTGTTTGTTCATCTGAGTATTCCACATGAACAGCATAGCAAAGAATCTGCTGGCATATTATGCAACAGCATATCCGGGTCTGTGCAGTTTACATTTGGAATTGACTTCATATACAACTGTTAAAAGTATTTCATGGCAAAAGTACGCACGCGCACACACACGCATGCACACACGCACACACACACACATTAAACTTGCCTAAACCAGTTGCTATCTAGTCTGGCATCCTATACTGATTCATTCCTAAATGGAATAATCAAGAATAAATCAGAAAAAAGATTACTGAAAGTACCGGTAGTTGGTTTTAAATGTATCAAAGGAGATGGACAACATGACAAAATTATTGTTTAAAACTTTTTCTACCAATAATCTCACATCAACTTTTAACAAACACTTAGAATTACTAAAAGCTTGCATTAAACAATTTAAAAAGGAAGTCTATAGTATTTGCGGGATAAAATATATCTACCCTTTCTACTCAAATCAATCTTCTGATTCAGTTAAGACGTTTAAAAAATAAACATGTAATATTTTAATCCTATATATTAATAAATTATTAAGAATAATGTAAATCTGATATTGAGTTCTGGGATTTAATGTAATACTACTCTTAAAATTGACTATTTCCTTGTGTTTTGTAATATATTTGTGTCTGTGTTTTAATATTTTTAACATAGCTTTATCAATTTTAGTGATAACACTTTGGTTGGTGTTTCTAGTGTAGCAGTTTACAGTGATTTCTTGCACTGGGGTATCATGCAGCAAACATGCAGCATCAGGTTCAACCCAGTCACATTATCCTAACACCAGGCCGACCAGTCACATTATCCTAACACCAGGCCGACCAGTCACATTATCCTAACACCAGGCCGACCAGTCCGAACATTAAGGTATTACTGCTAAGCACCATGCGAGGCAGCTGTAAGTACCATTTTTACAAGTTTTAATCCACAACCTACCACATCCAAGGCAGATACTCTAACCACTAGGCCACCAACACAGTCTGTCATTTATTAGCACATTCTTATGGGCATGGATAAATGGTGCAAATGCAACTGTACTGCAGAGCTGTATAAATGTGACTACATGACACATTTTTGCAAAACATACTAATGGTATATCTAATAGCCTTATGACATATCAAACAGCCTGAAGGTACAGGTACATGTACATGTATATCTAACAACATAATGACATAATCAGCTTAATGCTATATCTAACAGCTTTTTTATATATATATATATATATATATATATATATATATATATATATATATATATATATATATATATATATATATATATATATATATATATATATATATATATATATATATAACAGCCTAGTGACATATCTAACAGCCTAAAGATATATATAGATAAAAGATTAATGGCATATCTAACAGTCTAAAGGCATATCTAACAGGCTAATATATATATATATATATATATATATATATATATATATATATATATATATATATATATATATATATATATAACAGCTTAATGGTATATCTAACAGCCTAGTGGCATATCTAACAGCCTAATGGTATATTTAAGCAACATCCAAACCGTATTTAAGCACAAAAGCTACATATACATGAGAATATTACATAAAGTCTTTTCAACACGAGATCAAAGAAAAACTGCCTAAAAAGCACTTGAACTCTCCTCATTTCAGTATGTATTTGTTAATCTGTATACCTGTATATATTTCAAGCACTCCATATACCCCCATCTAGTGATGGGAATCGGTTAGAAATTCATAATCGATAATCGGTTCGCCTTAACCAACTGATCATCGATTATAATCGATTACTAAGAGCAAATTTTAATTTTTATTAAACAGTTCTATCTTTGATCAAGAGTTCAATATGTTTATAAATGTACAGGAGTAATCTCTTTTAATGACATGTATACTTTAACCTGACAATAATATTACATTGTGTGTTACTTTTGTTCTACAACTTTGTTAAATAAATGCAACTTTTTATGGCTGATCAGTCATATGTAACTGAAATACTGCTACAATCCCCCAAAATTCTTTCATTCACATGTGATATGTCTATTATTTAAAGTATAGAAGAACATGTTTTTCTTGTTTGTCATTGTTTATAAATACATGTACTACAAAAGATGTTGCAATTTAAATGAAACAAATGAACAAAATGTTAATTTATTAACTCAACATTTAACAACTTGACCATGTAATAAGGACTATATGTTCCTAGTAATGAATCATAAGGTTTCATAATTGTAGTTGTGAAGGGAATTAATAAATTTCAGGTCAACTTTAGTGGCAGGGAGTTTTACTAAACCTTAGTGCATTGCATACACCTAAAAAGTAGTCTCCACACACAATCGATTATGGAGTTCACAATCGATTATCTAATTGGTTTGCTCAACCAAATGATGATCGATTATTATCGATAATCGGAACAACACTACCCCCATCCACCCAAAAAACATATTAACCAGAATTTTTAGTCTTCTTAGCTATCTCACCCTCATCTATGCTATAGAAAACGTTTATGGATTCTATTTTCAACAGGTGTACAAGAAAAACACCTGTATGAAATATGGTCATATGGATATCATTATGTACATCTACACTTTCTCAGGTTGTACTTTTGTATTAGCACTTCATTTTAGATCAAGCATTTGCTACTGTTCAAAACCAAAGTTTACAGCTTCTGAGAAGAAATATCTGTGCTAACTGATAAGAACACAAAGAAGTACATATAAACATGAGGCTCAGGTGGGCCTTTGATTGTTCATTTAACTCACACAAGTCTAAAATCTGCTACAAAACAGACTGGGTAGATCATTTTGACTGAAAGACATTTACTTCCTGTTTATCAGGAAAACCAAACATTCACTAGAAAAGAATGTAAAATGTCACCATTCAATTTGATAGAATATTTACAAAACCCAAGGAAGCCACATGTCTGCTAGGGAATCCTCAAAAGGAACAATTTAGTAACTGTTCCATTTATCCATACACAAGGAAATAATTACTTTTTTCTCTGTCCAAATAAATGTTGTACTATTGAAACTTATAAATTATCCCAAATTATGTCTTGAAAACTGGTATTTTGTTATAATTGTGTATTTTATTAAGAGCGCAACAAGTACAACATCAAGTATTTAGGTAAAAAAGTAGCATCATATCCTTGTTTGCCAATAAAGAACACTTGCATGATAATATTTCACAGTTTTTTCACAAGAAAGAATTCTAGTCGCATTTGAGGTACATGTTTTTCTTTTTGTTTGTGAAACTCTGTCAGTCTATTCATCATGCACATGTACAACTATGTCAGTCTATTCAACATACACATGTACAACTGTCAGTCTATTCATCATGTACATGTACAACTATGTCAGTCTATTCATCATGCACATGTACAACTATGTCAGTCTATTCATCATGCACATACAAGTACAACTCTGTTGGTGACAAGTCTGAGTGGAAGTTTTGTCTATGAACATGACCCAGTTCCAACACTGACATTTCACAAAAAGATCCAGACTGTCTCTGATAATCAACTTGAGCATCAATGGATTTGTCATATGACGGTCATGAGCACTTAGGAAGCAAACATCTACACATTACTGGTAAAAATATATCAAATTACCTATTACAGTGGACTTTTTTTCAGTTCATTTAACATTTAATTTGTCTAGGAAAAAAACAAAAAAAAAACCATGTAAAAAGTGGATAATATTTGTCAAGTTGAGTCACAGTGGTGACCAAAGCAACCAAAACTTTCAAATGAGCAAATCAATGGAAGTCATAGCTGATTCTTTGATGGATTTGACAAAATATATGGATGCAACCATGAAATCTGAAATTGTGAAAGGACATAGGTTTGTGTTATTCCCCAATGTAAAACATTATGTTTCATCTGGAAGTATTCTGTAAGGCCCCTTTAAGCAACCATTACTCAGGCACCTATAATAAGTGTCATAAATTTACACAGTGATGGTGACAAACTTGTCTCTGTCAACTGTATGATTCCATTACATAGTGACATTATACCCAAACTATCCATCAGTACCAGGACAGGTTTAAGGGCTGATTTATCTCTCTAATTATAAGTCCATGTTTGATCATTTATTTGTTTGTTTTTATGGTTTAACGCAATTTTTCAGCACAATATATAGGCTATACATGGCGGCCAGTATTAGTGGTGGAGGAAGAAACCGGAAAAGCCCCGGAAAGAACCACCGACCCACGAGAAGCTACTGGCAAGCTTTCTCACTTAACTACATTAGCCGAATCTTAGACTCGAACCCACGCAGACAGAGGTGAGATGGCAGTGGTCCGTAACGGACAGCGCTTTAGACCACTCGGCCACTCGGGGCCCCTGATCATTTATTAATCCTTCCAAACTAACACACAATTTTAGCTTTTTAATATTAATTTCTTTTTAAAAGCAATAATAGACACTCATGTCCAATGTTTCTAAAAAATGTAGAAGTGAAGTATAGTGAGGAAGAACTGCAAAAAATACTAAAATGTGTATTCACTTGGTGCAATATGTGTATTACACTCCCACGATACTCTGCTCTCTACTTGTAGCACTGGAGTTGGAAATTCCACTGCCCCCACCTAATGAATCATTTTTAATGATTAAGAATAAAAGAAATACTTGAGAATTAGGATGGAAGGAGCTGCAATCACTGAATGATGCAAATAGTTGTGGCAAGAGGAACTTTAATAAAATATTTGTTTGTTCATTGTTATGGAAGATTTTCATGAAGGCATCTGTACTGTATACATCCAAGTTAAAGTCATTTGCTTGTTTTGTGGGTTCATTATCACCTTTCAGCACACAATAGGCAATACACAGCAGCCAGTATATTTGGTGAAGAAAGAACCCATAAAAATCCTAGGAAGAACCAATGAACTTGGGCCCCAAGGTTAACTTGTAATACAAATGACTCTGTTGTATAATCTGACTACCTGTGTAACTATACTGTTGTATAATCTGACTACCTGTGTAACTATACTGTTGTATAATCTGACTACCTGTGTAACTATACTGTTGTATAATCTGACTACCTGTGTAACTATACTGTTGTATAATCTGACTACCTGTGTAACTATACTGTTGTATAATCTGACTACCTGTGTAACTATACTGTTGTATAATCTGACTACCTGTATAACTATACTGTTGTATAATCTGACTACCTGTGTAACTATACTGTTGTATGCAATTTACCAAATGTGCTGTATAATTTGTAACACAAAGGACTCCTGTTTGTAATCTGATTGAGTTACATGTATATGCAATTTCCATAATGTTTTGGTGGCCTGTAATACAAGAGACCTAAGCAAGGCTACACCAGTAACAGTGAAGGATACATTTCATATTAGGGGCACCGAGTTGCCAAGTGGTCTAAAGCGCTCTCCATTATGGATCACTGCCATCTCACCTCTTTCTGCGTAGGTTCGAGTCTCAAATTCGGCCAATGTGGGTATATGAGAAAGCTTGCCAGTAGCTTCTCGTGGGTTGATGGTTCTTTCTGGGGGTTTTCCCGGGTTCTTCCTCCACCATTAATACTGGCCACCATGTATAGCCTATCGTATGTATGCTGAAAAATGGCTTTAAACCCTACAACAACATTTCATTTTAAATATAAACTTCATGAAGTTAAATCCTTCATCAGCTTAGCTTGGTTACTTTTATATCAGTTAAGAAAGCAAAGTATCCTAAAAGAAACACTACTATGCAGTAGACCATCATCTGAATCTTAAATGAAACACTGCTATGCAGTAGACCATCATCTGAATCTTAAATGAAACACCATTATGCACTATACCATCATCAGAATCCTAAATGAAGCACTACTATGCAGTAGACCATCATCTGAATCTTAAATGAAACACTACTATGCAGTATACCATCATCAGAATCCTTTATTAAAAAAAAACACTACTATGCAGCAGACCATCATCAGAATTCTAAAAGAAACACTACTATGCAATGGACCATCATCAGAATCCTAAATGAAACACTACTATGCAATAGACCATCATCAGAATCCTAAAAGAAATACTACAATGCAATAGACCATCATCAGAATCCTAAAAGAAAAACTACCATGCAATGGGCCATCATCAGAATCCTAAAAGAAATACTACTATATAGTAGACCATCATAAAAATCCTAAATGAAACACTACTATGCAGTAGACCATCATCAGAATCCTTTAAAAAAACAACACTACTATGCAGTAGACCATCATCAGAATCTTATGATTAAATCCAGAATAAACAAACTTAAGAGTAAAATAGACTCTTTGGTTATAAGGGAAACCTGTTGACTTTAAGATATCAACAAGACTTAAAGACCATTTGACCATTAACCATGTTCTAAAGTCCTAAATACACAGTGATATAGGCCATCGTATTGACCGTATGATGATGCCCATGTGTGGATAGAATTTATGGCAATACACACAGTACCTGTATAATGAAAACCATTGTTTTAAATTTGTGATTCTGTAAATGTTTAAGTTATGAGATAATTAAAAATAGAAATAATAATTCATGCATCCCAATAACAAGGTCAGACTTCAAAATCGAAGTTAGCTCAGAATAAAATCAAACATAAACAAATTTTTCTGAAAATTCCAGGATAGTTCTTATATGTTTATTTTGACAGGAAGTGAAAATATTAATGAAAAATAAAGACAAAGTACTTATCTTCTTCTGGACAAATGCTGTGTTCAGTTTAATTCTTTGATATAATGATAATGAAGTTTGTGAGAAATCTCTCTCTCTCTCTCTCTCTCTCTCTCTCTCCCCCCCCCCCTCCCCCCCCCAGACACTTGAACAAACAAGAGTATTTTGCACGTCAGCAGATTTGCATCAATCTTCTCCATCAGACTGTTACATTTGTTAGCAGAATCTCTTTAGTTCAGGAACCAGCTAGTATTTGGGATCCATTAATAAATGAATTCAATTTAACTGTGGATTGTACCTGCAGTACACCTAGCCATTTAAATATGATATCACCTGCCTCTTGGCTTACATAATATAATTACTACAATAACAATAATAAAAATTCATCTTAAAGCATCCTGATATACAGTTTAAGCAAAACTATTGAGTTATTTGGGAGCAGGAGATGACATGCTAACCCATTTAATTACATTAGTCAGTCATTTCTATAAGAAATGCTTTGATGTAAAAAAGTTCTCAAAAGTTGGTCAGTGACCCAGTTTTTGTGCTATGTGGATGGCAGCTTCTGATGCAAATGGTGAATATTAAAGGCTACTGGAACCTGGTGTTTACTTATATAATTACTCTCTTGCTAACATGAAGTCATTTGGAATAACAGACAATATACAGACTGGGCTGGCAGATCAATTCCAAGGCAATGAGTTACTATAGCCTTGCGAAGACATACACCTTGCCAGCCGATTAAGGCTACCCACCACTTCAGCTTAAATTAAGGAAAGACTACTGCCAGATACCACTAAATAAAACACAGCACGATACCTCTAAATCAAGATGCACCATAAAAAAATTTCATCAGTGTATGGTCTAACAAGTTTTATTTGTCCACATATAACTGGGTTATGAAACAGAGGATTTAACAAACAAATGGCTGAACATATAAACATCACTCAAGCATGAACATTTAATTACAGTGACCTAATTTTGGTTTAGCGACGTTATCCTCTCTAGATGCATTGGCATATAAATTTTCATGTATAGCAAAGCCATCTCAACTATGAAGAAGTAGGACACAGTGATCAAGCTTGGTACTGCTGAATCTCTTTTGTTAAGATGCCTTCATATATATCGATTTCCTTTATGTTAGATGAAACAGGATCCAAGATATTGAAGGTATAAAAAATAATTTGATTACGATATTCATGTGCACATTTAGGTTACAGTGACCCAGTTTTAGTAAGAGATGTATCCATATATCAATTGCCATGAATGTAGTTTAATGAAATGAACGACAATATGAACTATGAACATACATGTATAACAAACCATGAATTAATGGGGAATAATCTTGATTTTCTCCCAAGTTCATTGACAAGGGGATAAAAAGAGACCAGATATGATTTGCAAACTGGTTAAATAAACCCTTGAAAGCTGGTCACATCAATCTGATTTGATAGAAGTCAAATCTTTTTCTGGGAGGATGCTCATGGCATGTTTGATAGCAGCAGCTGAAAATATCTTTATGACCTAGATTTGATTCAAAGTCAATTTCGCTTCAATAAAGCTCGATTTGTAAGATATACCTAGTATTTCTGATACCTCTTTCAGATGCAACCCATACTGTTGTTGGTTTTAATGGCTCTTTAACATTTTATTGACTCTATCATGACTGAATAAAGCTAGATAAGTACCACAGGTAGCATTGGCTCAGTGCTTGTGAGTGACACACCTTCAACAAATGCAATCCATTTTGTTCTTGCTGTAGGTTTTAATGGCACTTTTAAAATAATGGCTATATCATGCCATGTAAATGTGACCTTAGTGTCTTTCCAACTGACACACCAAGGCAGCCAACCCAGGCTAACTCAGGCAAGTATTGAGTGCCTTTGCAAATGACACACCAAGGCAGCCAACCCAGGCTAACTCGGGCAGGTACTGAATCCACAACCCTTGGATGATCAGTCTGATGCTCTACCAATTGCTTTACTGTGGCTCCCAACCCACATTGCAAGTTTGATCTATGTGTGTTAAAATCAGAATTAGAGTCCAGATTAAAAAAAAAAATTTATGTAATGTTAAATACATCCTAGAAAGTTGATCTATACAATGCACTTTTATCCCAAGATGCATCCATGCAGAAAAAGGTCTCAATAAGGGAACTGAACTATATATTATTTCCTTGACAGTGCAGAAAAACGTTGAATTTAAATGGTGAATTTTAAAAAAATACTCCCCCCCACCTCAAAGGAGGCGTGTATTAACAGATAAAGATAAAATTACAGCTAAAAAAATGGCAACTTAAACTATTTTCATGATCTCTGAAAAAAAAAAAACAGGGTATGATTAAGTTTTAACGTGGCTCTAATAAAGTGTATTTTAATGCTGAAAATATTTCAGGATACTATTTTTGGGAGGTATACAGGTGATATCCTATCATCTGACTCGTTGAATACTTGGAACTGCCATCACATGATGTGCCAGCTGATCAGGGTCTATGATGTACCTGCTAATCAGGATCTATGATGTACCTGCTAATCAGGGTCTATGATGTACCTGCTAATCAGGGTCTATGATGTACCTGCTAATCAATGTCTATGATGTGACAGCTGATCAAGGTCTATGATGGGACAGCTGGTCATGGCCTATGATGTGTCTGCTGATCAGTGTCTATCCTGTGCCTGCAGATCATGGCCTATGATGCAAGTGTTACAAATGATCTCAAGCTGTATAGATCCAAATAATGTGCCTACTGATCAGGGTCCATGTGCTGGCCAAGTTTATCAGGGCCTATAACATCAATCAGTGTAGACTTTGACCTGCCATCACATGATATGCCAGCTAAAGAGTCTGTTGAGTTCATGTCAACTTTGTTGTCGTTGTTGTTGTTATGGTGTTCATCGCCATTTTTCAGCACAAGATAGGCTATACATGGCAGCAAGTATAACTGGAGGAGGAAGACAGATGCAGTAAGAACCACCAACTCACAGGAAGCTACTGGCAAGCTTTCTCACATACCCACACTGGACAAGTCTGAGACTCAAACCTTTCAGACAGAGATGAGATGGAATGATCCGTAATGGTAAGTGCTTGAGACCAACTGACCACTTGGGACCCTGTTAACTATGATTTCAAGCTATGTAGACTCACATCTGCCATCACATGATGTGCAAGTTTACCAAATTCTAACATGTAAGTATTACTTGTAATATCAAGCAGACCTGTCATCACTTGATATAAGAGCTGATCAGGGGTCTACCTTGTGTTTGTGTGCACCATGATTCATTATTTCAAGCAGATGATGTATAATCTGACTCGTCATCTCAATGTGTGCCTGCTGAAATGGGTCTACATTATTAAATTGTTGGTCTGTGTGTCCTTCACATTGTTCAATGTGGTAAAGGTACCTAAGCTGGTTTCAAAACAATTTCAAAACAATTAAGGTAGTTTTCCTTGTCTGTATTTAATGACTTGGCTGGATCTGCTTGCTATTTATTACAGTTAGTCATTTTATAAATCTGTGCCATGAGACTAAACCAGTGCAATGACCTGTTCCAATTTTATAAACACTATTTACTTGTTAATGCATTTATGTTGAAAACATGAAGCACAAATGTATGAAGTTCATTAGCACCATTTCTGATAACCTCTGCCAGTTCATGGGCACAAGCTTGGACATCCTATACCTTAAAAAATTTAATCAACATACCTTTAAACACCTGTTTTCGCCAGGCTTGCAGGTGTATATTACTATATTAATTTGACAGACAAATTGTTTCCATTACAATATAAAAAGCAATGGAAATTCAACATGACAACGTTATAGTTCTGACAGTGAGTAAAACATTCTGCACACTGAATCAGCAATATTTTGTATCTATCTTAACATTAACTGTCAGACTTCTGATTCTGTCTTAATATTAATTACCAGACTTCTGATTCTGTCTTAATATTAATTACCAAGAGTGCAGATTTTGGATTAATATTAATTACCAGACTTATGATTCTGTCTTAATATTAATTATGAGACTACAGATTCTGTCTTATTATTACCTGAATACAGGATCTGTTTTATTATTAATTACCAAGAGTGTATATTTTAGATTAATATTAATTACCAGATGGGGTTCTGAGTGGCTGAGTGGTCTAAAGTGCTCACCATTACAGATCACTGCCATCTCACCTCTGCAAGGGTTAGAGTCTCCTGCTCGGCAATAGTAGGTATGTGAGAAAGCTTGCCGGTAGCTTCCTATGGTTTAGTGGTTCTTTCAGGGTTTTTTCCAGGTTCATACTCCACCATTTATACTGGTCGCTATGTATAGTCTATCTTGTGCTGAAAAAAGGCATTAAGCCATATAACAACAATAACATAATTACCTGACTTAATATTCTGTCTTAATATTAATTACTAGACTACGGATTCTGTCTTATTATTAATTACTAGACTACAAATTCTGTCTTCTTATTAATTAACAAACTTCAGATTCTGTCTTAATATTAATTACCAAGAGTGCAGATTTTGGATTAATATTAATTACCAGAATGCAGATTCTCTCTTAAATATTAATTACCACACTACAGATTATGTCTTATTATTAATTACGAGACTACAGATTCAGTCTATATATTAATTACCATATTATGGATTGTGTCCTTATTTTCATTACCAGACTGTCAATTCTGTCTTAAATATTAATTACCAGACTTCAAATTCTGTCTTAATATTAATTTCCAAACTGCAGGTATTATAGAAAAGTAGATAGATTTAGCTCTACAATGATACAAAATAATCTGGACATTTTAGTTGCTCTACAAAATACAGAAGGAAAAACTGAATTTTTTAACCTGTTTTATATTCACCCAAAATTTACCTGTGGTTGGAATCCGATTTTGTGTCCAGATTTAAGAATTTTTGGCCTTAGATCTAAGGCAGACCAGTCTGAACTGCACACAGACAGGTGACACAAAATAGATACAAAATAAAAGCAAAAACAGTATAATCCTTAAAGTAGAAAGCAATTTTTTGATGTATAACTTAACTCGTAAAGAGTCAATGATCTTCAGCACAAGTCCTATCATGGGACTTATTCCAGGTCAAAATAGCATTCTCCATTAAGAACCTCTTAAGACAAGCAGAATGACACATTCTAATTCACCAAGGAGAAAGAGGGAGTTCATTTTATTGAAAGAAAGGAAAATTGTGACCCAAAAACTATTCCAATTTCAAAGGGATCTCAGGTCATTGAGGTTTGAATCTTAAATGATTATGATGAATATACTTGGAAATGAAAAGACTGATGCTGATCTCTGTGTTGTCTTAATCAATTTACATCATGGTTATCTCCATACTTCAGTAAAAAGAGTTGATAAAGACAAGATACATCTAATATTCTTCTTAAACCCTTCATTTCCATGGATATTTATTGAATTCATTAAACATACAAGATAAACATTTAGATTATACTCAAGTACATTCTGCTAACTATCAACTATATCTCTATTTTAAATATTCTGCTTTTCATCAGCTTTATATCCCAAAGGACTTCCTTGTGTAGATGCCCATTTTATGCAAAAGACGTTTCACATTTCAGTGCATTAATCGGTTTTCCATAAAACATATAACTGATAAAATATGACCTATTTCTACTTGTTTTTTGCAGATAACTTTTACTTATAAAAAAGTCAGTACCGGTATGCATATAATAATTTGTTCGATAAAATTCTGTAAAACATATTAGTCTTTTCCAATTCTGACGGTATGAAAAAAATGCACAGCCAACTGATCCTAATCTGATGTGTGCCAGATCAAGGTGTATAATGTTCATATGAAATTACATTTAAAAAGCACAACATAAATCCACCTGATCATGGTCTATGTTCTTTATATGAGCTAACAGATACCATTAACAGTATCAAGCCTGAGCCACCTCATATGAGCTAACAGATACCATTAACAGTATCAAGCCTGATCCATCTCATATAAGCTTACAGATACAAGGAACAGTATCAAGCCTGATCCATCTCATTTAAGCTTACAGATACAAGGAACAGTATCAAGCCTGATCCATCTCATATAAGCTTACAGATACAAGGAACAGTATCAAGCCTGATCCATCTCATTTAAGCTTACAGATACAAGGAACAGTATCAAGCCTGATCCATCTCATATAAGCTTACAGATACAAGGAACAGTATCAAGCCTGATCCATCTCATATTAGCTAACAGATACACGGAGCAGTATCAAACCTGATCCATCTCATATAAGCTTACAGATACAAGGAACAGTATCAAGCCTGATCCATCTCATCAAATCTATTAATTCTGTTCATATGAAATTTAAGACAGAAGAGTCTTATCCAACAGCACAACATCTGCATTGTTTATATTAAAAAACAAACAGAAAGAACAATGTAAATCCATCAGATTTGTTTATATAAAATTACAAATGGAAGTAACCATGTAAAGCCTGATCCACTGTTCATATGGAACTATATAGATACAAAGAACAGTCAAAAGCCTGATCCACTGTTCATATGAAAACTATAGACACAAGGAACAGTCTAAAGCCTGATCTACTGTTCATATGGAACTATATAGATACAAAGAACAGTCAAAAGCCTGATCCACTTTCATATGAAAACTATAGACACAAAGAACAGTCTAAAGCCTGATCCACTGTTCATATGAAAACTATAGACACAAGGAACAGTCTAAAGCCTGATCCACTGTTCATATGAAAACTATAGACACAAGGAACAGTCTAAAGCCTGATCCACTGTTCATATGGAACTATATAGATACAAAGAACAGTCAAAAGCCTGATCCACTGTTCATATGAAAACTATAGACACAAGGAACAGTCAAAAGCCTGATCCACTGTTCATATGAAAACTATAGACACAAGGAACAGTCTAAAGCCTGATCCACTGTTCATATGGAACTATATAGATACAAAGAACAGTCAAAAGCCTGATCCACTGTTCATATGAAAACTATAGACACAAGGAACAGTCTAAAGCCTGATCCACTGTTCATATGAAACTATAGACACAAAGAAGTCAAAAGCCTGATCCACTGTTCATATGAAAACTATAGACACAAGGAACAGTCTAAAGAATGATCCACTGTTCATATGAAAACTATAGACACAAGGAACAGTCTAAAGCCTGATCCACAGTTCATATGAAACTATAGACACAAGGAACAGTCTAAAGAATGATCCACTGTTCATATGAAACTATAGACACAAAGAAGTCAAAAGCCTGATCCACTGTTCATATGAAAACTATAGACACAAGGAACAGTCTAAAGAATGATCCACTGTTCATATGAAACTAAAGACACAAAGAACAGTCAAAAGCCTGATCCACTGTTCATATGAAAACTATAGACACAAGGAACAGTCTAAAGCCTGATCCACTGTTCATATGGAACTATATAGATACAAAGAACAGTCAAAAGCCTGATCCACGTTCATATGAAAACTATAGACACAAGGAACAGTCTAAAGCCTGATCCACAGTTCATATGAAACTATAGACACAAGGAACAGTCTAAAGCCTGATCCACTGTTCATATGAAACTATAGACACAAAGAAGTCAAAAGCCTGATCCACTGTTCATATGAAAACTATAGACACAAGGAACAGTCTAAAGAATGATCCACTGTTCATATGAAACTATAGACACAAAGAACAGTCAAAAGCCTGATCCACTGTTCATATGAAAACTATAGACACAAGGAACAGTCTAAAGAATGATCCACTGTTCATATGAAACTATAGACACAAAGAACAGTAAAAAGCCTGATCCACTGTTCATATGAAAACTATAGACACAAGGAACAGTCTAAAGAATGATCCACTGTTCATATGAAACTATAGACACAAAGAACAGTAAAAAGCCTGATCCACAGTTCATATGAAAACTATAGACACAAGGAACAGTCTAAAGAATGATCCACTGTTCATATCAAATTATTGACACAAGGAACAGTCCAAAGAATGATCCACTGTTCATATGAAACTACAGACACAAAGAACAATCAAAATCCTGATCCACTGTTCATATGAAAACTATAGACACAAGGAACAGTCAAAAGCCTGATCCACAGTTCATATGAAACTATAGACACAAGGAGTCTAAAGACTGATCCACTGTTCATATCAAACTATAGACACAAGGAACAGTCTAAAGCCTGATCCACTGTTCATATGAAACTATAGACACAAGGAACAGTCTAAAGCCTGATCCACTGTTCATATGAAACTACAGACACAAGGAACAGTCTAAAGCCTGATCCACAGTTCATATGAAAACTATAGACACAAGGAACAGTCTAAAGAATGATCCACTGTTCATATCAAACTATAGACACAAGGAACAGTCTAAACCCTGATCCACAGTTCATATGAAAACTATAGACACAAGGAACAGTCTAAAGAATGATCCACTGTTCATATCAAACTATAGACACAAGGAACAGTCTAAAGAATGATCCACTGTTCATATCAAACTATAGACACAAGGAACAGTCTAAAGAATGATCCACTGTTCATATCAAACTATAGACACAAGGAACAGTCTAAAGAATGATCCACAGTTCATATGAAAACTATAGACACAAGGAACAGTCTAAAGAATGATCCACAGTTCATATGAAAACTATAGACACAAGGAACAGTCTAAAGAATGATCCACTGTTCATATCAAACTATAGACACAAGGAGTCTAAAGACTGATCCACTGTTCATATCAAACTATAGACACAAGGAACAGTCTAAAGAATGATCCACTGTTCATATCAAACTATAGACACAAGGAGTCTAAAGACTGATCCACTGTTCATATCAAACTATAGACACAAGGAACAGTCTAAAGCCTGATCCACAGTTCATATGAAACTATAGACACAAGGAACAGTCTAAAGCCTGATCCACTGTTCGTATCAAACTATAGACACAAGGAACAGTCTAAAGCCTGATCCACTGTTCGTATGAAACTATAGACACAAGGAACAGTCGAAAGAATGATCCACTGTTCATATCAAACTATAGACACAAGGAACAGTCCAAAGAATGATCCACCATTCATATCAAACTATAGACACAAGGAACAGTCTAAAGTCTGATCCACTGTTCATATGAAACAATAGACACAAGGAATAGTCTAAAGTCTGATCCACTGTTCATATCAAACTATAGACACAAGGAACAGTCTAAAGAATGATCCACTGTTCATATCAAATTATTGACACAAGGAACAGTCTAAAGAATGATCCACTGTTCATATGAAAACTATAGACACAAGGAACAGTCTAAAGTCTGATCCACTGTTCATATGAAAACTATAGACACAAGGAACAGTCTAAAGAATGATCCACTGTTCATATGAAACTACAGACACAAGGAACAGTCTAAAGCCTGATCCACTGTTCATATGAAAACTATAGACACAAGGAACAGTCTAAAGTCTGATCCACTGTTCATATGAAACTATAGACACAAGGAACAGTTTAAAAAATGATCTACCAGGTCATTTATGTCAGGGCTCTCAAACATGTGGTCCATGGTCCACATGTAACCTATTAAGCAGATCCTGTGGCCCACAAAATGATTGGTGTCACAAGATGTCATTAGAGATATGAAGGTTGTGCAGCCCTATGGCAAATCGAAAATGTCCTCATGCAGCCCTCAAGGTGGTTTTAGTTTGAGACCCCCAATTTATGTTGTTCATATGAAATTACAGATGGAAGGTCAGCATAAAGTCTATTCTACAGATTAAGGCTTATACTTTTTATATGAAATTATAGATGTAAGAAATAGTGAGTGTAAAGCCTCATCAATACAATCAAGGCCTACATGGTTCATATGAAATTACAGATGGAAGGTCAGTGTAGAGTCTAATCAACAGATCAAGGCTTATACTGTTCGGATGAAATTACAGATGGAAGGTCAGTGTAGAGTCTGATCTATAGATCAAACTTGATACTGTTCATATGAAATTACAGATGGAAGGTCAGTGTAAAGTCTAAACTATAGATCAAGGTTTATACTGTTCATAGGAATGAAATTACAGATGGAAGGTCAGTGTAAAGTCTAATCAACATATCAAGGCTTATACTGTTCATATGAAATTACAGATGGAAGGTCAGTGTAAAGTCTAATCTATAGATCAAGGTTTATACTGTTCATATGAATTAAATTACAGATGGAAGGTCAGTGTAGAGTCTAATCAACAGATCAAGGCTTATACTGTTCATATGAAATTACAGATGGAAGGTCAGTGTAGAGTCTAATCAACAGATCAAGGCTTATACTGTTCATATGAAATTACAGATGTTGGGAATAGTGAGTGTTACCAGCTAAGTATAGCCAAGATATATCATACATACTTGCTTACAAGAAAGACTGCAAACAAAATGGACAGTAACTGTCATCACATAAAATACTGGCAGATCAAGTTCTATGTTGTTTGTTCTACTGACTACTCGTAATGAACTGCATAGACTCAGATGGGCCATTGCATTATGCAACAACAGATATGGGTCTGTACACACACACTGTAGTGGGACTTGATTTATAATCAATTTTATATACATGTAATTATTTACAGATAGACATAAAAATATGGATATACATATAAAGCAATGGACAGAAATCAAATCATTACTGTAAATACTTTCTTATGAGAAGGGTCAGATTGAAAACAAAGATTCTGATTTACTGTATCATAATGTACCTACAGATCAGGGTCCATGTTCTTTGTTCTACTGAATACTCCTCACTAACAAATGAGATATGCCAGCACATTATATGATGGTAGATCTGGGTGTGTACAGTTTGCAGTTGGACTCATAAGTGAATAAGTGAGTATATATGGTACATTTGGAGGCAATACAAAATAGGCTTCCTGTAAATGCTGGATAAAAACCTGTGGTTTGGGGTTTCTTAATGTCTCCTTAATAATTCAAGTCATATCACTAATGTCTGCTGGATAGCAAGTGCAGACATGAAAAAAAATGTGTACGGAAAACAGCACACATAAACTTCATGCATTTTGTGCAGCAGAAATTTTACAGATATTTGAGAAAAAACAAACCCTCCAACACAGAATTTAACTTTTGATTTTAGGTTTTAACTTCTGACTATAGATCAACATGTATTCTTTGATAACCCAGTGGCATGGAATATTATTCTAATTATCATATTCCTTCTCGTAATCAACAATATTCATCTAATATGTTGTTTAATTGGGTTGACATGCATAGAAATGAAAACTTAAATAATCTGCATTGCAATTCATTTAGCATTTTTAAATGCATATCAGAAACAATCCATAAAACCTTTACCAATTTCAATAAACAATAGTGCTTATCATCTAGAAGATACACTCCAGGCACACATGAATCAACTCTATGGCAGGTTTCCTAGTACTGTAGATAGATAGACTAAGCCTCTATTCAAGAACCTGTGACCTGTGTGTGGGTGTATACGGTAGCTTGACTGTCTGCATCTTAGCCATATAACTGATATACCTTACCTCTGCATTAAAAGCCACTCTGCACTACAAAAACGACAGTCATAAAACTAGATGTGGTGCTGTACTGTTGTTCTTCTTGTTTAGGCATGAGGACTTATATTGTGGAAGACGAGTTTTGTGAATGTGAATAAGGTAATCCTGAGTACAGCATTTTTAAAAAAAAAAACATTCTATTGTTTGAGATATTTTTATAATCATTATTAAGTACTTGATGTAAACATAAAGGTCTTAGTAAAAAAAAACAATAATAAAACTGATGTCAAAATCTATTCAATAGTTTTTGGAAAATACAAAGTATCTAAATCAAAGAAAGGAAAATGGCATTGTAATCATAAATAAGCAAAATACTTTTTAAGGTTTACAAAATTGTCAGAGAACAAAATGTTATATTTTTAAATATATTGAATGTGCTTACAACAGCTCAAGTTTTAAAGGTCAAAATAATACTCTGGTTTCTATTATGACATATACATATATTTATCACTCTGAATGAAGTTTTACAGTTCATAGTTTAATTTAATTTTACATATCCAATTAATTAGTTTCAGTAATTATACACAAATCAGTTACCCATTAATGATAAAAATAATTCCAAATTATTTGTATGAAAAAGCATAATAGAAAGGCAATACTATGGTAATTCACTTTTGTTATTAAAATAGGTTTAATCATCACTATGAGTAATTCTAGCATTAAATGTGTATTTAGTAAATCTGGCTAACTTTTCCTTTCATTTTACCATGTATATTCACTTACAAGTTTAACCCAACTTCAAACACTGCACAGATCCAGATTGCCCTCACTTAATGCACCAGTAGATCTGGACTGTGCAGTTTGTAAGGAGCAATCAGTAGAATAAATAACATAGTCCCTGATCTACAAATGCATTATACTATGGCAGATCAGGATTTTTGTTATTTGCCATTTGAATTGACATGTAACCAAGTAAGTATGGTAGTTACTGCTCCTTTATATGCAGTAATCAACCTGTTTTTGTTTATGATATGCATGGATCTTGTAAACTGTTAGTACAGTAGAAAACTTCATGAGATATGTATTATTATTATTATTATTATTATTATTATTGTTGTTGTTGTTGCTATTGTTGTCATTATTATTATTGATATTATTATTATTAGTATTGATATTATTATCATCATCATCATTATTATTATTGGCTCATTTTATGCCTGATGCAGTGAGGTCATCTACACAGTCTATTTATTTTCTGAGAGCGGTTGTTTTTAAAATAAAAAAAAATTCAAAGGACAGGATTCCAAGTTCATAAGTTTTTATGTGTTTTCTTGTAAGAAAATTGCTTTGCAGATGTTCTTTTTCTGATAAATTGCATATGAAAGCAGAAAATCTCTGCCTTCAATAATATTTGTTATGCAATACATGTCAACTTCTATGATTTGTTGTCTAAAGAATATGCATCTTATATACTTTATGTAAAACCTTTGTTTTTTGTCTATAATTTTTTTTACCTTCACCTTTTTAATTACTATGACCACAGCTCCACTTTTGATGGCAAAGGTGGGAAAAAATGCTAGGGTCTTACTTGAATGGTCACTTCCATTTTTGCCATTTCTAGCATGGTTTCTGCTGCTTGTTTCCATTTTGACAGAGCTATGGGTCTACCTTCCTAATGTCATAAAGATGTCTTAAATTTCTTTCATGGCTTGGCCTTGAAGCAACTTCACAAGAATCATTGCCCTGTGTCATGTCTATTGGAGCATTTAATTTGATTAAGCACTGGTAATTTCTGTATAAAGATTTTCTGGCAAATGCCATCAACATGCTCCTGGAAAAAGCTGTCTATGCCTGTTATAATGTCAAGTTAAGTAACATTGAGGTACAGTAGTATATGTCTTAAAAGACATCACCAAAAAACTATGGTCTCTTAAAAAGACAGGCAGTCTCTCATTATATGATATAATCAATCTATGCTCCGAGGACCTGGTCTCTCAAGACAGGTTGTCTTTCAAGAAAGGTTTCGCTATTTGACACATATCAATTGTACCTGCTTACAAGTATAAATGCAATGCACAAACCTATTGAACTTTCAATTACTTAAACCTACATTTTCACAAAAAACAGCTTTCAGTACAGGACCAAGCCCAATGTTTATTTAACTAGGGCAGCCTTTTGTAGACACAACTCCTGCAAGAACAGAGCGAACCTTGACTCTATGACCCCCTCCATCACAATTATTATGAAAGATTTTATCCAGGAAGCTATTGTTAGAATCTTTGGAATACTGGCCTATGCATGTAAAGAATAGCTCTTGGTAGAAAAGAGAGTGACAGGAGTATGATTAATGCTTGGTAGATTAAAAGAGGACAAGCCTGATGAGATTCTCTCAAGAGATTATTTATTGCTTCAGACATTTTATCTGTATCAATTAACCTTAATGCAGTTTTTTGTGATTGATGTACAACCAAAAGTAAGGAGCACCACTGAGATCCTTTATCACAAGGGACTGTGCCAAGATTTCCTCATTTTTCATGAGTATGTATAAACAAAAATGTATAAATAACAAAATGTACAAATGTCCATCACATCAATCAAAGTGCCCATCTTATTGATCTTTAAGTGACAACAATTTTTATTGGCTAATGCAAATAGTGTGAAAGAGCATATAGGGTCATAACAGCAAAAGAAATGAACTCTTTGGCTAAGCTGCATATTCATGAGATAAATAAAAATTTCCACATAGGTGGCCATTGGTGATAACAGAGTGTAGTATTTTATCACATAACATGTCTGATGATTGGGGTCTATCAGTACAGAATTGTTTGTTCTCAGTACAATTTCAAGTCTGGTCTGCTGGCATACTATGTCAAGATACAGGGATGACTAAGATACATGTGAGTAAAAACAGCAAATGGACAAAGCCTAAAAAAGACATGTTTACATAATGGGGTTGGCTATTTAAATTTATCATTTTAAGAAAAGCTATCATTACCTATTATGCGCTTGTCTTTTCAAAAACACAAATTATGTACTTGCTTTTGTAATTTAGTATCTGGCAATTCTAAATGAAAACAACTTCCGCTACTACGGGAATCGTAACATTTTAGAAATGCACTTTTCAGAGTATGAAGGTAGTTACTTTGATCTCTTTGTAGAATGCAGTAAAAATCCAGTGGAATAAATGAGACAAGCATTCTTTCAGCTAGTACTCAGGTCATTAAGGTAATATGCTTCGATGTACATCCATCTATCACTTCAAGGAAACCCTTTCTTCTGTGAAGTACTTGTTGAGTTTTTAGAGTTATTACTTGATAATTTATCATCAGCAAGATTTTGTGATCAACTTGTTTTTCTTAAGAAGCCATGCCAGAAACAACTCCATATTGTTTGATGTATTCTCATTACATTTAAGCATGAAGTAAAGAAAGTCATATTATAAATACTGATTAGAGATATTCTGTAAAAAAGGATTTGAGCAAGAAAAGGAGATTAATTAAAATATGGCATTTAATTAAAGCATGTAAAAGTGAAGATGCCTCTGAATATACACCCAATTGGTAAACTACATGCCTGATTCTTCTGACATCTACTCAACCGCCCCAGTGGCCTAGTGGTTAGAACGTCCGCCGCAGAAGCGGGAGGTCGTGGGTTCGATCTTGAGCCAAGTTATATAAAAAAACTTCCAAAAATGATACTAACAGCTGCCTCGCTTTTCGCTCAGTATTAAGATGTTAGTGTTAGGACTGGTCAACCTGGTGTCAGGATAATGTGACTGGGTGGGAAATCATGCTACATGTCTGTGGCATGATGTTCCAGTGCTAGACATCACTATAAACTGCCTCAATGCAGACATTGTAGCGATATAACTGAATTTTTTTAAAGCTATGTTAAAAATCCTAATGAAACAAACAAACAAATCTGACATCTACTCTGGACATATACTCACAAGCCGAAATAAGTAATTAAAGCCCTGTCTTGGAGTGGAAGCCACAAGTTTTAATGATGTCTAAATTAAATCTAACCTGTCAAAGGACATTGGGTCAAACTTACAATAACATCTCAACATTAAGTATCAGACGAATTTTCTGAACCTTGTGGTCATGCATTGATAGTAGTCTTTATACAGCGATTAGCTATCTAGACAACCAATTATCCTGATTAACTTTAGGTCTTCTGCTAATTATGGATAATCAATGTTTGATTGTAGTGTGAAAATTTGGGTCTGGTGTACAGCATGGCTAATCCTTTTTCATTGTAGTGTGAACAATGGCATTTGGTGTACAGTATGGCTAATCCATTTGTATTGCAGTGTGAACAATGGGGTCTGGTGTACAGTATGGCTAATACATTTGTATTGTAGTGTGAACAGTGGGGTCTGGTTTACAGTATGGCTAATCCATTTGTATTGCAGTGTGAACAATGGGGTTTGGTGTACAGTATGGCTAATACATTTGTATTGTAGTGTGAACAGTGGGGTTGGTGTACAGTATGGCTAATCCATTTGTATTGTAGTGTGAACAATGGGGTCTGGTGTACAGTATGGCTAATACATTTGTATTGTAGTGTGAACAGTGGGGTCTGGTGTACAATATGGCTAATCCATTTGTATTGTAGCGTGAACATTGGGGTCTGGTGTACAGCATGGCTGATCCATTTGTATTGTAGTGTGAACATTGGGGTCTGGTGTACAGTATGGCTAATCCATTTGTATTGTAGTGTGAACAGTGGGGTCTGGTGTACAGTATGGCTAATCCATTTGTATTGTAGTGTGAAAACTGGGGTCTGGTGTACAGTATAGTTAATCCACATTGACTAAATTGTGAAGATTTGGGTCTGGTGTACAGATCTAATTGTTACAGATGCATTAAAAGGTTTATATTTTATAACTGATGCAAGGTTGTACCTTGTAAATAATTTTTATGAACTCAGTTCACACACATCTGTATATGTTTGAAAAAGCATCATCAACCAAAACAAATCTTCACTGACAGATAAAGGTAATACATTAATATTTGTACACTTTCTCATTAGACACCAGTAAAAAGAAAGGTCAATACCATGAAGGCAAACAAACCCCCTAAACAAAACAACCCAGGGCGTGAAATAATTTATGCAAGGGCAAGATATCTTGCCCTCAGAACAGTTTAGGTGTTTTAACAGCCTTGCTATATAAACATTATAATATCTATCTAAGATAAGTTAACCCCCTGCACCATAACTGATGAAAGGCAATATACACCAGTTACAAAAAATAACCTGCTAAGTACTTTATGATCTGATGTAATATTGTATGAGATACAAAAAAAAACCCCAGATAATACAGGTAAGTAATTTCTTACTAGTTGATTTACCCATATTGGTACACTCAAGTCTTATATTTGTCTTGGAGAAAAGTGTGAGACACAGCATTAAGTTTTAGGTGTCAGCATCAAAGTTTTCTGCAAGTCATAATACCCTCAAAAGCAATAAAATATATCCCACAGAACCCTTAATTTTTAAAATCCATGTCCTGACCTGATCTACTAACAAAATTTTATTTTCAAATGCATCTGCACTTTCATCTTAAATTATCTCTGAATATATGGATGTAATTATCAAATGGAAAAGAAACCGATATATAACATCTGGAGTTTTTTGTGTGGGTTTAATGCCATTTGTCAGTACATGATACACAGAGGGGGTGAAGGAAGAACCAGGGAAACACCCCTGCAAGAACCACCAACCCACAGGAACCGACTGGCAAGCTTTCTCACATACAAACATTGGCTGAGTCAAAACTCTGAACTCATGTGGACAGAGGTGAGATGTGTGAATCATCTGAAAGGCAAGCCCCATTGACCACTTAGCAAACAGGGGCCCTGATAAATGACAAAGTGTAGTAATGTAATTGACAAGAAACAAATTACTGACACACTTGAACCTCTTCAATGAAAATATTTGGGGGATAAATCTGTAAAATACAAATTGGATAACTGTAAAACAGAATTTTCTTTCTAAATGCAACTACCCTGAGACTGAAAATGAGAGCTCTGGCATGATGAGTTAATATCAACATTGTACAATTACTTACTACCTTCTAAAAAAAAAAGCCGGCCCAAGGTAAATAACGTCTGGGCCTGAAATAATTCTTGGCTCAACCCAACTACCGATAACTTTAATTTTGCTGACTCGGCTCATTCCAGTATCAATAAACACCATTATTTAATATAATCCAGGTAATCGTTTGATGTAAACCATGTGATCCATTCACTGCCAGTTGCTTTAATCAATATAAAAATAGCACATTGCTAGACTGAATCCTACATGCCTTTCACACACTCAAATACTAGTTATTTTCTCAGCCAGATTCCCAACTCTGGACCTCCCTAACCTAATAAATAATACAGCCGTTCAATTCTATTACAAACTGGAGAGAACTAAATTTCTTTTCGAAGTCTCATAAAGTCAAAATTAATGAAAAATTAATTAGTTAATTGTAGACATAGGCCAGTAATATCTCCCTTATAAACAATGAATGCTGTGTAATTGAGATTTTAATTGGATTCATTTTTGTTTTTACCACCCTTTCACTTCAAATAAATGCTAGAGTTTATATAATTGACATACTGATATGTAAACTTCAACAATAATGTATTGTGAATGTTGGAATGTTCATTAACTAATTTAAATTTATTTAAGAGAACACTGACAGAAATTCTACAATAAACAACAATTAACAGTGATTATTTAAAATCTAAGTTATGGTAAAATTTAGTTTTACAACAATTTGGAAAATATGTTTACTGTAACTGTCAAACCTAAGCTCCAATTAGTTATCTACACAGTGATTGGGCAAAGAAATCTCATTTAATATTTCTGGTTTGTCTGTCCTAATTTCTCCACATGTACATATTTTTGTATATGTGTAGGTAGATAGATATGTAAGTTTTGTAAGTTTCTGAAAATGCTATTCATTTGGAATGTTTAGGGTTCTTAAATCCAAAATGTTGAATTAATAAAGGTACAGAGTGGGTGGCAATTACCAGATAAGAGTTAGGTAATTTAAACATCCGAATCCATTGTAGATGACTAGACTTCCTTATTGAAACTCTACAGCTTCAATCATACATTCCTCATTATTTTTTACATGTTACACATAATGAGTCACCATTTAAAGAGCTGGTGAATGAGGTATAAAACACTCAATCTGAAATTCTAGAATTGCTACAACTATTGGCAAAATAAGCCAGAGATTGTATGGAATGATAAATGCAGTAGCCCTCATATAACACCCTATCTGTCACATTACAGTGTGTGCTGAAAAAAAATATTACATAATTTTCAATCATCTGTTTCATTTCTTATGCAAGACTGGTCATATTTCTTTGAATATACTTTTGTGTGAATAATTTGAAATGTAAATGGAATGCAAAAATGGAAGGCCATAATCTAACTCAGATTCAAAAGACATCTTGAGAATGTGTTTGCAATAAAACCAAAATTGTGTAAATCTACAGATAGCACACAATAATAATCACATCAGCCTTTACTGTGTAATTATTTGATACAATACGCAGCATATTTTAACATGATGTCAAAGTTAAATCAAAGGAAATGGATGGCCTCAGAAAAAATCAGATCTTGCTAAATGTCCTCAAAGCATGGAATACTTTTCTTTGACAGACACTAAAAATATCACACATAATTTTTTAAAAAATAGCTTTCTTACTATTATTTTTATTTACTGTATTTCAATTTATTTTAGTGACTAATGTGAACCAATCATAATATTTATTTGGCATTATGTAACCCAGAAAACATTTTGCTCTTTTGGTTTCATTGGTTTTAATTGAATTTTTAACATTATTGGCCATACCATGCTGAGCTATTCCCAAGGACACACCGTGGCAGCCGACCCAGGCTGGCCTTAGCAGATATTGAACATGTGAGCCTCGGATTGCATGTCCGATGCTCTACCAAACGAGTCACTGCATAAAACATACATCCTTATGGTTGTATCATACCTTATTATAATGTGGTTAATCACTGGTTATGCTTATAAAGCAGGATTCTTCAATGATAAGCTTGAACAGCATTACAATGCAGTACAATGAGTGACAAGTCCTCGCTTGATAATAAGTTACTGCTAACCTATTCAAGTCAAGATCACTCAGTATATCTGTTTACTGTGCAGCATTTTGTTTTCTTGCAACATATATAATCTTTGGGCCAAATGAATCACTGACATTAAAACTGATGTCTTCCTTAAATAAATTTCTGAATTGCCAATGGCAAAACTATAATTAATTCGCATTGTAACGAATTTTCTTTTCATGTAAGTAACAATATATCTTGACTAAATATTGCTTCAGGTCAAGCTATCTTGAGCAGTCACCTACACAAAAAGACCAACTGTGTACCAAGTTCCACAGGTCCCATGTATAAATAATACAAATTGACTTGCTAATAAACGTACACCACCTGCTGTGAAAAACACTTCCATATTGTCCCTTGTGTGGTTACCAAGTTCTCAGAAATTGAAGATAAAATGGTAAAATCAGCACTTTATTCTTTAGCTGTGAAAAAGACACCCCATTAACAATAATAGGTTGAAAGTACTGTGTATGCTTTCAGTTAAAAGGAAAATGTACTGGGTATACATTCATTTTTTTAAGGCACCAAATTTGTCTCAAAAAGTCAGGCATGTGAGGATCTGGTGCCTTTAAAGGGCATGATGAATTGGTAAGGTTGTAGTAGCAATATTAGTTAGGGTCAAGTCTGGTTAAGGTACCAGCCATATAACTTTCCAACTAGTGGGGGGTCCAAAGATTTACTTTTGAACCGAGATATTGATTTTCTGTTTACCTCAAGATCATTTTTTTTGTTATTTTCAATTTTATTTTTCGACAAATCAGAGCAAGAATATTTTTAAGCTAAATGGTAGGCCACAAAGTTGTGTTTTTATTTTAAAAATCCCAAGCACCTTCTGCCAGGAAAATTACATCTCTGATTCTTACAAGAGAAAGCTACTGTGATCTCATTGCAACTTATTTGATGATCATGTCTGTTTTATAGAAAAAAATATTTAAATAAGAAGTAGATACACACAGTTCATGTTAATCCCCATTTAAACATCACCCGCAATTAATTCAATGGGGAGGGGGGTTGACCCTATATTGCCTGTGTATGTCTGTTAATAGTAGCATTTAAAAAATAGCTTTACATGACATACTATGATACTTGACAAGTGTGTAGCCTTATTTCAGCATTAACATTTACCATATATACTCACTTATTAGAACTACAGCACTGCAACCTGCACAGACATAGATCTGCTGGCACATTATGTGATGGCATATCTAGGTCTGTGCAGTTTGCTGTTGGACTTGATTTATAAGTGAGTATGGATGATAGCTAGATTTTATCATTAATATTTACTACTGTTAAACACTCATTATCAATTGAAATTTCAATTATACAAATCAACAGTGTCCTTCAAATAAATTTTGTCAGTTTTCCAGATAACCAAGTATCTAAACAAATCGACATGTAAATGGTATGGATAAATGATGCTTTACAATATAATTAATGTCTATTTGACCTCTCCATAATTACTGAAAATTATACATTTTTAGTATTACAAAATTCATTTTCACAATTTTTTTTAATCAAATATTTAACAAGAATCATATTTTAATGAACTTAATATCCTCCTTGTCTCGGCTATGCTTTTAAAGCTTGTGAAAATTTAATGAGGTACTGTATCATAAAGACTTCACTATTCACCAGGATTTTAAAAAATCCAAAGTTCTATTCTTGCCTATACTTGATTTTTGTATACAATCATTAAAACAAAGACAATATTCCTTCAGTTTTCTTTCATATTTAAATTCTGGGCAAGTGACAAATCTCTCCTTGCCAAGTGAAAATTTGTGTTTTTCAATGGGAATTTTTTTGTTTTAAACAGTAATCATAAACATACATTAATCGTGTACCCTACAATTTACCATGCAGATCTTTATGTGCCTGCACTGGGTGAAAGTAAACAGACACTCATTATGAGTCACTGTTGACTCAACAAAAAGCTAAGTGTCTGCACAATTTAATTACATTTGATGCTAACAGCTGACAGCATGCAAAAGAAATAAGGATAAAAAAGGGCAAGACATATTGAGCACACCAAGGTTCAAACCAAATAATTTATTCCAGAAATTGTGATTTAAATAAGATATGTAACTTCCCAATTTTGAGGCAACTGTACTTTATTACACTTGGATTCATGCCAAAAACGAATTCTGAGTTTAGAGGTTGAGTTTTAAAACCATCCAAATGGGTGAGAAAGGAATCAGACAGAATGAAGTCGATTCGATGTAATCTTTAAAAACATGAAACAGCTTGAGAGGAGAAACAATTCCTGAAAATTCTAATACTTTAAAACTAAGCAAATCCTCATAATAATTAAAGTTGAAAAGCCAAACACATAAATCTTCTAGGAAAACATTTACTGCCGATAATTACTAAATAATACCTTTACTTCTTTATTCCAGAGAGTAATTATTTGCATCAGCCACTGTAACTGACAATGTAGAACCATAGAGGGAT
Organism: Unio delphinus; assembly: GCA_029339505.1. NCBI lineage: Eukaryota > Metazoa > Mollusca > Bivalvia > Unionida > Unionidae > Unio > Unio delphinus. The sequence goes on from JAQISU010000068.1 coordinate 1,826,479, forward strand.
ATTCATCAAACCAGATTTGACAAAACTTCAAAGATGGCCAATGAAAGAGAATCAGTCTGCATTATTATTCTCTTGATAATGATAGTGTCCCAGTCTGTTTTGACCTGTCCCTCTGAATGCCAGTCATGTAAAGAAGGGGCTGTAAGATGTCCTGGGATAGGTCTTAGACAACCACCTCCAAGTATGCCTGATGACACAGTTCTTGTCGACTTAACTGGAAATGACATCATGTCACTGAATCAGAACAGCTTTGCTGGACTTTCAAATGTGCAGTCCTTAAGGTTGCCAGGCAACAAATTGACAGCACTGGCGGCTTTGACCTTCAAAGCTATGCCATCAATGATGAGCCTGGATCTGTCACAGAATGATATAGCTTTAATTGATGACAAAGCTTTTAGTGGCCTTCATGAGCTCCTCACCCTTTCCCTTACTGGGAATCAATTGACGTCAATTGGTGGATTTTTATATGAACTGCCAATGTTGCATAATTTGCGCCTAATGAACAATATGATCAGATCCATTGGGAAAGATGACTTCAAAAATAATGAACAGGTAAAAATGTTGGACATCAGCAACAACAAAGTTTCAACAATACATAGTGAAGCATTTGCAAAGCTGAAAATGCTACGGTACTTAATTTTGACCTCCAATCCTATTGTTTCTGTACCAGATCTAACTTTCACCACTGACATGCTCCAACTTGTGGATTTTTCAAACTGTATATTGCAGGCTGTGCCAAGAACTATGCCTTCCAGTGTTAGTGATTTTCGACTTGGATTCAATGAAATATCAGAACTAAAAGTGGATGATTTTAAGGGTATGACTAACCTCAGACTGCTTACCATAAATGACAATAAAATTGGAAACATTGAGCATCGTACATTTTGGAACTTGACAAATCTGAAAGAAATCTGGCTGACCCGAAACCAAATGGTTTATATACCAAGAGGAATTCCTGCAAATGTAGAGAAACTCTATATGGATTCAAACATGGTTTTTGAGCTTGAAGACATGCTGTTTGCAGTCAATTCAAATCTAGAGTTTTTAACATTAGAAATGAACACAATCAGAAGAGTCGACCACGGGTCCTTGAAGGAGCTTAGGAATCTGAAGAACCTGAATCTTCAAGGTAATCAAATTTCCAAAATCGAAGCCAACACATTCAACGACTTGCCTTACCTTGAAAATCTAAAGCTAACACAAAATCCAATTCAGACCATAGAGAAGAAAGCATTTAATGTCCTTCCCAACCTTACTACCCTGGCCATGGCAGAGATATATTATCCCCAAGATGATGGTCCACAGATTTTACAAGAAAACATCCTTGCAGCAATGCCTAAACTAGAAACTCTTGACCTGTCTACAAGTCATTATTTGGCAGAAAGTCTTCTAAAGATCATTTCTTCACCTGACACACAACCAATTTCTTCGATCAAAATCATCAACCTACAGTATAGTGACCTAATGACACTCACTCCCAACTTCCGACAAGTTTTCCCTAGTATTACTAGTGTTCTTCTCGATGGCAACATGTGGTCATGTGATGTAAATCTTATGTGGCTCAGAGATTGGATGCAACAGGAGACTGTACATTTCTACACTAATGAAGAACCTGTGTGCCACAGTCCACAACAACTGAGGGGTCGACCGATCAAGTCTTTGAAAGATTCAGAATTTTCTGAGCCACAAAGCCAAAACTTTCCAAAAGAAAGCAAAATGGCTCCCATACAACTGCCTCAAGTTCCAGAAGACACTGCAAGAGATGTGACAGAGAGTCCAGTGCTGAGTGTCAAGAAATCTAAGGAAGAGACAGCAAACTCCTACAAAGCAACAAGAGTCATCATACGGGGTAAAAAAACAACAGATAATCCAATTCAGCAATCAGACAAATCTCAAGCAATCCCTGACAGCAACGTTGCTGTTCCAGACCAATCGCAGCCTGATAAACCTGAGAATCCGAAACAAAAAAGAAAACAACACAAAGAAAAAAAGAGGAAGAATCGTGAAAAGCGGCAAAAAAGTGGGAAGACAGGTAAACAAAGAAAACATAAAGTTGGGAAAAAGGAAAGAACTTGTAATCTGGATGAAAATGGTATCCTGAAGTGTCAGAAGAAGCAAGAAAGAAAGGAAAAAATAAAGTCAGATTTCACAACAGCCATAAAGAAAAAAAATGTCAAGATATGATAATTCTTTAGCTTATACTGGCTAGCAGTTTAAGCTGTAGATGTTTAACAGTGCTTTGTAAAGGTTTGGTCATAGGCTACTGGAACATTTTAACAGTACTGTAATAGTGAACAACTTATTATTGTAGAACACTTCTTGTACTAAACCAGGCATATGCAATCTACAGCCAATGACCTGGTTTTATTTGCTTATTTACATCACAGGGAGGTGGCTTTAAAAATTGCTTGACCATGATGTGCCCTGGAGGAAATTGCACATGCCTGTTGTAGACTCAAATTATATAAATCTAGTTATACTGGAATGTTGTTTGAAAAGCATTATACAATGTTTGTAGTGTAATGCAAACTATATCTTACTGATTACCTTAGCTAGCAAAAACCTCTTAGCAACTGAATATATTTTATTGGTAATATCAAAAATAATAACTTGGCCCAAAATACAAAGTGGTAAAACCCAAGTTTGACATTTATCTCACCTAAAACTGAAATGATGTTCAGAAAGATCATCAAACACAGAATAAACACAAAGTAACTCTGTTAATATTTAGATTGATAAGAAACCCTTAAGTTAACAAGTTTCTAAAGGAAATAAATGGAAATGTGCCCAAACCAATAAATATGACTGGTACATTTATTATTTTAAATATCCTCTCTAGAAAGACTAACTCTAGAGAATGGATACAATATATATATATATATATATATATATATATATATATATATATATATATATATATATATAACATTCTAATGAGTACTATGTTTAAAGTTTCAAATCCAAAATACTAAAATTACTTAAAACTTAGCAAAATCAACAATGGTTGCATCACTTATTATATCACATCCTTTCATCAAATCAATATTTCAAAGAATGTTATGTACCTGCCAGTAAGTTTAATTTTTTTGTTTATTTACATAATGTAATATATTTTTTTTAACATAAAACAGCTGTAATCTACATGTATGGTGTATATACACAATATTAGTGTTTTGCAATTTAATATTTCATTGTGGCTTTGCAAAAAAATGTTTTATACAGAACTAAATCTGTCTGCTGTAGTAAATATAATAATAAAACAATGTATGTTTTCAAATAGAGTTAGAGATGGTGTGTTTTATCTACTATTGTCCCCAATAGGCTATTCAACTAATGACCATCAAACATTTGTAGGGTTCAATTCTTAATCGGCCTTTTTTTGATTAAATTGTAACTTCTCCCTCTTAGTAAGACGTGTAGTTAATTGGATTTAGCTACATTATCTAAGGAATGACTTCCCTCAATTTTATGACCCGGTGTGAGTGAAAAGATAGACTATCAACTGGGGAAGATTTTCGAGTCTAAGATTCGGCTAATGTAGTTATGTGAGAAAGCTTGCCAGTAGCTTCTCGTGGGTCGGTGGTTCTTTCCAGGGGTTTTCCGGGTTCTTCCTCCACCATTAAGACTGGCCGAGGAGTGGTCTAAAGCACTGTCTGTTATGGATCACTACCATCTCATCTCTGCATGGGTTTGAGTCTAACATTCGGCCAATGTGGGTATGTGAGAAAGCTTGCCAGTATCTTCTCTTGGGTTGGTGGTTCTTTCCGGGGTTTTCCGGGTTCTTCCTCCACCATTAATACTGGCCGCCATGTATAGACTATATTGTGCTGAAAAATGGCGTTAAACCATAAAAACAAAAAACAATCTGCTCGAAAACTGCATATAAAAAGTACTTTCCAGGAGAATACATCACTGTATTTAAACTCTTTGATCCAACAGGTGACAGCGGTAATTACTCTTTTTGCTATCACAAAAAATAATGTAAAAGCATAAACATCCACTCACAATTCAATTACCAGTTTCATTTGTCATGTGACCATATTATGTGTTGACAAACTCTATTTTTAAAGTCATACATACAAAACATTTAACTGTCATTAAAAGTGATTTTCATCATTTTTTGACATTTTGAATGTAACAGACATTTAAAATAAATAAAGTACAATTTTTACAATTTCTGCAATAGTGCTCCTTTTAAGAGAAATGTAAGAACTTGTAATGGCATGTGATAATGTGTATGTGTGTTTGTGTGTATGGGTGGGGTCGCTGGGGAAGAAAATAAACCATCTGCAGGAAACCACTGACCTTAGATGGGCAACCACTTGCTTTTGCATATGCCAGCAACTGGGACTGAACCTGGGACTAAAAATGCACAAAGCATGTGCATTACCATCATGATACCCAATCCCATTAAACTTCTCTCAGTGAGTTAAATTACATGATATGAGATCCAAATGCATTGCTACTATGCATACAAGTTAAACAGACTGGTCCAGTACCTATCAGAGGTTTATAAAACAGATCATTACTCTTGAAAACATGTAAACCTCTCTAAGTCAGATTCCCATAATGCACACTGATTAATATCCTGCCTAAGGAGATAAGCTTATTAAACCCTGCAATTGAATTTCCGATCATGCATGGAAATGTGCACACACTTTTAATATTATTGCTTTTTGCAGCAACAGTATGCGATACACATACAAACAAACCTGAACTAGACACAAAAACAAATTTAGCAGATCCAAAACGTCACGGACCGTAAATTACACCTGTAGAAGTTTCTTTATATTTCTCACAGTGCACGAATCTATCACACATCATCTATTCAAAACAAGCTGGAATAAACATGGTAAATATACAATAATAATTTACCAGATTAATTTCCAAACTACGAAAAAGGCCTTCACCAAACTTTCACACCAAATAAACTTCCTTAATACACATTATGACGGTAATGAATATTTTAAAAAGTATTTTAGCAAGGTCCTTTATTGTGAAATACTGGTTCCTAAATGATTTTTTAAGCACTTCCAAGCTTATTTTGTATAATGTACATGTCTGAGCAGTTTTCAAAAATGTAACTTTTTGATCCCAATTTCAGCCAGTTAAATGTGCATTGTAGGTGACAGTAACCTTCTTCAGTTGCATGGGTGTGGTACTAACACAAATGCATCCATGTTGATGATTCCAGCATGAACAGTGCTGGGGGAATAAACTTAAAAACTAGATCCAAGTCAGAGAAAATGAGAAAAATGGGACTCAATGACCTACTTTTATGTCAAAATGCATCCCTTGCCAAATTTCTAGATTACATTTATAAATTGTATATATTATATGCTGGGTCAATGCCTGATTCACATTTTTGGATGAAGTTACCTCTCTCCCCACCGCTCCGGTGGCCTAGTGGTTAGAGCGTCCGCCCCGGAAGCGGGAGGTCGTCGGTTCGATCCCCGGCCGAGTCATACCAAAGACTTACAAAATTGGTACTAACAGCTGCCTCGCTTGACGCTCAGCATAAAGAGGTTAGTGTTAGGACTGGTCGGCCTGGTGTCAGGATAATGTGACTAGGTGAGACATCATGCTACATGTCTGCGGCATGATGTCTCAGTGCTAGACATCACTATAAACTGCCTCAATGCAGACATCGTAGCGATATGACTGAAAAATTGTTAAAGCTACGTTAAAAATCCTAATCAAACAAACAAACAAACAAACCTCTCTCCCTCAAGAACTGGGCAACATTTTGGAAAACAGAAAGAAACAAGTGTAAAATGGCTGAAACTTAAAATATTTAAAATTGCGGCTTAAACAACTGTTTTACTAAACCTCTGACCCAAATGACATTCATTATCCAAGTGAAAAATAATGAATTTTTCACAACCTTGTTGCAGCATATAAGCTGACTTCACACAAGATAAATCTAAAAAAGATAGGTCACAACAAAAAATTGATAATAAACATGGAGGCACAAGTCTTGTTTTCCAACTAGAACAGGATGAAAAGTAAAATAAGAATTTAAATTTAAAAGCAATTAGCCTAGAAAATCTGACATGAAATAATAATCTACTCTTGGTTAGACAAAGAAATGAATGAATTTTACTTTTTCATGCTTCAATTTTTTTTCATGTGTGAATTTTCATCAAGAATATGTAGACTGACATATTTGGAATGAAAATATAGACACAAATAATCATTAAAATGACACAAATAATCATTAAAATATAGACACAAATAATCATTAAAATATAGACACAAATAATCACTAAAATATAGACACAAATAATCATTAAAATATAGACACAAATAATCACTAAAATATAGACACAAATAATCATTAAAATATAGACACAAATAATCATTAAAATGACACAAAAGTTACCAAAAACTAGAGAATATTATGTTGAAAGTACTTGGTATTGATCTTTGAACAGAAAAACCCAGAAGAGATGATATTCTTCAAAGACTATGAAATCATTCAAAGGTATTTAAAAAGAACAATGAAGATGTCATCTTGTTTGTTTGTTTTGTTTTTGTGGTTTAACGCCATTTTTCAGCACAAGATAGGCTATACATGGCAGCCAGTATTAATGGTGGAGGAAGAACCCGGAAAACCCAGGAAAGAACCACCAACCCAAGAGAAGATACTGGCAAGCTTTCTCACATACCCACATTGGCCGAATGTTAGACTTGAACCCACGCAGACAGAGGTGAGATGGTAGTGATCCATAACAGACAGCGCTTTAGACCACTCGGCCACTCAGGGCCCAAGATGTCATCTTGAGAAAAGGCAAAGTCAACTTTACTTTCTCTGTGTATTAGGTCTAAATGAAAGTCATAGGTATTTGGATTACTTAAACTAATGGCTAATAGTGTGGACCTCATATACAGGGACCATCAGTGGGATCAAAAACCAAACTAGTCAGGAGTACAAAAACCTAACCTATGCCAGCGAAAACGTAGTCATGGATACTGTCTTTTTATGAAAGGTATAATGCTAAAAGAAATGCATCACTAATCTAGTTGGATGATTCCAGCAAAAACAGAGCATAGAAATAAATGTAAAACACAAAACCGGTATATGAAGCTCAAACATGGCTCACAATGACCTACTTGTCTGATGAGGGCATGGATGTCATCTTGGTGAATCTTTCCACCAAGTTTCATGATTGCAGGTAAAGCAATTTGTACACAGTGATATTAGCAAACACAAAAGAAATTTAATCCTAAAGATGCAAAAAAAATGTTCATTCAAGGATATCTCTCACCCACAGCCCTCTCTCAAGGAGCTTGTTGCTTTGCAATCTGTTTCAAACAATTCCCAGTAACAAGGAAAGGTTGAAATGCAGTGAGACTGTACATATGTGTACAGTATACTTTTATCTGTGACAGCTGGGATAGTACAATAAATAATTCCGCTGAACTTGGTAGAGGCAAGCCAAAAATGTAATCGACTACAGAAGTTGATGGAATTTTCCAATGTGAGAAAACCTAATTAAAATGTATCATTGGAATTTTCAAGCATAACAGTACCTTCTCAGCATGAAAATATAAAATCACAAAATATGAATTTATTCCAATTACATGATCATAAAACTTCATAAATGAAATTCTTTCCCAAATTTGTTCAAGTTCAATTGGCGCTTCAATTCTCACATCAGCTGCACATGTTAAAATGCCTCTCATATCATATTTGCATAACTGGCTCATTTTACAATGCAACTTACCAATTTTTTATTTGTAAACCTAAAACATGCTGAATTCATATTAAAAAAATTAATGATATCTACGCCATGATATATGCCGCTTTTATGCATGTAAGGTTTTTTTCTTCTGAATATCTTATATTAAAATCAAGTACAGATGCATATCTAAATATGATCCACTCAGTGAAAGCTAGAATAAATACATATAACAACACATTTTCTCACACTGGTAATTGCATAATAATAGTATATGTAACAATACTCTCCTGATTTAGAGATGATTCTAGCAAACATATAGTATTTATTATAGCAATACCAACAGTGCATGTTACTCTGTGTGTATTTGCTTGTGTCAAATTGCCAGCTACCTTTCCTTGTGATGTTATTACAAGATGTTCTGACATACAAGATACAGAGCTGCATAGATACCGTATATACTCTCTTGTATGTCAAACTGCAAACAATAAAGATCCTGATCTGCCATTGCATAATGCATCTGCACATCAAAATCTATGTTATTTGTTCTACTGATTACTCCTAGCAAGTTACACAGACCTTCATGCACATGATGCGATGGCAAATCTGGGTCCAAGCAGTTTGTATTTTGACTAGTCTTATAAGCGAGTACATATGGTAAACCTATTCCTCTGAAGCAAAATCTGACTTCCACTCAAAACTCAAGGGAATGGTCATAATCAGAAAATATGGCAGGATGGAAGGCTGTTAGTATTGGTTACAACGTAAACAATGTTTTCCAAGCAGGGTTTGAAAAAGGTGTTCTTTTACTTATCCACAATTAAGCTTTTTTTACCACTGTCTGTAAAACAAAGAAAACAATGTTTACAGGTAGGGCCTGAAAACGAGAGGAGTAAGTTCAGAAAGGTTTGAGAACCTTGAACTGTATGGTTGGGAAAGATCAAAAGAATTTTTCTGACATAATATGAAACCAGAATTATAAATTTATTAGCTATCAAATGAATTGGTATGAACAAGCCTGCTTTTACTTTTTTTTTTCTTCAAAGCTACACATTATGAAAAATTTGACATTGGAGTCATTTAGATACATATGTGCATGGTGACCTACAACAGAGAAAAAGATTTATGTATCCTCATGACAAGGTATTAATACGGTTAAGATCGATAATGGCTAAGAAACTGCAGTGGCTTACAAGCCTGAAATGATGGGATTTTTAAACGATGAAATTTTTCACTCATCCTGGTAATGAGCATGTTGTTCAAAGATATGAAATGTAGCTTTACATAATTTGTTGTCAGCGAGATTATTAAGTAAACCTGATGTGTAATGTTATGTGATTTATAAGCAATTCTTGTGAACTTAAAATTTATCCTAGCAATTCCATATTCAATGTGAAAACCATGTATACCTAAGGAACTGACAGAAAAATCTTATCAAACACTTGTCCTAACAGAATTGTGGAATTATGTCATATACCAGCAGTTGGAATCTGTAGTTCCTGTGTCACTGACAACCTGTTGCATGTTTGTTTACAAGTTTGCCTATTTTTACAAGCAGTAAACTAAACTAAGCCATTTACACAATTTAAGACCTCAGCCTTGGTATGTAAATGCTCCCCTACCCCTTTATTCACCTCTTACCATTTTATCTAGCACCGGTGAATTACTCAGGCTCCATTAACTCTTTGTATACTTTTTCCTTTATTTTTTGCATAACAAGCATTTAGTCAGTTTTAAATCTGAAAAACTATATTGGCATGCACCATATGTGTTCACTTGTAAGTAATACTGCAGAAATGCACAGACTTGTATATGTCACCACTTAATGCACTGGCAAATCTGGGCCTATGCAGTTTGTTTGGAGTAATTGGTAGTACTAACAATACAAACCCTGATCTTCTGTGTCCATCTTTTCTGATAATTGCAATTAGGCAGCAAAAGTTTCCAGAAAGAAAGGTTGGCATTTAATAGCTCTTGGAGCAATTTGTTGGTTTTATACATCAACACAAAGAAAATGGAAACCATGTGACTTTCTCAAGGATACAATAAGGCATCTTAAACCTCACCTGGACAACATACCTGCCATGTTCCCAGACAGGATTGGAGAGTTTTATAACTCAAAAAGTGTTCTTAGGTCTGAAGCGGGTCATATTGCATGACCCCAAAAATCAATGTTGTCCAAATGTATTGGTCAGCAGTCAAATGGACTCTTCAGTATAGTCTATCTCTGACGTATAAGTCAGTCAGACTTGTACATTTTTTAATTATGTGTCATGACTGGGGTCTTTCAGATTTATTATTTTATTTATTCTTTAATGTGCATAGCCATAGTGTTTGTGAGCATATGTTGGCAAGATTGTAACTAATAATAATACAGTGTTTGACTGCAAAGCAAATTATATTATGAGCAATGCATCTAGGTTAGAAAACAATGTCGCATAATAATTTTTCTTTTTGGATTAAATACAATGGTAGCCAGCTTCTTAAGCTTTCAAACATGATGTTGAACAATTTGGACTAACAAGCTTTCTCCACATGCAATTCCTTGTAAATTATATTCTGATAATCACAGCAGCAAATGATTTTTCAGTCTGTTTGAACCTAGTCCATCAGGCATTATATCAACTGGCAGGTTATCCAAAGATGAAATCACTTGAGTTGCTGACATAGTAGATATAATCTTGAAAGATAAACAAACCTTCTATAGAGAACCCATCACCATCAGGAATATTGCAGTAGTGGGGAAGAATCAAAATGCCCTTGACTTGGGTGAACTGATTATGTTTTGTACCTGAAAATTACCTATATACCCAAAGCATTCTACCATATATACTCACTTATATGACAAATCGCACAGCAAACTGCACAGACCCAGATTTGGAGTAATCAGCAAAACAAACAGCATAGACCCTGATTTGGAGTAATCAGCAAAACAATCAGCATAGACCCTGATCAGGTGCATTATGTTATGGATGATCAGGATCATTGCTGTTTACAGTTTCACTTGACTTATTTCTTAATTCTTCATCCAAAATTATTATGATACAAAAATAATCTCTATATTATTCTATAATTAATTTCTATTTGATACACGCCATGATTTTCCAAGAAAAAAGATTGCTTCCTCTGCAACAGATGCCTAATTATTAAAGACTGAAGAAAAAAATGAATGAAGGCCTGATATTTTGTAGGAAAAGAAAATTTTATTTATTATCTAAGTACCATCACTTGAAAGATCAAATGGTATGAGGCTTTGGGGCCAACCATTTAACTGGGGGCAGATTGGGGTGGGGGAAGAGGCAGATATTTCTTTCAAACCAGGATATTTTGTTTTCTTTTATCTTAAAATAATTTATTTTTTCATATAATGGATATATTTACTTCTTTTCTGCAACTATTCATAGCAAGCAGTTTGTGAGTTAAAACACTTTTTCAAGCAATCCAAGGACACAACCTGTTAAAAAATTAAATGAATAGTCCCTTAACAACAGAATCATGCTTTAAATATTCAAAGCATGTAAATATAGAACGGTTGCATTATACTTAAGTAGGCAAGACAGGTTTTAAAATCTGACGTGAAAGTCATATAACATTTTAAGATGGTGATGCATAGAAGTCGAAAACAGGACGATATATTTAACATTTTGTTTTGACCTCAGGTAAATTAAAAACCTTTGATTCCTTCTGGCAAATGATGGGTACATAGTTGTGGTATACACTCGCTTATAATGCATTTATATTTGTGCTTTCTCTAAATTCCTTGTGAACTTGTTTGAAATTAGTTGATTTTGCAATGGAAAAAGGTGGTTAACTAACATAATCTTAAATTGGGAGTGTTGCCTTGTTGTCTAGCATGAAATAATTTCCTGCAGATGTAACTGGGCTATATTGTTTGAAACTCTGTCCAAAAGTCAAACCTTTTTAAGCATTTCAATATCAATCAATGCATCTGGTATGTTTTTAGCATTATCTTGGATATGTGTGCAAGCTCTTTTTGAAAGCAAAATAAATATTCTTGTAAGAAGTGTTTCCCCAGATAAAATTATGGTAGTGTAGGTATGGTTGTAATTTGTAATACATTAAACTATTTTTATTTAATAAATATGTCCTTCTCTTGCTTAATAACGATTGACATAAATTGACTTTATTCCATTGCAAATGGCTGTCAAACATCACAGATCTGTCATTGGCAACCCTTTGTTGGCAAATTTCATTCAACTTAATATTCAAATCATTTTCCATTTTTTTCCTTTTCTTTTATTGGATAGTAATCAATAAGACTTTTAGTCTTCATTATCTTTCGTGCCATTTTTATTACACCAGATGTCTATTTTGAGTCAGGCTATATTAAGAAGGGAGACCTCAAGGTCTGATGTTAGCTGTTTGAAATCCGATAGAGCTGTGTCATCTGCATAATTTTATAAGTCAGTAGATAAAACACTGTTGCCTATTTTCAGAACATTTATGAAAATGAGAAAGAGGAGTGGGTCCAGGATTGAGTTCCACCCTATGGTACTACACGTGTATATGGTTCTTCAACAGAAAAACTGCAATTTATTTTGACAGTCTGTTTTGTTGTTGTTAGATATAATGTAAATCAAACAGTTGTTGAATTGTCACATTGATAAATTTTCAATTTATAGGTAAGAAAGAACATCATGATCAAGAAAGTCAGATGGTTTTCTAAGATCAATTACATACATTATGGATCAAAGCAATTTTCTTGAATAAGGATGAGACTCATTTTTATAGTATCGATCTAACTAATTATTTTTGGTGGGGTTTTTTGTTTTGAATTTTAACATAGCTTTAGCAATATTTCAGTCATATCACTATGTTGTCTTTTGTGTGGCAGTTTATAAGTGGTGCTCACCAGTTTCGTATTATGCATCGGGTTAGAATTTTAAAGAAAAAGAATTTCACAAAGTGTCTACACTGGTTATACTGGCTATTTAAAAAGGACCTTGTATATCTTAGGTATAATTCAAAGAACCTTCTAATTCCCTTTGTTTTGGTGTATGATTGATTTGTGTAATATGGGTTATAGAGTATATAGCTTGGCCTTACTTCAAATGTGCACCTCTCCAAAAACTGCTAGCTCTGCTTGGCCATTTTCACTTCCTGGACTTCTGAGATAGATTGTAAAATTAAGAGCCAATAACTTTTTTTTGTTCTTTTTATATATTTGGTAATTCATTCATTGCACTTTCCGAAGCTGTTATTTTCTAGTCTGGCAAAATTCATTATCCATATTTTGATAACTGCTAAAGATAGTGTATTTTAGACTAATTCAGGCTGATATATATATTTTTTTAGCACAAGGGAGCAATCATTTTAGTTAGCTGTGTGCTTAGATCATTTGCGATTTTCCACAAGTACAATATCCAATGAAACTGCAGCTACAGTACATGAAGGTAACATAGAGGTATTTCAACATTCCCTCTTGTTGCAAATGTAAAGAACTTCCCATTACACCCACCACTTTCTCACAAGTTCATGATATCTGTTAAGTTCAGCTAAAGTGATGTTTAGCACTGGGGCATCATGTCACAAACATGAAGCACGATGTCCCATCCAGTCACATTATCCTGACACTTGGCCGACCAATCCTAACACAATCTCCTTAACGCTGAGCAGCAAGAGAGGAAGCTGCTAGTACCATATTTTATAAGCTTTTGGTATGACTCAGCCGGAGTTCAAACCTGCAACCTTTTGCTTCCGCGGCGGACGCTCTAACCAATCAGCCATAGGTGCAGTAATTATTTTAAGCATGATCCAACTAAGTTTTCTTTGATCTAAACCTGTAATCCATCATAGGGACAAACACTGTTTCATTGGAGTTGTTTTCTACGAATCCTTTATGGAATTGGTGAGAAAAATTATAGCTCGACAGGCACACCAAAAGCTGTCATGTAGTTTTGACACATTTGTTTCAAGTATTTTGGACACATTTGGTAAGACAGATATGGGTCAGTTTATTTGCAGTTTATCAGCAGTTTATTAACAGTTTATTAGCAGAAAAGCTTTCTCAAATACAAAAATGCACAATCCTTTGTATTATAAAACTATGTGGACTTAGTTTGGTTGGGTATTTTATGGTACAGCAACACAAATGGGCTATTGTGTCAATGCAATTGGAGTAAAGTATTGCTTTGGTGTCAGGTCTGCACTGCAATGTTTTGAAATCGAAAGCAATTTGGATTGGAAACAAAAAATACTCTAATGAAAAAATATGTCCAGAAATTGATATTAACTGGTCAATGTCCAATTTTAGATTGCTGGGAGTATATTTCTCTTTGAACTTGGAGAATATGGTAGAGCTTAATTATTCGATGAAGTTAAAGGAAGTTAAGAAACTGCTTGGCTGGTGGAGTAGAAGAAATTTATCCATTATTGGAAAAATTACTTTGATAAAGTCCTTGCTTTTGCCTAAATTCATTCATCTTTTTGCAGCTTTGCCAAATCCCCCACCCCATATAGAAAAGGAACTGAATACATTATTTTTCCAGTTTATTTGGGGCAGTAAAACTGAGAGAGTTAAAAGAGACACACTTATAGCTTCTTTTGAGGAAGGGGGATTAAATATGATTCACTTGCATTCATTTGTGTGTTATATAAAACTTACCTGGATTAGGCGCCTCTTAATAAACGAAGATGGCTTATGGCAAAAACTGGTTTCTGAACAAATATTTGGAAAATTTGGAGGTATGCTGTTACTTTCATTAGGAAAAACTAAATTAAAAGTAATCTCTAAATTAATTAAAAATATTTTTTGGCGTGATGTTATTTATGCGTTATCTCAATGGAAAAATGAACCATCTACTGTCAATGAATACTTGTCTCAAGATATTCTTAATTTAGTGACTGTAGATAATTTTAAATCATACACAAGGTGGAGAACAAATGGTATTGTAATTATTAAACATCTTTTTGATGCACAAGGGTCTCTATTAAGTTTTGATGAAATAAAACAAAAAACAAAAACAAATAATTTCATACAGTACTTTGCTCTTATTTCAAAGATCTCTGTGATGTGTTAAAAGAAAATTAAAACTTTCTATGAAAGTGGAAATAGTTTTCTTGTAGCTTTGGACAAAACATCTCTCCTTAGGGTAAGAGAAAAGAATAAATTTATCTATAAAGACATGATAAGAACCAAAATAATAAAGCCAAATGGTAAACAGGAAACTTGGTCCAGACAGCTAGAGTGTGTGATTGGTACAAATGAATGGACCAACTCTTTTGTTTCGGCTAGATTTTGTACAAAAGACACAAAACTGATTAGCTTTAACTTTAGATTTCTCCACAGAAATATTGCCACAAACCAGTTTCTAAAAAAGATTAATTTAAGTGATAATGATAAATGTACCTTTTGTAATGAGGGAATAGAAGAAATTGAGCACTTATTTTATGACTGTTTAGTTACTGAAAACTTTTGGAAACTGTTGGTAGAATGGATCCAAACTTATGACCCAAATTTTAGAATTACACGAAAAGATGTCTTTATAGGAAATAACAACTTTGACGATCTTATCAACTTCCTAATTTTGCTTGCAAAATATGTTATATACAGATCCCGTTGTGCATCAAAAAGCCCAAATCTTGCCTATTATAAAAATTGTGTTTTATCATATAAAACGCTGGAAAAATATGTCACCAAAGTGAATAACAGCAGTGACGAGTTTAAAAGAAAGTGGACCCTATTATCAACTTTTGGTACATGAATTATTATTATTATTATTACTATTTTTACTTTTAAAATTTATATATTTATTATTATTTTCATTTTAATGCAATTTCATGCATCTTGAGGTTTGTATGCGAGTATGACTTTGTGTACAATAATTGTGATTGTAAGTAAGTGTCTGTGTGTGCATGTGTGTGTGTATGTAAAATCCTGATACCTTGTGTTCAATAATCAAAAAAAAAAAAGTATTTTGAACAAGGACAAAGTGTTTTGTCTAAGCTTTTAATCATGGACTTCTCATAAAATACTTAGCGTAAATATTTAAAATTCTTTCTGATCATTTAAATTTGTTGCAGTAAAAGAAATTATTTACCCTCCAAATCAAAAGGTTTGTCTTGCCAAAGTACAAGTAGTTTGGTCCAGGTACCTGGACCAAAACTAAGTCCATCTTGCAGAAACCATATTTGCTCTTTTGTGACTTTAACCTTTTAATCCTCAGATCAGTAGGTCTTTCTTGCCTCATATACAAACAAGCTACAAAGTTTCAGAGTCTAGAAAAGACTTGTGTCAATGTCTAAATAGATTTTAATGGTAAGCATAATCTGGTTCTTTTTGTTTTTAAACGACGTTTGCAAATAGTCCTAATGAATGAGTGGCAGCAGTATTAATTTCCTGAAACAAATAAACAAAGTAAGGTCCAACATATAATATGGGTTAAAAATTACCAAGTCTACTGTTTGCACCCATGCAATGTGTTTTGTTTGTTTTTGTTTTTATGGTTTAACACCATTTTTCAGCACAATATAGGCTATACATGGTGGCCAGTATTAATGGTGGAGGAAGAACCCAGAAAAACCCCAGAAAGAATCACCGGCCCACGAGAAGCTACTGGCAAGCTTTCTCACATAACTACATTAACCGAATCTTAGACTCGAACCCACGCAGACAGAGGTGAGATGACAGTGATCCGTAACGGACAGCGCTTTAGACCATTCTGCCACTCGGCCCCCCCCCCATGCAATGTGTAAATAAGGACATCTTAACTTGGAAACTTTGCAAATTTGTCAATAAGTTCTAGTATTTATTTCACTAACTTTGATAGATAGTACAGTATTGTGTCATCCAATCTAAAAGGTTGACTGATAAAATAAGCCTGTGTGAAGCTTGAGTAGTGGTCAGAAATACAAATGCAAAATCTTACTGTGACAGCAATGTTAATGGAATGCTTGAACCTTTATTGCCATAGCCTAAGCTTCTTGTGTTAAAGCCACTATAATGTGACCTTTGACCTTTTCACCCATATATCGTCAGTTTCTTCCAACACAAATGTAAGCCTCCACAAGTTGAGGTTTCTGGTCTTGAACTTGAGTAATTACCTAGGTAGAAATCATAATTTGCTGTATGGACAGACAGATGAATAATGTAACTCGATTTCTTTGCCTAATGGCAATTTATAAATATCTTAAATCTGTAATGAAAGTATTTCAGATCTTACTAATCTGACATTTATGCTACAGCAGAAAAAGTAATTTGCTTCAGGGTTGTAGCTAATATTTAACAAAAGAATTACTTTCTAGTAAACTGATATTTCAGTCAAATGTCTGCTTTCAGCAATAAAAACCCACTCACTAGAAACCAGGTCAATACAATAAACATGTGTTCTTTTCTAGTATGTCTCACATAATATGTAAAATGTTAACACCCACCTCATAACAAAAGTTACATGTTTTTTGTCTTATACTTGTTATTAGTCTGGATGTTATTTCTGTGAACTACTTCTAATCAAAAATGTATTTTGCTATGGAATCAATCAAGTCAGGGTATGGCTGTACACAGGAAATAAAATGAATGTGGAAAATGCAGGTCCTCAAGAAATCTGGTCAATACAACAACACATAGCATTTCTAGTATGTGTCACAATTAGGATGAAGGTCTCAGAGATACTGGAATGCTTGATGTAGTAAGGATAAATGTTTTACCATATATATTCACTTATAAGTAGGGATATATGGGTAGGGAGACTGCCAGGTACCTGCAAGGGAACTACCTGTCTGGGTCAGTTTTTACCGGGTCAGGTTTCTCCACTGCCAATTTGTCTGTTTTCCTCCACCCCGTCCCTCACCCCCATTTTGTCAACCATAAAACAATGTTGTTATTTTTTTAAATTCATTTTTATATTTTATAAGTGCAGGAGGAGGGGCCAGCTAGGTCCAAGTGGCCAGGCCATGTACCCATCCATCCCTATTTATAAGTCTGATCCACCCTAATCTGCTATTGCCTAATGTTCTGGCAAAGCAGGGTCTATTTGGTTTCTTCTACTGATTAAATATTGACCCAGATTTGATGGTCTATAAACTGCTAACAGATCTGGTTTGGTGTGGTTTACAGCTTGATTTGACTTATTATTGAGTTATGTACAGTGAAAATATGTACAATTGGAAATTTTACATACCACAGAAAATAAGTCTTTGTCATGTCTACCAAGTTTGTTCTGTATATCTAAAATGAGAGCATAGACTTATAAAGTGGCAACAGCCTTGTAAGGCACCTTTCCACTTTAAATGGAGCTATTAGTTTGTTGAGAAATAGTTTACCTAAAATGGAGCAAAACAGAAATATGGATTTCAGTTCATAATGTAGGACAAGACTCAAGGTCCAATAAAACTCATCAGAAATGATTAGTTTCACCAAGACTCAACCTCCAATAAGTCTCATGTATGTATACTGACCAGTTGACAGAAGATGGACACCATCCTCAATGCTAACCACAGAGCCACAACATCTCCTTAACTGATAATCTACAACTATACTTTTTCCTGATTCTATTCGAGTTGCATGAAGCAAATTTCAACATTGGAATAAGACATTTCTGCACACTAAACCAAGAAATTGTAGCAGAAGGCAAACAAAGCCTTATATAAACTGACAAACGTCATGTAACTTCAAATTTCAGAACAATTTATGAGTTTCATATTTGTTAAGTTTGTTAAACAAAACAATCTCAACATTTTGAATTTTGAAGGACCTCCAAATAAAATATGACTGGACATTTAACATGTTGTTGGCACAATGTTGGAATAAATAATCTGGAGATACAGTACCCAAAGGGAATGAATACAAACTCATTATTATGTTACCTCAATGCGCGTATAATCAACAAATGAAGCATCCTCTGCTATTTCTGTAAGAAAACTTTGGAGATGTAAGAAGGGCAGACATCTGAAAATTTCATTCATGAAAATGAAACCATGACAGATGCAATAATACATGTCAGTGACATATGAAATGTATACCATGTTACAGTGTTAATGTAAAAGACATGACAAATGTAAACTATATTACAGTGTTAATGTAAAAGACATGACAAATGTATACTATATTACAGTGTTAATGTAAAAGACATGACAAATGAAAACTACATTACAGTGTTAATGCATATGAACAACAGGGAATTGAGTATTCATTAAAAGGAAAGATTCACATGCTACTTTCAGCTAATAATATATTTCTTTGCTTAGGTATGTTTATTTCACTGTTATTTAGTCTATATTACAAAGTTTATATTACATACAGTCTATATTACATACACAGTCTATATTACATACACAGTCTATATTACATACACAGTCTATATTACATACACAGGCTATATTACATACACAATCTATATTACATACACAGGCTATATTATGTACACAGTCTATATTACATACACAGGCTATATTACATACACAGTCTATATTACATACACAGGTTATATTACATACACAGGCTATATTACAAACACAGTCTATATTACATACACAGTCTATATTACATACACAGGCTATATTATGTACACAGGCTATATTACATACATAAAACAGATCCGAGTTTGTCCAATACAAGCACTATGTGCTGTTAAGGTTTGCTTTATATCTGATTGATCATTTCTGGCTATAATTAATATAATTACTATAATTATGCTAAATATTACCAAGGTGAAGTAACTCTTGCATTATTACATACCTCAGAAAAAGGTAATACAAAGGCTAAAGCTGGTTGAAGGTAGATAACTCTATCAGCTAAGCTTTCATATCATACACAAAAAAGGATGTTGATAAATAAACATTTGTTTCAAATTAAGAACATTTCAAGGACTTCTACTAGTTTTATGATGAAGAATTTTGGCAAAAGTTAAAATTCACAGCCTTTTCTGGACAGCCCTGAACTTTAAATTTTTTAAAAGATCTATGAGAAATCTGTCAGTTTTGAAATCAGTGTATCACCTAAACTGATAAATCAATAAATTTCCTAACTAATTCAAGCAGTTGCATATAATTGATAAATCAATTAATTTCCTAATTCAAGCATGTAATTTGCAAATCATTAAAAGCAATCAAAAAAAAAAAAAAATGTTATGCATACAAATGTATGTATGTATGTATGTATGTATGTATGTATGTATGTATGTATGTATGTATGTATGTATGTATGTAGGTAGGTAGGTAGGTAGGTAGGTAGGTAGGTAGGTAGGTAGGTAGGTAGGTAGGTAGGTAGGTAGGTAGATATGTATGTAGGTAGGTAGGTATGTAGGTAGGTAGGTATCTAGGTAGATATGTATGTATGTATGTATGTATGTATGTATGTATGTATGTATGCAGGTAGGTAGGTAGGTAGGTAGGTAGATATGTAGGTAGGTAGGTATGTAGGTAGATATGTAGGTAGGTAGGTATGTAGGTAGGTAGGTATTATGTATGTAGGTAGGTATGTGTGTAGGTAGGTAGGTATGTACGTTTGTTTGTAGGTATGTAGGTAGGTATGTATGCATGTAGGTAGGTACGTATGCATGTAGGTAGGTAAATTTTAGGCAGACCTGCCAACCCTAAAGCAACATTTTCAGTAAGTCAGCTGAAATTTTTCAGTACGTTAGACCAATTTTCAGTAAGGTGTGAAAACTCATGCTGTGGCAACAAGTAAAATTGTAATAACCATTACAGTTTATATCCATGTTGTAACATACAATAAATAGCTACTGATGCTTCAATATTTTTCTCTGTTCTTTCCCACAAAGAGTCTGAAGATCTTTCAGTTCCATTTGTCTATTCACACTTTTATCCAAATAATATGTATGTCCCCTAATAAGTCAGCAAAACTAATAGGCAGCACATCAGCCCCCTTTTTAGCTGCTAAATGTACCAAATGACATGAACATCCACTCAGATACACTGAGGGATTCACCTTAGTTATATGTCCAAATACACCTTTATTGCAACCTGTCATCACTGAAGCATTATCTGATTCAAAGGAAATAAATTTATTCCAACTTATGTTTCTCTTTTTCAAATCATCATCCAATAATGTGAAAATATTTTTCCCAGTAGAGGCTCCATCACATGTTGGAACTGACAATAGTGCTTCAGTTACAACCCCGTCTGTGTTATCAAAATATCTAAGAACTACTTGGTAGAGCTTCTCAGAATCATTGCTACCATCAGTTGCTATACTGAAAGGTTGGGATGAAATATTGTTAACAATGTCTTCCTGTACTGACTTGCACTGTTGTAATACAATAGCAGCAGTTTTCATTCTGCCACACTGATAACTATTTGCTACTGATGCTTTGGGAAACATGCACTTGAATAGTTTAGAAGCATGTCAGATGCAGCAATTGCAACATTATTGCTCAACGAAAAAATTTATAAAATATAATTCAGATTTAATGACCTCCAATTCAGTTTCTGACACTGCAGATCCAAATCCCATAGAAGTCAGCGACTTACAACTCGATTTCATTGCAACACATTCTGTATGTTTTTTTAGAATTCACGTGTCAGCGACAGTCATCTTGCCCACCATGGGAAATGTTAAAGTCAACACAACATAACATGCAACATAATGGACACCTTTATCACTTTTTTCTTAGAATGACCAGGTATCCGAGTAATCTGTTTTATACTTTTGCAACCAATGATTCAGCTTTTAACGAGGCTGATTGTCCTCTCCACCATTGGCGCATTTTTGTTTGGAAAACATTTTTAGACGACCGGATGACAAAAGGAAAAATGAAGTCTAGATCAAATGCGCAATTCTCACAAACAAAATAGGCTGGTTTCAAGCATCTGAGGTACCACTGTATAGTTAGTCTGGTTCCCAATCAATATCGACTCAGTCTAAAATAAAACTCTGAGTCCGAACATGGAGTCTAATACAAAAATCTGAATCTGGAAAGAACCAGTACAAAAATATCCAGAACAGAAAAAAACGTTCATATTTCCATTCTTTTTGCTATGATTCTGTAAGTCCAAATTTTAGTTTTTTTTCCGTAAGACTTATGGCAAAATTGTAAGAGTTAGCAGGTCTGTTTAGGTTGGTAGGTAAATACAGTTGGTGCATAGAATGTGTGCACCATATTGGACAGAGACAATGTGGAAAGACCCCAGAGGAGAACAAATCTTAATAGGAAAGGAACTCACCAGGTACAATGTGGACATTGCTGACTTGAGACCCAACTTGCAGCTGAAGGCAAACTCTGTTAAAGGGGCTCTGGATATACTTTCTTTTGGAGTGGCTAAGGAAATGAAGAGCACCATGATGTGGGGGTCGGCTTTGCAGTGAAGACAGCATTGATAGAAAAATTGGCTGCACCTCCCAAGGGATTAAACAACTCATGACCATGAAACTCCCCCTCTTGTCTGGAACAAAGCACCTTACCTTCATCAGTTGCAATGCCCAGCCATGACCCTCCCAGATGAAGTGACACTCCGCCATTGCTGACATTCCAAATGCAGATAAGCTCATCATTCTTGGCGATTTCATTGCAAGAGTAGGCTGTGATTACATTACCTGGAATGGAGTGCTAGGAAAGTCACTGTAACAGCAATGGTCTCTTTGTGCCCAGCATGAACTGCTGATCACCAGTACAGGCTTCCACTTCTCTTCCCTAACTGCATGTCATGGATGCACCCTTGCTCTAAGCACTGGCACTTCATCAAAGTCATTGTCAGGAAGAGGTCAGACAGGATGTGCATGTGATCAAGTCATTGTGCGATGCTTACTGATGGACAGACCACTGCCTCATCATCACTAAACTCAACATCCGCATTCAGCCTAAAAGACACCCACAGGGAAAGAAGGCTCACAAAAAACTAAACATCAAGCTGAAAGGCACCAGTACCAAACAGTCTCTAGTGGATGCCCTGGAAGAACATATAAACTCCACCCCTCTCAACAGTCAGAATGTGGAGACCAACTGGGCAGCATTCAAAGAGCTGCTCCTACAGCACAGCTTTGGAAATTGTTGGACCCTCAACCAGAAAGCTTCAAGACTGGTTTGATGCCAATTGTGACAAGATCAAGTTGTTGCTGGATAAGTAACACCACCTCCTTCAAACCTACCTCAAAACCCCCAAAAAGTCCACCTCTAGGAAAACTTTGTACAACAATATATGCAGAACTGTATATCAGAAACTCCATCAGATGTGAGACATATGGCTGAGCAACAAAGCTAATGAGATCCAATGCAACATAGATCAGCATGACATGCAGAGCTTCCACAATGCCCTGAAAGAAATGTATGGACCTACATCGTCCGGATCATTCAACCTTCTCAGCGCAGACAGGAACACACTAATTACTGACAAAGAGATGATTCTTCAATGTTGGCCTGAACACTGAGATTCCCGTCATCCTTCAACGATGAAGCCATTAGTTATCTCCCCCAATTATCCATCAATGAAGCAATGGATGGCCCTCAAACCTTGCTGGAGACACAGAAAGCAATATGTCTGCTCTCTAATGGCAAAGCACCTGGTTCAGACTCCATCCCAGTTGAAGCCTACAAGGAAGAGGGCCCATCCTGATAGAAAGGCTCAACCAACTATTTTACTGATGCGGCAGCAAGAGACGATCCCCAGGAATACAAAGACGCTTCCATAATCCACCTGTATAAGCACAAAGGGAACTGCTAGCCCTGTGACAACCACCAGTGTATATGCTTACTCTCAACTGCAGGAAAAATACTCGCCAGAATCCCAATGAACCGCCCCACTATGCACATTGACCAGAAACGAGTGCCAAAAAGCCAGTGTGGATTCCAAAAAGAACATGGCACCATCGACATGGTGTTTGCTGCAAGGAATCTACAAAAGAAATGTCAAGAGCAAAACAAAGACCTTTTGTTCATCTACGTCGAGTTGCCAAAGGCCTTTGATACTGTCAGCAGAGAAGGCTTGTAAAAGATAATGGCCAAGTACAGATGACGAAAAAAATGTATATCTATAGTGCAGCATTTCCACAACAGTATGCTGGCACAAGTCTAGGACAATGGAGAGACATCTGAGCCATTCCTAGTAACCAGTGGCATCTAGCATGGACATGTTCTGGCACTGACACTGTTCAGTTTAGTGTTCTCTGCTATGCTGACTAATGCTTTCAGAAATGGAGAGGTTGGAGTCTGGTAAAAAAAAACAGATGGAAAACTATTCAATCCCAGGAGGCTCCAAGTGAAAACCAAGGTAATAACAGACACTATTAGGGATTTATTATTTGCTGATGACTTCGCCCTCAATGCTGGCTTAGAAGCCTACCTGCAATGCAGCATTGACAAGTTCTCCAGCTCCCGCACAAGCTTTGGTCTCACCATCAGTTCCAAGAAGAATGAAGTACTGCATCAGCCCTTTGTTGAGCCCAACATCACTGTCAACAGCCAGAAACTAAACATAGTGAACAGTTTCACCTACCTTGGTAGCACACTATCACAGTGTCACTATTGATGATGTATGCCAAAGTATGCCAAAGTATGGAATGGAAGAGGCATCAGCATCCAGACCAAATTAAAGTTGGAATTCTGTAGTAGACAGCAATGAAATTTCTGGTATATTTGGTCATCAAATCACCACCAAAACTTATTTTACAGAACAAAAGACTTCTTTTTCTACCTTTCCACATTCCTCTTTGATTGTAAAACTGAGACAAATGTGGATGTTTTACTCAATTAACTCATTTAATCCCAATCCCACCTATGGGTGTGGTGAGGCTGTAACCAACTTCCGAGCTCTGAAGCTTCAAGGTCATTTAAGATATACCAAAGTGGGTGGGTGGTATTACAAAACAGCAGACAGATGTTGTTCTACAATGATACTAAATAATCTGGACTTTCTACTCGCATTACAAAATGTAGAAGGAAAAGTATATTTTTGAGACCCAATTATTTTACAAAAAAAATATGCCGCTATCGGAATTGGACTTTGTTTCCTTATTTTAGACTTTTTGGTCTGTGATCTGTGGTACAGTAGTTGGTCTGAACTGCATATAGACAGGTGAACCTTTGCAAAAAGTAGGATAAGTTGGGGATTGGGAGTTAAAGGAGTTGCCCCCTAAAAATTCTTAAACTTTTACACTTCTGCACATGTGTGAGCCAAATAGCCAATGAAAAACGACATTTCTAGCACAACTAGGCATCTGGCTAAACAAAACGTGCTTGGAAGCAGATGTATTTAGATGTATTCAAGGGATGGCATTGGCTTTAAAAAAGTTGTCGGCAAAAACATCACTAAACTCAATATTTTTATCGCCATTTTCATAACACAGTACTATCTGTTTATATAACATCCTCAGGACCAAGGTAATATTGTCAACATAAGTAGATGTTTAGAGTTTAGATAAGTGGGGGTGGGGATCACAATAAATTGGAATTATACATACAAGTGAAATTTTGAAGAGATGACCTGTCGTTAGTAACTAGGGTTTATGCAGAGAAAAAATAAAATGGAAATTTTGATTAAATGAAGACAACTAGTCTGAAATACACTTGTATATTGACAACTCACATATGTGAAGTACACTCCACATATTAAATAATATACAATCACATGAAAACTCCAGAAATTTAAGTATTCGACCACATGTTAAAAAATTCATGTATCAGTCAAAAATGTTTAGAAAACACATCTAAAACATATTTATAAACAAGGTAGTCCTCTTTTGATCAATATCCCACTGACAACAAACACGTTTCCTGAAACAATTCACTCTGACATGTATTATCCTATTAGCACATGGCTGTATATTTGTTTAGATATACATATACTTAAATTGGTTTAAATTTTGGTCAGCCAGAGACAACTACCATGATGCCAAGGCTACTGAGGGGATGAGGCTATTCATTGGGAAATGAAAACATGTGAACAAATTAAAAACTTTAACATTCCTGCAAGATGTCCCACCTTTATTTAACTCGCCAGCCAGATATCTATTGTTTCCAAATATTGGAACTTTAATTGAGGTTTAAACCGCCATTTGTAGTGATTGTAAGCATAAACTTTTTGTTGCAAACAGGAAACTTGCACAGTGCAACAAATATGTTCCCAATCACTATGAAAAACGAAACAATGCTTTTATTTAAGTTTGTTGCCGACTTTATTTGATCAAAGGTCTTTGGCTTGATATGATGAAGGTTCATATGTTACTGAAGGCCCTGCTAAATGTTCTCTTTAAAGGATCAAGCAAGTGCCCATTTGGCATTGATGAAGCAAAATAAAAAAATTGTAAAACACTGACAGAGACAGAATTTGTTTTTTCCATTCAGAATCAACATCCAAAATGCATATCCTTTCCATTTCAGGTAAAAATGACAAAAATCTCTGGGTCAGAATGAGTTAATGTATGGGTGACAGTTATGTCATGAAATCCATGCAAGGCAAAGTAACTTTCGCCTTTTGGCCTGTTTAAATGAAATGACGACGCACATTAAGGTGACTATCTCACATGAATCCTGTAGTACTGGCAGTCTCAAACACATGCACAATGTCATACAAACAGATAGATCAAATTTTGATTATGATGGATTTTGTATTCCTTCCTTAACTCGAAAACTTTTGTTGACTAGCAGTTTGGATAGTTCACAGTATATTGGTAATGGCTGATACAAACATTTTGTGCTTTGTACAGATTACATTCAACACATGGACTGAGATTCAGCTGCCAGGGTATGCTTGGTCTAACAGGAAATGCTAAATGACTTCTAGTTGCTGAACCAAGTCATGTTTTTCAAACATTTAATTTCATGCTTTTTTTATAACTGAAAATGGAATATAGTTTAAAAAGTACTCAATATTCAAGTTTGTTGACTTTTGTCTACTAAATAAATATGGCAAAATATTCCTATCCTCCAAAACAAAGAACTGCAATTGAGTATGAAAAAGTATGTGATGTGTGTGTGTGTATGATTTGGATTTTTAATGTAGCTCTAAAACAAATTAAGTCATATTGCTTTGATGTCTGCAGTGTGGCAGTTTATAGTGATCTCCAGCACTGAGACATCATGGCGCAGTCATGTAGTATATGTCCTACCCAGTCCTATTATCCTAATACCAGGCCAACCAGTCTTAACAGTAACCTCTTAATGCTGAGCGGCAAGAGAGGCAGCTGTTAGTACTGTTTTTAAAGTCTTTGGTACGACTTGGCCAGGGATTAAACCCATGACCTCCTGCATCAGAGGTGAACACTCTAACCACTAATCAAAGTGGTGTGTGTGAAAAAGTAACTGAATAACTGCTATATGATGATAGGGCACTTTTATTCCAATAATCACTGTAAGTAACAAAACAGAATTATAATAATGCAGCCATAATTTAGTTTATCCTTAATGAAAAAAAAGATATTTCTGTCAAAGTTGTTTTTAATACAAAGAACAACAACAACATGGACCATTTACAAGGACAACTTTTTGAGAAAACAAGAATAAAATTACATAACTATTGGTGATTTTGGTTACGAATATAAAATATCTGCATGTGCTATATCTCGGACATCAGAAAACAAATTGCAAAGTGAAGTGATGTCCCTGTATAATGCTGGCTACCAATTTGTCACCAAGCCTAACACAAGAGTCAGGTAAACCATACATGGCTTTTTGGAAACGATTTATTATAAGCTCAGAACCCCCTTTTCACAGCAGAAATGCTGTATATTGGTTTCCTTTCATAATATACATAGAAAGCACACCAACTAAATGTATTATGTACTCACTTTACTGACTACCAAATTATGCCGCTCCTCCATTTCTTTCCACTCAACTGCAGCCTTGGCACTCAGATCTTCCACCTAAAAAAATAAATAAAAAAAAGAGTAAAATTTTAATATTTATGATTAAAACCTTTTAAACAAAGAAGCAGATTTGAAGCAAATTAGTGCAAATTATATGGAACACATTGACGTAGAGCATGGGACCTTAATCTCAAGATAAAAAAGATTGAGCAAATATGTAACAGAATGAAAAGCCTTGCTTTGAAAAGATTTATCCCAAGTATGAACAGAATCTATTAGAGTTTATGAAATATATGCAAATGAAAAAATGTAACCAAAACCTTAACAAAAATTATTTCGGAATGTGACTTTGATAACTATATCACGTGGGCTAGTGAGTGTGTTGCAAATTGAATTGCCATTCCTTTGTAATGATTCATGCCAAGTTTGATAATAATCCATGATGAGCTTTTAGAAAATATATGCAAATAATTTTTACAAAAAAACTAAAACCTTAATAAACAGCTGACCTTGATAATAACAATGTCACTGCTCCCATAACCACAGGAAACATGACTTTTCTTTCATTGTCACCATAACCACCAAAACACTATTGCTTTGTCTCACTGCCACCATAAGCACTGGAAAAGTCACTAATTATCTCACTGCCACCATAAGCACTGGAAAAGTGACTAATTATCTCACTGCCACCATAAGCACTGGAAAAGGGACTAATTATCTCACTGCCACCATAAGCACTAGAAAAGAGACTTATTGCCTCACTGCTACCATAACCACTGGAAACATGACTGCCATGACTCATTGCCACCATAAACACTGGAAAAATGACTGCCTAGTCTCACTGCTACCATAACCACTGGAAAAGTGACTAATTGTCTCACTGCCACTATAATCACTGGAAAATTTACTAATTGTCTCACTGCCACTATAAGCACCGGAAAAGTGACTGCTTTGTCTCACTGCCACCATCACCACTGGAAAATTGACTGATACATCTCATTTCCACTAATGTTGCATGACAGAAATCTCAAAAGGATGATTCCTGGCAACTGTCATAGGTAATGCTATAGAATTTATCTTTATGATGTGTACCACAGAACATAAGGTCTGTACTTATAATACAATAACACCGATATCGCTGAGAGTAATTCTATAGGATGCATCTTTATGATAATAATGTGTGTACTATATATGTGCGTACAGATAATAATGTGTACTAATAATACATAGTTTTGATATGGTTATAGGTATTGCTACAGGATGTATCTTTATGACATACTATAGAACATAATATCAGGACTAATAATACAATACACTGATATGGCTGAAGGTATTGCTACAAGATGTATCTTTATCACATAACATAGAACATAATGTCAGGATTTATAATACAATACACTGATATGGCTGAAGGTATTGCTACAGGATGTATTTTTATGACATACTATAGAACATAATATCAGGACTAATAATACAATACACTGATATGGCTGAAGGTATTGCTACAAGATGTATCTTTATGACATAACATAAAACATAATGTCAGGACTAATAATGTAATACACTGATATGGCTGAAGGTATTGCTACAGGATGTATCTTTATGACATAACATAAAACATAATGTCAGGACTAATAATACAATACACTGATATGGCTGAAGGTATTGCTACAGGATGTATCTTTATGACATAACATAAAACATAATGTCAGGACTAATAATACAAGACACTGATATGGTTATAGGTATTGCTACAGGATGTATCTTTATGACATAACATATAACATAATGTCAGGACTAATAATACAATACACTGATATGGCTGAAGGTATTGCTACAGGATGTATCTTTATGACATAACATAGAACATAATGTCAGGATTAATAATACAATACACTGATATGGCTGAAGGTATTGCTAGAAGATGTATCTTTATGACATAACATAGAACATAATGTCAGGACTAATAATACAATACACTGATATGGCTGAAGGTATTGCTAAAGGATGTATCTTTATGACATAACATAGAACATAATGTCAGGACTAATAATACAATACACTGATATGGCTGAAGGTATTGCTACAGGATGTATCTTTATGAAATAACATAAAACATAATGTCAGGATTAATAATACAATACACTGATATGGCTGAATGTATTGCTACAGGATGTATTTTTATGACATACTATAGAACATAATATCAGGACTAATAAAACAATACACTGATATGGCTGAAGGTATTGCTACAGGATGTATCTTTATCACATAACATAGAACATAATGTCAGGATTAATAATACAATACACTGATATGGCTGAATGTATTGCTACAGGATGTATTTTTATGACATACTATAGAACATAATATCAGGACTAATAATACAATACACTGATATGGCTGAAGGTATTGCTACAAGATGTATCTTTATGACATAACATAAAACATAATGTCAGGACTAATAATACAAGACACTGATATGGTTATAGGTATTGCTACAGGATGTATCTTTATGACATGACATAAAACATAATGTCAGGACTAATAATACAATACACTGCTATGGCTGAATGTATTGCTACAGGATGTATCTTTATGACATAACATAGAACATAATGTCAGGACTAATAATACAATACACTGATATGGCTGAAGGTATTGCTACAAGATGTATCTTTATGACATAACATAGAACATAATGTCAGGACTAATAATACAATACACTGATATGGCTGAAGGTATTGCTACAAGATGTATCTTTATGACATAACATAGAACATAATGTCAGGACTAATAATACAATACACTGGTATGGCTGAAGGTTTTGCTACAGGATGTATCTTTATGACATAACATATAAGATAATGTCAGGACTAATAATACAATACACTGATATGGCTGAAGGTATTGCTACAGGATGTATCTTTATGACATAACATAAAACATAATGTCGGGACTAATAATACAATACACTGCTATGGTTATAGGTATTGCTACAGGATGTATCTTTATGACATAACATATAACATAATGTCAGGACTAATAATACAATACACTGCTATGGCTGAAGGTATTGCTACATGATGTATCTTAATGACATAACATAGAACATAATGTCAGGACTAATAATACAATACACTGATATGGCTGAAGGTATTGCTACAGGATGTATCTTTATGACATAACATAGAACATAATGTCAGGATTAATAATACAATACACTGATATGGCTGAAGGTATTGCTACAGGATGTATCTTTATGACATAACATAAAACATAATGTCAGGACTAATAATACAATACACTGCTATGGTTATAGGTATTGCTACAGGATGTATCTTTATGACATAACATAGAACATAATGTCAGGATTAATAATACAATACACTGATACGGCTGAAGGTATTGCTACAGGATGTATCTTTATCACATAACATAGAACATAATGTCAGGACTAATAATACAATACACTGCTATGGTTATAGGTATTGCTACAGGATGTATCTTTATGACATAACATAGAACATAATGTCAGGACTAATAATACAATACACTGATATGGCTGAAGGTATTGCTATAGGATGTATCTTTATGACATAACATAGAACATAATGTCAGGATTAATAATACAATACACTGATATGGCTGAAGGTATTGCTACAAGATGTATCTTTATGACATAACATAGAACATAATGTCAGGACTAATAATACAATACACTGATATGGCTGAAGGTATTGCTAAAGGATGTATCTTTATGACATAACATAGAACATAATGTCAGGACTAATAACACAATACACTGATATGGCTGAAGGTATTGCTACAGGATGTATCTTTATGACATAACATAGAACATAATGTCAGGATTAATAATACAATACACTGATATGGCTGAAGGTATTGCTACAAGATGTATCTTTATGACATAACATAGAACATAATGTCAGGACTAATAATACAATACACTGATATGGCTGAAGGTATTGCTAAAGGATGTATCTTTATGACATAACATAGAACATAATGTCAGGACTAATAATACAATACACTGATATGGCTGAAGGTATTGCTACAGGATGTATCTTTATGAAATAACATAAAACATAATGTCAGGATTAATAATACAATACACTGATATGGCTGAAGGTATTGCTACAAGATGTATCTTTATGACATAACATAGAACATAATGTCAGGACTAATAATACAATACACTGATATGGCTGAAGGTATTGCTAAAGGATGTATCTTTATGACATAACATAGAACATAATGTCAGAATTAACAATACAATACACTGATATGGCTGAAGGTTTTGCTACAGGATGTATCTTTATGACATAACATATAAGATAATGTGAGGACTAATAATACAATACACTGGTATGGCTGAAGGTATTGCTACAGGATGTATCTTTATGACATAACATAGAACATAATGTCAGGATTAATAATACAATACACTGATATGGTTATAGGTATTGCTACAGGATGTATCATTATGATACATACCATAGACAGCACTGGCTTAAGGTAATGATATGGCTTAATGCAGTGCTGTTCAACCTGAGGCCCATGGGCTGATTTTAAATGGGCTGCTAGAGCTCGAACAATTTCTTGTACATTTATGTAAAAAAAAAAACGTCCATGGTCTACTTTCACAGTATGCCTTCTTAACCAGGTAAACAATTGTGAATAATTTATAGTCATTGCTTTTACATTTTTGCTGCGGCCCTCATCTTCAAGAAAATAAAAAAATCAGTTGCCCATGGTGTCAAAAAGGTAGGACAGCACTGACTTAAGGTAATGATATATGATGTATCTTTATATGGACCACATAACATAATATCTTTCCTAATAATAAATACAATAACACTAATATGGCTTAAGGTAATAATATATGATGTATCTTTATTTGGACCACATAACATAATATCTTTCCTAATAATACACCAACACTAATATGGCTTAAGGTAAATATATATGATGTATCTTTATATGGACCACACAACATAATATCTTTCCTAATAATAAATACAATAACACTGATATGGCTTAAGGTAATGATATATAATGTAACTTTATATGGACCACACAACATAATATCTTTCCTAATAATAAATACAATAACACTGATATGGCTTAAGGTAATGATATATGATGTATCTTTATATGGACCACATAACATAATATCTTTCCTAACAATAAATACAATAACACTGATATGGCTTAAGATAATGATATATGATGTATGGACCACATAACATAATATCTTTCCTAATAATACAATAACACTGATATGGCTTAAGGTAATGATATATGATGTATCTTTATGTGGACCACAGAAAATAATTACTGGACTAAAAATATACATTTTAATGTGGTTATAGGCAATGCTACCCTTCTGTCTAAAATCAAGAAACTCATTTACTGTGCTCACTTATGAGTTCCTTGATCTTACCTCTTTTTACACTAAAAGTATAAAGCTTGCACATTGAGCTTTATCTGACAAACTGAAATATGAACCTAAATTGTGGGTGAATGTAGAGATAGATGCATATACATAAAAACAAATGCACATACAGACATTCACACAGATGTTAATGTGACTGTTAGCTGAACATTTATCTAGATGGGATCTCCCCAAAACATTCAGTAAGTTAACATTTATAACAGTATTAATTGAATACATTACAACAAACACTCTTTTACATTTCTCTGAATAACTGTCTGGAGAATGGAACATATACAAAAAAAATTTTGCACTATTTTATATTTTAATTCACTAGATGAAGGAATGCATTGTAATCCATAAGTGGCAACAAATATACATGAACAATGATATCAAAATGAACAAAATATCAAAGTACACAGGTTATGTGATCACATTTCTGTACTGATGCTGACAAGATGAATATATAGGTCACACAAAGATATGACAGTATCATGTAACCAGTAACTTACTAGAGCTGTGCATTCTCTAATTCACCACTATCAACTGAGCAATAGTCCGATACACTGGCCTCATATATATTATAAAGACAATTATTCAAGTGCATCAACTTAATATGCCAAACTAGAAATGAGTTAAAAATTAAACATGGAGTTATGAATGGATGTATGGACAGATAGATGGGGGTACAAAGATAACATTATATCCTCCTGCCACATTCATGGCAGAGCAGAATAACAACATTATTTAATCCTACCTACCTGGGAAGCTATATCCTTCATATAGGGCTCAAAATCTTGGCACAGATCATGACCTTGATGGAAGTATGTACTCTGTGCTCGAACAAAAGAGAGCATCTGAAGAAAAAACACTAACATTAACGTAAAAATTATATCTACCAATTCATATGATTTACTAAGGCAGAAAGCATACAAAAAATTGCTTATTTGGCTCAAAAACAATGTAAACATTTTTTTAAAACCATAGCATAATCAATGATTACAAAGCTGACTACATTAGTAATCTCCTATTATAACTATTAATTATCATGCATCAAAAATTCAGACCAAAGTCACTTTGACAATGAAATGATGGCCATTTTCCCAGTTTTAGTTAATTTGCAATGTTTTGTTTTTTACATTTTAGCTTGTAATCTTTTTCAACTCTAACATTTTAACTTTTATGTTATATGTACCCATTACTGTGCTGACATGCAGTAAAACCGACATACCCTACCTACTACCAATCTACCTACCTACCATAACAATGCACGAAAGACATTTATAAAAACACAAAACATTTGTTTCCATGATATCCAAGATTGGGTACTATAATGAGTTGACAAAACCAGATATTAATGTCATTTTGTAATGCATTTTTAATACCATTGTTGTTCAAATATGCCTGGGAGTCATGAGCTAAATGAAACACCTTTAACCTCATTCAATGAATTGTGAAATGCTAACTGGTATTCAACTGAAATTAATGTGCAGGAACTATTGTTATCTTATCAGATTTACTATGCACATGCACTTTAGAGTTTCGAGACCCCCAAAAGCTAAGATTAAAGAATGTGGTTTAATACTACAGTTATTAGCAAACATAATCTTCCTTGTTTCAGTCAGTGATCGTAATCTTTAACCTTTTGACCCAAAATCAACATTTTTTTTCATACCAAACAAGTAAGAAATCCACAAACTTTGGTGAAGGTACAAAATTTTATGCAGAAACCATTTTTCTTTTCCTTGTCCTTGCCCAATGACCTTCTGACCCCACAAGCTGCAGGTTTCATTCTTACCCCAAATGGATCCCATCCACAATGTTTAGTTAATGTAGATGATGATTACAAATCAGTTTTTTTTTATTTCTACTCAGTGACCTTGACTTTTGAATCTAACATCTAAGGCTTCTTCCTTTTTCCAAGTGCAAAATATCCATAAAATTAGCTAATTAATAGTGGAGAAGAACTCAAGTTATTGTGCAAAAATGAAATTGGTTAAAAACTGGACAGACATAAAAACATATAGTTCAAAGTTTTCAAAGCTACTCTACTTTGTACTCTTGTGTTTATACTCACGGTGTCTAATACTTCAAACCTCTTCTTTGATTGTAAAATATTGATCTGAAGAAAAAAAGAAAAAATCATTTACAATAAATTTAATTAAAACCTTTTCTGCAGCTGAAAGGTATGGAGATACAGTGATAAATATTTTTATCTACTGATATAAATAGAAGATTATTTCTTAACATCGGTCATTCAACCAGATGATGAGTGAGATCTACCATTTTAAACTAACAGAGGGATTCAAAATTTGCATGTATAAACTATGATTTTACAAAAAGCACTTGACTTCAGCAAGTTCAAGTCAAGGTTATCGATGTGATTAAATACTACACTGGAACCAATCATAAGAAACCATGTATGAGAACAAAAAAGTGGTTGCTGAAGACAGGTGGTCCTTTTAATACGTCTACTGGATACTATTCAATTTCTGCAGTTTCTTAAGACAGATATCTCTTGGAAGAGGTGGTCTTCAGCAAAGGTTAAGCTGTATCAGAGACAATATATAATTTACCTTTGAAGTTCACTGAAAAGAATCTAGTCACTATACATCACTCTGCCCAAAAACGTGAATTTCGATGTTGTGTTTATATTTAAAACCAGTGACTACAAAAATTACAAGTGGCTACACAAATAGCACAAGGATAACCAGTGGCTACACCAATAGTACAATGTTTACCAGTGGCTGCAAAAATAGAATAAAGATTACCAGTGGCTACACAAATAGTACAAAAATTACCAGTAGCTGCACAAAGAGTACAAAGATTACCATTGGCTACACCAATAGTATAAATATTACCAGTGACTACACACATAGTACAAAAAAAAGACCATTGGCTACACAAAGAGCACAAAGATTACCAGTGGATACACCAATAGTATAAAGATTAACAGGGGCTACACAAATAAAATATTACCAGTGGCTACACACATATAGTTTTTTTTTTTTCGTTACATGCCATTGTAATGTAATATTGAATGTTGGACTTGACCATGTCCAAATGTGAGTTCTTTTTTATTATTTTATTCATTATAAAACAAATAATGTATAGCTAAATTATTCTCTAAATGTATGGGTTTAAAATATGTATTATTATCAATAGAAGCAAATGTTTATTTAGATTTAGGCTTGGGAATTTCCTAAGTGAATTATACATAATCCAGGATAATGTTTTGTAAACATCAAGATCATTTTAGAAGGTTATTGTCCAATGGGTGTTATTTTCCAATAGGTAATATTTTTAAAATAGAAACGGCTAATTATGGCCTGAGGTCAAATAGAAAACTACAAATAGTGTAACTGAGAGGATTTTATAAGCTGCTTTAAGATCTAGCACCTTGAAAGTTTATATTATGTTGTGACCAGATGGGCTGAATTTTATTTCTTCAAATTATTGAATAAAAGGGATTATTTTCACTGGAAATACAAAAAAGTTCTCTGATAAAATTTAAGGATAAAGACAGTCACTTTAACCGATAGTGAATTCAAACCTGGAATTATATTAATGTGATTCAGCAAACAGACTGTTGGCATATCAACACTCATGGAGCTATAACAGACACATCCTCATGTTCAGTTTTTGGATTTTTTTTCAGGACTTCTGCTGATTTTTATTCAGGACTTTAAATTACTAGGATCTGTGTCTGTAATTCTTGGATTATTTTGGGATTTAATTCGTAATACCTTAAGTTCTTTTTTATTTTAACTTCGTATTCCAAGGAAATAAACTATTTGCTAAATTTTACAAAGCTTGTCTTTCACTCTTTTAAGTTACTTATTTTAAGAGCATAAGACTCGTAACAATACACCAAATACCTGTCTTATCAAGGATCATGATGCCCCTGAACTGTATTCTTAAATATTGAGATCCAGCTTCTTGTCTTATCAAAGACAACCTGTGCAGTTTGGTGTAGTCATCCACAGTATAACTCAAATTATTATGCAAAAACTTTATTTCCCTTTTTTGTCAGATTGCAGTGACCGTTAACCTTGACCTCTGGAAGTAAAACCAATCAACAGGCAGAACCACTTTACCTTCTCAGATCATTATGAGCTTTATCTCTGGAATAAATAGGTTTAGATGAAGAACTTCTGAAAATGCCTTATAATAACAGCTTTGATTTTGGAGAAACAGTGGTGGTTAAAACAAGCCAACAGAGACTGCATGCATAATAGGTACCTAACATAAAGATGAATAATTGAGCTACCGGTAATGACCTCTGCAAGTCAACACTTCCATGCATCCTTGAAATGGAAACAAAGGCTTGCAAAATCAACCCTATACTATCCACCATAATGACATCAAATCTCATTGGTGGACTGACATGAGAGACTTAAGCTAGTGTATAAAACCTGGAACACAATATTCTCCAAATACAAAATGCCAGACTAACTATTAATGCAGATAAATTCATATAATCTTATAACTACCTGATATATGTAATCGAGGGAAGTATGAGCAAAACACGTCCTAGTGGCTGTAAGTAGATTATATGCATCTTCACATTCTTGTGGTTTACTCCGAAGAGCCTGGGAATTTCGAACTAGAGCAGAATCCATGTCATCGCTTATCTTCTCAAAATGTTTCCTTGTGTCTTTGACCTTTCTAATCTCCCTGAAGGTAAAAAAATATCAGTTGTGTGAGCATGTATGCCCAAATCACACAACTGCTCTCACTATACAAGCATTATTTCAGAACCATGCACTGATTCACAACACAAACTTAAAATTACTAGGCAAATTAACCCTAAGTATAAATGATAAAATATTCTGCATTAAATTTATTTCAGATCCACTAAGTACTTTATAATTATAGGATGGAAGCCATAACCTATGACCAATTACACTGTCAATCCCAAACTGAAAAACTACTCCCTTACCCCAAGTTCTTGCCATCTACAATGTTTGGTCCAGGTATGTGATGTGGAACTATTATAACTGTACAGAGACCACATGCTTGTTTCAGACAGTGACCTTTGATCTTTTTAAAACAAAATCAATAGGTGTGATCCTTACTATACTGAAGATGGTAGAAACAATTTCTTGCACGGATGTAGTACAAATAGAGATATATCATAAATCATCTAGTTTAATGATTCTAACATGAACAGTGATTGAAAAATAAACTTACATTAAAAGCATTAGCCAAGTAAATTATGCATGAAATATAGACCATTGTGACCCAGTAGGATGAGGGTGTACTGCTCATTTGGATGCATCCCCTTACCATATTGTAAGATTATAGGTACAACACTACATATACAGCATGCCATAAACCTGTGTGGCCATAAGCTAAACAAAAACAATAACGAAGAATGCGCAATTAATCACCAAGCATATACCAGGTTACCTCCCTTAGCCCATTCCAAATTTTTTTTGGGGGGGGGGGCAGGGAAGGGGGAGAGAGGTAGGTGCTGTGAAACTCATTCCAGAAATTAGGAAGCAAGAATGGTTGAGACAGAACCAAGCTCTACATCTGCTTTAATATGAGTGGGTGCTGATGCCAGGAGTAGTACAATAACTTGCCTGTTTGTAACTTCATGCTCTATGCTCTACAGGGCTCTTTCAGGCAACCCCTGACAAAACAGTGAATACAATTAAACTGTAATTTGCTGGCAGAATCGATGAACAACACATCAATTCTATAGATATTAGGTAGTAGTAGTCAACATAAACATAATGAACAATAACAGTGATGCCAGTCATCATAAATATAATCAACAATAACAGTGATGCCAGTCATCATAAACATAATCAACAACAATAATATCACCATTAATCAGGCATAATCACCAGTCATCATATATATAATCAACAATAACAGTGATGCCAATCATCATAAACATAATCAACAAAAACAGTATCTCCAGTCATCAGGGACAATCAACAACAGTATCACCAGTCATCATGAATATAATTAATATCACCAATTAAGCATAATAAACAGTATCAACCAGCCATCATAAACATAATCAACAATAACAGTATCACCAATCAGGCATAATCAACAACAGTATCACCAGTCATCATAAATATAATTAATATCACCAATCAGGCATAATGAACAACAACAGTGTCACAAGTCATCATAAACATAATCAACAATAGCAGTATCACCAGTCATCATAAACATAATCAACAATAGCAGTATCACCAGTCATCATAAATATAATCAACAATAACAGTATCACCAGTCATCAGGGACAATCAACAACAGTATCACCAGTCATCATGAATATAATTAACATCACCAATTAGGCATAATAAACAGTATCAACCAGCCATCATAAATATAATCAACAATAACAGTATCACCAATCAGGCATAATTAACAATAGCAGTATCACCAGTCATCATAAATATAATTAATATCACCAATCAAGCATAATGAACAACAACAGTATCACCAGTCATCATAAACATATTTGTAATGCCAGTCATCATAAACATAATTGTTATGCCAGTCATCAGGCATAATGAACAACAGTATCACCAGTTATCATAAACATAATCAACAATAATATCTGTTGTTATACATTTTTTGAATCCATACAACATTCACCTTTTGAGAATTTTACCTCATAATATTTAGTACTTACGTCTTAACAAAATGATTCAAATTTTTTCCAACAGTTCTCTGTGCTTGATCAATGAGTATCTGAAAACAAAAACTCTGTAATAATGGTACAATAATAGATGTCAAAATATGGAACATGTAATTTTCGAAATATAACTTTGTATACTGGATTATAAGTTGAATACAA
Organism: Unio delphinus; assembly: GCA_029339505.1. NCBI lineage: Eukaryota > Metazoa > Mollusca > Bivalvia > Unionida > Unionidae > Unio > Unio delphinus. Next base: position 1,866,159 of record JAQISU010000068.1, read on the forward strand.
ATGCAACCTGCACAGAGCCAGATCTAGTCACATAATCCAATGGCAGTTCTGGGCTTAGGCAATTTGTTATGTGTAATCAGAAGAATCATCGAGTCTGATCTGACAGTGCATTATTTGATGGAAGAACCTTACAACATTTTAACATTAGTTTTTTTAGTACTTGGAATGAATCGATAGCTAGTTTGGCCTTATTGTCAATTTTAATGTAATCCTAACATTATTTAAAAGTTGAATATGGATGTTTCTATTTGAGCCAAGTTTCAAATCTCCAATACTAGAAAACTCCATATATTATTTGTTATTATTTTAAAACTGTATGCTTTTCAAAGTAATGCATTTAAAAGTATGATCCTCACAAAACTGACTTGTGTATCACCTGTCTCTAATATGTGTGCATTAGTCCTAATATGTGTGCAGAAGTCCTAATATGTATGCATAAGTATCTTACATTGGCTAGTTGTATAAAATCGTAGATATAACTTTTAATCACATGAATTTTGCAAACACTCCAAATGAATGGATACAAGCGTAACAATGATACAGATACAAGTCTTATTAACACGTACTTATTAACATTGTATTTATTGAGTAATACAAAAAAAAATTACTTTTTAAAGATTTTCTCTTTATCTGACATTTAAATTGTACACAAATATAATTGTATGACCATTACATTGCATAATGTGGCACTAAAAATCCACTGTTTTTGGTCAGATACCAACTTTTAAGGATTCTGTTCTTGCTACAAACCACAAATTGAAAGACACAATAACCAATGATCTCTAGGTGGAAACAACACGACCTTGTCCAAGTCTCAAACTTAAATACCAACTACATGTATCTTATATACTTGCTTATGAGTCCAACCGCAAAAAACGCACAATCATCCTGATCTGCCATCACCAAATGTGCCAGCAGATGAGGGTCTATACTGTTTGTTCTACTGAATATTCCAAATAAACTGCAAAGACCCAGATCTGACAGCATATTATGCAATGGCAGATCTGGGTCTGTGCAGTTCACAACTGGGCTCAACTTGAAAGAGCGTATATACAGTAAATATCCATTTTTTTTTCAAAAGACAAAGTGAATTATTACAAAAAAAAATATAAGTAAATTCAAAGAACATCAATCATTAAAATCAAATCTCCATTGTCCTACGTGGGCCCCGTGTGGTCTTAAGCACTCTCCATTACGGATCACTGCCATCTCACCTCTGTCTGTGTGGGTTCGAGTCTAATGTAGTTATGTGAGAAAGCTTGCCAGTAGCTTCTTGTGGGTCAATGGTTCTTTCCATGGATTTTCCCGGGTTCTATCTCTACCAATAATACTGGCCGCCATGTATAGCCTATCATGTGCTTAAAAATGGCATTAAACCCTAGTACAACAACAACAACAACCATTGTCCTACGTGAAGATCTGTCAGTGACAGCTTAGGGTCACGTTCTGTAGATTTTTGAATTAGCCAATGACAATGCAGCTTACAGAAATCTGAAAGTAATCAAGTCATTTGTCACACATTGATGCTCTTCAGCCATATGCATGGTCTCATAAATGCAAAGATACAAGACTTCATCTGATTGGCTGATCCAATTTGCAATCATGGTAATAGCGTAGATCACCAAAAAATGACCCATAAGTGGTCAATATTCAGATCTACAGACACGACAGTGGAGATCCGATTTTAATCAGATTGACCAGACATTATCCAGGACTTGTTGATGGGCAGATGTCTGTCCAGGTCTGCAAAATATTACCCAAAAGTTGATTTCAGACAGAATGCATGAATAGGCAGAATTGACAGTTCCTGGCTGGGTATATTGTGCAATAGTTATCTTGTTGCTTTAACAAAAATATTCATCCAAAAACAAACATTTTCCTTTTGTTCTTTTTCTTATTTATTCAAATGTTCTAGTGTATAAATGTTTCAGAAATTCAAAAATTTCTTTTGTGCATCATGTCAAAAAGATCTAGAAATAATGTCAAAATTGCAATTATATGAATTATAAATTACAACATTTTGAGTGTATCAAAATATTTTAGGAAATTTTACAGTTAGTACCTGTTTGTTCTTCATTGTCAAAAACACAGTATCTCAAATTTGTGGTACATATGAAATAAATTCTGAGACTAAATTGTAACTTACTTACTGGGACTTAACATTCATTCATTACCAATTTTCTGTCATTAATTCAATCATCCATTTGTTCATTCATGCTTTATTTCCATTTTTTTAATTTCATGACCTGGAAAAGACTAGATAAAAGAATCATACATATTCTTCCAGCGAAGAACTTACTGTAAAGTATTTCATCATCTCCACCATAGCATGACTGAACTTCTTCAAACAAGTCTGAAAAAACATGGGCAAAAAAATTAAACATTAAGTTAAAAATACATGTATGATTCCTCATTACTCTGCTAAAATCAATGCACAACAGTTACTACCATATCTTGAAAATACTTTTACAAGTGTGCAACATGTACAGTATGCACTGACTAATATAATATGCACACTGTAAACACACCTTTACAAATTTTGTTAGATGTACGGTACATACTCGCTTATAAGTCGACTCCAAGTGCAAATGCCTCAGACCCAGGTTTATCATTATGTGGGCAAATCTGGGTCTATGCAGGTTGCAAGGAGTAATCTGTAGAGCAAACAACACAGACTTTGATATAGTGGCACACTGTGTGGCAGTAGATAAGAATCAATCTTGTTTACAGCTGGACTTGACTTATAAGTGAGTAAAGATGGTACAATTTAGCTAATATTCTAAGTTTATCCTGAAACTGAAATATTTTCATGTTAGTGCTAGACATCTCCAAGTCATAAAAGGTGATACAAAATTTCTGACAACTGTCAATTTCAGAGTTTTGGCTGTTGTATGCAGATTCCCCCTCAAAGTTATAAACTCTCTAGTGTCAACAGATTTTTGAGATTGTATACACGATGTAAGTGGCACAATTTCTTTTGCAATAACCCTAACATTCATTAGTCAGGAAATAAAAATTTCAAATAGAGATAGAACCATAAATGAAACACAAATCAATAATGGTTCACAACCTGAAATAAATTTGGAGCTAAATCCAAAACAGAAAATTCCATTCTGTAACTAGATCAGTATATTTCACAGTTGAATTAGCAACTACATGTACTTGAGAAATTCTAGCACCAACCTAGATTTTGCATGATCATGAATATGACATTCTTTGCAAGTCTGTGATAGTGTGGTCTAAGGTTTAGATAATAATCAAAAGAATACAAATAAGCAGAATCCAATCTGTTGAACAGTCACTCAAATGATAAAAAAAAAGCATAATTTAAAAATGAATTTTTGTCAAATTTCTTCACCACAGACCAAACAATTACAAGAAAGATATTTTTAAAAACTCAAAGAATGGAATAATTTTGATCAATTTATTTTTGAGACCAAAATGTAACCATAGAAATTCTTAGTCACATTTTGAGGTGAATCATTTGGTCTTAGTAAGAAAATCATGAAATGTATGCTATGTAAAATATATTTTTCAGCTTGAATTTCACTGTATACAATTAGCCTATACTTTGAAGGAAAAAAATTATGCATCATTATTAATCAAGAATAAATGAAGTTTACAAATGATAGAAATGTTTTCAGTTTTGAAATATTCTTTGAACACATTAACCCCTGGAGGTTTTTGCTGTTTTTGCATTAAATGCGAGTAGAAAACACATTCTGGGGAGCATTTCTGAATACATCAACTTCCAAGCAATTTTCCATTAGCCCAAGCCTAGTTGTGTTAAAAACAATGAATTCTATTGGTTATTTTGCTCGCACATGGAAAGAAGGTAAAAAGTTATTTTCAATTTTTTTTGCTAACCACTCTTTTTAAAAAATGCCTACCTTATTCTAATTTTTGCACATGTTCACCTGTCTGTGAGCAGTTCAGACTGGTCTGCCTTAGATCTGAGGCCGAAAAATCTGGACACAAAATCGGATTCCGATCATGGGGAAAAAACAGGTAAAACAAATTAGTGTTTTTTCTCTCAGTATTGTGTAGTGCAACTAAAACATCCCGATTATTTGGTATCATTGTAAAGCTAAATCTGTCAACTTTTCTATAATACCACCCACTTGAGTGTATCATACATGACCTTGACACTACAGAGATTGGCAGTAGGCCACTCAATCCTGCACCATAAATGTGGCACCAGGGGTTAATGTGTTAATATGTTGAAAAATAAGATTCTTTTTAAAAATAAAGTGACAGTTCCAAACATTATGTCAAAATTACAACTGTGAAACAGGACAATGTCTTACCTAAAAAGCAACTATAGGAACCTGATAATGGATTTTACTGCCACCATCACTAGAAAAATAAAACCTATATCTTGCAATCTGCTAAGCGGAGTGATTTTTAAAAAAAAGAAGAGATTTCTGGCTACTTTTAAGAATTTTTAAACTTTTTACATTTTATATAATTTGTTATTTAAGAAATTCTCTCTCTCTCCCAGCATGCCTGCATAACCTGGTAGCTTGCCGATCATTCCAAAGTCAACGATAACAGGTTTGAGTTGACATATACCTTATGCTCCTATCTCTCTCGGTCTTATGCATTATGATTTATGAACAAAGCTTCTGACTCTATAGCATTAATGTTCAATCATGCTTACTGAATGCAATAAAACTTCATTTCAGTGTGGTAACCATGCAACATAAAAAGCATGACTCACATTAAAGAAACTGCTGTTCATGCAGAGACTTTACTCTTGCTGAAACTTTAATGGATTAAAATCAAGAGTTCACACATGGCAGAATATAATCCAATACAAGTTCACGTTATGGTGTCTTTTGGAACTATTAGTTGGGGTTTTTCACTGGTCCACCATATAAAGCTATTCATTGTGTGTTAACAGAGAGGTATCCTTAGTAACAATATGTTCTGAATTATGTTTCTCACTTTAAGAAATCTGAAAGCTGTTTTAATTGGCAACAAATCTCATGGTCTTCATAACGTAACCTTGTTGCAGTGCCTATCAGATCCACTCACTAGTATTATACAAGAGGATCACGATTTTATTCAGATTGCTTGAAACTTATAAAAGTCATATATTGCTGTACCCCTGTTTAATACAGACTACTAATAACAGCACAGACTTAAATCAGGATCTACACTGTTCAATCTTGCCAATATTTCAAGCAAAAATTGCTACTGACCAACATCTGCCATCTAATCATATCAAGAAAGATTGTCATTTATGCTGCAAACACTTGGGGGGGGGGGGCTGATACAAAAGTAATTACAGCACAAGAAGTGGAGACTGATATACAGTATTAGTAATTATAAGAACAGTTGTGGAGACTGATACTTCAGTAATAATAAGAAGTTGTGGGGACTAAAACAGGAGTATACATCAACAAGTGTGGGGACTGAATAAGTGAAAACCTTTTACAGCACCAGACCAATGGACTGATAAATATGAAATCAGAGATTGAAAATGAAAAATTACAGCTCTAAATGTTTTGATTGATACATAGTAAATTATAGCAACAGGGTGATGAATGAGAAACTGCAGCATCAGATCATAAGAATGAAAAATGAGAAATTATGTAGCACCAAATGTGAGGATAGATAAATGAGAAATTACTGCACCTTATGTGGTGATTGATAACTGAAAAGAACCGCTCTGGTGGCCTAGTGGTTAGAGCATCCACCACGGAAGCTGGTTCTATCCCCGGCTGAGTCATACCAGAGACTTACAAAAATAGTACTAACAGCTGCCTCGCTTGACGCTCAGCATTAAGAGGTTAGTGTTAGGACTGGTTGGCCTGGTGTCAAGATAATGAGACTGGGTGGGACATCATGCTACATGTTTGTAGCATGATGCCCCAGTGCTAGACATCATTATAAACTGCCTCACTGTAGACAATGTAGCGATATGACTGAAAAATTGTTAAAGCTACATTAAATAAAAGAAAGCAAATAAAGAAAAAGAAAGATAACTGAAAGATTACAGCACAAAATATGGGGACAGATAAATGAGAAATTACATCACTAGACGTGGGTTTTAATAATGAGAAACTACAGCACTAGATGTGGGGAATAATAAAAAGGAAATTATAGCACAAACTGTAGAGATTAATAAATTAGAAATTACAGCACAAAATGTGGGAGCAGATATTGTTCATCATCAAAAACCCATTCAAGCAATTTTCTTTCAACAGAAAGAATGCAACATGTAAGATCCTCCAAAAAAGTTCTAATGTCCTGTGATAAGAAGAATGAGTGTAACCTAATATTTGTCATATGGCTGGTGAAAATTGTATTAAGTTAGCTTATATAAAAACCTTTAAGAATACAACTATTTACCAACATTTGTAACGATGATTTTACACATAATTAGCATAGATTACACCGATTTCCATTATCTAACATGCTGAATCAATTTGGGCAGATCTCAAATATCAGTGAACCAATTAAAGACCATGATGACAGAACCTTATTAATTCAGGTAGCTTTTTCAACACAAAAAATCCATTTTCAGTGTGCTAATAATTTCAGCCAATCAGATACAAAGCAGCCTCATAAATATGGTACCGTCTGTACTAGTTTAAAAGACCAATGGCAAATGGCACAAATCCAGATGTGCCAGTATTTAGGCAGATCTGGGTTTGTGCAGTTTGTAAGGAGTAATGAGTAAGTCAAACAGCATCAACCCTAATCTGCAGGCTACAACAGAGTAGGATCCATGTTGTTTGCAGTTGGACTTTACTTATAAGTTAGTATATACAGTAGATCTTGTTCAAAAACGTGTTTACGATTTTGGTGATACAAGAATATTGAACAAGTCTGATCAAATTCTCACAAGACGGAGTTGTTGTAGTGCCAAAAAGCTCAGCCAGTTAAATATACATGTTCACCTTATTAGCATGCATGGTTGTTGCCCATAATCATAGTGATCTGTAATTTTTTTTGTACAAGCTAATTCTTCTCGTAAGTTTGATCAAGATCCCATCAAAAACAATTTCAAAAGGTGTTGACCAGCCAATCAGATGCAAGATCACCTCATTAATATGCACATGTCTAACTCATGGTAAAATCTTGAGGAATGTGTCTGTGATTAGAATATTTAACATGACAATTTTTCACTCATATCATTAAGACATCAGCAGTATATCAGTTTATTGTAATGTCTAGCACTGGGGCATTATGCCGCAGACATGTATCATCATTTTCCATTCATGCCAAGTCCATGAGAGGTATAAATGTAATTATTTGTATTATAACTGGCAAACAAGCATTATTTGGGCATAAAAAGTGTAATTAATCTCTATGCCTGAATTACAGCACATACAACAACTAGACTGGTTCTGCCGCTAATACAAATTCTTGTCGCAAAGGGCAAAATCCACATGGATTAGAGCCAGAATAAACAACAAAATATACAGAAAGTTGTTTATTTTCAGTAATCATTAACAATTCAACATGTGTAAATTTTGCTGAATGATTGTAAACTGGAAATCTGCAATGAGGTCATGTGCTCATATTGCTGTATTACATGACACTTGTATACTACCTTTAAAATTTGTAAAATGGTGTTAATTTATTGGTTTTTTTTCTTCTTCTGATTTGACAAATTTGAAAAGATCCATCTGCTGTAACATTTTCCATCAAACAATATACACATATAAAGCATTTCACTTAATATCTGGCACCATTTCCTTTACGTACAAAACAGTCTACAACTTCACTAGCTTATCAAAAAAATTAATCTGTGAAGTAAAGTCCACATTTTACGAAACCCATGTTTTCTTGGAAATGGGCTATAACAATACCAAATAAGGAACATACTTTAAAGTTATTGTGATGCAGCAGTAACCACTTTAATAATATTTTCAAATTTATATCAGTGTAATTACAGAGATGATAATAAAAATGACAAAACCGAATGTTTTTGGTTATTTCTTTTTTTTATGTACCAAAGACATAATCCAAAAATAACCTCTCATTAGGTAATTCAATGCAAGGCACCTTAATTAATTAATTAATTAATTAATATATACAGATATGGCTCTCAATAAAACTCCTGAACTCATTACCATTATAAGCATATAAAGCAAATTTGATCAAAACTGGATCAGAAATAGTCTCTCAAGTTGTTGTTGTTGGGCTTAACACCATTTTTTGGCACAGCTATACATGGCTGTCAGTATAAATGGTGAAGGAAGAACCTTGGAAAACCAGGAAAGAACTACCGACCATTGGAAAACTACTGGCAAGCTTTCTCACATACCCACATTTGCCAAACTAGAGACTCAAACCCACGCAGACAGAGGTGATATGGCAATGATCTGTAACAATGAGTGCTTTAGACCACTTGGCCACTGGAGGTCTCCTCTTAAGTCCTGTTAAGTTCAGTCAATCAGATACATAATCACTTGTGAATATGCACAGATCTCACTCATTATGTAATTATAACAAGTCATGGCTAAATAAAAGCTTACAGTCCACGTTTTATCACAACTGGACCACATATATAGAATCCATAGTGGTAACAAGGTCAGTTAATTATGATATAAGATCAGCTCATTAATATGCATGGATTTCACTCAAGATCATCTAGAGAATGCAATCTAATATTGCAAATATGACAACTGATCATCTCATTATAACATCTGATCTTTCCCATATTAAAACTTGTCCAAAATCTTGAAGATATTCGGGCTATGTTCTAAGTTTGATCAAAATACATCATGAGTATGGCTTCCTATGTGGTAACACACAAACATTGACATAAATGATGGATGCATGGCCATATCATAAGCTCAGTTAGCCATATGGCCAAGTGAGGTAAAGGCATCTACACATCTCTGTGGAGATATGTTAGCCATATGGCCAAGTGAGGTAAAGGTTCTCAACAGAAAACATTTTACACATCTCTGTGGAGATCTGTTAGTAACATTCTCTCTAACAGGTCAGAGGTCATTTTAGGACGAAAATGCACTATATACACATTCAAACATGTCAAGAGATATTAATGCCTAAAATTTACAAGCACTGGGTCTCAATTCCCAGTTCAACTTAGATTTTATGCATCCGTATTATGCCTACAATTCTGTTTTATTTTAAGGTGAATATCTATTACTTATATTACTTTTAAATGAAAAATGTTTTATCCCAAATGACATCTGACTTCCAAAACTCAGCAATAAGCGAATAGCAAGCTTGGTCAAAATTTCAATTTTTTTCGTATAAAAAAAATGAATACAGTACCTATTTTTAGACAGTGTTACAAATATCGGTATAATAAAATGTTCCACCATGTAAACACTGCACTTTCTGCTTCAGCATAAAAACAAGAAGAAATTACAAGTTCAACCCTCAACCCAAAAATAATAAATGTTTTAAATGCATAAAAAAGATATTAGAAAAAAATACAGTAGATCCTCATATATCCAAAACCCTCAGGAACTGAGATTTAGATGAGTTCAGATGAACAAATTTGGGTTATTCCACAAATTGATCATGCCAGGGACATATAATCTTCTCTAACCAAGGCTCATCTATCAACTCAGTTCCACATTTTCCCTAGTAGCTATGTAAAACAGTTTAGAACAAGAACCCTCTTGTTGATAAAAGAACATGCAAATTCGACTCATCAATTAAAAAGCTAGTTGCATGACAATAGGAATTCAAGATGGAAAGTTTTCTTATGTCCACATTTACTGTATCAAGAGAGAAATGTGTATGAACGATTTAAATTGTAGAAACACATGGGTCACAAGTCTTTGTTTCTGAAGGTCACTGTTATGTTAAACGTAAAGAGAAATCTGATCGCAGAGGTTCATTTCTTTCAGCTGCATTATCCATGCATCCAATCAGATTGTTAACAGCTTTCTTTCAGCTGCATCCAATCAGATTGCTAACTGGTTCCTTTCAGCTGCATCCATGCATCCAATCAGACGCTAACAAATTCCTATCGGCTGCACCCAATCTGATCCCTAACAGGTTTCTTTCTGATGAGTTTGCTGAATTGTCAATACTGTTTTGGCTAGTTATACATACCCAATGTGGAATTAAGTGGATTCACAACCCTTAACTAGTGAAGACTTCGGCATACAAGGCATATGTATTCAAAGGTTTTTCTAATTTTAACAATGGCAGCTAAATTTGATTGCAGATCAGCATCATTTGTATGAATCTAAGATGTCTTAAAGCCAGGGTACCCATTGAGTAGTCTGACTGGTCTTTGATCTTAACTTGGTCTTGAATAATATCTTGAGCAGGAAGTGTTCATCTACAGATGTACAAATGCATTAAAATGGGAAGTCATTTTAAAAGGGACATAAATACTGAAGCAGTAATTTCTCAAGCAGAGTTGCTGATCTTAATGCCATTTCACAGTAAAGGACAGTAATTTCAGTGGATCGTGTGAGCTTGGTACTGAGTGATTTTTCAACAAAGGAAATTTTGTCATGGATTGTATATGAAGCTGGTATGACTAATATTCATTCATGAGGAAGGTGTTTACCTCAAATTTTCTTGGGCTGAGTTCCACAATTTATCTCATGTTACTGTTTACATCTTGTATATATTTAATTTTCATTGTATAAACTATTACATGATAATTACATATTACTGTTGGACATTTACCATAACTGAACAACTAAGACATCAAATCTGAACTGAATTTCACTTCAAAATACCATTAAAAAAACATTTTGTAGGAAACATTACAGAACTCTTGATTATATTTTGTCTTCACAATGACATTGAACGAAACAAATTCATGATGATAAGGACTCGAGACATTTGGTATGATCTGAATGCAGGTACATTTTGAATTCATTTCATGCAAGAATGATTTCAACACCATATGTATAAACATACAGAACAACACTTCTCATCCAAATCATGCATAAAAAAAGTGGCCCGTGTGAATGTAATCTGACATGTTGGTCCTGGAGTTAACGAAGAGTCCTGTTTATTATTACAAAGGACTGAACTTTATGGAAACCAACAGTCTACCTAAAGACAAATCATACCATAAACCATCACTGAAAATTGTAAAACATTGTAAAGAAAACCAGATAATACAAGATCCATTTAATTATCAATGTTGTTTCTTCAGCTAATTGCTCCACACAAATGCATAGATCCAGAGCTGCTAGTGCATTACAAGACAGCAGATCTGGGTGTGTGCAGTTAAACTTATTAGAAAGAATATATGGTACTTGCACACAGAACAGGCTTCCGGTAAATTAATCTACATGACCAAAATTTACAATGTTTATTACTTGGAAAAATTTGAAAAATGCCAAGGATAAAGAAAAGTAAACAAACACCTGAAATGGATGCATACTTGGAAATCATGAATAAAATACAAGAAAACAATGGAAATGGATGCATAAATGGCTAAACGTTGAAATCTTCGCAGCTAAGATGCATGTGGTTGATACAGCTTTTGCTGTGGTTGGGTGCATGCATACTTACAGCAACTTTGCGGTCATCCTATTACAACAAGAAGCGGACACAACAAATTTAAAGCATTACAAAAGATCAGGCATAACAACAGAGATTTAATAGTAGATATTTTTTTTACATCATAAGTAATATATGCCAGAGGATGTAAAAGTGACAAATAAAAACATGTAATATTATTAAATAAAGAAATGCTTGCTAAGCTAAAAAAATTTTGTTGTGATTACTCTGAATGAATCTGAAAGTACTGGGTAAAGTGCATTGGTCTTTATCTTATTATCAGAAGACTCGGAGCAATAACCATGCTAATGGTTTGATTTATAGGAAGTAATGTTTCCGCTGACTTTAGTCCAACTATGCACTTTAATCTTTGTTGTTTACTATTTTAAGCAATTTTCCTCCCTATGGTGATATTATTTATTCCAATGGAATACATTTTCACAGCCCATAACTAGGTCACAAAAAGTTACAATGTATTTTTATAATCTACATAACATATTTAAGATACAAGTTCACATTTAGTTAGTCATATTTTTACTATCTTATAGTGGACTGGTGCATTATTTGTTTTGAACAGACACACTAACTCAAAGGTGAAGTAACTTGATGCATGTAATAGTAATGTTGTTGTTGTTATTCATTTTTCAGCACAAGATAGGCCATACACGGTGACCAGTATTACTTGTGGAGGAAGAACCCTGGAAATCCATGATAAGAACAACCTACCCATGAGAAGCTACTGCATACATGCCAACCCCTGACGAGGAAAAAGTGTAATCCAAGTGGTCAAAAAGAGAAATCCAAGCAGAAAAAGAGTAATCCACATATAACATACTACAATTACAATTAACAATGATTTATTTGCTTTTCTCGTCTTTTATCATTCATTAATGGTTCAAGTGTTCATATGTAGCACTTTTAGCTTTAGAAAGCAACAGATTGTCATGTTGCATTTCAAAAAATTTTGTACCAGCTGAGGCCATGAATGTTTTGCATACCAGTAGAGCACTCAGTACTGGGTTACTTAGCCTGGACCTGAATTCAGTTTTATTTTTGTTAACAACACTGAACAATCTCTCACAGTCAGCATTAGAATGGTAAAGAACCAATATTCCTTTCATAACCTGACAAAGAAGAGGAAATTTATTTCTTCCAGTGATAGAGTCTTTTAGCTGGGAAATAAGGTGCCATTGCACATCAACTCTATCTGCATTAAGTATATTGTCAGGTAGAATCCCAACTTGATACTTCAGGAATTCTTCTTCCAGATGATCCAAGTTAGACAAGGGTGGCAATAGAAAGGGATATCTCTTGACAAAGAATCTAACACTTTTGAAGCTTTTTGACTGTCTCTCATTTACATAAGCAACTGAAGCATTTAAAAGCAGTTCATCTCCATATGGGAATTTATGGAGCATGTAATCACAGGCTGTAGCATAATAATCTCTAACATTATCATAGAACATCTTCACAGGAAGGGTAGAATTGTGTTCTATGAATTCTCTTGCTTCTGCACCAATAGCTAGATCTTCATTATCTTTCTGGTTTGCATGGTCATGAAAGTCAATATCAGTTAAAAGTTTGGCTGATGCGATGATTTCTGGCTTAATAAACCTTATTAGCAAATCTGACAACTGGTTTGACAGAATCTTGTGCATAATATGAATGCATGGTTCTTCTTTCTGCAAGACATTTGCTGCATCAAACAATGGAATGGCACTCTTCATAAACAAGCAGTACAGTTTTGTAACTGGATCATTAAGCTTTTTGTAAACCATCTCACATGCTAGTTTTGCCCTTTGAAGTATGAGAAGATCCAGTATGCTTTTTAACAGATTCATACTCTGAAGAACCTGATCCAGATGGCTGATGAAATTTTATGTCAAAAGATTTATCTTTCACAGTCATGGTCTGAGCCTGGAGGCCCTCTAGCTGGATAGATAGAGGCCTCTCAAATAAAAATTCCATGGATTTAAATTTCTTTCTTTCTGCTACACCAATCTCTTTATTGTTAGTATGTCTGTCTATACTTTCATCTCTTGTTCTCTTCTGACTTGCAATAACAGATTCTGCTTTTGTACCACTCTTCTTCACTTTTCCACCATGTTTTCTCTGTGCAGATTCACTTTCAGTTTGAAAGAATGCTTGTAATGCATCCCAAAGCTCAAGTAAACGGCTAACACATTTGCCAAGGGATAACCATCTTGTACACACATGCTTTATAACTTTATAGTCTTCAAGATCAAACTGATCTTGTAACAACTTTAGAGCCTGTTTCCTTTTACTATTTTTCTCCAAATAATAGTAGATATCTATTAATAAATGGCCAATATCTACTTCTAATTTATCAGCAGCCTTACCAGCAGCAAGGTGCATCAAATGACAGGGGCAACCTGTTATGAACACTGATGGAGACATTTTCAAAATATAGGATGCAACTCCTTTATGAATTCCAGTCATCACTGATGCATTATCAGCTGCAAACCCCATACAGTTCTGCCAACTTATGTCATGTTTCTCCAAAATATTGTCAAGCAAATCAAAAATGTTTTGTCCAGTGGAATCTACTGTTAATTCTGGTAAAGAAAGAACACTCATGACTTTGCCTTTTTCACTGTCAAAGTATCTAACACATACTGGGTACAACTTTTTAACATCATAGTCACAACTCCCGTCTGTGGCAATACTAAACGGCCCAATTTTCATTGCTTCTGCAATTTTAAGTGAAGTATCTTCTGCTAGGCACCGAACAATGTGAGACGATTTTGTTCTTGCACAAGCATATTTTTCCGCAATTTTCGAATCAGGAAACATCCGCTTGAACAAGGGACCAACGTGGTCTGCTACCGCCAAGTGTAGTCCGTGTTCTATTAAAACCTCGGTAAATAAGAAGTTACCTTAGTATTAGAGTTCGTAAGGCGAGCTAATTCGATGTGTTTCCTTGTTTTCACGTGTTTTTCCACATCAAATTTACCACCATGACCAATGCTAAAATCGTTTCCGCAGTCTGCAATGAGCATGATGCTGTCCTAGAATGGAACGCTGTATTATGCCATTCATATATTTATCTTTGAATCTTTGGAGGACTCGTTGTTTTGCTTTTTTTCTGATCCATCTGCGAAATTTTTTGGGGAAAAAATGTGCTCTAACATACACAAAGACTAGAATCCATCTTAACATCTGAAGCCATTTAGCGCCAACGATTAGACGTCACGTGATGATGCCCTCATCGTGTTTGGAGGATTGATTACATTTTGCTTTGTTTATTATTGACTTTTTCTAACCCATCTGTGAAATTATTCAAGAGATATTTTTTGCACTCATAAACGCATTGAGAATTCTGCACTATACAAAATTAGAACAAAGAGTATGTGCATAATGATTTAAACAAAATAGAAACCAGTCTGTTCTCTCCTCACTAAGCCGCTATAAATAGAATATGAGGTCGAAAGTTTGAAAGTATCTTAGTAACATGATAGTTGCTATAAATAGAACATGAATATTAGGAAAGTCCACGGACAAGTATACTCGTATATCGTAGTTATGTAGAAGCGGGGTATTTTTTAATTAAAAATAAAACAGTATGTAAAAAATAAAGTAATGCTAATAAAAACGAAAAATTTTTTTTTTTTTTCGCAAGATGGATATATCGAAAAAGCGTAATCTATAAACGTTAACGCGTAACGCGGAATTTAGTGGGAAAAAGCGTAATGATTACGCCAAAAGCGTAATGGTTGGCATGTATGCTACTGGCAAGCTTTTTCACATACCCATGTTAGCCAAGCCTGCGACTCAAACCCACGCAGATAGAGGTGAGACGGCAGTGATTCAGAACAGTGAGCGCTTTAGACCACTCAGGGCCCCAACAGTAATGTATGCAAGAATTTCACAGAAAGCTACCTCCCATGGCTTTTATGCTCTGGAAGTTTTGGGCTCAATGGGTGGGGATAAGGACTGGATTTTTTGAGATTGTTGGAAGAATAATCCTTATGGATTTATAACATACCAGGTAACACATTCAATGTCAAAAACAACAGTTATATAAATCTTAATCTCCAAAAATCTGCAGCAATTAAAATTAACAAGAAGTCTGTGTCATGAAGTTAATATGATTTAGTCTAATACAAAGGCCTAGTTAACCCACTGAAGCCTAAATGAATAAAAATAACCCGAACCAGCATGTACCTTGAAATAAAAAACTTTACAGAACTGACCGGCTTAATCTGACAGTCTAACCAATAAAACATTGAACTAATTACATTTCAGTAGAACCTACTTGCAAGGAATGCTTTGACTGATATTGGTGCTTATCTACAGCAGTGTTATTGCAGTTTATACTCTTTATAGTAGCACTATGACATTAATAAGCAATACGTCACAACAACTGTGCAGTCTAAAACAGCTATTCCACTGCATCCCTGTTATTACACTTTATGGTATATGTACAAGAATAATAAGTACAAAATGACAACAACTTTTGCTGTCTTAAAGATGTTACACCACAGCATTGTTGTTACTGCACTTTAAAGTACTTCTATTTTTTATATATATATATATATATATATATATATATATATATATATATAATATATATTTTATATATATAAAATGACAACTTTGCAATCAAAAGTTATTACAAACTTACTACAGTACTGCACTTAATATTACATGGTTAATACTACTGAGCACTAACTGACAACAACTTCGCAGTATAAAGAATTTATTCTACTGCAAACACACTACTGCATGTTACAGTACTTGTTCAAAATTAGGAAGTACCAAATGCAGTCTAAAGAGGTTTTTCCACTGAAGTGAACACCTTTGTTTTTTTTCAAATTTTATTTATATCTAGGTACAAAAAAATCTAGTTCTTACGATAATTCAAATGTAATATATATTCATGTTAAATACTGATACATTAACTACAGCATCTAACCACACAAAAACTTTTATGAATAATAATTATGCTAAATAATTATGCTAACTCTTCGAAAGATTCTGGACTTGTAGAATGTTGCAGGATAACTGCTGGATCATTTTGAATCACAGATGTCAAGTTTAAAGAATTTCAGTCCCTGTATAATTCAGTGAAGTTATATGCTATTAGATCTCATAATAAAAGTTTGTTTTAATGTTTGTTCTTTAAAATAAATTAACATTATGTACTTGCTTACAGGTCAAGTCCAAATGCAAACCACATAGACCCATATCGTATAATGGATCTCCAGCAAATAGGCGTAAATGCTGTTTGTTCTACTGATTACTCCCAACTAACTGCATTGACACACATCTGCCAATGCATTGACACACATCTGCCAATGCATTGACACACATCTGCCAGTGCATTGACACACATCTGCCAATGCATTGACACACATCTGCCAGTGCATTGACACACATCTGCCAGTGCATTGACACACATCTGCCAGTGCATTGACACACATCTGCCAGTGCATTGACACACATCTGCCAGTGCATTGACACACATCTGCCAGTGCATTGACACACATCTACCAATGCATTGACACACATCTGCCAGTGCATTGGCAGGTTTGGGTCATTGCAGTTTTACAGCTGGACTTACAAACCAGTACAGTCAGCAATGATAAACTCTTTGTCATTAGGTAAGACAAGTTTGGTCATCATTTCTATCATATTGCTTTGAGGATTTTAATGCAACTTTGTCAGCAATATATTTAGCTGGTCCAAAAATGTTTTACTTTTTTCCACTTGACCATATATGGTGACATTTTATGGATTTTTTGCTTCATCTCCTACAATGATTGTTGTTGTTGTACGGTCTAACACCATTTTTCAGCACAAGATAGGCTATACTTGATGGCCAGTATTAACAGTGGAGGAAGAACACTGGAAACCTTCGCGTAGAACCACCATCCCATGAGAAGCTACTGGCAGGCTTTCTCACATATCCATATGCAATGTTTGTGCTGAACTTTGTAGGCTAGTTTTCCTATTTTTTTCATCTGGATCTTCTGAAAAGACATTTCTTAAAATAATGCCCAGCTTTGGGGGGAATTCAGTGTGTCATCATCATTCCTATGTTCAAGATTTTATCAAAATTCTAAGCTAGATACAGGGTTTGTATTGATGTACAATAAGATTTTACTTTCCCCTCTGGCCCATTTTTGAATATATTTTTGAGAATTTGCTGAACAAGAATACGGTAAATAACAATATATGTCTGCCATATGCTTAACAGTCATATATATATATATATATATATATATGCATTCTAGTAGCAGCATGGTTGACTCTACAGATTAAGTGGAGTCTCAGTGACCTTAACCTTTGGTCAAGATATGTGGTCTTCACAGAAACTATTGTTTTCTTTATTTGACTTACCATGGCCCTTGACTTTTGACCCCAAAATGAATGGACCCCTTACATACCAAAGTGTAAGTCATCCCAAACTTTGGTCCAGGTATATCACTGAAAACTAATGGTATTAGCCAGAACTAGTTATCATAATTCAGCCATAGTGATACTCATCTTTCTGCGAAGATGATGAAATCAATTGGCATCTTCCTATGCACAAGCCAAGCACAATGCTTGATAAGCAAAGATGATGAGAACTTCTGTTTTGTGTGGAAACCATATTTTCAAAATCAATAGGCTTCTTCCTTACAATTCATCCCAAAAGTTTAGTAACTGTACAGGTGAACAACTGAAACTGTAGAGAAACAAAACTGATGGATGGATTAACATTATAACTTTAAATTGCCTTATGGTGGCAAAAAACAATTTTTCTTCTTTAGTTCCAGTTACCATGGCCTTTCATAAACAAGTTTTTTTTCTTTCTTTCAGTCACAGTAACAATGACTTATAATCTTTTGACCACCCAATCAACAAGAGTCTTCCCTACTCCACATGCAAGCCATATGGACAGTTTGGTCCTGCTGGTATATGATGTAGAACTAATGTTACTGTGTGGAGACCATTTTTTCTTCTTTCAGTCAAAGTGACCTTGATCTTTTTTTTTAAAACAAAATTTCTTAAACAAAATATAAACCATACACAAACTTAAGTAATTGATGAAGTTACTGTGTTGAAATGAAATTGATAATATATGGATGGATGGACATCGTCATAACAATGCACTCCAACTTGGGAACATGAGACAACAAGTATTGAAAAAGGTGTATTCTAAGAAATCAGCTTCTTTATTTCATACTTATGCAATACCATGCAACGTTACATATGCAGACATACAAAAGTGAAGGAAACATTTTGATAGTACTTCAATGGCCTTGATGTTATTGTAGGGATTAACACCATTTTTCAGCACAGGATAGGCTATACAAGGCACCCAGTATTAATGGTGGATGAAGAACTAAGGGAAAACCCCCGGAAAGAACCACCGACCCACGAGAAGCTACTGGCAAGCTTTCTCAGATACCCACATTGGCCAAATCTGAGACTCAAACCCACACAGACAGTGGTGAGATAAAAGTGATCTGTAATGTAGAGCGCTTTGGACCACTCGGGGCCCCTTCCAGTGGTCTTGAAAAAATGCACGCGTGTGTGTATGATGTTTGCCAAATAAGAAAAACATGTTCAGAAGAAAATGCCTCGAGTACTAAGATATGCATGGTTATCACTGCACATCTAGTTGACAAGTTGGGAAGAGGGTTGGCATGCTTGTCTTTTGAAATTCTAGTTCATTTTATGCAAATCTTGATTGTTTTTTTTTTATTAAATTTTGTTTTTATTGGCTTTATTATTCCATAATAGCTACACTATTATGATCACTAACAAAATCTGATGGTGAACTTTTGTGAAATGAAGTAAAATCTATTAGAATTTAAAAGGCGTCAACTCGTACTTACATGTGTTAGGTCATCATCCTTGAAATATGTAGTCAGATCCTGAACACCGCTCACAAAACCTCTAATTACAATAGAACAAGGAATAAGTTAAAAGCATGTATTACTCTGCAGTAGCAACATAAATTTTGCTGGAAATATTTATCAATCTAATTATCTGTAATCTGTGTTTTTTTTAAGCCATACATTATACTGGCAAAAGTAAAAATTCTCTTCAGTGCTGAACCATTTTGAAATTTCTTATATAACAACAGATTACATTGTAATGTAATGGTTTCCATGACGATACTAATATCATATTGGGGTATGGTAGGGACTTAAAGTGAGAAATCAATTTACCAGGAAAATAAATCCATCAAGATCAGTATCATCAGTCTAAATAAATTACCCCAAACTTGGATTACTCTTTTCTATATTATGGCAGGTGACATAAAAACATAAATCAATAACATAAAACATTTATTACATTTATAAACAATCTGAAGTTTTACCTAGTGGCATTGTTAAAGGCCTTCCCTGTATCCACCATAGCTGCACACAGTTTCACCAGCTTAAAAGAATCAAATACAACCTCATCAGTAAATTAATTGCACTATGTACAAAATAAAATCTGTAAATCATACATGCTGTAAACCCAGTAGTTCTTTATTATGCTAAATAAAGCTATTGGGTACAAAGATGCTGATCAAACATAAACATTCTATCCACCAAGTATTCTTTAAAACTATTTCTTTCTCCTGGAAAATATATGAACGTATATTGTTATGTAAAAAGTACAAAGTTATCAAAGAAATAACACTCCATTAACCTCAGTGGCAACAATTACCATGTATGTTTGCTTAAAAGTCAAGTTCAACTACAGACAATACAGACCCTGGTCTGCCATCACATAGTGTGCCTGCAGCTCAGGGTATGTGTTGCTTGTTCTATCAATTACCTCTCACAAAGTTGCATAGACCCAGATCTGCCAGTGCATAATACAATCATAGATCTGTGTATATTAAGTCTGCAATCTGGACTTGATTTATTTGTGTGCATATATCGAAAATAAATGAATATAAGGGACATAATGACACTTGTTTCTTCTATCCCAAACAAAAGTCAAATAACTGGAGAAAGACTTCCAATATATTAATGAGGATAATGGATGGGTGAATAGATGGATATATAATACAGATTGGTAGGCAGGTAGGTTTGTTTGCTTGTTTGATTAGGATTTTTAATGTAGCTTTAACAATTTTTCAGTCATATCGCTACAATGTCTGCAGTGAGGCAGTTTATAGTGATGTCCAGCACTGGGGCATCATGGCACAGCCATGTTGCATGATGTCCCACCCAGTCACATTATCCTGACACCAGGCCGACCAGTCCTAACACTAACCTCTTAATGCTGAGTGCCAAGTGAGGCAGCTGTTAGTACGATTTTTGTAAGTCTTTGGTATGACTTGGCGGGGATCGAACCCACGACATACGACTTCTGTGGCAGACGCTCTAACCACTAGACCACCAGAGCGGTTGGCAGGTAGTTAGAGACACTTGTTTACTGATAGTGGGGAGAGAGAGAGAGAGAGAGAGAGAGAGAGAGAGAGAGAGAGAGAGAGAGAGAGATGCAAAAAGATTTTTTCCCCCCCCAAAAGGAACGTTGCACATGCTCATTTTTTGATCAATGTCAAACTGATGGCACTCATAATAATCAAACTTTATTAACATAATGGCATACAGATTTGTCTTTTAAAATCTGTATTGTTTTTAATGAATATGCATATTAAAAAATTACAGATAATATTTTAACAAAATTCCTAACATTCCTCATCAAAGTAGAAAGTACTGTCTTCTGCTTTATTGCAGTAGATGTTTTAGTCTAATTTCTATGGATCTATATGTACAGTGCTTTCCGATGTGTGATTACACAAATTAAATGAATCGCCCTTTAAAGTGAGTGCATGAAAAATATGCATAGCTGATTTGGTGTGACTGTAACAAAATCGTAACATTCATTACTGTATATACTCACATATATGTGGAATAATTTAGGAAAAAATAAAGGCTTGAAAGAAGGGGGTCAGCTTTTATGCGAGCCAAAATCTAAAATATGTACAGTCTTTTTAAAAGTCTAATTCTTCACTACTATAATATTCGTAAATCTTGAGACAAGAAAAAATTAATTTTTCAGTGTCCTACGACAGAGACATGTACAAAAATAACTTTGGGTGACCTGACAATTATTAAACTCCAACACGAAATTAAATAAAGGTAAATACAGACTTCATAATTCGATGGCTGGTTTAGTTTACCCAGGAGACCAGGCTGAACTATAATATACAGAACATACACAGTGCAAAGCACGACAGCATCACTTATATCCTTATTTATTCCCAAACATATTAGATGCAGATTTTGCTTTATTCATTGTTTTAACCAAATTGCATTCTACCAGATAACATTTCAGCTAGTCCTTAATAGCTGTTTCATTTACGTTGAATCACATGCTCGCAAGTTACTCATTTTCAATGAAATAAGCAATCCTAGTACTATAGGTAATATTTTTTTAAAAGGTACACACATTTAATTGCACTAGGCACATAACCAGCATAATTTACAGTTCTCAAAGAGTGGTAATAATAAAGGCTAAAATTCTCATATAGATCAACTAAGATCAACAATCAGTTTTAGTTTTGGGTTTTGGCTGAACAAATATCATAACTTTCCACACAATGGGAAGCTTGATGTTTCGGCGTATCCTATGTTGATAGTCTGCGAATTTGTCTTTTGTTTTGCAACAGCAGTACAGGCCTATTAATTATTAAAACCCAGAAACTGGCTTGTCTTAAGAGGGAACTGGCAACTATACCAGTATGGTATATCATAATTAGCATGCACCGACAAAAGTGTGCAAGGCAAAACATCTAAAAATAAGAAAATACCTGCTATTTAAAAGATGTTTAATATCATTAATACAAGTTTCAAAGTATTATTTCTATCACTGTTCAAAATGCAACATTATGTGTTTAATGAAGACAAACAAACTTTGATTTTCATTTTATTATGTCTATCATTTTTCAAACTGCATGGTAATGTGCGATTCCGTGCAGATATTCACGAGTGTGAATTCCACCTGTTTGAAAAATCTGGTAAAAACACTGCATGTATGGCTGATAAATATGAATTAAAGACAAATGTATCCACCTTTTCCAGCTTCGTTTCTAGAGATTCTATATCATCCTCTGCCTTTTCCAGGGCTTGCCTGTAAATATACAAGTACACATTGAGACTATGACAGTTACAGTATGTAATAAAGCGCTAAATTACTTTTGTATATCTATACTGACATATATGGTAAATGTATACATGTTGCATCATGTACAAGATGTTAATTCAAATGAAACCTAATACCATGAACAATACTGCCATTATAAAATTACCAAAAGGTTCAGTGAAATCAAGATAATCAGCATGGATACAAAACCTGTCCAGTGGATAAAAAGCTTCCAAGTATTTGGTTTGAAATGCAATGGCATACAGAGATATGCCTTTTAAATAGCTCTGTCTGTGTGTATCTGCTCCATTTCCAGATGTGGCATTTCTTTATTAATACATTTTGGGATTCAAAACAGGGAAATCAATCATGTTAGGGAAAAAAATTTACTGATAGAAAGTAATTTTTTTTAATAAGTTGCTATAAAATCCATCAAATACATGTATAAAACACATCTTCCTTATATGACTGCTTGTTTCATTGTTTTGTTTTGCGTGGAAACAGTACCTTCAGCACATTAATAGCCATATTAAGATGACGACTCCAGAGCCAAATACCTATATCTAGGACACACTGAGGCAGTCACCCAGGTTGACCTGGGTAGGGATTAAACCTGTGACACTTAGATTGCAAATACGGAATCCATTAGTTGAGCTACCACAGCTTCTTCTTATGAATGAACATATTTGTTTTTTTTTATTTTTTTGTTTTTTTTTATGGTTTAACGCCATTTTTCAGCACAATATAGGCTATACATGGCGGCCAGTATTAGTGGTGGAGGAAGAACCCGGAAAACCCCAGGAAAGAACCACCAACCCACGAGAAGCTACTGGCAAGCTTTCTCACTTAACTACATAAGCCAAATCTTAAGACTCGAACCCACGCAGACAGAGGTGAGATGGCAGTGATCCGTAACGGACAGCGCTTTAGACCACTCGGGGCCCCTGAATGAACATATAAAGTTTGGTCAGAAAATATTCAGAAATGTCAAGCGTCATTGAATGCTGTGCACATTTGACCCCTGACCTCATCCCATGTGACACCAGGGGTGCAAGACAAGGAACACAAATCACTCAGTAAAGTAAACAACTTTCTTTTTTATTCTTTGAGTAAACTGATTGGTTTTTGTCAGGGTCATTTTGGGAGTACATGACTTTAAGATATAAACATGATCATGTGACCCATACTGATATCTATTTTGCATTTTATTTGACTGTATGACCTTTGCTTTTAGCAAAATAATCTGTTTGGGCTTTATACAATTGATGTCAAGTTGTTTTCCTCTGTTGTGACCTGTTCTGAGTTTTATTTTAAATTCTCTTCAGATTATTTGGATTCTAAAAGATTAATTCATATCTCTAGAATATTTGAGTACCCAATAAAGAATTCTTGGACAAAGACATGTTTTTAAATTTTATTCAAACACCGGAGTGTTATTTCTTGTGGCTCTACAAGGAACTGTAGACAACAGTATTATACAGGTTACAGCATACATCATTGCCTGCTATCTTTGATTATCATTGGGACTCGAACTTGAATTCATTAAAACATTTCATTACTACGACTTCTAAAATTTAATTCATGGATTATAGTTTATTCTTGGATTATTTTTGGATATGATTTTTAAAACTGTAAGTTCTTTTTGTTCCATTCTTACACTGTTTTTCCAAGGAAATAAATTATTTATTGAATTGTATACAGTTGTTTTCACTCAATCTTTGTTACTGTTTATTAAGCCTAAACAATGTGGATGAGTGGTTGGAGCATCAGACTCTTACCATGTGGTTGCAGTTTCAAATCCTGCCCACAGCAGCCAGAGTTAAGATTTGCTGCCATAATGTGCGTCTTTGGACACAGCATTTTAATTTGATGGCCTAGGCACTAAAATAGTCTTTAATATTGTGATGTAGATCACCAATTAATCAATAACTCAATCCACCAACCAATCTTGATAATTACACACTGGCATCCAAAAGAATTACAACTACTTGCAAAATAATTAAAGACTGACTGGAATTTCTTATCTGATTGGTGTCATCTGTTTATGTTATCAGACTGGTAGACTGACTCAAGTGGTACTCAAAAAAGCTATTTACTGATGTAGAAACAGGAGAAGGGGGAGATACAGGTAAGTTATGAAGAACAGAGATGAAGTGATAATTATGTTTACACAAGTTTTTGGCTTTCCATGCTATAACATAACTTGCTGCATTAAACATTCTGCAATGTGAACAAAAGTCATTCAAAAGTACCAATGGTGTGAAGATTAAGATAAATTAAAGCATCAAAATTCAAGCTGGTCTTGTAAAACACAGAGGCATTCAGATATAATGATTTCATACATAAAAATATGCATTTTTGCCATTCAATGACCAACAAAAACAACAAATATTTCAGTACATTGTAACTATTTTACTTTATATGACCCCAATCTCTTGTAAAAAAAAAAAAACAACACCTGTTTCTGTAATACTTTTGAATATATGCGTGAAATTGATGACTCCAATGATTGTTAAGTTTCAATGGTCCATGTTGCTATGTACTTTTGTCAACATTAGATGGTATGTATTGAGATTTAAAAGTAAAATCCTTCAAATAATGCCATAAATTTTACAATAGTGGTCTGAATGTGGTGTTTGATTATACAGAATATGCTTACAGTTCTAGAAAATAAGATAATAAATAATTACTGAATGTAGCTGGTCTTTTTATTCTGAAAGAGAGGCTTTTCTATACTGCATATGACAATCAAAGCATGTAGACCAAAAATGCAGAATCAATAGTATAACACATTATAAGCCATCTGACTATTGCAGTATTTTAGTAACAACAGTATGACACATTATAAGCCATCTGACTATTGCAGTATTTTAGTAATAACATTATGACACATTATAAGCCATCTGGCTATTGCAGTATTTTAGTAACAACAGTATGACACATTATAAGCCATCTGGCTATTGCAGTCTTTTAGTAATAACAGTATGACACATTATAAGCCATCTGGCTATTGCAGTCTATTAGTAATAACAGTATGACACATTATAAGCCATCTGACTATTGCACTCTTTTAGTAAGAACAGTATGACACATTATAAGCCATCTGGCTATTGCAGCATTTTAGTAAGAACAGTATGACACATTAAAAGCAATCTGGCTATTGCAGTCTTTTAATAATAACAGTATGACAAATTATAAGCCATCTGACTATTGCAGTCTTTGAGTAATAACAGTATGACACGTTAAAAGTCATCTGACTATTGCAGTCTTTTAGTAACAATAGTATGACACATTAAAAGCCATCTGACTATTGCAGTCTTTTAGTAACAACAGTATGACACATTATAAGCCATCTGGCTATTGCAGTATTTTAGTAATAACATTATGACATTATAAGCCATCTGGCTATTGCAGTCTTTTAGTAACAACAGTATGACACATTATAAGCCATCTGGCTATTGCAGTCTTTTAGTAATAACATTATGACATTATAAGCCATCTGGCTATTGCAGTCTTTTAGTAACAACATTATGACACATTATAAGCCATCTCCATTATTTAGAGTCTTCTTTCAAGATATCTAAAATTTGTGAAAAAATAAAACACTTTGCTTCTACATACATAATGACCATTAAACCCCAAATGATGTATGCTACTTCATTACCAACCGTGTAAGCCATCCACAAAGTTTGGTCCAGTTCAAAATGTAGAACTAATGCTATGGCACAGAAACCAGTCATATTCATTCAGTCTCTGTAACCCTGACCTTTCTATCACCTTACTCCAAGTGCAAGACATACAGATCATTTGGTCTGGTACAAATACTGTTTTTGCTTTGGGGTTAATGCCATTTTCCAGCACATGATAGGCTATACATTAGCTACCTATATATTTCATAGAAAATGAATCGGGAGAACTCATGGAAAGAACCACCAATCCATAGGACGTTATTGGCACACTTTCTCAGATATCCATACTGCTTGAGCCTGAAACTTGACAACATGTGGGCTGAGGTGAAATATTGACAATCTGCAGATCACTCAGCCACCTGAATTTATGATGTAGATCTAATGCTAGTATGCAGAAACCATTTTTCATCTTTCGATCACAGTGACCTTCACCTTAACAATGTGCTACCCCATAATTAATAGGTTTCTTCTCTATACCAAGTACAAACCATGTTCAACATTTCATAACTATAGATGATGGAGAATTTAAGATATTGTCAGAAAACCATTGTTCAACTTTCAGTCACAGTGACCCGACATTTAATCATTTGATCCTGAAAATGAATGGGGTTCCTCTAGGTTCCAAGTGAAAACTATCCAAAGTTTGAAAACTGCTGTGGGTTCAAAACAGGTTGTGTAAAAACCATTCTGCATTCAGTTAAAATGACATTGACCTTTGACCTTTAGAACACAAAATCATCATGATTTTTCCATATGCAGTCATGTCTAAAGTTTGGTAACTGTCAAGCTGAAGAATATGCAGTATTGTGACAACATAATTTTTTCCTTTCAGTCAGTCACCTTGATCTTTGATCTTTTGACCCCAAAATGAATATGTTTCTCCCTTAACCCAAATGCAAGCTCCCAACATGGTTTGGCAATTTTAGATGATAGACACTATTATAAAAAAATATTCTCCACCCCTTGTGACTTGGCTGTAATCAAAAGATTAGCAACTTTTCAAAATCCCCAACCTCAAAATGTATGGCAATTCTGAGTCAATGTTGTTCCTGCATCTAGCCTGAGAAGGAACAAAAAGTTAAATGTTTCATATCTTCTTAACACCTGAACATTAATAGAATTCACTTCATGACTGTGTACAGAACCCAAACTTTTAATTTCTTGTTTGATCTACTAGAAGAAATCTACCAAGAGTCATAACAAATGTGTTCAGGAATTCCTCCATTTTCTGTACTAAATAAAACAAGACCAATTTTGCAAAAATGCAGAACATATTCACTTCCTTGCAATCCTCAATGTCTAATTGCAATGTTCTGATAAACACAATAAACAAAAGTCCACATCAAGCAATATGAAAGATATTTCAAAATCTCAATCTGAGGACAACACTTCACTAACTATTATGTTGCCCACCCCTTGAAGCCAGATTTCATGGAATGAAATTCCCAGGCTTTCATTCATCTTGGAATGACCCACTTCACAAACTTATGTTGCCCACCCCTAGAAGCCTGATTTTATGGAATGAAATTCCCAGGCTTTCATTAATCTTGGAGTGACCCACTTCACAAACTTATGTTGCCCACCCCTAAAAGCCTGATTTTATGGAATGAAATTCCCAGGCTTTCATTAATCTTGGAGTGACCCACTTCACAAACTTATGTTGCCCACCCCTAGAAGCCAGATTTTATGGAATGAAATTCCCAGGCTTTCATTAGTCTTGGAGTGACCCACAGTGTTACAAGCACAGTTCATGAATCAATAACTACCATGAGTGGTAACTACAGCTGAGGCCTCAAACAGCAACCAATAAATGGTGGTATCTCAAAACATTTCCTAAGACAAACATTTGTTTTGGCAGTCATAATCTCTGAACTACATTATAAAACTTTTCCCTTTAAAGAATAACATCCAAAATTTGATAATTCACAACATCCTTATATCATGATGCTTCGTGTTGTAGTTTAAAGCAAGTCCAACTTTATGTTTTACAATTTTTTTTTAAAGATAAAATTGTTTGAACAGTTTCCAATATTTGTCTCAGTGGTGGTACTTTGATACCAAAATGGTATTATTTGTAAAAATCTAAGGTTTCTATGAAGATGCTTTGTCAAGGATATTTCATTTTCGCTGCAACATCCATATTATATTTGTATCAGAATCAACCAGACATTAGAAGTTTCACATGCTATTATAGCATTATATAAGATCTCCAAGATGGCCACCATACTAGATATAAGAGTGGCACCATTTTCATTTAAGTAGATATGGTGAGAAAGAAGTCTTCTGGTGAAAAGAACATGTAAAAAAAAAGGTTTTCATGATAGCTATATAAGATTTCAGACTGGCACCATTTTCAGTCAGAACTATCTAGACGGCATAATAAGTCAAGGACTGAAAAATTTCATGTGCATATGACCACAGTAGCAATAAACAACATTTGTAAGAGTGCTGCCCATATTAAATGCCACAATGACACCATCTTTATTTTGGATCTGCTACACATCACATTAGTCTACCCTCTATGTACGCCTCTATTAAATTGGTTTGTTTGTTTGATTAGGATTTTTAACGTAGCTTTAACAATTTTTCTGGGGGTGGCCGAGTGGTCTAAAGTGCTGTCCATTACAGATCACTGCCATCTCACCTTTGTCTAAGATTCGGCTAATGTAGTTATGTGAGAAAGCTTGCCAGTAGCATTCTCGTGGGTCGGTGGTTCTTGCTGGGGGTTTTCCGGGTTCTTCCTCCACCATTAATACTGGCTGCCATGTATATCCTATATTGTGCTGAAAAATGGCGTTAAACCATAAAAAAAACAACAACAAAACAAACAATTTTTCAGTCATATCGCTATGATGTCTGCAGTGAGGCAGTTTGTAGTGATGTCCAGCACTGGGGTATCATACCGCAGACATGTACCATGATGTCCCACCCAGTCACATTATCCTGACACCAGGCCGACCAGTCCTAACACTAACCTCTTAATGCTGAGCATCAAGCGAGGCAACTATTAGTACCATTTTTGTAAGTCTTTGGTATGACTCAGCCTGGGATCGAACCACGACCTCCCACTTCCACAGCAGATGCTCTAGCCACTAGGCCACCAGAGCGGTTACTATTACATTGTAGTAATGATAACAAATAAGCAACTATGGTGGCTGTATTGGATGTCCATATGGCACTATTTTCATTCGGGATCCAACAGACTTTTTGCCTGATGTTTTACGGCAATCATCCTTGCAGTTTAAGAAAAGTAATGATAACAATGGATAAACAAAATCTGGTCATCCAAAAAGCTCTTCTGATCTATGATCAGAAGAGTTTGCACAAAATTTTGTAACAAAAAAAAAAAGTACAATCTACACCCTTAGGATTGTTATTCACAAGTTTCATGTATCTATCTTGAACAGCATGAGAGGAGTTCAAGGACTTGTACAGACATAAACATCCCAGTTCTTCTTTGACAGTACACAAATATTCAGTGTCCATTCATCAAGGCAGCAGATGTCCTCAAAGCAAACTATAAATGACTGACATTTTGTGATAGGTCAAGTTGAGATTAATCAACTGGTTTACATTAGTGGTAAATCTTTACAGTTCAAAGTCAATATTGAAGAAACTGTCTGAAAACATATCTAATGTAAGAACATTTTATTGTAGCAGTAAGGAAACAAAATGTTTAAAAATTGTGTTCTAGTTGAAAAATTGCTTCAAACATCTGTTTTGGCAGTACAGAGCTCAAATCTATTTCATCAATAGACTGGTTCCTGGTTGAATATCTCAAAAAGCAGTTCCTTCACAGAAATTAGGTAAGGTATGGTACAATGTGAAATGCATTTACAATTACATGTAACACTCCAAAGCAGTCTAGCTTGAAAATCCTGATTGGTGGCAATCACTTTCTCCACAGTGAGACAGAAATGTGCTGGCCTGCAAATCTTGCTGCTCAATTCTGTAGTATATCTGCATAAAGTTCAGACTAATATTGTGGAAAGATGCTGAATTATGACAAAACCTAGGTTCTGGTGACTGGCTTAATCCTCACAACTCAGACTCTTTCACAATATATCCACATTTTAAGGCTTTTCTGCTCCCAGGGTCACCAAAATCTTGGCAGGGCTAAATATACCAACTTTGTGCATTAATAAGGCCCATTTAGACTAGATCCAACCTTTTATCTATTTTCACAGATTCAAATCCAAACCAAACAAGGCATAAAGAAAGAACCAGGCTGTGTTTGGAGGCTCATAGATTCTTCAATATGTCATCAGTATATTGTGATACCTGTCATTTGACCCATAATAGTACAATGTTATACTATCCTTAAGAGGGCCTCAAGGGAGAATAGTCCTTAATTAATGTGACACCCTCTATAAATAAAGCATTAGTATTAGTATTAATATTATTATTATACTATATAAACCAAAGCACATCAATCAACTTTGTGCATTAATATATGAACATGTTGACTGGACCCATTTTCATATCTACATGTACAGTGTATTATCACAGATGTAAATCCAAGACAAAAACAAGGCAAAATAATTTAGACTGGGTTTGGAAACTCTGAGGCTCTTCGTTTTTATGTCATTGGTATACCGTGATACCTGCCACATGCTACAACAACAGTTAAAAATTCCTCACTTTGTTCTTGTAATTATTGGACAAAATTGTTAATATTCTGCACTATCGTAGAAAAATTATTACAGCAAATGCAATCTTAAATTAGGAGCACGGAGTTGTCAGCGTGAATGTTTTCTTCCTGGTTGCAGTTTCACCACAAAATTACATCATTTTGGCAGCAGCAAGGGAGGTAACCAACTGTGAGGAGTATTAGGGATAGTGTATGAGTGTCTGTTTGCTTTCATGGTACATAAACAATTTTCAATATTGCTCTAGTGACCTAAATTGTTAGAGCATCCTGGTCCACCTCATATACAGGAGGGTGCGGGTTCAAATCCTGACTGAGTCATATCAAAGTCACATACAAACGGTACTATCAGCTGCCTTGCTTGACACTGGGCATTAAAAGGTTATTGTTAGGACTGATCGGCTGGGTGTCAGAATAATGTGACTAGGTGGGACACGATGTTACATGTTTGTGGCTTGATGTGCCAGACATCACTATAAACTGCCACAATGCAGACATCATAGCAATATGGCTAAACCTGTTAAAGCTACACTAAAAATATTTTCTACAAATATATTAAACAATTCAAGGTATATTCCTAATTTCTGGCATTAAGAATATTACAGGGAAAGAAAAGATTTTCAGTCTGAAAGCTCAGTAAAATTTACTGTTGCTTCTTAAATATTTTACGAAACATGAAGAAAAACATCCATTGTAAATGAATCACTGAAAGACTTTTAAATTGTGTAGGAAATATACTACTAAAAGTAGTTTGCTGAAAATGCTATGCCAATGGGATGCAGACTAAGGAATGTTGGCTTGAAAAGTTTATAGAGTAGGGTATCCAATTTGTGCCAGTAAGGCCCTATGGTAATACCCTTCTAAAACCATGCTTGTTTCTGCCATTTTACAAAATGAATAGGATTAATTGTGAAAGAGATATCACTAGGGCATGTAACTTTTACATTCAGAACATAATGTATAAGTAATACAATTGAGAGTTTCCTGTGAGTCAGATATGACTTAGCACTTGTTTTACAGCATCCAATTAATTGACATCAACTGCCAGCACAGAATGATACAGTATTCTGTACAGTCATTAATTTTCATTCAATGGAAAACTGTTGACAGTGGGTTAAATTCATGTAACTTTTGATAATGCTATAGGATAAGAGACATTTTCATGTGGCATATAAATTATTCCTTGCATGACTTATAGCGATGGAATCACAGGGGATAGCAAAAGATAACATGTCTGTGAATGCTGACACAGTAAAACCTGTCTTGAATGACCACTGCTATGTGTGACCACCTGTCTTGAGAGACTACACTCTCAATGCACAAATTTACTGATTATATAGCAGTATGACCTGTTATGAGAGATCATATCTTTATGGCAAAAAAAAGTGGTCTCTCAAGACAATTCTACTGTAATACAGCATTTTGTTTCAGATATTAACTTTCAAAATAAGAATGATTTTGTATTACTATGTGACCTTGACCCCCTGATATTTACTATCATGATAAGGATTTTGTATTACTTTGTGACCTTGATTCCAAATTTACTAATGCGTTAAGATTTTGGCATCACCATGTTACCCTGATTTTCCAGATAGATATCATGACTGGGTTTCCTTAAAACAATAAATGTGCACACAAAAGTGAGTTGGTACATACAAATTCTGACAATGGAATCCAGCATATTGGATGTAAAGGCCAAGGACCTGCATGTGGAATCCACACTCAAAAAATTGTTGTAAATAGTGTGACCTAAACCTCAAGGCCATTAACAAGAGTACCACAGATTAAATTGTCTTTACTTTATAATGGTACATCCCCTCTAAACAAATATGTACATTAATGGTTGTTGTTGTTGTTGTTATAGATTTTAACACCATTTTTCAGCACACAATAGGCTATGGTGGCCAGTATTAATGGTAATGGAAGAACCCAGGGAAAAAAAAAAAAAAAGAACCACCGACCCATGAGAAGCTACTGGCAAGCTTTCTTACATACCCACATTGGCCGAATCTGAGACTCAAACCCACATAGACAGAGGTTAGATGGCAGTGATTCGTAATATAGAGCACTTGAGACCACTTGGCCACTCAGGGCCCCCTGACATGAATGTTTGTACAAGACATTTATAGGTTACTGCATTGGTATTGGAAGTTTTTCTGAGTAATACAACAATGATTTTGGGAGAACAGTACTACAGTACTATGAAAAATTAAAAATACAAGTTCATATTTTCCCATTACAATGCAGTAATCTTTTAATTATATACTCATTTGTGTTTTTCTACATAAGGCTTAATAATAAAAAGAATACACTACAAGAAACAAAGCAACTAAATGTATGCTGTATTCCAAATGAAATATACAAATGAGATACAGTATATGAATGTGCACATAGCACTTACCAGCGACCTTTGAATTTCGTCACATGCTCAAAATTAGTATTCAAAATTATCGTTTTGATCTACTTCAAATTGAAATTAAAGAGTCATATTGTGAATGAATGCACACTGAATCAACTTTTCCAGTTGGTCTGGAATGAATTGATTTTGTTTTTTATGTTGATACAACTCAATTCTGTTTTTCTACTTGTAATGAACTGGATTTACTGGATCAATTCTGTATGATGTACATGTGATTTTACCAGTGTTTCTGTTCTGTCATTAAATCATTAGTTTAGAATCATAATGCGTTAAAATATGAATTCTTTTAAGTGAAATTATCAAAAAGACGCCATGGAATATCACATACATTTTGTTTTAAGTGCAAAAAAGAGAATGTGATTTCAGTTGGAAACGTAGTTGAAATTACAGTACAATTTTATGGTTACTCATTATCGAAATTATAAAGACCATGATGATATAAGCAAATATTTCAAGTTTTATTAAAATTGGATAAAGCTTCCTGAAAGAGAAGCTCAGCCAATCAGATTCAAGTTCAACATATTACCAACTAGTGCTATTCTGATTAATCAAGTTACTTGGGCATTAATCGTTCAGCCACTCAGACTGTATACCAACTATATCCTAGCTTCCATCATGCGGCAGCCATGTTTAACTGTTACAGTAATAAACAATCACTTGGTATAAACAATGATTGATCATGACGCTTCAACCAATGTGAAATACTATCATCAACCCATCAATGCATGATCAATCCATCTTTCTCTTTTGTGAGCTCATATGAGATCATGATGATCAAAATTGAACAAAAAAAACATCTCCCAAGTGGTAACAATGTCAACCAATCTGATGAAAAATCATTTAATTAATATGCATGGAATTTACTCATTATTGTAACTATGCAAGATGTGAAGTATTTTGAATAAGCATTGAACCTTAACACTGAATGCATTGAGCATTAAGATTTTATCATATTTAGACTGTGGGAGTCTTTGGGATGGGTCATTTTGATCTTAATTCTTAAATCTTCCATATCAGTGTTAACACTTCAAAGGGTCAGTGTTCCGATTCAATGAAATCTACTGGATTTCCTAACACAGTTTTGAGAAAGAGAAAGCTGAACTTCCAATCCATGTCAAAAAGTCATTCTTCAAAGGGAAAAGTTATATAATATAGTTCAGAGATTCTGACTGATGAAACAAATGATTGTCTTAGGATTTTTTTTATTATAGAAACCACTGCTTATGATTGGCAGAGTGAAATTAAGGTGTACACCTTGGAAATAATGTGAATTTAAAGTGACAACCTTGATCAAAAGTTAACAGCATTAATGAAACAGTTTTCCAGGTGAGAGGGAGACTCAACAGTCTGATGATGGATTTCAGAAAAAAAGAGAAGTGATGAATGAAGTCTGAAAAGGTAAAAATGACAAGCGTGAAAGGAGGAAGTTATGCATTCAGAGTAAAATCTTAAAAGTCCAAGAAGGACAGAATAGGAAGACTCAAGGAAAAGGAAACATTGGAACACAGTAGAGAGGAAGGTGATGCACTCAGTCATGGACACTGCGCTCTTTTCACCCCTCTTTAAGATGATGAAATAAATTCAGATTAGACACTGCTATTAAGTGCTGTTGATATCATTTAAGCTAAAATGAAGTTACCACTATTAATTTGTTTGATTAAATTTGTTATTTTTCTTGTCTAAGAGGACGCATATTGCATTATTTCTTTCCAATAATCTTGCCCCGTTTACTGTTGTTATTCTATCTTTTCTCTCACACTGGGTCATAATAACGAGGGAGGTCATTCCCTAGATAACGTAGCTAAATCCAATTACCTATCCTTCTTACTAAGATGGAGACTATACACAAGATCTTGATGATATAAGTCAATATTTCAAGTCTGTACAAAATAACAAATGTGACTGCAAAGAAACACCAAATGCATGGTCACCTAAATAGTATATGTATAAATAGATCTCCATCATTGTTTATTTTGTATAAGATCTTAATAATATAAACATGAATTCCAGGGTTCATCAAAATAAGGTTAGAAATGTGGACTCCAGTTTTGTAACAAACACAGCAACCAATCAGATGCAAGATGACCTCATTAATATGCATGGATGTCATTAATAACCAAACTTGTATAAGATATTTATCATAAAAACTGGTACGCCAATATTCCAGGTTTTTATAAAACTGAATCATAAATGACAGATGAGAGCACAATTCATGGTACATAATATAAAAGATGCATGCCCATACGAGGTTAGCTAATGATAATACAAAAAAAACAATAAAAGTAATAATAATGATGAATAAAACAGAAACTGCACCATCATTATTGTCATGTTCATCCACTTTTTACATCATAACCCAGAAACAGTCATGCTGGGAAAATGGTATCAAACTTACAAGTTTTTAACAGTGTGCAACTTACATGAAAAAAATAACTTTGGAAACAATAATATTTAGTTGTTTGGACTATGTGTTTATGACTGTTTTCATGCTGAGTGAAATTTGTTGTAAATCAATCTCATAGCCATCCTTTCTCATCATTCAAGTAATATCTTTGATGCAACTATCACAACTATTTAGTCAGTAGGAGGTCTCACCCTAGTCCTACATGTATGACCTCGATGCTGATATTTATGTTTTGGGTGTCTGGGGCTTACCACATAAATAATGGCACTGTGTAGGAATTTTTTATGTCGACTAAAATCATAACGAAACTCAGTTTTCAAGAATATCTCACACAACTGGTAACCAATAATTACGTTTTTATACAAAGTAAAGTCATAATGTTTATGTCAGACTTTACTTACTCTGATGTCTTTACTCTAATATTAAATAAATTCAGATTCTCACAAAAGAAATGGACCTGTTTTAAAGTTTCGTTGGCCTATATTTCAGTGTGCTGGAAAGCGATGAAAGCTGGGAATGCTGAAATCAGGTTTTGTTGAAATACTATTCTCTAATAAAACAAATAAATAAATATTATGTCTATTGGAACAGTAAGCAACATTTCATTTCATTCAAGAAACATATCCACCACATGAACCTATTTGAACATACCTCTACATACCTTGAGTACTGTCACATTTCAACCAATTTAAATGTATGTCAACGGGACATGAAAATTCGTCCATTTGCTACTGTCAGATTTTTATTCCACCAGGATAAAATCAACACTGCAAGTATATTAATTGCATACCAATTTGAGGAAGAGTGCCGATATGGGCTGCCAAGTGTGCGAGATATTCCCGAAACTTTCACTACTCATTCCGATGTCAAACCACATCGGAACACGCTGTACAAAGCCGTTATTTGGGAAGCAAGACGTAGCACTAGTCTCACCCTAGAACATAAAGGTGATGCGTCTTACATTGTAGGTCTACTGTGGGCCTTGTTTTCAGGCGTACAAGATTAATATCGTTTGCTTTGCACTGACTTATAAAAACGAAATTGGTCTTGACAAAAAGACTACGAAATGGATGACACCCGCGGCCATCCCCACACTCAGAATGTTTTTAAAACAAAATTCAACATCTCCAGACTCAATTGTCCGACGACTTACCTAAATTTGGGGGAATCTTTCAGACCCTCCTGGAAGTCTAGTGGATATCGCATTTTTGTTTCTGGACTATTTACACTAAATTAACAAATCTTATGTTCAATTTATGTGCATAGTTACTTCAACACTTGTCTTTTCTGACACAACAAAAAATGTATTTTGACATATGCCGCAGTGTCTTGCAGTTTTATCCACCTACTTCCATGTTTATAGTGTTTGACGGGTTCGCCAATGTTGTTAAAATAAACGTTTAATCCAAGCAACAAACAGAAAAGCAGTCTGTATGTTAAGGTAATAATGTGTAAACCAAACAAATCACTGATACGGGAAATTCATAGGGTATAACACGCTTCGAACAGTGTTATACAAGTCTATTTCATCTCCATCTGATGAATATAGTCAATGCAACAGAATGTGTGATCTTTAAGTAAAGTTATATGGATTCCGCCCCCCCCCATATTATCGTGCGCATTATATATTTATCATCGATGCGTACCAGTAGTAAGGTTTATGACAAAAATACATAGATCTTTGATAAGAACTTGGTAGATCAAAAAGACAAAAGTGGTAGAAGCGCTGAGATTGCAATATTCGAATAATTTAATTGACAAAGAGCATGAAAATTGCTTATATCAATCGTTACATGAGCTGGCTTAGTTGACCTTATCAAATATGCTACGAATTTCTAACTTTTATCTTTTAACGGTGTCTGCACCTCTGGTCAAAGCTTCAAAAGAAAAGTAAAATAGACAACTACTGCTAGAATAAAAGTAAAAACAACAAGATCAGCTAGAAAAGAAACAAATTTTCAATGTGGATACAATTTGAAATTACATTATAGGTTTATAGACTGCATATAATATGGATACAATTAGCTTTTACACTATATGTTTATACTTTGTATATAATATGAATACAATTAGCCTTTACACTATATGTTTATACTTTGTATATAATATGAATACAATTAGCCTTTACACTATATGTTTATACTTTGTATATAATATGAATACAATTAGCCTTTATACTGAAGGTTCATAGTCTGTAATTAATATGGATACAATTAGCCTTTACAATGTCTCCCATAAAACATATTTAATTGTTACTACCTCTTAAATGGATTTTTTTATTGCAAATTAAATTTTTAATTATTTTCAATCATCTTAAAAAAATATATTAGAAGAAAAGCTTTCAGATTCTGATAACGGTACTGTCGCTTCGTTTTCCCGTTAACGACAATGCTAGTGTTATCTATTAATCAGGTAACATTTTCTATGAGCATTCGTTTGCCTTTTAGTCATACTTTTCCACATTCAATTTCTCTTGATTCGTTTTCTCTGATTTAGTACTAATCTTTCCTTTGATTAATACCAACTTATTTGCAGCGTGTTTAGACATGTTCTACAATTCTATACTTTGCTTTTGATTTCGACCTTTTATTAACTTGTTTTCATTGTTACAATTATTGAATCAAATAGAAGACATTGCTTTGTTTCTCCTTTTTATTGATGAATCTAACATTCTGGATTATGTTCAAAAATTATGTGCAATCATATGAGCTCCAGGAGCTCACAATAGTTTCATTTTACCTCTTATTTCTTGAATTATATTGCCGATAAAACCTTTTTTTTGTGCACGGTACTTTGGACAAGGTAATATTAAATGCGTTCCCATTTTACGACCGTATTGTGAGTGTACATATTTCACGTGCTCTGTTTACATTGTCTTTTGAATTTACTGTTTGCGCGGTCATATGTTTCGTACACTAAGCAGTTGATAATTATTGTTGTCAGACAGGATATTAAAATAACAATACAGATAATCGACCGAATAAAATATTAAAGAAGATTTATAACGCTGTTATTTCTAAGAAAGTCACATGTTATAGACTCAAAAAGACCGCATTGGTAAATGCTCTAAATTTAAACTTGTTGCCGTTGATTAAAAAGTGCGATCAATAATAATATTATTGGCGATTATTGATCACCGCTGATCTCGTGTTATCATGTTTGGCCCAATCGTAACTCGAGGTTCTAACGTATTTTTTAGTATCACGAACCGTATATGGACGTACTGAGACACTGAAGAAAAACATGTTTTATGTCAAGGAATATTACCATACAGGAAGAAAGAAAAAAACATTTGAAAACTGTAAGGACTAAATATTACGCGCCCGTTTCAGAAAATGCTGAGGGGATTAGGTTAAATTCGTCTGCACATTCGAGCGCCATTTTTCCCAACCAAATTCTCAATATTTTAAAATCACGTCCTCGTCATCATCCAGGGTTGCAGTTCATCCTGTATTATATCAGAGAGTACAGTTTTCTGCTGTTCAGTATCGTGATTAACATGATAATATATGCGTGGATACAAAGCAGCGTCCAGTATTCCGAGTTCATCAGTGACCATCCTATCACCATCGTAATCATCAATGTTAGCTCTACCGATGACTAAATATCAATCCCCTTCCCCAAACAAAAGCAAAGAGAGTAATAACTCCAAGAAACAGGATGAAAACTTTCATCTTTCCACGCATTGTTTTAGTTATATATGGTGATGTAGATTCACATTTTATATTTATTTTAGAAATCTTGTTATTATGACGTGTAATTGGACTCACCTCACAATTATTACTTCCAGTTCAGTACGAATGTAGTTCTAGTCTATTTTTAGAACATTTTTTTTCCCTCTCTCCTTTTGGTGGTGATAGAAGAGTTATATTGATGCATCTTTGGTATGGATTTAAAGTTAATTGTTTATTCTTGAGAATAGGAGCTCTGAGAGTGGTTGTCTGTATGTATTTTGGCGACAGTGCACACTGTGTAATTAGGCCTTAGTGATGATCCGGAAGTGAAATCAGTGTTCTGTGTACATGCTGCTCTGTTTACAGTGCAGCCACTCAAAAAAATGCCAGTGAACCTTTGACAAGAATTTCACCGTGAAGTCATCTTTGGAGGTATTTTAGATTAACATATTATTTGTATTGATTGTCACACTGTGGAAAGGTCAGTACTGAGAAATATAAGTAGAGGATATATAGTAAAATTAATTGTGGTCTATGTCCAATTGCCTCAGGGGTGTATTGTTAATTTGTAGAAATGCGAGCCGTCATGAGCCATATACTGGCTTATAGACGCATTAGAGGAAAACTTTTTTTTTATAATGTCATGACTCACATAAATAGATACAAATAATTAACAGCCATTGAGATAAAACAAAATTAACTATCCAGGTAAAAAATATGCGAGGGTAAAAATGCAAATTTAAAAAAAAAAGTATTGTCTTTACAGCATTAAATATCTTATGCACATCATCCCCCTTTTCAAATAAGACTTTTATAAATATGACGGGGGAAAAATAACATTTTAAAAAAAAGATAAAGACGCTGATATTATAACTAATTGGTGATTTCAAAGTGATGAATGTACGCACGCTAAAGTGTTCTTCAAATACACAGTTGCCAAAAAATATTGTTGCTATTCCGAAGCGTTTTTGTGCTTAAAAGTAAATCATTCAGAGCTTTTCCCTAACATTCTTTGAGGAAATATGATTATTTTCAAAATTGATGTTGTACTTTTTTCTTCTTCTTGAAAAGTCGTATGGTGAAATCAAAACTGTTAGACAAACTGAAAATCCCGTGCAACAATATACTAAATGATTCATCAATATATATAACATAAAATCAATGTAATAATAATAAGAAGAAGAAGAAGAAGAAGAAGAAGAAGAAGAAGAAGAAGAAAAAGAAGAAGAAGAAGAAGAAGATTGATAATACTAATTATAATAATAAACACAATTGAAATCGACAATGACAAAGGCAATAGTCGATGAGATACCATTTTAATACGGTATTACAGGTTAACTTTTTTCAAGTACTCTATTGATACTTCCCTTTGAATGTTCTGTTTGTGTGGTAATACATGTATATACCTCTAACAACAGCAAAAGTCACACAGATGATGTAGTCCTTCAAAACCTGTTATTTTAGTAATGGGAGTCATATTTTATAATTTGATTTCATATACCTTTAAATGGCAATTATTGACTCTATTTTGGATCCTCATACAGCCATATTCCTTTCGAAGGAGTGATATCAACGTGTTCGTTTGGTCTTTCTGTCCCCTTTGGGTTATTTCCTCTACCACCCACCCACCCCATGACATACGTATCCCTTAAGCGAACGTTGAGTGTTTAGCAATTTTCATTTTGCACACGCGTTAGCCAGACATGGAAGGGTAGTCGTGAGCGGATGGCACTGACTGAAAGGGTTTTCAAAAGAAGGCAAAGTCCAGCCTGTGATAATACTTGAGTATGGTATAACTCGGCGATACTTTGCTTTGTGATAAATGGGACTGATGATGATCGTTATTGCATAGAGTCAGGCCCGCAAAGTCCAGCCTGTGATACTACTTGAGTATGGTATAACTCGGCGATACTTTGCTTTGTGATAAATGGGACTGAATAATGATCGTTCCTGCATAGAGTCAGGCCCGCAAAGTCCAGCCTGTGATACTACTTGAGTATGGTATAACTCGGTGATACTTTGCTTTGTGATAAATGGGACTGAATAATGATCGTTACTGCATAGAGACAGGCCCGTATTACTGATGGTAGCTATGCTGAATCAACATAAGCTGTGTATTGCTTTTCTCAACAGCAACGCCTGCGCAGTGTAGTATATAGCTTTGCTAATGATCTGCTAATTATTTTTTTACTGGCAAAATATAAACATAAGGCTGAGTTGTGAATATTTTCCTACTTAAAATTTGCTTACAGTGGCTTATATACAAATGTTGAACAATAGTCAGACGATCAACATTTTAAGTATGCCAAAGGAAGTTTTGTTCCAATATGGTCTGTCTGGTTTATTTCGAAGGTTGCAGACATTTTTTTATATTAAAAAAAAACTTTTGTAAAAGTCAGTCATGGCAATAAATGGAAAAAATGAGATGTCCGTATGATGATTTGAGCTTGCCACAAAATATGTGAACATAATATTTCAATTAAAGTTAAATCATTAGGTAAATTAAAATGTACCAGTATGATGTTTTTAGAAGAAGAAATAAACAATCTATATTTATTTTAAAAGTAAAGAAGTTTTGATTTCTTGTTATCTTTTGTTTGCACCTTAATAACCATCTGACAATAATTCAAGTTACCGCTCCCTCCTGACAAGACCAGTATATGTAAATAGATATTTAGATGCGTAGAAACGAAAGGCTTAGAATGCATTTTATATTTGGAAAAAAATGGAGACCTCTACACATGTGTGTGTGTGTGTGTGTGTATATATATATATATATATATATATATATATATATATATATATATATATATATCAATAGATTAAGGGTATTGGCATTTTGAGCAAAAGAGAGAAAAAGAAGCCTTTAAGTAAAATACCTTGAACAGACAAATTAAGCAACTATATATCAGCACTACTGTCAAAGATACAAATGAGATTATTGGATGGTCATTTAATTATCCTCCATCTGTCCATAGATCAAGTTTTAATGCTACTCCTCTTAAACTGCTCGGACATTCAAAATCACATATTCCTCCCTTGGTCTAGTTGGTCCTAAATGAAAAATCAGAGATTCGTCTCATGGTCAAGTTGGTCCTAAATGAAAATGATTCTGCTCAGACATCCAGGATTGGCACCACAGTAGCCATCTTTGGAAATAATATTATGGCTACTTTTTCTGAATGTGATATTAACTTAAGGTTTCTATTAAAACTTAGAAAAAGACTTGTTATGATATCGTGTTGGTCCTCAGTGAAAATGGTGCTGATCTGAAATATAGTATGGCTACCACAGTGAATATCGTGTAAATCTTGTTCATGCAATTCCAATATAAACGTGGGGTTTTCACCAAAAGACTTCTTAAGATATCCGCTTGACCTTGATATCCACTTGACCTTTAATGAAAATGTTTTAGATCTGACATCCAATATACTGCTACACACTGGTCATCTTGAAAATCTAGTTATCTTCCCTCCGAATGAATGACTGTATCAGCATGAGGTTTTAACGAAAAGACTTCTTAGGCTGTCTAGTTTGGTCCTAAATGAAACTGGAGTAACTCTGACCTCCAGTATCGCTACCATGAAAATCGTATTATACCTCATGATTAGATAGTCGTATCAACATGAGAAACACTCTTTATGATATCAAGTTGGTCCTAAACGAAAATTGTGCAGATCTGATATCCAACACGACCGCCACAGTCGCCATCGTGACAATCTTGTCATCAATATTTCTTCTGAATGTATTGTCAAGCTGAGAGAATGCTTTTCATCAAAAAACCTCATAGTATGTCTGGTTAGTCGAAAAAGAAAATTGTGCCGAACTGATGTAAAATATGAAAAACAGAGTGGCAAGCTTAAAATCTCGTTATTGTTATTCCTCCAGAATGGATGATCATATCAGCGTAAGATTTTCACCAAAAGACTTCGAGAACGGTGCCAGTCGGACATCCAATATACCTCCCACGATGACTACCTAAAAACTCTTGTTACTGCTACACCTCCTAGACGGATCGTCGTATCAGGAGGTTTGGTCCAGACTTAAAATTGCAGCGAATTTGACGTGCGATTGCCACAGGGCCACGTTGAAAATTAAGTGATCGCAATTCCTGAACAGAGTTATATAGGAATGGGGTTTTCAACAAAGGTGTTTTTATACTGTCTAGTTGGTCTTATATACAAATGTTGCCAATCTGACATCCAATATGGCCGCTTCATAGCGGCCACCTTAATTGTTTTATTTATTTGTATATCTCTACTCCTGAGTGAATGGTCGTATCAATACAAGGTTTCATAGTAAAACTTCATATGGTCTATTATTTGTCAAACGGTTTTATTATTTTTTTGACTCGGCCGATGCAATTTTTATATGCTTTAATGGAGGCCCTAATGATCACGACATTTTAAAAAAAAACAGATCCTGGACCGATAGACAGTGTCACAATGCTGTGAAAAATTACACTTTACCAGAAAAATTATGATGGCGACCAATCTCAAATGAACAGTCACACTGCCCAAAGAGCAAGTAAATAATACAACAACAATGCTAGAAAGGTTTGTCACTATGTACACCTAAAGCTCACACTGTTGAGAAGTATCAACACGGGAGATTTCTGGAGAATTAATATTAGTATTGGAGGAAAAAAAAATCAATACAATTCAATCATTTTACTAGATACAGACTGTTAAAGATTATAAGAGGAAAGGGCAGGTTTCAAAATAAAATCGTACTTTTTAAATATAATTATTCTCAATTTATATAAAAATGTTGATTTTTGTGAGGTGCTTGGCAACGTTTCCTCTAAGCGAATGGTAGGTGTGCGCGCAGTGCTCGCTGCACTGCGCAAGCGTTACGGAGACGAGCAAAATTTAACGTTGGATTGAGCAAAATTGACAATTCTAGCTGCGCGGGGATGCCTGAGCAGCTGCGCGCACGCGTGCAGCTTAGAGGGAACGTTGGTGCTTGGTAGATAACAGTATGGGTCGTTGTAAATTTAAAGTACTTACAGAGTTAGCCATGTTGAAATTCTCTCTCCAACACTATATTTACTATTTCTGAAGGATCTAATAATGTTTTGTAGTCTTTTCCCCCAAGAGAATGACAACACAGGAATTGTACAAGAAACAGAAGATTATGACACTAAAATGTTACGAAACTGTTTATATCACAACGTGCCGATGACTTCCGCAATAAACAACTTAAATATTATATTTTGGATCATGTAATTCCAATCAGTTAGAATTTTAAATGGATGGAAAATATCATATCTGCTTGTAAGAAATTCCCTTACAGATGAAATCGAAATACTCGCCATATGAAATAAAACTTTAATCACAAACAGTTACATTCAACGTGTGAATTAGAGAATCTCGACATATGAAATTGAAATTTCAATCACCGCTGCGTTATTCAAAATATACACTACTAATAAAACGTCGTCATAGGAAATAGAACTTTAAACCACTACTTTATAATTCAGCATATAAAATCTAAAATTTCGATCTAGAATGTTTTTTTGTTTTTTTTAAAGGACAAGCAATTTGTTCCAACACATGATTTT
The DNA here is from genome assembly GCA_029339505.1 of Unio delphinus. NCBI lineage: Eukaryota > Metazoa > Mollusca > Bivalvia > Unionida > Unionidae > Unio > Unio delphinus. Next base: position 1,911,125 of record JAQISU010000068.1, read on the forward strand.
GGATTTCTCGACATACGACATCGAAATTTCAGCTGCAAATTTTTCATTGGACTACCTTTGCCGCTTCGGCGCCTCATAGTGAAGTGTACCAATTTAAAAAAAAAAAGGCTCACGTTGAAAGTTTCGTGGAGTGTGACCTCTCCGATGGCCTTAGTGGTTAGAGCGTCCGCCTCGAATGCACGAGGTAGCAAGTTCGAACTCGACTGAGTCATACCGAAGGCTTAAAAAAAATGGAGCCTAGCATAAAGAGGTTAGTGTTTGGACTGGTCAGCCTGGTATCAGAATAATGTTACTGGATTGAACATGATGCCACATGTCTGTATCACGTTGCCCCAGTGCTAGACATAACTATAAACTGCCATACTGCAGAGGTCGTAGTGATATGACTCACATTGTTAAAGCTACGTTAAAAATCACACACACGCACACACACACAAAATTGGTGAAGAGCAAGTAAATACGAGGAGAGCGTTGTAACAAGCAAATCAATACAGGTACAAAAAGAGCTGCACCGGCTTTTGAAATTCGATAATGTAAGGATCTGGCATACAGAGGGTGGAAAGGATTCGGATATTCCGATGTCTTCCATACAAATATTTTGGCGGGGAAACTCAGATCAAATGTGAGATTAAAAGCATTCTGCCGTCTCTTAAGGAGGCCTCACTTCTTTGCGAGACACAATGATTCTACATCACATAGGAACGGACAACACTTGACGGGCTTGTTAATTTTCGTATATATGCTGTGCATAGGTGCGAGATGACACCATGTTCGAACTCTAAGGAAAGGTAAAACTCGAAATGCGCATGCACGATTGCGTTATGAAATTCAACAACACTCGACGTGGAAACTTAATGTTTTGCATTATTATACATGTTGTTTTGAGTTTTAACGCTAATTTTCTCAGTCTAAGATAGGCTATACATGACGGCCAGCGTAAGAACTCGGCAAAATTCATGCAAGAGCCACCGACCTACGGGAAGCTATCGGTAGACTATCTCACATACCTATAATGGTCGACGGGTAGTCTGGTTCCCTGCTTAGTATGCTCCCATGCCTTGCACTCCGCTAGCACAGTGCAAGGCATGGGAGCATACTAAGCAGGGAACCAGAGTAGGTCGACGGGAGACTCGTACTCATGCAGAGTTCGATGGATTTGATGGGTAAAAGTGACCGCTTTAGACCACATATATTGGGCCCAGCATTCTATATTTAAATTATACACACAATTATGATATTCATTCAAATCTTACCAACTTCTGAAAGTTCTAGAATGTCTATTTTGTAAACTTGGATGTAAATGATTAAATATCAAATGGGCCGAATATAGCCAACATATACTTAAAATTTAGTAAGTCCAATAGAAAATTGAAATAATTTCCATAATGTCTTCAGACAACAAGTTATTACATTTGTGGTATGTTAGAAAAGAAAAGACTTTAAAATACACCAGTAACAACTTATACTGCTGTCTGATCGGTAAGGAAAGACAGAATGCTAAATGAGCAAGCAGAATTTACTCATTTATCCATGCATTTGGGCGGCCAATCGTATAAAGCCTGGGGCATATAATGTGTGCCGTTGCCACCTCCCATGGGCCACAGGATATAACAAAAGGACATACCCATTCGCCGTGGAGATGCGGAAGCTGCGAGATTATTTTATAATGCATTCCCTGTCCCAAAATGGTCAGCAGGTCGGGTAAAGCTCACGTCTTCTGACTTCAGAGTTCATGGCCTTCTATATGTTTTCAATTTACAGACGTAAAGCGTGGAAAGATTTGCTATTGTAAACAACTTTCTGCACGAGCTTCTTGTAACGTTACGTGACTTAATAGCATAGAATATAGGATGGATCGATGTAATATAGTTCTGCAATGTAAAAAATATCGTTGCGCTTAGCTGTGAGTTGTTACAAAGGAAATTAGGTTTTAATTTACAAATAGGGGAAATTCAAACCTTACAGTCTGATATCAATTAGCTTTGCGTCCTCGTAACAACCTACTGTTTTTTTTTTCTTCTGTGGCATGGCAACAATGAATAAGCACAAGTAATTTGTATTCCTTGTCGAAAACAGGAATCTGCCGACCGAAATGGTCTGTACAACAGGACTCGCAGCAACGGTTCTGGAGGTGCAAAGCGAAAATGGCCAGTTTCATCTCTGTTTCTATTGCGTCAGCATTGATACCTTCGCAGCTGATGGTGCGTGTTGGTTGTTAAGTTTTCGTGCAAGCAACTCATTAAGCTGTCAGCTAAACCACTGCTTTCTCTAAGTCCCCCAGGGACGCTGTCTTCGCAGATGGCAAAAGATGCCCGTAGAGCATTGCTGTGCCGGCCAGGCAGGTTGATGTAGTAAGCTGTCTACTATGTCGGTGTTCTCAGTAAGTACAAAATCACCAAGGCTATGTTTTGGTAAGCATGGTTGCCATGCTAGCCGACTGTGTCAGCCAAATGAAAGTCTTCTTGACCATTCCCACGGTGCCAAAACATATGGCCTGGTTTCAACGGCAATGCCCTCATAATGACAGCGTTCAGACAAGCGGCATCTTGTGGAATAACCGGGTAGCGTACGCTTTTAATTGTGTTATAGTTCATCACAAGAACGCATTTAGTCCTATCATACTTGTTACGATCTTGGTCGCGGAGTCGTTGTCAGCATATGTTTTGATGCGGTGAGCAGAGTCACCAGTATGCGTAACATGCTATCAGCAGTAATGACTTCGATGTTGCCTGCCGCTACATTGTCCACTATGGTAACAATTAGGGCATAACCGACTTTTGATCCGAAAATTGGATTCCACCGGATATTATGAACTTCCGATTAATCGGAGTCGGACAAGGCAGGAACGACCGATTCGGATAATAAAAATAATAAAGTTGAATTTTCTATAGCACCGTGTCTAACACTGCGTGTCATTCGATAGTGCGTTAATAAAGTTAAATAAGAAGTCAGAAAAGTCCAATATGGTCAACACAACCACGCTGTGAGACAATCTATTTGAACTGGCGGGTAAAAACCGGAAATGAAGCCGGATATGGTAAAGTACTAAGTAACATGCTAGACACGGCAAAACCAGATACCAGAAACCCGGAAACGGAAGATGAAATTTTTTAGAAAAAAAAATACGGATTTAGCATTTCCGATTAATTGAATCGTATCCGGAATCGGATAAATTTCATGCCCAAAATCCGGAATCGGAAATCGGTAGAAAAATGCTAATCGGTTATGCCCTAGTAACAATTGAAGAATGACTGACATATCCGGCCGCGTCTTTGAATGCGATAAGATGGTTTGATTTAGGGGTGGTGGAGTGGTTGCCGACATCCGTGAGTTCGGCCTTTGTTGTAAAACTACATAGATATCATGTGACACCTGTTCAAGGGTCTTCAGAGCGGCCTAGCACGTATTAACCCAACCGATTAAATGCCAACCAGATCCACTGTATCCGCAATTTCAGCCAACCCTACTAACTAGATCATACTGATGATGAGAGTTAAGCGTTGTTGGAATAAAAACATCGTTGTGTTGGCCCTTTTTTTATTTATTTTTTTTTTCTTTTGGCGGCGTCAACAGCCAAGTCATCCACGTACTTTTTGTGGTCGCATTGTGCTGGCAGGTTGGTCCTGCGATCTTGTCGCACATGTGCAGGGCCTTGGACAAGGCGTGATAGTCCTTGTTAATACTAGATTGAACGCTTTGGTGACGTACTACAATATCTAGGTTATCATTAGTAGAAGCTACGTAATCTTTAGTGGCCGCGCTTTGTGGTGCCGGATATGTCTGCAAACGACACTATCCTGCTGCCGTCAATGTTTAGGGTGATAGGCATTGTGTTAACGTCCTCATTAATCGTTATATTGCCTATTAATTGGTGTTAAGCTGAAGCACTGCGACAAACACTATCAACACATCCTTTGGGATCATCATTTGAAAATGGCACAAGTTTTTATGTTATTACCCTTGCGCATGGACCCATAGATCGTGTTTCAGGCCGTTTACCTTTTCGGATACGTGCTATTCTACAGCGACGATACGTACCCAGACTTTTTGTTCTGAAGGTTTCATTACAAATCTCAGAATTAAAAAGATTTGTGTTGCTCCCAGTGAATAAATCTGCAGTGTAGGCCCATATGTACATAAAAAAAGTTGTTTGAACTTTTGTGAGAGGTATACATGCGTAGTCTCGGGCTACTAGATGTGATATTTTGAATACTCTGCACTGTGGGCTAAACACGGAAATAACTTAAGGCCAGATACTATAAAATTCAGGTTTAATCAGTTTGTGACTGGTGTTGGTTCGTTTAGAGTTGTCAGCGGCCGTTGATTATCAAGCGGAGGTAAACAGTAAGTATATGATAATAGTTCCAGTTAAATGCACTCTTCATCATCATAAAACTTTATATTTTTAAAAATTTGAAACAATTACATACCGAATTTACATTAAAATGAAAATGAAACACTTGGTTTAGTTACTATTTAAATTTGTTTACATGCCAATTTGCCTTGCGTAATATGCAACGAATTGTTAACGGAAAATATTATGTATACAATATCTTCGCCAGTCAAATATTGCTTTTAAGTGTTTCTTGTTTTGTTATTTGATATCTTTTATTTAAAATTAAAAAAGGCGTTAGAAATATAATTTAGAAGTAAATCATCTGTGATATATTTCGGAATAAAATTAGAAAATTAATTTGATAGAAACTGCGTATCGCTGTCTGAAACAGGGGAGTCTATTGACGAATGACAAGCCTGACTAAACGAAGATTAATTGAATCACTTATTAATTTGTCGATATTCCTTCTAAGTTTTCTTCTTTCCTTTTTAATCTCTGTCAAGAATATATGCAAGTTACCGGCTTCCAGTTCCGGAAAAGTTACAAAGTGAGTAAGTTACTTTCAGTTCTGATAGGTTGTTATTATTTGTTCCAATCCACTTTAAGAAATTACCAATCAGAAACGAGTGTAGTCTTAACCCTGGTCTGGAACAAAGAATATCAACCAATACAAACTGAATGTTGAAAATTCAATGCCTGTCATAATGGACCCAACTTGACGGATACGAACCACACAAGTTAGTTATTTTGAGTTCATTGGCTCATGGACCTTTGGTGTTTAAAGCGGTTTCCTTGTTCTACTCAAATAAAGGACTGCTTTGTGATGGATACATCTAGAAGAGTTCAATAAACACTTTTATCAACTGTTTTTCATATTTTGAGTGACTTTTTTTAAAACTCGCTACTGTTACGTCCTTCGTTTAATGGACCCAATTACTTCCAGAACCATAAACTTTGCATAAGGATGCGTCAAGAGGATCACACATCGGGTAATTCAGAAATAGGTTAATCTGAACAATTTTTTTTTCTTTTGTTGTAATCAAGCTGTCTCCATTATGTTCTTTTAACTTGGAAACCCTATCACCATCAAACTTTATACGTTGATTAATCTTTACAAGGACATTTTCTTTATAAAAAAAAAACGTCACCGTGACCTAATTTCTATTCTTGAATGGTTTTATCGGCAAATTAATTATATATCTATCCCACAACGTGTCAATACAATCCTTAACACAGGGATGGTGAAGAAGCCTGAAGAGCTACATTCTTAAAGTACCCACAACTCACACCATTTCGGACTTTTTTCAATAATTTTGTAAATAATTCTCCAGAGGAGAAAAAAATTCAAAAACCTTTACTCCGCATCAAAACCGATTGCATACATAGCCTACAAATGTTTATAAAAATAGGCCAAACAGTGTTTGATGCAAAACGGTGACATGCCAAAGTCACAAAATATCCCCTTCTTAAAACATATTTAAAAAGGTTCGCAAAAATAGGTCAGAGTTGAAAAGTAATGACTAATGCAGCCTACACAATTCCAATAAAAATTCCCTGCTTGGGGGGTAGTAGAAGATGCCAGAAACTGAGACGCTATAAAAATGTAATAATTCATTAGTTATTGATCCGGAATATGTTCGAAATGTAAAGTAAGCAATCTTAAAAGTTAAACAGCAATATGTCTTGACAATTTTCAGATATGGTTGATTTTGATAATTCTGCTTGCCATAGCTGCTTTTCACACTCAGATTGAATGAAAGTGTTCAAATATTGTTAGCTCCGTGTGATTATGGTGTCGGTGCGCAAGAATATTTGCTTAGACGTGTTGGGGAATTTTCTTTACAAACATGTGGAAAATAGGCGAATCATTGATAATCGAGCTCAAATGTTTTAAATATAATCGATGCATCTCTACGAATATTACTGTTGGACATTTACAGAGAGTGTAGGAAAATTCAGATCTTTCAAACCTGTCTGAGAGAGAGAGAGAGAGAGAGAGAGAGAGAGAGAGAGAGAGAGAGAGAGAGAGAGAGAGAGAGAGAGAGAGAGAGAGAGAGAGAGAGTGTGTGTGTGTGTGTGTGTGTGTGTGTGATTAGGATTTTAACGTAGCTTTAACAAGTTTTCAATCAAATCGCTACGACGTCTACAGTGAGGCAGTTTATAGCGATGTCTAGCACTGGGGCATCATGCATCAGACATCTAGCATGATGTCCCACACAGTCACATTATCCTGACACCAGGCCAAGAGAGAGAGAGAGAGAGAGAGAGAGAGAGAGAGAGAGAGAGAGAGAGAGAGAGAGAGAGAGAGAGAGAGAGAGAGAGAGAGAGAGAGAGAGAGAGAGATGATTGCATACAATTGTAGTTTCTTATTGCTATTCATGCCTATCTATAGTATAATAGTTGTTGTCGCTGCTATTTGGACTATCATTTTCGTTGTCAGTATCATCGTGTACTTCATGACTCATTCTCTCAATGTTGTTCTTTTCTTATAGTGAACATGACCATAAAGCCATGTGAGCTTATGGTATGGCCCTGTATCAGTCTATCAGCATTTGTCATTTACCTACATTGCTTTTGAAAATTAAGTTTAACAAATTCTTTCGCTACTTTAATTGAAATTAATGTTCACAGGAAAGGTTATGTTAAAAATGGTTTCGGAGTGGTTTTATGGCATCCAGATAAAAGAACTAATTTTGACTTTGCAAGAATGGGTTAGCCAACTATGTGGGGCGTTCTTTAGGATATAGTCTATCAAAATGATGACAGGGAAGGCTCACCTAGCAAGAGTATGACTTCTGTTGCAATGATATGTAAAACATTTCTAACTTCGTACGAATATATCTTGGGACATAGTCAGTCGAAATCGTGTCTGGGGTAGTTCATCTAGCAGTGTTTTTGACCGTTATTGTAACCATGTTGGAATCTTTAGTTTCAACTTTGTCTACAGGATTTCTAATCCAGCTTTCAAAGAATTAGATAGGATGTTTCTCGTCGACTATGTTGGGGTTGGGCGCTCCCAGTCTTATATTAAATCTATACAGAAAACCCACCCTGGCTCGTTTTTATCAAAAATTGAATTAGTAATCGAGAGATGCAAAGCTCCGAGCCCCCAGTCAGCGATGCCGACAGTTAAATTAACGAAAACAAAAAAATGTTAAATTCAAATAAACAACAAAACACAACAATTTAATATAATTCAATAACAGATAGTCATTTCTCAAATAAACTTCAGATTTAAAACTCTATGAATAGTCTTTCACTCGACCAAGTGGCGGCCTATTTCATCATCTGAATTAGGGTGATAAATTTTCCTCCTGTCCTGTGTTAGTACTCATCTGTTTTTTTACTTTTCTGGAACTGTACTCCAGTTCCCTTCAGTCCGTCTAACTTCTGCCTCCGTTCTTCCTTTGTCTTTGTCTCCCACAGACTCGGGACCAACTGCACTAGGGTATTTCCCTCTGTCTTCTATAGTTCATTTGGTACCTAAAAGCTTCCTGTTGTGAAGCTCCTTTGTAATTCCCAGAATAACAAGTTTCCTGCCAATTTCGAATGACGTCTAAGTAGTTTATCTTCCCTTAAAATTGCCGCAAGATGGTTTAGCGACTACCGACGTTTAGTTCTCAAGATAATATATTTAAGCTTGCAATTCTCATGGTAGCCACGCCTTACTCAACTCCGAGAGGATGTTGATTCACCCCTAATTCACATAATTAGCATACACTGCCTCCTCCCCGGCAACCTGTCAAAGGTGTCTTTACGACCCCCACTTGATGTTCCTTTGATCCGATCACAGGATTTCATCACTTACCCATGAACCATGTTATGGACATGCTATGTAACTTGCTTGGCCAAAACAAAAGGCGCCAGTCACGAGTTTCTATGACCATGTTAAATGACACCTCATTGTTCTCAGTTCTGACCTTCGTAGATTATTACGCGTATTATTAGCCTTAGGGTCTAGCATATACATGTTGCAATCGGGTTATTTCCTTACAACGTGATATAGGAACAATTTGTGACGTCACCCTCATAGTATGAGGGGTAGTTAATTGGATTTAGTTACGTTACCTAGGGAATGACCACGATGTTATGACCCGATGTGAGTGAAAAGATACCAACAGAGAACTGGGCAAAATTATTGGGAAGAAATAATGTTATACGAGCCCCCTTAGACAAGAAAAATAAAAAATTTAATGAAACAAATTATTAGTGGTAATTTCAATTCAACTTAATTTATATCAACAGGATTTAATAGCAGTATTTAATTTTTATTTATTTCATCATCATAACGATTGGTGAAACGATCGCATTGTCCACGACTGATTGCATCACCTTCCTCTCGACCATGACCAACGTTTCCAATTTCGTCAAGTCTTTCTATTCCGACTGCCTCATTCTTCTCGGACTGCCTACTCCTTTACTCTGAACTCGTCGCGTTCCCTTTTTCTGACTTCACTCGTCATTTCTCCTTTTTCCGATCTTCACTCATCCCGGCCTTTTTCCCCCCTGACTTTTGTCTTCAGACTGTCCAGTCTCACTCTCTCTCGGAAATTTGTTTCCTTAAAGGACAAAATTATCCCTAAATCGCTATATGTACCATTTTCTAGATTACATAAAATTCCTTCACTTATGTTACTCAGAACAAACTACACTAGCTATCTACGCACTGCATAAAGCCTAACTATGGTATGCCTTGCCCTCGCTTCACAGCGACATGTCATAAATTCCACGTGAACTCATTCGAAAATGTACCGTATGCTACGACATGTTCGATTACTGTTGCATAAAATACACAAATCCTAACTCAGTTCCAGATTATTTAAACATTACAAAAGCAAATATAATATGTAGTTATCGTTAACACACGGTATTCAGTGTCCTAAGAAAATTATTTAATATAACCCTATGAAGTCCTCACGTATGAGACTTTGAATCGCATTCAATCTATTCTACCAATGAACTCATAACTGTAAAATTAAAAAGATAAATTGCATAACAACTCTAGCATCAACACGTTTCCATAAAATCGAATAAGATAAATCGCATAACAACTGTAGCATCAACACGTTCCCATAAAATCGAATAAGATAAATCGCATAACAACTCTAGCATCAAAACATTTCCCTTAAACAAATTGAATAACGATGCATAATACTGCACCTAGTCATATTAAACACATTTGGATAACACAAACAATAACAAATAGAATATCATATAAAATATTAAAATTGCGTATCTTAATGATGTAAACTTTAGAGCATGCGTATCCAGCACTAAACCCTGTCTTTATCACAAGACATACACCTGGTCTCTTTCTTATTTAACGAGAAAGCACTATTCTTTTTCTAGACTTCCTCGGAGCCAAACGTCTCCCCTCTCAGGAACTTTCGGACTAAAGTATTTCGATCAAGGTTGTCATTTTAAATTCACATTACTTCCAAGGTGTACGTCTTAATTTCACTCTGGCCAATCATAAGCAGTGGTTTCTTAATATTGTACTAGGACAATCATTTCTTTCGTCAGTTAGAATCTCTTTGAAGAATGATTATTTGACAAATCGGAAATTAAGCTGTCTCTTTCTCAACATCGTGCTAAGATATCCGGTTAATTTCATTGAGCCAAAACACTAGCCCCTTTGAAGCTTTAACACTGACATGGGAGAAATGTCGAATTGGTTTAAATGTAATAAAATCTTAATGTTCAACGCATTCAAATTTAAGGTTCAATTGCTTTTTAAAAATTCGACACTTCACACAATTCAAAGGACATGTTGTGCTGGATATGTGTTTGGAGTCGATTCTCTAGTACTGTTTTCTAGGTAAACAAGAGGAGAATATATTTTTGAAATCTTTAGAATGGTTCAACCAACATCAAATACTCTTGGTAAAAATGTTTTAGGGGATATATTGTACCAAAATTGTGTTTGTGATTGCTTTCGTACAAATGACGTAACTATATAAAATTCCCTTTTTCAAATCTTTATCTGCAGAACATTAGGGTCTATTTTGATCAAATATAGTACGAATGTTTCTTAGGGTATTTTCCATGATATGTATATGCAGGTCATTCTCCTAACAATGGTGTGGCTTCAGTAAAATTAAACTTCTTTAGAACGAATATGCATTTCTGATATATATATTTTTTTTAAAAAAACATTCTACTCTTTGCATACGCTGTTTAGACAATGATCTGTCTTTATTTACAATCTGTTACTGATATAGCAACTACAAATGATGGAAAACTTAAGGAAATAATGTCAACAGATGAATACAGTTATATGAGAATTTGTTTCGCTACTGTTTTACCCAGTTCCTATTTAGCAGCAGAAGGGGCGAATCGGACAACATTTTTAGACAAGTTTTCACTGAAATCACGCTTAAAAACAATGAAACCAGTGACATCAGGCCCCCCAATGTGTGTGTGAATCATGGATTAGGTCCAAAAAAAATATGAAAAATCAATGAAATTAATGAAATCCTCCATCGATTTTTTGGAAAAGGGACTACAACGTCGTTGTCACTCACTAGAACTTTCAGTTGGGGTTAACAAAAATCTTCGATTTTCAACCGAATATTTGATCCAGTCCGATACGATATCGTGTTCGAGGGTCATGTAAATCACTACGACGAAAATCACTACGACTTTACAAATAGACTAATTTGTAAAACCTCCTCTTGTAAATCAATCAGATTATTAGACTGGTCAGTGAGTTTGAAATTAATTCTGGTTAATGAATTATTATGACATCGCATATAGACTGGATTCACCGGGGACTCAATTATTAAAAACCCTGGAGGAGCTATTGGTGCAAATGAATACAAAATATACCCCTGCTGAGCTTGATTTGATCGTTCTAGATTAATTTGATAGCTTCCTTCGATCACATCACATACTAAATTGAGCGCAATCACCGATGAAATATTCACATTGAACGGAGCGATATGCCTGCCACCACCGTCTGGGTCATTATTGTGTTTGAGGATATTTATTTCCCCTGATGCTGCTTTTTTCCATGCATCATGAATTATTTTGAAACCAACATCGATGGCATCATTGAGAAGTTTTTTTTAGTTCCGGTACGTTATATCCTGGTAGTTTGACTGTGGGAATATCTTTGACGGGGATGCTCTTGCCTTCTGCAAAAAATGTTCTTGTTTCAGGATAGCTGTCATCCAATACCTCTTGAATAATTTTTGAATGAAATGTTTCCATATCGTCGATAATTTTATTGCATGTTTCTACGACGCTGATAAATTCATCTCGGGTGAGAGAGCCGGATTTAAGAGATATTAACAACAGTGAAAAATCATTATTCATTGCTGTGAAATTTTCAGCGATTTTAAGTTCGTTAGTAATAAGAAATTTCCTTTTTCTTTTTATATCGTCAAAGGGAGTAAAAAAATCTCTATTATTCGTGTGATCTTTATAACTCTTTACTGGATTATCAGGTTTTATTCTGTCGGTGATATAATCAGTTTTTTGTGGTTCTGGTAAATCAATGGTTTTTCCCCCTGGTGGTAATTCAGGCCATCCTAGTACGGTTCTAATAGAACTCTGATAGATATCTACGACATATCCTTCTGTGCCTATTTCAATGGCAGATGATAGTGTTGGTTCATGAACTGTTATAGCTATTTTTGACTCTACTCCAGTAATCGATTTTATTCTACGCGCGAATTCATTATTGATTTGTTCGATTTGGTATGATCCGGTTGGTATGGAAACAACATTCCAGTCTGGGGTACCGTCTGGTTTATTCTTATTTGCAAATACCAGGGAATTATTCGGTTGTTGACCACCAAATGATTTTGACCTAATATTTGGCCAACTGTGGTATACTCGTAATTTTGCTAGCGCTATCTCCTTCACTGGGACCGGAGAGGGGAAATTCACACTGAATTCTGGATTCGTTGAGGTTATTGAGATCATGCTTGTTTGTACTGGGTTTGTGTTCTCCACTATTTGTTGAAGTAATTCCATCGGTGTTGTCATTGTTATTATACTCATGTTTTTGTACTTCTAATTTTGACATCGCAGAATCATATATATCTACCATCGCTGAAAACTCACTCTCTGATATAATTGTATCATCGAGCGATGACGATATCAATGAGGATAATTGCGAGTATGCAGTGGACACAACATGAAATTGAATTATGTAGTCTTGTAGTTTCCGTTGGCTGCATGAGGATATTTTTTTTGTGATTATTGAAATAAATCCAGCGATTGTTGTTGCCGCAGAAATGCAAATTGGAACAGCTATCGGGGCCATCATTGTCACTGAAAACAGTATAATACCGGCTCCGGTGATTACACCACTCACTGAATACACAGTAACATCAATTGCGGTAATTCTCCTGCGATATTTTTTAATTTTCATTGCATACTCCTCAGACAGGGTTTTGAGTCTAGTTTGATATTCTCTGACCTGATCATAGCGATATTGCGATGATGAAATCATTTTTTATTTTAACAACGCTAGCGTTTTCAATTGTGAAATCCTTTCAATTTATTTACTTAAATCCGCTACGAATTCCGCATACCAGGTTGCTGAAACCCTAATCAAATTTTTATCAGTAGTTGTTATAGTGAACTTTTCAGTTGTATTCTTGTCGATGATCGTTGAAATCGTATTATTGACCCCAGATGAACTGGACGATGAAATATTAAATTGAGAAAATGGTGTTACTAGTGTTAATCGATAAATACCCTTAACGGTTGCAGTGATATCTAATTTGTTGTTTGTAGGTGACCACTCAAATGATCCGTGTTGGATTGTATATACTATGTTGTTAGTTTTCTCATGAGGAATTTTTGTTTTTTCAATAACTGTTATCATCCTCGAAAAATCACCTTTGACGGCTTCGATGAAGTTTTTCGTCTCATCGATGGATTTTTTAATATCAGGGAGTTTTAGTTCAATTTTATCGAATGTAGTTCCAATAAATTTATCAATGATATTTCTACGAAATGCGGTAAACTGTTTTATGTGTTCTTCAATTCTAGATTCAAGTGTTGTTAGTACAACCACAGAATTGTTTAACTCATCGTTGAGAATTTTTAATCGATCTGTAATCGTCGAAACGAGTACACCCGGTTTGAGTTTACCCTGATCGGAAAATAACGCAACGGTGTTCTCGATTGCGTTTTGTTGTTTAACTAAAATATCATCCAGAGAAATATTACTGGTTTTCAATTTACCCTGATCGGAAAATAACGCAACGGTGTTCTCGATTGCGTTTTGTTGTTTAACTAAAATATCATCCAGAGAAATATTACTAGATTTCAATTTACCCTGATCGGAAAATAACGCAACGGTGTTCTCGATTGCGTTTCGTTGTTTAACTAAAATATCATCCAGAGAGATATTACTGCTTTTCAATTTACCCTGTTTGTCTTGAAATACAACTATTTCCCCGGGGTCAACACTTGTTAAATTTAACGTCTCAGCTATTTCATCTTCAATTATTTTTTTACATCCTTGATAGAATCAGGTGGTGCAGTGCCATCGGGTTTGGGTTTCAAAGATCTCCCCCAAATATCAATCATGTTATTGTAAAACTCTTTCTCTCTCTAAAAAGCGATTGCTGGTGTAGTCATTTACGACAATATGAGGTGGTTTTCTAGATGCTGAAATAGCATCAAGGACATTTAATACTTCACTGCCGCATATTGGTGGGTCATTGATTTGTTGTGTTGGTAGCGTAGAATACCAAGTCTTCATTGGAAATTGTTTTATGTAACGCATAAATTCTTTTGGTGGGGCTAATCCATATGAATCAAAATAGACAATCCCACGTGGATCAATAGCGTATGCAACCCAGTGAGTTCCAGGTCCGGTGCTGTTATCGAGATTAATAATACCTGTTTCAGTTTTGTTTGGTTGATGTGGTAATTGATCTTTCATAAAAACACCTCTGAAATGTTTAATCGCTAGTTTTTTAGCAGCATCCATTAAATCAAAATTGGACATTGGAACCATAGGTTCCTCAATTAATAAATCGTTCCTGGTAGTCTCAGGCCTGATCCGTGAACGGATCTCCCGCTGTACCATGAATACGGGGTCCCTGGTAGTCTTAGACCTTTTCCGCTGTACCACGAATACGGGGTTCCTGGTAGTCTTAGACCCAATCCTTGAACGGATCGTCTCTTTTTTTTATATCCTTGTCCAGCTGCCTTTTTCAACGCCATTCCTGCTGCAGTACCAACGGCTCCTAACGCTGCTGCTTTAGCCACCGCTGGGGCTGCTGCTGCAATCAATGCTGGTATTGCAGCTAACAATGGAAATATACCGCCTGTTTTAATCATATTTTTGATAGCAGCCGCAGAGAGAGTAATCTGAACCCCTTTTTTATCCTTGAAAGCATCATTGAAATGTTTCACCTGACGAGTTGTCAGCGATAATTTATTTTCACCACCAGTCATTTGATTAGGTTTCAACGTGATTGTGGTTCCACATTTTTTAGCCGATTCTGATTGCAATTTTTTGATTTGACCAGGAGTTAACGTAACACTAATAACACTATATGACATTATATATAATTGATTGATTCTAATTCAATGAAAAATCGAGAAAAATCGTTCAAAGATTTTCTACTGGGGCATCTACCACTCTCATTCTTCCACCAACACCTTCGAGTAGCATTGATTTATCACTGAGAATGACAGCAACCGCTCTATAATCAGCAATAGCACCAGCACCAACAGGACGAGTCACATTAGCTCTAAAGTGTATATCAACAACTGACTGTCTTGTCAAATCGAGATGTTCCAGTGAGAAGTAATAGATCGGATACAGATTTTTAAAATCATATTGTGATATTTGCAAACCAGTATCCACATTTTGATCGCGTGCCATAAATGACAACAGACGATGATAAACTCGTGCAATATGATTTTCTGTGTAATTAAGTTGTATATCCTCGGATGGTTCCTGCTGGCCGTTTATTCTCAGTGAGACGTCTTTCACACCTAATTGATCAAATATCATATGACTGGAGAGTTGATTGCCAACTCGTGCGTTATCCTGTAACGCAATAAATATATGACGTGGCGCAGAAACGCCTTGTTTTGATGCTAGGTTCCAAGTGAATAACCCGTTGATATTTGATTGTTTCACATCTGTACTCACGGTTAGCCAACTTAGTAATGATTTTCCTCCTTGGTCCATAAATGATAGTAATCGTCCTTCTGCGGTGATTGCTGGAGTCAACACTGGCATCCACAATGATATTTTTGTTAAATCGACTCTACCGGCATCAGCATTGGGGGCTGCAACATCTACTGGAATCCTCCAAATTGCATCATTATCATCACCCTTTCGTACAAGCGATACTGTATGCTTCGCCCCGTAGATAACTTTTCTGACGTTTCTACAGAATCCAAATATGTGATGCAGTGGAATCGCGCATGAAAATGATTTACGCTCTCCTTGCAACATTGCGTTTCGTGTTGCAGCTCCTAGATTGAAATTAGCATCGTTGTTTATAATCATATTCTCGACATCAGAATCACTATTATCACGTTTTTTTTGGTCGTCTTACAACAAATGGATTTCCACCAGCGGTATTCTTTCCATCTTTTGCAAACATCATAGAAGGTCCTGCTGATCTTGTATAATCATCAGAATATCTCGCTAACCCGATTATTGTTGTGGCCACATCAACATCACGATCTATGGACTCAATTTCTTTTCCATCAATGAGATATCTAGCACTCTCAAATAGCACCATAATACCATTATTGACAAAACCGACTTGAGTACCAGCTGGATACGGTGCTGGTACAGCAGTAGTATCAGCAGCTGTTACAATTTCTCCTTCTACTTCAATAAATGCTTCACAGGGTAAAAATTATTTACTGGTATCATGGACTTGAAGATCAATTCTTGCTCGACTATTTGAGTTTATGGCATGATAGGCGTAATATTGATAATCGCGAACAGAATCATCCTTGCGAACTGGGGCATCTATATCAAACGCTGGATCAGGTGACTGTTTGAACATTTTATTCTATTTATCAGAGTCTAAATAGTGAAATCGTAAACGATTTTTCCATTTTCATCGTCGTAGTTTTTTAAAGCCACTTCCTGCTATCATGTTTGCAATATTGCTTTGGTTCCCTTGATTTACCATCGACGCTAGTTTTTCATCTACTGCGTTATTTATTATTTTACTAACACTTGCAGGCATTTCTTCTGTAGACGGTAACGGTTTTTTTTTTCGCCTCACTAATGATGTTATTTTATCCTTCGCAGTTGAAAACGCTTTCCCGGCAAGATCTCCAACAGTACTAATACCCTTATCACGAATAACATCAATGGCTTTCATTGATAACTGTTTAGCTAACGGCATCACTTTTGGGGCCATTCTTGAAAAGAATCCTAAAATGGTATTGCCGAGGCCATCTCCATAGTATGCTTTATAAACTGGAAACCGTGAATTAACTACATAGACGGGGGTTGGTTTATCATGATTGTAATGGATGATCATTATTATAAAAACAATAGTGTTTTCAATTGTTATTTAATCACTATGATACCCATTTGCTAACTCGTCAATGAAATCTCGATAGGTTTTGATATCCATGATACCGCCGGCAAATAACCGTCTACAGATATCAGCTGCTTCATTAATTATTTCTGGAGAGTTATTTCCAGCTCGGAATCCTCCTACAAGAACATCTAATCGTGATATATCATTGATAACACTATCAGGACAAGTGTTTCCAATCCTTGGATTTTGCAGTCCACTTCCGCTATAATCAGTTGCTTCATCTAGTTTTTCTACATCCGTTTCTTGTAAATAATCATCATCATCATCATCATCATCATCATCATCATCATCATCATCATCATCATCATCAGGTGGTAGTTGTTGTTTTTTAGGAGAGAAAGATATTTTCTTTGCAGGTTGCTCTCGCTTTCTTTGCAATTTTGGCGGTTTTTGTTGTTGTTTTAGTTCTTCATATTGATTATACACGTGATCCACCATCCTGGTATATTCAATGTATGATGCACTATTTGTCTTTTTTTGACTTTTTCCAGTTTTGATTTTGTAGAATATATCAGCCCAGTGTGTGAAATTCTTAACAAACTTATGATGTTCTGGTTTCAACATTTTTTTTCTGTTTTCATAAGAAGTAACAACAAGCGTAGGAATTTCTGTTGGATCAGTCTCATCAATTGCTGCTAACCCTTCTTCGTTAAATCTCATGCGTAAATCATCTACTGTTCTCTTTGATTCTATTTGTTTTGTTTGTTCAGTTTTCGCTGCTATTTTTTCAAGTTCACCAATAACAGATTTTCCCGTCTCGGGACCATCTCCCAGTATAGCACGCTCTACCCCTTTCGTTGCTGTGGTTACTGGTTTAAACAACTCTTCAGACCCCAGAGCAAAATCAGTTTGTAAACTCTGTCGTTGTTGCAGTTTATTTCTTACAGAGTCACGAATTGGTACAAATCTCCTGATTGCATCCAGTCGTTCACGAGCCAATCGGGTTGTTAATGCTTCATTGACCATTATTTGAAATCGCAAACCATTTTTCAATTGTAAAACAATTTCCCCACTTTTTTGACATCAGTGACATGTCGGATGATTTTTGATATGGTCATGGAAGTGTTATTTCATCCTATAACAGCTTCTATCAGGTTTGTGGAAAGTGTCATAATTGTATATAAAATAAATAATACTGACAGTTTCCACACTTTTTCATTGATCAATCTGACACATCGCCCATCGATTTTTGACATCCCCTTGAGGGTCAGCTAAAAAAAATGAAAATCTCTTGAGGGTCGGAATGATAAATGGTCAGGCAATCAATGGTCGGGCAATCAATTTTCTTGAATTAATGCTCGTAGGTTTCTAATTTTAGGGTTGACTTCTTTTTTCAATTCGTATTCGTACCCCAATTCCTTTCGTATTCCCTCTACGATAGTATACAACGGAACGAACACACTGATGTCACTGGAAAATGAAAGAGAGTCTTTAATAGAATTCTGAATTCTTTTGATGAGTGCATACTTCTTGGGTAGCATATATTTGTTAGTGCTAACCCCGTATTCTATATCCTGAAAATCAGACACAATTTGATCAGGATTTAACCCATCTGATAGTTTGATATCCTGATTTTTCAATTTTGCTATTTCAACTATGATGCTATTCATGTTTTCAGAATTCATTATTCTATAAGAATGACATATCTCTAATTGGAAATTATGACGCATTAGACATAACTAAATTGAACTTTTTGTCCCGTCTTTTTTGAAATAGCCGTTTTGGTTATCCCCTCTGCAACGAATCGTACTGAAGTTCTACAAATATTGAAATACTTGCCGGCTTCATATAATGATTGAAATATTTTCTCTTCGTTAGTTATTGTATTCAAAGATTTCACTGGTCTCGCTTTTGAACAAGTGTCAGTCCTTCCTCGTTTGGAATTCTCACTCTGTGTGATAGCTTGCAGATTGGATAAAGAATTGTTCCTTGGATTAGAATCAATGTGATCAATAACAAAACCATCTTTGATCAATCCATTAAAACATTCAAATACGAAACGATGATTGCGAAATGTCTTCCTTCCAACATTAAACACCAAATACCCCATACCATTATCCCACCCAATTGAGTTCTTCAGTCTACAGTTTCTGACAGTACCATCACTGGATGCTTCGTAATTTTTAATCACTGGGTGTAGTCTGAATTCTTGGGTCATTATATACTACACTATTGTCTAATTCAATGACTGACCCATTTTGCAGTGTTTGATTATACATAAATCTTTCATTTAGACACCTGTTTTATATATAGCATGAAGGAGTTCAAGAGATTGACTTCGAAAAATGCTAAATTCAATGCTGATAGAGAGTTCAAGAGATTATTGAAAATCAATCCTAGATTTAATCGCGATAGACCCAAAAAACGTATAGTAGACGGAAACATGAAAGAGTTTAAGAGATTATTGAAAATCAATCCTAGATTTAATCGCGATAGACCAAAAAAACGTCCAATAGACGGAAACAAACGTAACAAACGTCCAAAAGACGGAAACATGAAAGAGTTTAAGAGATTATTGAAAATCAATCCTAAATTTAATATCGATAGACCCAAAAAACGTAACAAACGTCCAAGAGACGGAAACATGAAAGAGTTTAAGAGATTATTGAAAATCAATCCTAGATTTAATATCGATAGACCCAAAAAACGTAACAAACGTCCAAGAGACGGAAACATGAAAGAGTTTAAGAGATTATTGAAAATCAATCCTAGATTTAATCGCGATAGACCAAAAAAACGTCCAATAGACGGAAACAAACGTAACAAACGTCCAAAAGACGGAAACATGAAAGAGTTTAAGAGATTATTGAAAATCAATCCTAAATTTAATATCGATAGACCCAAAAAACGTAACAAACGTCCAAGAGACGGAAACATGAAAGAGTTTAAGAGATTATTGAAAATCAATCCTAGATTTAATATCGATAGACCCAAAAAACGTAACAAACGTCCAAGAGACGGAAACATGAGATCACCATGGAAGGATGCTCAATTCAATCTTGATATAGTTTCTAATACACCCAAGAATAAAATTCTTGATAAAGCCATCAGAGACTGTTTTAATGAATTCAAGCGTGATGGAGCATCTTATTGTTGGTCAACATTTCGAATTGATGGTGTTGTTGACGCTACCATGAATGATGAAAAGGCAGCAGTGATCATTTCACGTATTGGGGAAAAAAGTCATTTTTTCCGAATTAAATTCGTTATCCGTGAGGATGGCAAATGGATCATTAGGGATAAATTTGAACCCATTCTCAGGGGCAAAAAAACTGTCACCGTGAACCAGGATTCCAAACCGGGAATTTTGACTGGAATTGATAAACCCTACTACGAAAGATCTTATCCTGTCACAGCAGTTGTTTACGGGATCTATCCGCTCAATGAAAAACCTGATATTTCAAAACTAGCACCCATGAAATATTCGACAGGGCTCAATTGTGTAGCAGAACGAATAATAGAACACTTCACAAATGCGTCCCGGGGAAATAAACTAACTGATCTAAGACGAAAAAAAATAACCGAGTGGGAGTTCACGGTAAAAGAGCATGGAGCAACAATTCAGGATATAACTAAATTAGAAAAATCATTAAGATTTCCAATATCGGTAAGGACAATCACCGGAGAAGTATTATACGAATCGAAATATAAATCAAAAGGAGCCCCCATTGAAATTATTGATCATAACGCGCACGCGTGGTCATCTGCAGTAACAATATTCCCACGGGATAGAACCGTAAAATATCTATCCCAAACCGAAGAGTTTTTTTCAGAGCAGAAATTATTTGATGCTATTTACCATTTGAGTAAAAACGATCCTGTGTCAGTGTGGCTATTTCATAGTAATTCAGACGAGGAATGCAGATTTGATCAGTTTGTAAGGCCTAACGGAGAATTATACCGTACTGAAGAGCTGCAGAATCAAATGAAACAACTAGCTAGTGAGTTTTCTGAGGGGGAAATCGAAGATCAATTATTAGCAAACTGTTTCACAGTACCATCCATTGCAGCACATTTTGCTAGAAAGAAAAACGCGTGGAAACCAACACGAAGTGAGTTTTTATCAGATGTCAAATTGTCCTGTCTTGAATACAGCCACGGCGGATTATGGAACACAAAATACACCGCTGATACCGTTATTTCAGTTGATATGATTGCGTGTTATCCAGGAAGTTTTCTTGGGTATGGAGAATGCGAGAAATATTTCAAACGATTTGGACACCCTACACACGAAATGACCCGTGTTGCTATTAATGGACCACTTCCTGATTTTGATTTAACCGGATTCGCTTGTGTGGTATTATTTGAAATGGCTACAGGACTTCATCCGTGTAGTTATCTTTGGATTGGTAAACACATGTCTGAAAAACACTGGATGCCAATAGTGTTATTACGGTATATGCTTGATTGTAAGATGTTAAAATCATTAATTGTCAGTGAAGCAATTATATCCTATCGAGCACAGAAATCAGTCTGGTTACCCCAACCTGATCTAGAAAAAATAATTAGCGAAGAGCGAAAACTGTTTCCTGATTTTAATGAACAACAAATCATGGATTGGTCCCAACAGTTATTTGAAATCAGAAACAATGAAGCAAAAAATCTTGGACGAAGAATAATCGGTAAATTTACCCAAGGTGGCAAAGATGATAATACGAAATATTCTTCACGATTGATTATAGACAACGCTGAATACGATTTTGTAATCGCGGATCTAACGAATAGTGGCCTATATGTCAATCGTAAGGACGCATTTCTGTCCGATGGAACCAAATTGGGTACAATTGTTACCTACAATGATGGATACCATCCGCAGTACACACACTTAAGAGCTTCTATGCTCGGTTATGCTTCTATCAATCTGTTTTCAATGATCAATAGATTTCCTACCACCGCAGTTAGAGTTGCTACTGATTCATTTTACATAAATAGCAAAATGGCTGATTTTAAGGCTACTGGCAACGAGAAATGGGGATCATGGAGAATTAAGAAAGAAATGATTCATGATTATATTCAATCAGCAGATGTTACCATTGAAAATAATTACTTAGAAAGCAATCAGTGTTCAGAATTTTCTAATGCACCACCGATTTCTGATCCAATATGCCTGTATAAAACAGTTTATTTAAACGGTTGTGGCGGGTCAGGAAAAACAACCCGGGCAATTGAGTTATTCCGTGGGAAAAATCCTACGGATTTCACAAAAATGATTGTGCTAACACCAACTCATAGACTTGCAAGAGAAATGATACAGAGAGGGGTAAATGCCTGCACTTATCACAGCTTTTTCCGATGGAAGGGAGATAAATGGACTCCTGAGCGCATGGGAGAGAAATTTATTCCTGAAATTATCATTTGGGATGAAATAGACACAGTGTCAGAAGATGTCTTAAAAATATTTCTTGAGTGGTTGTTATTGAAGAATACAAAAGTCGTCAGGTGCGGTGATCACGGCCAACCACCACCATTTGTCGGTGCATCTCCACATGAATGGCTAAAGGGTTTTGTAGACTATTATGAAGAAATTGATACTGATCATAGATCACTTGATGAAAAATTAAAAGAATTGAAGAAACTAATTAGATTACAACCGGATAGAATCCAGTGTGAAATAACCCGTGAAATAATTTCGGAAACTCCCATGAATGAGTTTTGGGAAGTGTGGAGACCAAATGATTTAATCATTGCAAGTAGAAAAATAGTCAGGGACACACTTCAGATGAAGTTATTTGAATTGCATAAACAAAAATTTGCAACACTTCCAGTACCGTTATGTTATAGGCCATCGGATACGCGAAAACAGAATATTGAAGTTGATATTCCAGGACAGAGTGAAAAACAAATTCTCGTATTAAATGATATTGTGCTGGTTGATATCAATGTCGTTGAAGATGCATTGCGTGCTAATAAATCCCCATGGACGCTAGGATACGCAGCGACGATACATTCTTCACAGGGATTGACTATATCGGATACAATTGTTTGGATGGTAGATAATCGCATAGAATGGTCGAATTTAGTCTATCTTTCAGTATCCAGAGTACGAAAAATAAATCAACTTCGAAGAATTGTCTTCGATGATGAAATCATTGGCGATGATGAAATCATTGGTGACGATAATGATATTATTGATAAAAAAACTCTCCGGTTACAAACAACAGGACAAAAAAAAAACAACGAGAATTTGATATTGATGCTGAATTAATAATCACTTTGAAGAAACAACAGAATAATCACTGCGCGAGTTGCAATTGTATAATGCGTTGGCAGTATTCGGATAAGGATCCTCGCCAATTCACAGTAGACAGAAAAAATAACAATCTCGGTCATGTCAGAAATAATGTGATGTTGACTTGTCTTGAGTGCAATAGACGCAAGGGTGCTAGTTAAGACCATGCGGTGGTAATTGAGTATCGTCAGGAATTACTTGTAGTTGTTGTCTAGTAAACCCACGCTGAGGGGCAGTTGAATCCAGTTTATAGATTGGAAGTCTACCCGTAGATCGTGTTATACTAGATATCTTATGCGTAGTGACGCTCCAAATAGGATCAGTAGCCCTTTTTGTACCACCCTCAAGCTCTCCTGGTTCATATAAATACCTCACAATGACATTACTACCAAGAATTGGTTCTTTGAAATCTTTTTGTGGTTTTTCAGGTATCGACTTCTTTTTAATCGCGTTGATAGGTTTCATGTTGATGGTTCTAGTAATCTCGTTATTCAGTGCGGTAACTACACCTGGTAATCTCTTAACCCATTCACGGGATCTTTTTTCTTGGATGAATTCTTTTGCATATTGATATCCAAATAACCGCTCAGCAAGAATCCGATTAAATCGTTCTACAATGGCCTGATAACGATGCAGTGCAGTATGCCCTCGTCTGATAGCGACATTGTGATATTTCATTGTAGATAACACTGCACCCTGAAATTCCTTGCCCGGGTCAACTTGTAACAGATTCGGCCAGTGCAGAGGGCTCCTTCGATAAATCCTTTCAAATGCAGAAGCCACTTCAGTGGCTGATTTTGTTTTTAACGGTTCTGCTTCTTTGTATCGACTTGCAATATCAACTACAGTTAACGCATATTTGTAACCACGATCATGTGGCAGAAATAATAGATCAGCCTGATGAACTTCATTTGGTCCGGTTACATCAAAATGCGAGAATTGAATTTGTTTAGGCGGTGGTAGATAAATTTGCCATAGTGCCTGTTTGGATAACCAATGAGCCGCAGTGGTTTTTTTCACTTTTGCGGCGCTAGCGAGTTTACTGATTGCAGCGTTACCCTTCCAGTATCCTCTTGGGGAATAATAAATAGATTCCATGTTGCTATTAATTACCAGCACCTAACATCAATTTACTTTTCATAGCCGATTTTATCAAAAATGAAGCCAATTTTTCTTTGAAGGATTTATCAGGAATGGCATTCAACGCATGAATTAATTTCACATCTGCTAGATGCCTGTGTTGCAAATTGCTGCTTTTATAAGCAACATCATGAAGGTGACAGGCCTTATCAATAGCGTTTATTGGTTCCTCACCGAGTCGGGGCTGATTTTGATCATTGAGTCTGATATCAAGTCTTGTTCCCGGTCCACAATAACTATACCCTGGAAGGTGTTTTTCTCCGGGGTATTTTGCCCATGGGGTTCCAGGGAGTTTTGCTAATTTGGCAGCGATATCACCTCCTCGTTTTTTTTTAAAGGTTCCTTGGGTTCCTTGGGTTTAGAAACAAATCTAAATTTCTTTGTACTACACTGTACGCATTTACCAGAAAGCGCTGATCGGTTATTTTTAGTTGTAATCGTCGTCAAGTCATCTGTGCCAGTACGCGCCTTACACTTCACGCAATATAGATCCATAATTTATGTATAGAGATATGAATAGAATTGATTTTTCAGCGACTAAAACAAGAGAACCAGTGAAGCATCATGCAGCGCTACCAAACTCTATCCGCGCAATTATAATCGGGCCATCTGGATCCGGTAAAACGCAATTGTTGCTCAATTTAATAATGAGATGGATGAAGTGGGATAAGTTGTATTTAATTGCCCCTAGCGTAGATGATCAACGATGCTATGAAGTGCTAAAAGATTTTAATGAAAACGCTTCAGAGATTGCCGGCGAGGATGTTATTGAATTTATAACCGATATTGACGAGGCACCATCCGTGAATGACCTCGATGGAAGTATCAACAATTTAGTTGTATACGACGATGTCATGTTAGATAATCAAAAAAATCCTGCTAGAATATTTTCCCGAGGCAGGCATAAAAACACGGATGTGATCTATGTCACTCAACGCTACACTCAGATTCCAAAAGTGATTAGAGATAACTGTAATATGCTTGCTGTATTCAACGGCGTTGATACACATACGCTACGAAATATTTGGCAGACATGGTGTTCTGATATGGACTTCAATCAATTTAGAAATTTCTTTAGTCATGCTCAGTCTGCCCCACACGGATTTGTAACAATAAATTTACATGACCCTCGAACACGATATCGTATCGGACTGGATCAAATATTCGGTTGAAAATCGAAGATTTTTGTTAACCCCAACTGAAAGTTCTAGTGAGTGACAACGACGTTGTAATCCCTTTTCCAAAAAATCGATGGAGGATTTCATTAATTTCATTGATTTTTCATATTTTTTTGGGGGACCTAATCCATGATTCACACACACATTGGGGGGCCTGATGTCACTGGTTTCATTGTTTTTAAGCGTGATTTCAGTGAAAACTTGTCTAAAAATTTTGTCCGATTCGCCCCTTCTGCTGCTTATTTACACATGCGTATGTATGTATGTATGTATGTATGTATGTATGTATGTATGTATGTATGTATGTATGTATGTATGTATGTATGTATGTATGTATGTATATATGTATGTATGTGTGTGTGTGTGTGTGTGTGTGTGTATGTGTGTGTGTGTGCGCGCGCGCGCGCGTGCGTGCGTATGCATGTATTTGAAATTGTTTTCATAAACTGGGGTAATATGTATATTTATAAAAGATGTGAACTCGTGTTTAATATATTGCCACATTACCTGTACTTCCTGTATGTACCAATTGGACATGCTTTAGGGCGTCATGTGTCATATTTATGTTGACACCTTTTCATAGCCAACAGTCTGTATTTGGCCGGATTTGCACAAGGAATAAATTTTATCAACTTGATAGAAGTAAGTACCACGAGTGTATCTTCCTCCAGAAAAAAAAATGTACGTTTTACTCTTACAATCTCAATACTTATTTCCTGCAAATTTATGTACAATTAAATTATTTGTTTAATTTTACAAAGAAAAAGACAATTTAATGTTAATCAATTTTTTTGTGCAAAGAAAAAGACAATTTAATGTTAATCAATTTTTTTTGTGCATACTTATAAGTTTCTTTTTATCTGATTAAAACCGTTATCTCGTTTTTCAATTCAAATAAGTGTTTTTCAGTCCCTCCTTTTCTTGTTTCAAAACTCGAAAATTGCTCATCTAACTCAGCAAATCAACAACTGACTGATAGCTACTGATCAGCTGTTACTATCAATACAATAAATCTATTAATGTCAATATAATAAAATCTTCAATAAAATAGAAAAAGTCATTAAAAGTAATTAGTCACGTTTAGTAACCTAAAACCGGTCACCTACTTACAACATTTAATAATGAAAAATATTAGCTGGCCTTTAAAGCTCTCACAAGTTAACACGACACTTACAAAAATACAATGCAACATTCTTACTACGCACTATGCCATACTGTTACTGATTTTGTTGTCCTCTGTCAACTCAGATAAACCGGCTGGTACAATTCACCTGAATAACTTATTAAATGTTAATTTAAAGGTCCGTGTTATTTTCAATTAAATCCATTTTATTAGAAAAAAACATCATACCGTAACAAACAATTAGGCCGGCATCACGTGCTGAATTATAAAGGATTTTTCTAAGCAAAAGCATGCAGATGTTAGAGTACAAATGTAGCTTCTGTAATCTTTGCGAGGAGCAGTGAAATTGAAAATGCTTTAATTGTAAAAATTTTAAAACAAGGCACACAAATAACATTATATTGTTGCGGATAGTCAAACTATACGCATAATAAAGACAATCCGGTTTCAATTACTGAATTACGAAGTTTTTCACTTATTGTTGCTGACTTGTACCACAAAAGATATGATTAGATTCATATACCGACGACAGTTTACTTTTCTGAAGTGATCTGTTTGCTTGAATGTTATGCCGTAGGTATCTGAAAAGTCATTTTCCAAGACATAATAAGTTGGACCTTTGGATTTCTCAGAAGGGGAAAATGCAATGTAATCTCTCTCTCTCTCTCTCTCTCTCTCTCTCTCTCTCTCTCTCTCTCTCTCTCTCTCTCTCTCTCTCTCTCTCTCTCTCATGAGTGAGTGAGTTAAACATCTTAACTTGTTCATTTTGTTGTTTGCCATCATCTATTTGAGGGTCTAACCTATTAGTGTCTTCGAATGGCTTGTCCGGTGCATCATTTGAATATCCGTGTTTGAGGAATGACGCTTGATGGGCCATTCCGCTGTATACGTGGATTAGTAGTACTCATCACTCGCGTTCTCTTTTCGACACACTGTACTAGTTATATGGAAGAACTGTGAACCAATCTAGAAACGAGTGAACAAGTAATAGCATATATACGGGTTTGGTAGTCCAGGATTGGTTAATAATGAAAAATAAAATCTGAGTAGAAATATCATTTGAGAGCTTATCCTATCTGTAATTGAAAAAAATAGATAATATTCAATTAATGCAATTTTAGAATTTTCACGTGCTTAACTTAGGAGTATTTAGTAATGTTGTTGTTGTTGTTGCTGTTGTAGGCTTTAATGCCATTTTTCAGCACAGGATAGGCTATACATGGCGGCCAGTATTATTAATGGAGGAAGAAGCCGGGGAAAGAACGACCGACCCACGAGAAGCAACTGGCAAGCTTTCTGACATACCCACATTAGCCGAATCTTATACTCGAACCCACGCAGACAGAGGTGAGATGACAGTGATTTGTAACGGAGTGCACTCAATAATGAAAGAAACACCTGATTCATTTGGTGCAGAATCAATAATATGTTTCATGCACATATGGATAAAAAAAAATATGCCGCGGCTCATATGGTGTTCTCCACACAAAAGCTTGCACCAAGCAATTAGCTCACACGTGTACAGTGGTGGACTTGTCCTTTCTCTTCATTAGCATTTTCAACCTAATATTTACAAACATGTGAGAAAGAAACGAATCCCATTCTTGTAAAGTAAAGTGGTTATTCTGTCAAAACGTTTTCTGTAGTGAATCTATTTTTATTTTTTTTAATGTGTGCTCTTCAATTGTTTCATCATTAGAAGCTGTAACATTTATTGTTGTGACAACTTTCTTTGTTGAATACCTATTTGTTATCTAAATATGCAGTTACGTTCAATTCCGTCGCGAATTAGTACAGTGCCGGATTAAACCTTTTGAAGGCCCTTAAGCACTATAAATCGTGTCCCCGCTCCCCCCTTGCAAATTATTTCTTATCAATATTATTTTGATCCGTTGTCGCGGCGCCCCAGAAAAGGCGTGAGGCCCATAGGTCGGTGCCTATCTGCCTATTTGGTAATCCGGCATTGACTTAGCAGTATGAGTAAACATGCATTCTTAACAAATTTACAAATTTTTCCTTCTTGAATTCAGGTTCAAACATTTTTCGTTTATAATAAAAACTATTCGATTTCCACTAAGAGAATATTGATGTTGATTTTGGAGCTTTGGACCAGAAACATGATTCGGCTTAAATCATCACTCCGTTAAACTCGGTTCTAGACATGACTTCTATGTTTTATGGAAGGGGAGGGGGGTGTTTGTTGCTATTTTTCGTATTGCTTTCATTATAAATAAGATCGCTATAACAAGCACCCACGCCAGCCAAACATCCAAAACAAATTTCATGTTTAAAAAAAGAATCGTTTCAAAAGAGTTCCATTTGTATTGTAACAAGAAAATTTCTGGTGGCAGCGGTGGGATATGTGTGAATAGTTCTGTCATGGGTTGCAATTCGTTCGGTTTTATTAAGTGTGAAACAGAATATTGTTTCGCATTTGGAAAGAAGAGGAAAGAAATGTTATGGATAGTGCGCCTTTCATTTCGTTTATTGTGATTTCGCGACATTTAGTAAAGGCGAGAGTAGATATAAGCATTTGCTGCTGAGAAGGATCTTAAGAGGAGTACTTATGTTCAGTCAGGACGGAATATTTTATCTAGGATATAATACAGCGATGATACAAGAATTGTATATGTAGTAGGGCGCGCAGATGGCGAGATTTAAAGAAGGGACGGGAAAAGAGCATGTGACAGTCGACACGCGTTTTCCATTTCTTGTCGACACGTGGGGTTAAAACTGGGCCAAGTGATACTTTTTGTTCTTTTAATAGGCTAGAATTGCTGGAGGGTGGACGGGAGTCTTTGGCCACGGGGTTGTAACATGCTGGAATGACGAAAATGGCTGTAATTGTTTTGTTGTTGTACGAACTGATAGGAACCGCTAATGAAGGAAATGGGTTTGACATCACACCCCCCCCCCGTGTTGTGTTTAATTGAGGATTTGGGATTTTAGAACATCAGCGACAACAACAGCAATAAGAACAATAACAACAACACACATAAATTGTAAATGAGTTCAGATATGTCATGTGCTAGTAGCAATGACAATGAGTAAAACTCCAAAATTTGATATAAGCGTAATACACTGGTAGAAGCGGCAAATAAAAGTTATATATGGGTAATAATTTTTCCCCGTGATTATTACATTGATGGGTTGAGACATATTGTCAACGGGTGACATCAAAAGCCGCGCAGTTAAATTAAATCAGAATGCGCCCAAAGGCTATGTAAATAGTGTGATTATTTGTGTGATTATTTGTTTTATATTTTCAAATTCTGTGACGACAGATGTCGGTCTTGCTTCGTGTTTTATTGTTGCATGTATTAGTTGGATAAATTTGTAATCATGTGGTGTTAGAGCAGGAAAGTTCTATAAGTTGGTTGCTGCATGAAACCAGGTGGTAAATTAGGTCTAGTTGTTTGAATTGTGCTTGGAGTGAAACATGGCTAAATTTAAGGAGAAAAAGGGTATTATGTATGGTTGTCTGGAGGTTGTTGGACTGTGTTTTGCTTCTTTTTATTTTTGTGTTGCTGTAGGGTACGGTTCAGTGGTGAAAAGATGATTGAAAAGGCAGTGTCAAGTCTAGCGTTCTGTTAGTGAGAATATGGTTGCGCCAGTTGGGGGTTGAAGTCATGGTTGACTTATTTTTTGAGGTTCTTAAGAGGACGTGGTTCATTTGAAGAACGCATTCTCTAACCTCGTGGGGAGTACAGGACGGATCCTGTATTTTGTTTGTCATTGAACTGTTAGCGACTTGCCAGATGAGAATTGATTTATACAGAGTACATTAAGAAAGAAGGAAAAGATCGTCTACATGCATCTTTATGATCATCATTGGTCCAGTGAGGTTTTCATCATGCATAGTTTGACTTGACTGCATAAATGAAATGGTGTCAATTTGGAAAACTGTGAAGGACAATTCAAAGCACGTGTTAATTATTTAGTAGCATAAAGAAATGGTGGTGTACACCGCAATTATAGTTGAATCGTTATGTGATAGTGTTCCAAACTTTTGCGTTTGAGGATAGGTTTTCTTAGGGTTTTAGGTCACAACAGGTGTGGAATTTGTAGTGAATTAACAGTGAGAAAATAGGATCGTCTGGCACAGACTGAGTTGAAAAATATTTGGGCATTGAAGTCATGGTTGACTTGTTGGAGGTTAGTAAGAGAAGGTGTCTCTGAAGAACGCAGTCTCTAACCTCGTGATGTGTACAGATGTACCAAGGTCTATTGGGAGAACGTGTGTCCTGGTGGAAACGCAATCTCCAGACTAGAGTTGTAATGTAAAGAGGAATTGTTCTGTGTGACATTTGTTGTCTGTTGTTAGAGACCTATGCTTAGAGAAGTGTGTTTATTACAGTCTATTTCGAGGAGTTCGTGAGGGAGTTTGAACCCGACTAAGTGGTTGAAACATTATTTCAGGTTGGATTGAACTTGATTAAACTTTGTATAGGTTTTGTTGTTGTATATAATCTTATTGGTAATCGTTTATCGGGTGTGGGGTTGAATTTAGAAGAGAAAAAAAACAAAAAAAACCCAACAAAACAAAACATCAAATTGTGATTTAGACCACAGAAATGTGACGTTTGTGCCACTCGTGGACGAGTGATCTTTTAAAGGCGGGGGTAATGTAATAAATTTGGAGTATGTGTATTTGCCAGCATCCCGTTTTTAATTTGTGCGAGTATTTGGTCTTCGGTGCCATGGAAACATTACTAACCCGAAATAGTTAGCCAGTTAGTTGGAGCAAACATCACAGAGCCGAGTGTTAGTGAATTTGAACCATGCTGGGGTCGTTAGTAGTGAATTTGGGTACAAGCCGAATGACTGTCCCTGTTTGTAACATAGTCCATATTAAAATTCCGCGGTGTATAAAAGTGATGTGATTGAAATGGCAGTATTTATGGGGGGAATATAATGAAATCAATAAGTTGGAACTTGGTAGGTACCGTTTATGTGTCCATAGTGGAAAATGGGCGTATGTATATGAGCGTGATACGCAGGAAATTCTGTGGATTGACTGGCCTAGGGTCGCGCAGTTAAATATTTCCCAGTTAGTAAGGGAATACTAGTGGAATTTCTATGGCATGACGGGCATGCGGTACGGAAATAGGATGTAAAGAAGAAACCATGCTAAGGTACGGTTAATGGACTCTTGGGCAAGTTGTCTCCTCTGGGTCGCCAATTGATTAGGGCAAAGATTATTAATTATAACAGACACGTCTTTCTTTCCATTTTACAACTCAAGTTGTATGGAAGTCTTTGGAAATTTGGGGAAAACATATGACTTCCAGCGTGACTCGCGCCAGGGTTTTGACACCGCTCGGTCAAGTGAATACCCCTGTGCGTGTAACAGTATCTCTCACTGCTTGACATACACGTACATAACGACTATTACCATAATATATTTACTGCATAGTCACAGCTAGTCAGCAGTTTCAAGATGCTTTTCCTTTGTATTTTCCTTTCTTTAAGAGGCTGTTTATCCGTAATTTCTTCTTATATATATATATATATATATATATATATATATATATATATATATATATATATATATATATATATATATATATATATATATATATATATATATATATATATATGTATGTATGTATGTATGTATGTATGTATAATCATATGGCATTTCAAGTGCTGGTATAAAGCAAACTGATATACCAACATTATTGGTATATCGAATTGTGATTCGCCCTTGACCCAATAATGCGAATATATAAACATTTTTTTTAACTGCGTCCTATATATCAATGACGAATTTCCACTCATTAATCATTTATGACGTATGAAGATGAGGAAAAAACAGATAAAAAGTATCAATAGTCCTCGATTTCTAATTGATTTTAATTTTACACAATTTGTCGCAATCATTTCTCTTTTCCATTCTTTTCTCCCCTATCATGCATAAGGGTAAACATACGCAGAAATATAGATTGAGAAAGAAAAAAACAATTTGGGTTGGATTGAAACCTCAAAACTAAACTTGCACCAAGTAACTTACATGAAAATGGTTCGTCGTAACGGTATGTTTACTCTTTAATTCGGATCTATCTACAGTGTTCATAATATCAACGGTTCATAGTTGCAATGCCTTGTCGATGCAATAAGTTAAATTTGTCGTGTAAGAGGCATACACACTGTAATATATTTAAGGCTTTATTGGTGCTACTGTTGTTGTTTCTTAAACCTGATATAATGTTCTACAAATCATTCATTATTATTATTATTATTATTATTATTATTATTATTATTATTATTATTATTACTATTATTATTATTATTATTATTAATATTATTAATTAAATATGAAAATGTCAAAACGTGATACCTCCCTCTCTCTCTCTCTCTCTCTCTCTCTCTCTCTCTCTCTCTCTCTCTCTCTCTCTCTCTCTCTCTCATGGCCAGTAGTAAGGTTAATTAGAGCATAATAATTACATAGATTAGATCAACTGTAAATATATTTAAATATTTTGATTACCTCTTGTTGACTCGTCATTTCGTTTAGTTTCTCTATCACGATAATTTCCATACGCAGCAGGTGAAAGCATTCGGTGTATTTGTAGTGCTCTACTTTCTTCATGATGATAGATAGATAGATAGATAGATAGATAGATAGATAGATAGATAGATAGATAGATAGATAGATAGATAGATAGATAGATTACTGAATTTTTTTTAAAAATCTTCTTGTAAAAAAATAATATATCAACAACTTGCATCACTGTTTAAAGGTAAATAGACCTTTGACTAGTACGTTCAAGCAAACCAGTACACAGTCATCGCAATGTCCTCTTAATTCTTACTTCTCATCTTTCCTTCATGATCCTATAAAAAGAAATCTTTGCTAAATTAAACACATTTTTTATCGTCGATTTTGCCACTCCATCGAGAGTATTTTGTAGCTAACGTTTAATTGAAGAGACAACTTATGGAATGTTGTTTGGGGTATATTTAATTCAAATCACATTCATGACGTGTTGAACCTCTATGTTTAGATGTTAAGTGATCGATGTATTAAAATGTGTCATCAAATATATTGTATTGCAAAAAGAAAATTAACTGGCCCACGAATGCGAAAATAAAATTTAAAACATATTTAAACAAAATAAAAACAAAGAAAAAACTCTAACAAAAGAAACAAATACTGTTAAGGTGAACAGATATACAGAATATAATAAATATTTACCTTGTAAAAACATACACGAGCCAAATGGCCTAAGATTCAATATATTTTCTGCAATACCTTTGAGAGTGTTGCCAAGTTGCCAAGTTAGATTTCGTAAGGGTTCATATTTTTAAAAATAATATATAGAATTTGTAGTTTTGTTCATGCTTTAATGTCTTACTAGTATCATCACGGTTATGACACACGAAAAACAAAACAATGTTCATCCGCTATGTGAGACTGGCTAACGAGATATACTCAGCTTTATTGTTATTAAGTTGTCTCCCATTGTTTAGCAATTATTAGTAACTCGCGTATGTGCTTGGATCAGATATGATCATAATCAATATACCCATATATTTTACAGAGTGATAGTTGATATAATACTGGGTTAATGACGAAGAAGCTACATTGTCATAGCATTGTGTCGGGAACAAACTCTAAACCACCAAACTGTATCGATTAATCCCCTCCCCCATTTCATAGGACAGTCCCATAATGCCAAAGCTATACTCTTAACATAAAGGCCTGTTTTTGAGAATCCAAACCAGTCGCTTTGCATAATCAAGCAATTTTAGCGTAATATATCAGCGACGCGGGTGCCTGAATGTTGCCATTTTCTTTATGCGTAGCCAATATATGACCCCATGTAAATTACTATAATGAGAGGATATTTACGGTACCAACGAAGTGGAGAGATAAAATTCTCTGCCAATATGTTGCGCATGTATTGAAAGCATACACGACTCAAGAAGCAGTATTGAGCAAATGATATCAATATTAGCACAAAGTACAGAAGTTATGTATGCAGAAATTAAAGCTTAAGAACTTAGGCAATGTTTTTCATGGCTTGCAGAATGTGACCATCGCATATGAGCTGTTGTCTTCCATGTTTTTTGGTCAAGATTGAGAAGTTTCTGGAAAGGATACGCAAAGTAAACAATGCGGACTATTTGGCAGATGACAGTGCTGGTTCTTTTGCTTGGCTCGCTGATGATGTTTTCAGGTAATAATATTCATGCCTCGTGCAAATTGGGGGTAAGTGTTTACGCTGTCCATGCGCATATCTTTCTGCACGTGTTCGAGACTAAGTCATTTGTCTTATTGAGACTAACACTTTTTATATTTTATTCATTTACACTTATGTGCAATACGACTTTATTCTTATCCGTATCAACTTTTTGCCATTCTGTACGTCTGTTTATCTTCTAATTCAATCCAACGTCCGTCTTTTTCATTCCCTCTATCCGTCCGTTTGTCAACCTGTCTGCGACTCTCCACTTCTCTACCTTTGGAGTCAGTCTAAGTGCACTTTACATCTCTCTCTCTCTCCCTATACAATATTTCTTCTTCCATATATATGACTATCAATCACAATTACTGATTTATTATCAGAAATGAATGTGAAATTTAAGTATATGGGAAGGAAATTGCAGAAGACAAAGAAGCGCAATATTTGCTAATAATACGGTTGTGTAAACTATATAACTTTATTTTTAAAAAAGTGCTACCTACAACAAAATACATATTTATAGGAAGGGAAATTGAGCAAACAATTATCACGTAATATAGCTAATTAAAAAAAGCTATGGTTTACATATTGGTAATTTTATGACACGCACTCTCGAGCAGAGCACAACTAGATAGGCGAGTTTTAAAATGATTTTAATGAGAACACTTCACTTCACACAGGTACTATAGTGAGTGTTTTGAACAGTTTTTCGTTAACTGAAAGGTTTTATGAATGGAAAAAATACTCCAAATTGAACAGAATTACTTTAAAAGTTAAGTTGTTTAGAATGCGAATGTTTCTCGCTGAATTAGACTTATCCCAATCTATACTCTCCAACGATGCAGTTGTGTTTACAACCATTTTTACATAAATTAATTTTGATGGCACGAAAATATGTAATTAGTCTTTAAAACAAAAAAAGAAAGATATTCCGTGCAACATGTCACCTGTCTTTTCTACTGCTTAAAAACGAGCACATCAGTCTGTATTCGCTTGCCGCCATGATAAATCGCGCAGCAGCGTTTTTGCCATATACTGTTTATTTTCACACTAACGCGTTTTAATATCAAGAATTCCAATATTTAAGATTTAAAAATATTTTCCTAAACTGGGTAAACACAGAAATCAGTGCTGCAAAAACAAATACATCGAATTCAATAAAATAGACATATTCAGATGTCTACTCTCTTAAATCAGTCTAAAATCTTTGTACAAATGAATCATTATCATTAACATGCATCAAATGACATTAAATGAAACAAACTCAATTGATAAATCTGTACAATACTGTATAACAGATAACAAACGCGCAAGTGTCGCAGAACATTAGTGTCCCGCGATGTCCATAAATACACATTGAACATTACGAGAAGCCAGATTGTTGCACTTGATCCGTAACCTTTGCCAACGTATTCTGAATCTTTACATGAGATAATGCATGATAATTAGATGTAACACATTTCTACCATATATTTTGAAGAAATAAAGAAACGTAATTCTGACTAGAATTCTGACTGAGGATGGACCTAATTTATTTATCTATTAGATGATCGACCACTGTGTTACGGCCCTGATCTAGTAATAATAATATAAAATATGAAATTAAGGGATGGAACAATAGAAAACTGAGCAGTGATATAGAGCATGTAAAATACAAAAATTTAATCAATTACATAAACAAAAATTACATGTAAATGATAGAGGTACAAAATTATGCGAAATTCATTTAGTTGTTACAGATAGAACAAGTTTCATCATCTGATCAAGTCGAACTCAGGCTGCCGGCATGACAGCATCATCTACTGCTTCCGGTCTTTCCCAAATCACTGCTGGCGATCGGTCGACGTTTCCGTTCTCTTTTTCTTCTCTCCCTTTCCTCTACTGGCCTCTTCAGTTAATAAAATCTTAGCTGCGGAATGTACTCTTACTGCGTCATCATGCGTGGAACAATTTCGTTTTTTCTTACAATTTAAATTATTTTATTAATCATAAACACGTGTCAGAATGTTCTTTCTCTTGGGATAAAAAAAATATCCCCCCCCCCTTCTTTCCGTCATGTATACTTTAAGCTTGAATGTACTACTTATTCAGCCACATCTTCATGATGATAATGACGATCCCCTCATTTAAGCGAAGAGCTGGTATATTGTGATTGTCTCCATGCGTCTTTTTGTCCGTGAAAATACTTGAAATTGTCATTGGCTTCTCTAATCTACTTGAAATGCCTATTTCACTTTATCAGTGACAAAACTGGTTGATGTAGATGCATTGTAAGTCGTTCGTTTTCTTTGATCTCCCTCTATATTTGGTAATTGAATGATTTAAAAAACCATTTTAATTTAATAAACAATTGTTTTAGAGACATGGAAATGATTCTACGTTTCATCTAGACCAAATGTGGGCTTATTTCTTGAAATGGTCTCTAAAAAATGGTATTTTGAGAAGTTGAGAAATTTTCATAATTTCTTCATTTTAAGTCGGAGACGATCGTAATGAATTATTTTGTTGTCTAAACTATTACCAGTGGTTACATAGTATGCATAATAAGAATTTTAATTCTTTCCCCTTTGTCTGTAAATTTTCGAAAAAAAAATAAGAAATGAATATTTTAAAAAATAGAACTTTGGTTAAACTTTCATCACACTATGTAGACCGCATGGAGAAGGGTACATAACCCTGTATACTAACTACATAAGTATTTGATGCAGATGTGCCATATGACTCCTTTAAGATTAATGAAGTTTTTAATATGGATTTATAAAACCATAGATTATTATTATTACTATTATTATTATTATTATTATTATTATTATTATTATTATTATTATTATTATTATTATTATTTACAGTGATGTTCAGTGCAATGATGAGATCTAACGTTCAGCACAAATTCGGAGACATCACTACAATGTCGTTGTATCAACAAACCCTTTACAAATCAAAACTTACTGATACAGGTAAATAAAAGCGTTCTAAAGTGCACTGCTATTTTGCTTCATCAATTTTACAGAGTATCGATCACTTGCAGTTAAATAACCGAATCGACCCTTTAAGTGATTGATTTGGTTGAAATCCAGAGCTGCGTAATTTCCATCTTTTCTGATTAAACGTGTTTGAAAAATAGTACCCATTTTTGGAAAGGCGTAACGTCAGAAAGTTTTTTGATTCTTTGTTGATCATCGGTAAGTTATAAGATATGACGACTATCTTATTCCCATTGCTACTATGAGGACACCACCATTTTCACGAGTAAGTGGCATTTAAAGTTTTCGGGGTGGGGGTGAGGTGGTTTAGCATAACACTTTACAAGACCAGTCATTTCAAATGAGAAACCGAGGTAGGTCAGTTGGTAGAGCGTATTTTGTATCTCTCGTCGGCTGCCTCCGTGTGTCTTTTGGAAGGGCACTTAGTTCCCGTTTTCTCGGTATGATATAGCGAATAATGTGTTCAACGTGCCGCTAAAAAATATTCGATCAGTGAACATCCACTGTACTATATAGTTGGTTATGCAAGATTATCAATATTGGTTTCATAATGTCTTGATGGAAAACAGGATACGGAAAATTGAAAGTCAGAAGTTTGAATTTGTTGGTTGACGGAGGAAAAGTTATTGAAGACAATTAGAATAATTAATATCGCTGCCTTTCTTATAAGAGCTTTATCATAGTTTTATAAGCAAAAAAGTGCTAATCAGACACAAGCAGGACTGGAAAGAAGGAAACGGTTGGTAATTTGTTGACATAAATTATGCTGCGCTTTTGTAATTACAACTGCGCAACTCATGCTATTCTGGACGAAGCAAAAGGAGAGTTTACAAAAAATTGCAACGGAATTATCTCTTTCCAGCACAACCGCTTATGATCTTGATAAATGCTTATATGCATTCGGGTTCAACTTTCACCGGTGAATTATTGGGGCACAGAAGAGGTTCTTTCTACGTGTACGAGCCGCTTTGGAAGTTAGCAAAAGAAGAATTCTTCAATGGTACCGACCAAGTGTGCAATATTGTGGTTCCAAAGTGTGGGTAAGCTGTTCCATAAAGTGACATTTCACCGTTCAAACCCACTTGTATGCTTGCATATCATCACCTTATCGGAGTTTAACATAATGTTGTATGTAGTACGTCAGTCTGTTCAAAATCAGATCTCCACTGTCCTACGTAGGACACAGCAAAGTATGAGCATGAATCAGAGTATGTAGTACATTTGTGTGTGTTTAAACGTTTCCCTGATGCGGAGGCACATGCTTATACACAGTTCTTACAAATCTGTGAGTGTACCTTGCTTTAATATCGGGCGAACGTCAAATTTATATAATTAAAATCAATTTTGTTTATTCAAATCCACAGTACACAGTTGACTATCGTAATGGCACGGCTCTCCCTTCTACAGCACCAAGGAGAATTACATTGTGGTATTTTAGATCGAAGCGTTTAATAGAGATAAGTTTTATTCTAAAGATTTGCGGTTAACAATTGTTGTTGAACTGCTGAAAAATTATCAATGAATACTGATTGTGACTTGCTTTAAGTACGACAGTGTTATGTTTGGGCGAATAGACTGTTTTAAAACTAAGTTACTTAGTTGTTGACTTATTTTCCAAATTATCGGTTCCGCTTTGTGGTTATATGAGAATCGTTTGAAACAGAAAAGACACATAGAAAGGCTATTTGGTCCACAACTATCACGATATAAAGTTACCATACATTGACATGGCATTTACCAGATTACATTGATATCTAGTTTTTATTCACATCTAGGAAACCTATCTGCTGTCTGAAAGAGATACCAAATGAAAAGGACTGCTTCTGTGGTCTGAGGAAAGATACTTCTAACAGCATAATGTACACTGACTGTTGTTGCCGTTGAAATACAGAAATAAATCTGCACACTTATGCATCACTATTCTATGTAAGCGCACCTACGGAATTTGCATATGTATTTTTTTAAAAAAATATTTTTTTTGTGGAAAAAATGTAATTTTCATCTTAAGTCCTGCTTTAAATCTTCCATGAGATCCATATCAGAAATAATGCCTAGATGTATACTCTAAAACCCAAATCACCTATCACCATCCCATCATCGAGACATAAATATGAAGAACAATGTAGATTCATTGCACACACACACACAGACACACACACACACACGCACACACACACGCTACATATTTTTGATTTTACATAAAATAATTATAAGTGGTGATACTCAGGGGAATACGTTTTCGTTACATTATAAACCCGAAGCAAAAATCCAACACTGGAGCGGAACCATAATACATCATTCTTGGTTTCCGGCACTGCAGTCCCCATTTCTACAGTAAAATTCCATTTGAAGAAAAATCCGTCTGCCAAATGTAGAAGACACAATGAGCACAACTCCTGCATTTGAAAACATTTAAAATGTCAACGACGGATGGTAAATCAACGACGGGGAGAGACGAAGTATTAAATGGTATAACAATTCCAATGATGGAGGGTACAAATCTATAGGTTGCGATATATTTTCCATCATCCGGTGCAAGCTATGTTCTATACAGTTCCACTACAATATAGTCCAGGCTCCCTTTCGATGTCAATTTAACCTCCGCCATTGACATTTTAGTGACTTGAGCGACCCGTTGCATATCATAAAAAGAAACGCATTAAGCATATGGCGACAAAGAGCGATGAAACAATTTCACAAAGATTCTCTAGACTAAGATAATAAAAAAAAATGTATTGGTGTCTAGTATCCAACCCGACGATAAACTTGTATTTTTATCGTTACAGACCACCCAGGGAAAATTCTTCATTCAAACAGGCAATACAAATTTTGAGTGACATATATAAGTGCAATTTCGATTCCTTTGAAAAATCTGTGCTTGCACATTTTACTGCCAGGAAGTCAGGTAGGTACCTTTCGTAGGTCTCCTCGAAGAACTTAACTACAGTACAAACATTATTTACCAATCGATGGAATAAATGTGGCACCTTACGTGGCAAGAGGAATTGATGCACCCAGGAGCAATGTTGTTTACTGAAGTCCTACGTTGCCACAGAGAACAGAGTTTATGTCAGTTGCCCATCTCCGTCCACCTACCCCACACATCGTTATACGTTTTGTGAAGAATTACATCCGTGAGGCGAAATGTTACACTAATTTCAGCTGCAAAAACAAGGCTTAAGACGGCACCCCACCCCACCCCCCATCGCACGGCCCCAGATGGCAACTTCTTTGCCCGATTCCCGTCCTCTGTGTACATTGTGTACATATACTAATATCAGTTAGTGAAGGCAATACTGGATCTAAGCACTCGAGCAGCAGTGATGTTAGAAGTGGATCAAGTTCACGTGACTTTAGTGTACTATATTCATCACGATTGTACGAACTAAATCCATAGAGACAGGTTCAAATGCTTCTAACGGTTGCCGGTGAAATTCTGTATCGCAACTGTATGGTCACGATGAGTCAGTTGAAAATGTGTTGTCAAGCTTATCTGTAATAGTTTGTACTTTGTCACGGAAGACATTGGCAAACAGGCCTGGAAGGTCGACTGGAGAGAAAGTTGGAAGCGGTGTACATTTGTTCTTTGACATTAGCTTGTTAGTAAATTCAAAGAGCTCTTTGCAGCTGGAACTTTCAGTGATCTTAGTAGTGTAGTGGGCTGATTTCGCTGCATGGACCTTGTGATGTTCTTCTTAGGAGCTTTATATATATATATATATATATATATATATATATATATATATATATATATATATATATATATATATATATATATATATATATATATATATACAACCAACACAACTCTAGTCTGAGCCTTTCCACCATTATATATATATATAATGGTGGAAAGGCTCAGACTAGAGTTGTGTTGGTTGTATACTAATGCTTCACCACCCCATCTTTGCAAAATATAAATTATCCAAAATAGTTTCCACGACGTTAACTCGATTTCTTAATGTCTAGGAAATGGCGTGACTTCGTCAAACCTTTAAGATAAAATTACTTGAAACGCACGATATTTCATATA
This sequence comes from Unio delphinus, assembly GCA_029339505.1. Lineage (NCBI taxonomy): Eukaryota > Metazoa > Mollusca > Bivalvia > Unionida > Unionidae > Unio > Unio delphinus. Next base: position 1,952,891 of record JAQISU010000068.1, read on the forward strand.
TAGCTAGGTGTTTGTCCCTTTTTCTAGGGTGTTGTAACCATCACAAATATTTTTTTGTTTTTATGATATAGTCATACAATTCTGGACGGCTCTAAGGACGAAAAAAGTGTTCTTTTCTTTTTCTGAAAACTATTAACTATATAATACAGATGGTTCATGATAAACAGTACCCAGACCATTACAAAGGACAGAAACTTCGTGTAATGATTTAATTTTCTTTCTCTCCAAACGAAGCATGAAGGCACATTTTTCAGTTTAGCTTAATCTCTCTCTCTCTCTCTCTCTCTCTCTCTCTCTCTCTCTCTATATATATATATATATATATATATATATATATATATATATATATATATATATATATATATATATATATATATACTAAGTTGTTGTTTTACAGGTGGAAGCTTTTCGTCTTTCATCGACTGCAAAGAGAAAGAGGGAAATAACTGTGTACAAGAACTTAAAAAATCCTGCATATCAGCGCGTCACAGAGTGACTAAGGTATTGCGATTATCAGTTAGCAATCTAAAGATTCTGCTTGACTCTTTCAAAAATATGAAAATAGTTCATTTATTTCGTGATCCAAGGGCTATGATCTGGTCGCGGATCCGAAGCTGGTTCTGGTTCAAGCGAGAGGATTCATTGATGAAAAGTCATCTTGCAGCTCAGTGTTCAAGAATGCTTAATGACTACAAAGAAGGTTTAAAATTGATAAAAGAATACCCAGGTCGTTTTAGATTCTTAATATACGAAGACCTGATGGACGATAGGACGAATAAAGCTAAGAAATTATACGAATTCATGGGTATGGAGTGCTCTAGTGAGGAGGACGATTTAATTCAAATGTTAGAAAGAGCTACAAAGACCAGACAGCTTCCAGAGGAAATGTCCAGATTCAGTCATATTAAAACTCCAGCCTTCGCTTGGCGGATTCTTCTGCGATGGAAGACAGTTCAAATTGCGGACAGTGTTTGTCTGGACGCATATAAAACTCTTGGATACATGCCCTTTCCGGACGAATCGACATATTCTAATTATTCATTCGTTTCATTTAGAGCGCCAAGTTTTCTGTCTCTGTAACTGCCTTTCAATAATAGATGTTTGGGAAGTGCACGGAGCGCGTGTGTAGACAGGTACATAGGCTGGTAGTAATGATGATTATAATATATTCTTAAAATAGAGTACGTCTTCATTATTGGAATTCGAGACCCGACAAAACGCAAACAAATACCAATTTTTCAAAGTCTTTATGTCTAATTGCACACGTGGTCTACTCATTTCGGTTTATTTACTTCGTGTGAGGCTATAGGGACGTGAAGTTGTCATAACAATATACAATTCTACATGGAAACTCGATTTAGGTAACAGCAATGAGAAAGCGAATGTAGTATATTTGAAGAAATATATATGATTAAATGTAGTATAGCCAAACTCTGAGTTTCATTCCAATGCCATTGTTCCAAGTCTTGGGCAATGATACGCAAACTCCTTTATCTCCCGAGGCGCCATGTGATGAAATTTCTGATGCGTGTGCATGATTCAGCGTGCTCTATCACTATAAGAGCGAGTTACATTGTCCTGTCACTGTGACCCAAGATGCCCTTTCATACTGTTTAAATTACCCAATCACAACTTCCCTTCCAAACAAATGAACAGAACGGGCACTTTCATTGATATTGAGGATATCGTTACGGTACATTTTGTTGCTAATGGCGTATTTTCGATGACGTGTACTCGTGGGGAAAAAAAAACACACACACACGAGAATATGGCAGCACAGGCAGCGGAATGTCGCCTTGACTTGCGCGATGTACTGATACTAGGATTTAGATTGAGATTCCCACAAAGCGGGCGTAGCTCAACATTATTGAAGGAATGACCTTGTAAATTATTATTCTACAGGATTTTCTTTCTGTCATTTCATTTTTCGGTGATTATCTTGCAATAATCAAAGAATCCGGCATCTTGTGTTATTGCTTTTGTCAGTGCCGAAATACGTGGCCAAATGCGTTTGTGTTGTGTGAACTCAATCTAATATTAGTTCAGACCATTCTAAGACTAATACGACTTGGAATAACTTGAAAATGAATTAATATTTGGCCTTAGATGTGTATTTGGCTAGCTCAGATGTAATGTGCTGCAAAAATGGTTATTTCTTCTGCTGCATCGTTCATTGAGTCACTGTTGTGGTTCGCATGACCTGAAGTACATTCGAAACTACGATATTCTTCGCATTCCTTAGTCTGCATTTCTTGTCATTGCAGGTACTCGAGGGTATTTTGTTTAACAAGAAAATACTTATAGTGCAGAAATATTATCATATACCAATACTAGATGCTTAAAAATAATAACAGTTATTAAATGGTTCAGCAATACCGTATCACTATGGTCCAAGACTGCTTTTGTGTTTAAAAAATGGAGTTTTCCAGAAATGTTTTCGTACAGGGAAATGAAATTTTAAATTGCAAAAGCATGATTGCACCAGCATGCTCCAACACTCGCTTTACTACTTATAAACTTTGATCGAATTTACTTATGTTCTTTTCTGAACTTGCAATTATCATTTTTTATACTAAAACATGCAAAATTCCACAAAAAGCCTTCACCACCAATAAATCCTTAGCCTGCTCTTAAAGCAAATATTGTTCAATGACCCATCCCCAATTTAAAAACAAAACTTATAACACAATCTCTCTTAATTATTGTACATGTTAACCTAGGAGTGGTACATGTATAATGTTCATCATGTGATCATCCTAGGAGTGGTATGATGTTGATCATGATCATCCTAGGAGTGGTATAATGTTCGTCATGTGATCATCCTAGGAATGGTATAATGTTCGTGATGTGATCATCCTAGGAGTGGTATAATATTCATCATGTGATCATCCTAGGAGTGGTATAATGTTCGTGATGTGATCATCCTAGGAGTAATATAATGTTCATCATGTGATCATCCTAGGAGTGGTATAATATTCATCATGTGATCATCCTAGGAGTGGTATAATGTTCGTCATGTGATCATCCTAGGAATGGTATAATGTTCGTGATGTGATCATCCTAGGAGTAGTATAATGTTCATCATATGATCATCCAAGGAGTGGTATAATGTTCGTGATGTGATCATCCTAGGAGTGGTATAATGTTCATCATGTGATCATCCTAGGAGTGGTATAATGTTCATCATGCGATCATCCTAGGAGTGGTATAATGCTCATCATGTGATCATCGTAGGAGTGGTATATTGCTCATCAAGTGAGCGATAGAACTGACTCTTGTTATAAACTATATATAACAAAGTATGGTTCGATAAAGCTGTTTCATTACAACATGAATATATTTTAATAATGTGCTGTGCAAATCTAAAAGACGTGTTGGGGCATTTAGTTGTTTTATATGGGACAGTATATGCACAAGTGTACAACAGAGTTCCTCTGTAACGTTGCTCCAAAGAATCACTTTAAAAATGCTATTATTTTAAAAGATAAATCAGATATAGTCTACTCTGCTGTGCATAAAATATATGTTTTGGCAAATATTTCAAAATTTGGATTTGATATTTATGCAACTGAGGTTAATGGAAATACATGCTGAGCATCCCAAAACATTTGACACAAGGTCATGATATTAAATTCATAGGAACATTCTTCCTTATTGCCAGGATAAAGTTTTAGTTCTTTGTATTATCAGTAATAAACGAAAATAGTAAAATATTACTGATTTGCCTGTATGTTTATAATACGTGCAGCATTGTAACAGGGTCACGCTAGACCAATATTTTTTTTTTTTTTTTTTTTTTTTGACAGACCAATGGCGTAATGCACTATTCGTATTGAAGCTTCCGCCGGTGCAAAAGCGGATGATCGGACCGCACGCTAATAATTAATACATTTATTTAGAGTGAGTAATAGCATGCGGTCCGATCATCCGCTTATACATCGGCGGACGCTTCAACACGATTTGTGCATTACGCCGTTGGTCTCCGCCGCCAGTCCAAAAGAAAAAGGTGGAACACAATTTGTTGGTCTATATTCACACCTGCTCTCATTAACTGACTAAAACGCAACGCTCTCGCTTAAGTTATTGTATCTTGTCTAAACAAACATGGAGCAACCTGCAAGCTTTGCTACACTGTTCTTATAAATAAGGCTTTGCACATATACAATTCTCGAGGCACATTTCCAGGGTATGTCAAGGCATTTATTTTTAATTTTACAAATCAACATCACAAAAATTTAATTATCAGATAATCTCTTTATCAAATATAATTACTTTGATACAAATCATTTTTGTTATAACTATTTCAGTAACAACCAACACAATAAATCCATGATCAAAATCAATCATAAGTTTGGGAATGAGGCCATACTCACGTTATACATATTATGAACAAAGGTAAATTGAATGGCCTATACAAACCGGATGTTTTAGTTTTAAAAATTGCGCTCATGCGCAACAGAGAAAATATTCCAACAACATTGTAAAGGTTTGGACCGTTTGGTAGCGACATAACGTATCAGTCATCGTACGAAAATATACGTTGTTGAGGGTGAATATTCATTCAGAACTCCTAGAATGATTACAACACATCCTCTGATCTAATTCGGCTATTCTCTTTCATGACTCCGAGAAATGTACGCCAGTTTGAGAAAAGATAAATATGGCATCTTTATCAATGCAAAAGTTCAGTCAGAGTTTGTACAAGTTTCACACAGTCATCATTTGAACCAAGGAATTGTTTCCAAAGCAAAATAATTAATGAGTAAATTTTATGAAAAACACAATTTTTGCAACAGGACATTTTGGCCTTAGTGGCTCTTGGACATAGTTGGAGAATTTCCTCATTCTCGTACGTTATTTATGTCGGGAAACGCTTGGGCTTTTCCGCCAAGAATTGAATCAAAATAAATTTTACAAAAACGCATTGGAAATATTTTATCATTTATTATTTTATATGTCCATTGTTACCAAATTACGTTATGTAGACATCACAAAACATTTGACGTTTATTTCGGAAGACATGACTGAAAAAAACTTTATCTTGGCCGAAACAATCGCAAATCTCTTTTGTCACGGATGAACTGAAATATTTTCTTTTACGGAACTTGTGCATATAATTTATAAAGATATACAGTTTCTCATATGGTTCGATTTTGCCAAGTGCACCATATTGTCTGACTGAGCCCACCGCCATTTCCGGCAGTTTCTCCCTTTCCTTGCTGTATTGTTCCAAGTATTTCTGAGATTCATTATGGCCCAGCTTAATCTGGTATGCCAAATCTTAAGCTGGTGGTAACTAGTAAGATTTGAGTCTCTCTATTAGTCATGTAGTATGAGGCGCCATAGTGGACAAAAGCTAGTCCAGTCAGAATGGTAACGTTGACATTTTTCATACGTCCATAATTCCAATTTCGCGCGTTGTTTAAAAAATACTTGTCTTTAAAGTTCCATTTTTTTCTAGGTAGAGATTTTAGATAGTATATGTTGAATTAAACAGTAGTGGTTGAAAGTTATATTTTCTGAGTCGAGGTTTTAGATTGTGTTGTTTAAATTACACGGCGGTGGTTGAAATTTCAATGTCGCACGTCGTAAATTCCTAACGTACGTATACGTTCAAAGGGTTTGAAAATTCTCTTTCAAATGTTGATTATTTAGATTTCAATTTTTGAATTATACAGCGCTGGTTGAAAATTATATGTCCAATTTCTAGTTGTTAGATTGTATCGGCGGTTTTAGAAATTTTAATGTCATATGTCGAGAGTTTAATTTAACATGTTGAATCACATTGCTTATGCTGAAAGTTCCATTTCGTGTGTTGAGTTTTAGATTGTATCTGTCGAATTACACAGCGGTGGTTGAACATTTTTTTGTGCTTGTCAGGATTTTTTTGCATGGTGAAATGATGCGTTGCTGTTAAAAGTAACATTACACAATGTCCGCTTTAACAATTCCAAATAATATCGAGTATAAAGATACCTCATTCGTGTATTAATTTATGAGGTGCTGTTACATTTCATGCATTTACAGTTTGAAAGTTAGCATTCACAGTGTCGAGAATTACTAAAGATTTCTTTGCTAGAGGTCGCTCTAGTGAACGGATTGCGTTATTTTCAAACAAGGAGGCTGTTTCTCGTGAAGTTTAACAGATGAAATCTAAATACTCGCCATATGAAATGGAACTTTGATCACAAACAGTTACATACAACGTATGAAATAGGGATTTTCGAAATATGATATTGAAATTTCAACCACCGACGTGTAATTAAAAATGTGCATTATTAAACGTTGACAAAGGAAATAGAACTTTAAACCACCACTATGACTATATGGATTTGATATAATTGCACAGGTGGCTTACACAATATTGGTATTTGTTCTGCCTTCCTGCTTTGCCGTGACCCGACATTTTACTCTAAGGCGAGACTGCCATTTAACGCGGGTGCCGGGGAGACTGCGACAACACAGCCTAGTGTAGTCAAAGTTACCTTTGGTCCCGACCAATCAAATAGCCCGACCCTCGGGCATTAACTGGTCGCGAAAGCACATAGTTGCGCATGCGACCTTAATTCATATTAAAAAAAAAAAAAACCACTGTATAATTCAACATATATAATCTAAAATCTCGATCTAGAAAATGGAACTTTAAATACGTGTAGTTTGATCCAACACGTTATATTGGAATTCTCGATATACGACATCGAAATTTCAACTGCTACTTTCTCATTGGACCAGATTTTTTTTATCAGTTACTACGTCTCATAATGTAGTGGAGTAAGTAACAGAGAGCATAGGAACCAGACAAAAGGACGCTATGTCTGATGGGAAGAAATTTTCACAGATTCTGAGTTCAAAACTACCGCGGACATTTCTGCGAGACAAAATTATGACCCGGATGTGACAGTACTCAATCACAAGTATTTTCCCTGTTAAGTCCATAAATGTGTTCATCAGTACTTAACTTTCCATTGTATCTAACTTCCAATAAATCATATGTTTGTCTAAAGAATAGTCAATGATGAATTCACGGTGAAGTTTCTGTTAAATGATAACTGGCAATATTCTTTTAGACTGGCTGATCTGTAAATAAAACAACATGCCATGTTAATTTGTTTGATTGGGTTTAGTGCCCGGCCCGGCCCTAAGATGTGCGGGAGCAAAAGCAGCAAGCGATGAGAGCGGGGACCCAAGCATAAAATTGCATTGCGGAGTTGATTTCCTGAAAGTACGGGGCCAAGGCCCTAAGATGTGCGGGAGCAAAAGCAGCAAGCGATGAGAGCGGGGACCCAAGCATAAAATTGCATTGCGGAGTTGATTTCCTGAAAGTACGGGGCCAAAGGCATTTGCCTCGTTCGCCTTGCCCATGGGCCGGTCCTGTTTAGTGCCATTTTTAACACATTATAGCTATATACGGTGGACAGTATATTGGTGGAGGAATATCCAGGGAAGAACCAACGACCCACGGAAATCGAACCCAGGCAGACAGAGGTGAGATGTCGGTGATCTGTAATGGCGAGCGCATTTGACCACTCGGCTACTTAGTGCCCTGCGTGAATAAGGAGAGAGAGAGAGAGAGAGAGAGAGAGAGAGAGAGAGAGAGAGAGAGAGAGAGAGAGAGAGAGAGAGAGAGAGAGAGAGAGAGAGAGAGAGAGAGAGAGAGAGAGAGAGAGAGAGAAGTGAAGAGTGTTTTTTCTCAATTCTTTACCTGTACACCTGTAGAATGAGCATTCATTTAAAAAGGGTAAAAAGGGACGAAAAACACTGAAAGAAGGAAGCAGTTATATTGTCTTATTATTTAATAAATACTACATTCCTGTCGATATACCGCAGGTCCATTCTGTGGAGTAGTTATCCGTGTATAGACTGTGCATGTACGCTATTATTACTCTGTTATAACGACGCCCTCTGTTGTCATAATAGTACATTAATCTACTGCATAACGCGGCACGCTAACAGTCAACGTGCAGGCCTTCATTTCACTACATTCCAACTGTCAGTGTATGATCGGGTTACCTCTGTAGCACTTAACTGTATGTTATAAATAATAATTTAAAAAAAGGCAATTACAATAAAAAAAAAATGTGTATGACACAATTAAAAATGTTAAGGTGCGTAGCATTATAAATGCAAATGCAATCACTCAAATGGAACCTGCATTTCATAAAATTGCAACATTTTAATATCATACCTCGCAATTTCAGTAAAAAATGTTAGAAGATGTCAAGATGCCAACTAAATGAGTATCCTACACATGTAGAAAAATGCATAATAGAATAATGCATGATAGAATATACCGTATATACTACTAGCAAACACGTATTATGGTAATAATACCCTTCCATGCAAACTCAAGCAGCACCCTAAATTGGGCTTTCTTTATATGCATGTATCAGCTTATAGAAAAAGAGGATGATGGCGGAATGAGGGAATATCTTAAACACTAGTTGTTTAGTAAAATTCATAGTGGATGACATTTATAAAAAAAAAAAGAGTTAGAACTGAAGAGAGCAGGTTCTGAAGAAGAAAAAAAAAGCAATAAAACAACATAAAACAAGAATCCCTCTCCCCAATAAATAACATAGCAGCGGGTGATATATCAGTTGGTGCTTCAAACAGACCACGTGATGTTTCTTCAACCATTTATTTGTTGTTCTTGGGTACATTGATAGTATTGCAAGTACGCTTCCAAGAACAAATGATCAAAAACTGGCACAGTTTGCAATGAAATTCGTTGACCTTTATCCTTCACTTTTCTCTTGAACCACCTAAAACAAATAAAAAGCAACAATAAAATACTTAACAGCTTTTTACCCCACCCTACCAAAGCAGAGTTTATTTGAGGAAAGGGTTGTTAAATTTTAAATAAGTTGTCCCATGTTTGAGATGACATTGCAGAAACAGAACAATACATTGTTTGTTCTAGCAGGAGTTTAGTTTGTATATATTTGCAATTATCATAATATAATCAAGAGACCACTGACAAACTTAAATACTGTGTATTGTTTTGCTGTGTTACTTTCATGTCATACGATAAAATTGCACAGTATAATTACTCATAATGTGCACACAAAACTAACATAACGATAATTTTAACCCGATAAAGAATTGATTTTGTCCTTTAAGATAAAATGTTCTTAGGTATGTTTTGGCGGCTTGATGAGTTATTATAATTTACAAAATAATTTTTAACGTATAGGGGCCCCGCACATAGGCCAGGTGGGTTGGGGGTGGTCCCTACTCTGATTTCACCAATAAACATGTTTTGTACCACATCCGTAAAGCTGACCACTACATGTTTGTTCCCCCTCCCCAAATAATTTTGCGGGCGCCCCTAATTTATTGTGCATATGAATGAGTATCTTCAGAATAATATTTTTTTTTAAATTTAAAATTCTATAAATATATTAATGCTTAATTTGGTTATACTAAATATCAAAAGACTGCACATAATTAATGAAGATATGGCTTTATCTAACCATAAAACGTGCCTTGAGAGACATCCATAAATACTTTAAAAATTAATTAGAGCCTGAGTCTTGTTTAATCAAGACGAAGATTAAAATCTTGTTTAATCAAGACAATGAGTAAGATCTTGTGTAATCACGACGAAGAGTAGTAAGATCCTGTTTAATCAAGACGAAGAATAAGATCTTGTTTAATCAAGACGAAGATTAAAATCTTGTTTAATCAAGACAATGAATAAGATCTTGTGTAATCAAGACAATGAGTAAGATCTTATGTAATCAAGACAATGAATAAGATCTTGTGTAATCAAGACAATGAGTAAGATCTTATGTAATTAAGACAATGAATAAGATCTTGTGTAATCAAGACAATGAGTAAGATCTTATGTAATCAAGACAATGAATAAGATCTTGTTTAATCAAGACAATGAGTAAGATCTTATGTAATTAAGACAATGAGTAAGATCTTATGTAATCAAGACAATGAATAAGATCTTGTGTAATCAAGACAATGAGTAAGATCTTATGTAATCAAGACAATGAGTAAGATCTTGTGTAATCAAGACAATGAGTAAAATCTTGTTTAATCAAGACGAAGAGTAAGATCTTGTCTAATCAAGACGAAGAGTAAAATCTTGTTTAATCAAGACAATGAGTAAGATCTTGTGTAATCAAGACAATGAGTAAAATCTTGTTTAATCAAGACGAAGAGTAAGATCTTGTCTAATCAAGACGAAGAGTAAAATCTTGTTCAATCAAGACAATGAGTAAGATCTTGTGTAATCAAGACAATGAGTAAAATCTTGTTTAATCAAGACGAAGAGTAAGATCTTGTCTAATCAAGACGAAGAGTAACATCTTGTTTAATCAAGACGAAGAGTAACATCTTGTTTAATCAAGACGAAGAGGTAGATCTTGTTTAATCAAGTCGAAGAGTAATATCTTGTTTAATCAAGACGAAGATTAAAATCTTGTTTAATCAAGACGAAGAGGTAGATCTTGTTTAATCAAGACGAAGAGTAACATCTTGTTTAATCAAGATGAAGAGTAAAATCTTGTTTAATCAAGACGAAGAGTAAGATCTTGTTTAATCAAGACGAAGAGTAAGATCTTGTTTAATTAAGACGAAGAGTAAGATCTTGTTTAATCAAGACGAAGAGTAACATCTTGTTTAATCAAGACGAAGAGTAACATCTTGTTTAATCAAGACGAAGAATAAGATCTTGTTTAATCAAGACGAAGAGTAAGATCTTGTTTAATCAAGACGAAGAGTAACATCTTGTTTAATCAAGACGAAGAGTGAGATCTTGTTTAATCAAGACGAAGAGTTAGATCTTGTTTAATCAAGACGAAGAGTGAGATCTTGTTTAATCAAGACGAAGAGGTAGATCTTGTTTAATCAAGACGAAGAGTTAGATCTTGTTTAATCAAGACGAAGAGTAAAATCTTGTTTAATCAAGACGAAGAGTGAGATCTTGTTTAATCAAGACGAAGAGGTAGATCTTGTTTAATCAAGACGAAGAGGTAGATCTTGTTTAATCAAGACGAAGGGGAATATCTTTTTTAATCAAGACGAAGAGTAAAATCTTGTTTAATCAAGACGAAGAGTAAAATCTTGTTTAATCAAGACAATGAGAAAGATCTTGTGTAATCAAGACGAAGAGGTAGATCTTATTTAATCAAGACGAAGAGTGAGATCTTGTTTAATCAAGACGAAGAGTAAGATCTTGTTTAATCAAGACGAAGAGTGAGATCTTGTTTAATCAAGACGAGGAGGTAGATCTTGTTTAATCAAGACGAAGAGGTAGATCTTGTTTAATCAAGACGAAGGGGAATATCTTTTTTAATCAAGACGAAGAGTAAAATCTTGTTTAATCAAGACGAAGAGAAAGATCTTGTTTAATCAAGACGAAGGGGAATATCTTTTTTAATCAAGACGAAGAGTAAAATCTTGTTTAATCAAGAAAATGAGTAAGATCTTGTGTAATCACGACGAAGAGTGGTAAGATCCTGTTTAGTCAAGACGAAGAGTAATTAAGATCGTGTTTAATCAAGACGAAGAGGAAGTTCTTGTTCTATCAAGACAAGATTAAGTATGACAAAAGGATGGGTTTTGCTGTCAACTTTCATAACTCGGGTGCGACAATGGTGTCACTCAATACAACTTCACGAATATGTGATATTGTGTACTCCTCTTACATTATGCGAGGAATGCATCTAAGTTGGGTATTTATTATGTATTTTCAGCGTAGTTATTGGCAACCATAATGGCACTACTATTACGAATTGTCATGCTCTTTCCATGTGAAGTCTCCTAATACACTGGATAGGAAGCCATCGTGTTATGTTTTAACAAAACAAACAAAAATATACCCCCTACTATCAGTTGATATACACTGTACAGCATCTGCGGTCGGTCACATTTAAGTCTACATTCAAAAGGTGTTATTAACGATTAACCTCTGAAACAAAAAGCCGTTCGATCGAATTCAAACGTATATAATGTGCATTCTTCGCGTTCCTTGATGTAAAGATTGAATCCCAAGATCATCAACTGCAACACCAATAAGAAAAGCCCTTGCTTGTCAAAGACATTTCAAAGAGTTAAAACCATTTTCAGTAGCAGAGGAAGACTGTCTCCTGACATTAATCTTACACTACTCAGACGGTTATTGATCCACATGTACTGTATCCACAGCGGCAGCAGGAATTTTTCTCGTAAAATTGTTACTTTCTGTCCCAAAATGCATTGCTATCTCCATCCTTGCTTTTCTCATGCGAGTCCAATTTCGAATAAAAACCTTTCCACTATACGCCAAAGAAAGGTTGGAACCTGTAAAGAGATCGAAAATTTTAAACAATATGAAACAATTACATGTAGGACTCCCTGTTGAAGAGGAACATTCGGAACTTCCTGGCTAATATTGTTAATATAGTTGTATGGAAATATTAACTGCATGTTTTGAGGTGGAGGGTTTTCGGCAATGACACGGTGAAGCAAGTATGTGAAACTGGTAAGGCAATTTCAATAGACACGGATCCTTTTTCAATAAAAACTACGCATGCAAGAAATAAATATAGACTCAAAGACTTCAACAAAATATTAACTTACAAACTGTTGTGTTACTGAAGCCAATATAAACGAATTTAATCCAAATATATAATAGTAGTCTGATATGTACTAGTACTATAATAATAATGAGGACGTTGTATAGCGAATTATCTTTAGAAGCTATATGCGCTTTACAACATCTATAATGATATGAATACAGAAAAACAAAAATCAAAAACCATGAAATTGGAAAACATACAAAATGCTGAAAATATGTAAGGTACGAAACATTATTAGGTCTCTAAGGTTATTCTTTCAATCGAAAAAGGTGAGTTGCAAGAACACTCTTAAAAGGAGTCACTGTGTCTTTATGTCTATATTCAATAGGCAATGCGTTTCACATTGCTGGACGCTGGTACGCAAAAGAACGTTGTACATACAACTTCGTTTTCATAGTGGGAACAATGAGTATACGATTGTCAGAAGAGGAGCTTAAGTATCTTGCTGGTGCGAACACATGGGTGAGGCCGGATAGGTATGTTGGATTGGAGTCCGTCATTGAAACGTAGCACATAGAACAAATTTTGTGTTTGATTCTGGATCGAATGGATAGCCAGTGTAGGGTACAGAGCAGTGGTGAGGTGTGTTCTGATCGAGGTGCTCTAAAGATGATCTCAGCAGCAGTGTTTTGAACTTTTTGAAGTTTCTGGAGTAGATATTGTGACGAACCAGGCAGAATTGAATTACAATAGTCCAGTCGTGAAAGTACTAATGAATACACAAGTGTTTCAGTGGCATCAACTGAAAGATATTTGCAAATGGAGCTGATGCGTCCCAGCTCAAGATATGCAGCCTTGCATATCTACCTGGCATGTTGGTGCAATGTGTGAATACTGTGGAGAGTAACACCTAGGTTTCGTACTGACTGTGTGAATGTAATGTTGGTGTTGCTGATATTTATTATTTGATGTAAAGCATATTAATGAAAAAGTCTTTGTGTGTGTGATCGGAATGGCCTCATCATTCGTCTGCAGCTTGTTACATGTCATCCATGATTTCATATCAGTAATGCACCTCTCTACTCTTTGAACGGTACAATCAACTTCAGTTGGGTGGCTAGATTTGTATTTTGGGTGTCATCAGCATACAGTTGGTGAGACAGTGGGTGATGATCTAAGACACTTGAGAACGGCTGAGTGTATAGAATAAAGCGAACAGGTCCAAGAACAGACACACGTGGAACACCACAACATAGATCAACTGGGCTGGAGTGTATTCCATTTACATATACAATTTGTGTCCTGTTTACTAAGTATGACTTGAATCACTGTAAGGCTGTATTCTGAATGCCAAATACATGCTGGGGATGGTAAAGTAATATATCATGGTCTATTGGACCAAATGCTGAAGGCAAATAAAAGGCGGGGAGGACTGTATTCGTTCCGCTATCCAAAGCAGAGAGAATGTCATTAAACACTTTCAGAAGAGTAGTTTCAGTACTGTGGCAAGGGCGATATGCAGACAGTACATTGCTGAAAAGACTGTTTGAATTCAAATGATATACAAGTCGGGTTAGAACAACTTTTTCTAAGATGCTTGATATGAACTGGAGATTAGAAACTGGGCGGTAGTTCTATAAATTTTTATGATCAAGTGTTGGTTTCTTTAGCATAGGCTTTACTATGGCAGTTTTGAAAAAAAATATGATTGGAATTCCCCGGATGAGAGAGAGAGAGAGAGAGAGAGAGAGAGAGAGAGAGAGAGAGAGAGAGAGAGAGAGAGAGAGAGAGAGAGAGAGAGAGAGAGAGAGAGAGAGATTAGTAACAGTTAGTGAAGGCAATATTGGTTCAAACCACTCAAGCAGCAGTGATGTTGGAATTGGATCAAGTTCACATGACTTTGATGCACTCTTCATCACGAGTTTTACTAAAACCATAGAGACAGGTTCAAGTGCTCCTAATGGTTGTCGCTGAAATACTGTATCGCTACTGTATGGTGACGAGTCAATTGAAATTGTGTTATCAAACGTATCTCTTATGGTTTGTACTTTGTCACGGAAGAAATTTGCAAATAGGTCTGGAAGGTCCACTGGAAAGAAGGTAGTTGAAAGTGGTGTACATTTGTTCCTTAACATTAGTTTGTTGGTAATCTCGAAAAGCTCTTTGCAGCTGGAACTCTCCGTGATCTTAGTACTGTAGTGGGATAATTTGGCAAATGGACTATGTTTGTGTCTTTCTTCTTAGCGGCTTCATAGATTTGTTTATGAATAGTGAGTATGGTGGAAAGCCAAAGCATCTCTGTCTGTTAGCAGTGCAAAGCTGGTCCATAACACTGATATACCATGGAGAACACTTTTTTTTATTGTTACTATTGTTACTGTGCATTTGGTGGCTGGGACATGTTTATCAAGCAATGAACGCAAGCAGTTCTCGAGTTGTTCTGATGTAGGAGGTAAGCAAGTTGATAGGTTTTCTTGTATGTCATGCATTAGTCTGGTTCTATTTATCATACGGAGGTTTCTCTTAGTAGCAAATAAAGGTGGAGGGTCAGGGACTGATATGTCGAGATGGCATATTATGCAGAGGTGATCTGATGTAAGTTCGTGGGATACAATGATGGAATGCAGAATATTATCATCAGGTCTATGAAGAATCCAGTCTAAAATGTGACCATGTTTATGGGTGGGTTGGTTAAATAACTGTTTAAGGTTGAAAACAAGAATGGAATCTAGGAGATTTTACGTGTATGGGTTTCCAGGACAGTCAAAGTGAAAGCTGAAATCTCCAAGAATAATTAGGTTGCCACCTATCGAATTTCCATACTCCAGAAGATTCGGAAACTGTTCCAAAAAGAGAGATTCAGTCAGCTTGTTTTTTTCTATTAGGAGGAGGGCGGTAGAAACAGAAAAAAAAACGACTGACCTTGTTTCCATTGTGAGTGTTGTTTGAACTAGTTCAAACGATGTGTGGCAAAAACTGAAGGTTGTATTGTACTTAAGACATTTTATAACGAAATTATTTGTGATGACAGCAATTCAACCTCCGCGAGAGTGGCGGGAGAATGACTTGATGGATGTTAAATCTGTGAGTGTTAAATCCGCGCACTTGGGCTCATTGCCTGATGTTTTATCCATGTTTATGTCAGGAAGTAGACGTCAGTATTATGGCGCTTTTCCGGTGGTCCTACTGAATGGGCATTAAAAATTCCAATAAGCAGTGGTATCTCTGGGACAGTTGACACAATGGTTGACGATTTAAGATGGATTTGCACCAGGTTATCAAAATTAATGGTCGAATTTTAAAGATGTTTATCTGGAAAGGGCGAAAGGAAGATAACTGGAATTCTTCTTCCTGTTCTAAGCCGGCCAGCTTTGAAACAACGTTTCTTTTTTCGCTTCCGTTTACATTTAAGTAATGATGAATGTAGTCCCAGTTCGTTTAGTCTTGAGTACAATGTAGTATGAATAGTCAAGGCGTGGTCATTTAATGTAATTAATGAGGCTCCATTATAGCGTAAGCAGGTTGACTGGCGATCACGTGATGGCGGTTTATTTGAAAACAAAGAACGTCTTAAACAGTGGAACAAGGCAGCTGAGAAAAAATATAATTGTTCTCGTTTCCAAAATAAGGAGATGAAAACACACGTACGAACTGAACAGCCAATGCATGATGAAACACATTAATGTAGAAGAAGATATACAACAAGCACATATATCATGAAAAATAGAAAAAAAAACGGAAGAGCTACATCAAGCCGGTTAAGCGATAGCGGCCATCTTTCCGGAAATCATGAATATATATATATATATATATATATATATATATATATATATATATATATATATATATATATATATATATATATATATATATATATATATATATATATATATATGTATATATATGTATATATATATATATATATATATATATATATATATATATATATATATATATATATATGTATATATGTGTATGTGTGTATATATGTATGTATGTATGTATGTGTGTGTGTATATATATGTATAAGTGTGTATATATGTGTATGTGTGTGTATATGTATATGTGTATGTATGTGTATATTTGTATGTGTCTGTGCATAGATGTATATATATATATATATATATATATATATATGTATGTGTATATATATATATATATATATATATATATATATATATATATATATATATGTGTATGTATATGTAAGTATGTGTGTATGTGTATTTATTTGTGAGTGTATATATGTGGGTATGTATATGTATGCATATATTATTTTATATATATATATATATATATATATATATATATATATATATATATATATATATATATATATATATATAGAGGATATTTGCTTGAAACGAGTGAATAACGGATATATTTCATCGAGTGGATGAAAAACTCAGTATTTTCACAAGTGGCGAAGCCACGAGTGAAAATACTAGAGTTTTTTATCCAAGAGATGAAATGTATCCGTTATTCACTCGTTTCAAGCAAATATTCTTTTTATTTTATGCTCACATACATTGGCTACCTCAAATCTGCTCTTTCACTCGTTTATTCACTCGTTTCAAGCAAATATTTTGACCCAAAAATGTAGTTCCTGTAGTGAAAAAATATTGTTATTTTTTCACTGTTATTTTTTCACTGTTATTTTTTCGAATTTTATGCTTCTTTCAAAAGCATGACGTTGTGTTAATGACGTAATTGTTTATAACTTTATAGACGTCATCAGTTTCTTTCAAAAAACATTTTTGTGCCTGAAGAAGCATAAATGCGAAACTAGTCGCACAAATTTATCGGCGTTTGTGGTTTTTTTTCATCCCATATATATATATATATATATATATATATATATATATATATATATATATATATATATATATATATATATATATATATATATATATATTGGACAAACCAACATAGCCAGTTTAAAGTGTCATCTATAATTTAAAAGCCAAACTATCTGAAAATATTGCAAATAGATGTTTAATATGATCATTTAAAGCATTTTAACGTTTATATAATGTATATTATGACGCTGGAAAAGAAGTGAGAGTCATTGTTTTAAAGTAGTGTTATTAATTAATGTACCAATTCGAAATTCCACCCATGGTTTGATAGATATTGCAAAATATTTACTAAACCTATTGCTTTAAGGACTTAACGAATGGTTCGGTTTAATAAAACAGCTGAATTACTTGAAGAATACGTTTATCGTAATGCCTTATAGAACGATTTACAAAATTAAGAAAAGACGAAAGAAATAAAAAAAAAAACACTTTAAAATGAGCAAAACAGATAGATTATTTGAATGCCAGTACTATAAAACAATTTAAGTGGTTACTCAATTCGTCCAGTGTCTACTGTAAATTTTTATTGTAACATGTTCAGTTCACTCTTCTGATATACATATTTATCTGATCTTTTCATCGTGGCATAGAGATCTGGACGTTTCTCACTATTTTATTGAATATCGCACATACCTGCTTTTACCCCCAACGATCTGCATACACATACAACTGCGCATGTCGAAATAGTGGAAATTATAGTTTTAGTAATCGTAATGATCGTCGAAGTAAAATGTCCAGAATAAATGCGATCTCACTGTTAATTGTAAATTATATTTTCGAGACATCTATTTTAACAAATTTGCGTAGAACTTACCGACCACATTTTGCATGTATCCATAGAAACAGACCATTGCATAGGATCAGTGATGACTTGAGCCGGAATATTAGTGTTAAAGAGAGCGTCACATAAAACGCACCAATGACAACCGCAGTGACAATTCATTTTAAATTCTTTCGTCCATTCAAAATAGCTGTTATATAGCGTATCATTATTCGCTACTTTTTTCATATATTCTGCGACACTTTTCATATCTGGAAAATCCCAAATATTAATATAAGAATTTGGAAATACGAGCCCCTTTGGATCTGTTTTCCAGTTAACCACTGGAATAATTTTTCGCATATGGGCTTCCCAGTATTTTTCTGTAATATAATCTTTACAATATGCGTTCTCAAATGCCAGTTGGAATTTATATAGTTTATGAATATTTTCGCATTCAGGTTTCCATTGAGGACATTCTTTGTTACCACAGCTTCCATAAATGTCAATATCGATGTATTTCATCAGTTCGAAGGTGTATTTGTAGCGCCTGGCGTCGTCATAACAATCGCTAACTGTAGCTATCGCAGTTTTGTAGCGCCCCTCTGCAAAATTTTTGTTCTCCCGTTTCACTTTAATCTTTTCTTCTTCATCCAATGGTTCGTATCCATGATAAGGTCGAACAAATATTGTAGAATCTTTGCGATAGGACATTGTCCAGTTGTAAATGTTCCGCCATGGCGTGCCACCAGTGTACCAAATTTGTCTCGGAGGGGGCTCCAGATTGTATAGTACCCACACTTGATCCGGTGTCCGTGGTGGTAACGTGTGCCAGGGTAAGACATCTGGGAAATGAAATACAACGGCATCACTCTCTGCAACAAGACTCTTGTCCCTAGTCAGTTCACATCTAGAAATGGAAAAGAAAACAACAATAACAACATTTAATCACAATGAATATGTTGAAGTGCTTTACTCCATTATTCGTTTTTATTCCTTCCCCACTCCTTAACACCGAAATAAAATATACTTCTGCTCCAAGGGTGGAGTATGGGATTGGGAAAGTTATAATTCTTAAAACCATAGTGTACTCGCCAAAACATTCCTCCCTCCAATCATACCCACGATGTTTCAAGTCCTCATCCCAAAAGCTATAGAACCTAAGCAACATTACAATGAACACAAGCACATACTGGTAAGAATGCTTGTTTTAACAACAATAACAAAGAAAAAGTAACACAAAACAAACGAACAAAAAACGATCAAATAATGTAATTGGCATGTTTATCTGGAATCAATAGCTCCACGCATATAATCCTTAATTGCATTTAATATCAGATGAACAGCATCTGACCCACTTAAGTCTCTCTTACGAAATAATATGTTATTGAACGTTATATGAATCAATTATCTGAGTAATCTGACTTGCTTTCTTCGCATATACCGGAGTTATATTTTATAATTATGTTCTCTAATTAAACAGAACTGTTAATTTTACATACTGGCCCATCACTCAAGAACGGTAGTTGTCAATCAACTATCGCAAAACAGAAAGTTGACCTTTGACCAATCAATTTTCCAGATACGTGTGAACTTACGTAATTTCGTCTGGACCGTTTGTGTTGTTGGACAATTGATCTCAAGGGGTGACCAGTACGTAGTTTTCCTTATATAACAAAGATATTTTACGTTTGGAGCTTAATTTAATTAAATTTTCAAAATATACATAAAACCTTCAGCTATTTTGTTCAGAATTTTAAAATGTGTGTGTATGTGTGTGTGTGTGATTCGGATTTTTAACGTAGCTTTAATAATATTTCGGTCATATCGGTACGATGTCTGCAGTTTGGCAATTTATAGTGACGTCTAACCTCTTAATGCTGAGCGCCTAGAGAGCCAGATGTTAATTTATTTTATTAGTCATTCGTATCACTCCGCTGGGGTTCGAACCAGAGACCTCCCGCATCCAAAGCGGATGTTCAAACCACTAGGCCATCAGATAAAAACGGTGATAAACGAAATACGATGCTAATAAGAAATACTCAGGTGATAAGCATTGCATGATTTAGCCAACAAGAAGGCAACTTTTGTCCTTAGGTTATTTACCAAGCAAGAAGAAAAAGATAAGATGAAAATAACGAATGTTGTTATGGCAACCTCAATATCAAAAGCTTTAAAAATCGAACTAGAATAGCATGAAGAACAAATAAAAAGACGTGCATAATAAATACATTCGGAAGCAAGTAATAGTAAAAATATATATCACAAAATAACTCGAAAAAGGTTTTTAAAAAAGTGAGGTCAGAATCAACTTGAAAAATGGTCACAAAAAATTTACAAGTTCAAATTCGAAAATCTACCATTGAGAAGACTGTTTAAAAAAAAGTTTAAAAAAAGAAAAGGAAATGACGTTTTGCAGCGTTAGCAGTGACAATATTAACAATTGCTCTGTTTATAGAAAATTTTATAAGAATTGCCGCAACTGGAGGTAGAGATCTTCCGCTTCAAGCTCTTACTAACCAGTCATTGTTTTCAAAACTTGGTAGATCACGCACCGGGTGACGAGGCCTTTCCTTAAACAGCACAGACAACTCAGAAAGCAAACCGTAGCAATTCCTCAAAAAAATAATATCGAAATATATGATCGTTGATTATTTTGTGATCTGCTTGTTTTGACATTTTTAACTTGTCGCTTTTCCATCTTAGTCTCCTAAAACTTTATGCAAAGGTAGTACATCTCCAGAATGGGATAATTGTATCTCAATTAAATAACACTGCATTGTTTCCTTGTACATACATTTTACTCACGGTTCTTTTGTTTTCCTCCACGGTTTCTTGTGGTACTGTCACATATTGATTACTAGCCCTTGGAATACCTAATTTCACTACTACAGTATTAATGGTTGAGTTTAACCCAAATTTAAACGAGTCACTAGATGTCTACAAATCAATGTTGCATCCGACGATATCATTCATTTTCACCACCATTTATTTACTCGACAGAAAAGCCGTATCGACACTACCAATAACAACGTCCAGATTCACCTTTGAGTCTGTTTTCATTCTTATAATTTTACCCATGAGGATTTTATTTGTTTTGTATTGTTGCCGTCTTTTAATAGCTTCATCACGTTTCTAACACCGTCTGATACCGACTAAACAAAATGGGCAATAAACATAATGTTTTGTATAATAACCTTTTGAATATCGAATTTAACTAATACAGATTACATTTACATCAATCTTTGGTTCAGTCTTTAAATACTTGTATTAATCAATCCACTGATATTTTGCACACAAAAAAACCGAAGCATTAGTATTAGTGACGATCAGTGGCATACTAATTTTAAATGACGACTGGGCGACGATAATGGCCCAAAGGGATTTTTGGAGCCCTAAGACCTTTAGCGACCAGAACACCACTCCATCCATCACCATCCCGCTAGTACGCTACTGGTGACGGTGTATATTGTAATGATTGTGAAAGATATGAACGAACTAATTGAATTACCTTTTTTGTAGGCAAAGTTATGGCTTTCGGGGTGGGGCAGGAGTTCTAAAAGTACACAAAAGGTCATCTACATGGTATCTGTGTATTTACAGTAACAGCTAGCAAGTATTTAGTGATTAATTTCATAATACTTAAAGGCCTTCAAAGGTTATAAAGTTTTTTTTATCTTATATGTTTTCAGCATGTTTTTATGTTTTCCAATTTCATTGTTTTTGTCATTTGTTGTTCTGTAGTGTAGTCATATCATTATTGATGGTGTAAAGCGCTTAGAGCTTCGTAAGATTAGGCGCTATACAAAGTCTTCATTATTATTATTATTATTATTATTATTATTATTATTATTATTATTATTATTATTATAACATGCAAATAACTTACAATAATGAGGAAAAAATAATTGAAGATACTGTGCAAACGTTTTGATTATATACCAATTGAAGAATGAGAGAAAGCATAGTAATACATTATATGAAGAAAATAAATGGTCAAAGAAGCAGTGCACAAAGAAAATTTTAATCAATAATACTTGAATATGGAACATTGAATAGTTCTACCTTGATTTTATTTTAAGTAAAAAAAATAATTCAAAAGCTGTTTCTCTTGTATTGTGACGAAATATTTGGAGTGTTACTATGGTTCCTTGGCGAGTTGCCTTAAGTCTTCTGGTGTGTACATTTATCGATGTATAAACAGACTGCATGATGGCGTGTGTGTACACGGACTGGTTCATATGAATTGTTAATCTGTACGCCGCTAAATCAATATTTACCAGTTTTATTTTTATGAAACAAAATTATCTGAGAAATATGAAGCATACGTTTCTAAACTATAACACACCATGTTTCATCACCAAATGCACATAATAATTTCGACAAGGTAACTTGCAAAATAACAAATTTACTAAATACTAAACAAAGCAACCAGCTAAATTAATCAATAATTACAATCACTGTAGGTTAAAATAATACCAACCCTTCAAAACCGACTTAGCTTGTAAGAGAACAATTCAAATGTTCTCTATCTTGTCATAATCGCAGAACCAGCAATATTTGGTTAACAATACCAATATCATAATGGCATATAATTGCATTAATATATATATATATATATATATATATATATATATATATATATATATATATATATATATATAATAATAATAATAATAATAATAATAATAATAATAATGACCTGGGTTCGCATTTCCGTAGATTACGAATTCAAAATGAGAGAGAGAGAGAGAGAGAGAGAGAGAGAGAGAGAGAGAGAGAGAGAGATTCATCACTGCACATACCATGTCCCTAAAACTTGCATTTATATATGCTCGAATACAAATTGGTATTTCACAGCTTTTCAATAATAAAACAAATCTACACAATTTTAATTACAGAAATATGTGAACATTTATTTATTGATGTTATACTATACTTGCGGCAGCTGGCAAGATTTAACTGTGCTTTTTTCGTACAATTGACCTGTTTGTGACATATATGCCTAATAGTTTGTGACCTTTTTAAATTTGTCATAAGAATGTCTGAAAAAACGAAATCAATATTAAACTCCTAAAAGTTGCATATCTGTTTCACGTTATTCATTATTTTATATGAATGCCACACTCTCTATATCATTCAGCAAGTATATTTCAATATTTTTATGTAATTTTCAATATTCCATATTGTGTATAATCCAGCTTAACATCCGAGCTGTCGATAACGGACAGGGAAATATTAGTCCTAAACTGCAAACGTTTGGACACTAACGGCTTGTAATTACCCCCTCTCTCTCTAAAAAAAACAACAAACAAACAAACAAAAAAAAACAAAAAAAAAACAAAAAAAAAACAAAGCATATACATAATCTTAACAAATGAACAGCAAGCAGTACGCAATATTTGAATAACGTGCCTTACATGCGAACTGCAATATCTGAATAACGTCTCTCAGTTCCTTACGTTGGACTGTTAGACTGTCTAGTTGGTAAATGGTTGCAGTTTTCGGGAAAATACATCAAAAATCCGATGACGCGTTTGGCAAGAGATTTTAGTATTAGTTTGAGTCCATCAAATCTAAATATTATTTATACCGAAACAAATAAATCCCTACGACTCGGAGGAAGAAGATCACACTGAGGAATCATAATTACTACCTCACATGCTAACCAAGTTCTGAAATTATTATCTTTCTTGTTTTCGCTCCTATAGAAATCTTCAGAAGTATGTTTATAAACTTGTGTTCTAAATGTATATTATCTTAATGTAAACATATTTTCAGTACAATCCAAGTTGAAACGTAAGCTTGGCTTGTGCTTGTGCATTATATGCATTGCACGTGCTTGAACTGACCTATTAGATCTTCTTGTTTCTTACATGAAAATATATTATTTAATTTTATTTTAATCAGAAAAAAAAACATTTAAATTCTCAATAAAAGGTCTGCCCACAAAACAAATTTACAATGCTGATTTAAAAAAAAAAAAGCATTAACCTGCCCACGTAACCTAGGCCTACCACAGAATAACATTATCCTGCCCAAATAACAATCTGAGCCTACCCACATCACGACCGTATCATTCCCATAAAGCAATCTTATCCTGCCCAACTAGCAACCTTACACTACCCACAAAACGACCGTAGCATGTCCACAAAACAGCTATAACCAGACGAAAAAGCTCGACATAACAAAATCACTTTTAATCCATAAAAAAATTAAACGTTCAATATCGATAAATGTTTTAATTAACTTATATAACCGCTACGGTGGCTTAGTGGTTAGAGAGTCCGCCGCGGGAGCGGGAGGTCGTGGGTCGATTCCCGGCCGAGTCATAACAAAGACTTACAAAAATGGTACTAACAGCTGCCTCGTTTGGTGCTCAGCATTAAGAGGTTAGTGTTAGGACTGGTCGGCCTGGTGTCAGGATAATGTGACTGGGTGGGACAGCATGCTACATGTCTGCGGAATGATGCCCCAGTGCTAGATATCACTATAAACTGCCTCACTGCAGGCATCGTAGCGTTATGACCAACAAATGGTTAAATCTTCGTTAGAAATCCTAATCAATCAAACAAACAAAATAATTTATAAGGTTTAACATCCAATTAATGTCAAGACCATCAATCTAATCAGAAAGATATTTATACTTATTTATTTTGGTTTGCATTCTTAATTTTACGAACATTACCTTTTGCTTGCATAGGATTACCACTTGTATGTTAATGTGGCACAAAACACTACAATATACGATTATAATTCATTTAACGTCAAAATATTTTAGTTTGAGTATTTCTAAACAAACAGTTGATATATTCTTAAGATTTACTGCATTGTATAATTCCTAGCATTCTTATAAATGAAGGTGAAACCACTATGAAAACGCGTGGACCAATCTAATTAAAATCAGATCTCCGCTGTCCTACGTGAAGATCTGATGACTACCACTTAACGGTCGTGTTTTGGTGACATGTAAGCTAGCTAATAGAAATGCAGATTTCAAAAATCTGCTAACGAATCAAATGGTTCGGAACAGATTTATAATTGCTAATTCTCCAAACGTGAAGATATAACACTTTATCTGATTGGTTGACAAAATTAGCGATTATGGTAATACGATAGGCAACCAGAATATGATCCCATAAGCTCTTCATGTATAACAGTTGAAATCGGATTTTAAGCAAATAAACGTGTGGACCTGCTGTTCTTTACGATGTAGTGTATGGATCTATTGACACGGGTAGAACCATTAGCTTAATCGGTGGAAAAATGAGCAGAGCTACTCGTGTGATGCATCAAACGGGTCACAAAATAGTAAAAGAAAATAGTACAATCTAACTGTGTCGTTGCAACCATATCCAGTTATCTTTGTAATGGTGTCCCAATTATCGTTGCTACACTTAATTTTCTGATGCAATGGAAATTTTTGTCTTTGTGATGACGAAAATTTTCCATTGTTTTTAACACTGGTGATATTGCCACAATGTTTTTCCATATACTGTTTAACGGTATTCATATATAGTCACAAATGTATCTTTTGCTTTTGCCACGGTACTCGCATGTCATTTACAAACTGTTGCAACAATATATATTTACATTTTGTCCAACACACTGCAAATCAGTACGCAGTTAGTGTTATAACGTAGAGAATATACTTCTTTTGTATTGGCACTACTAAAATAAGCACTTTCTTTTATGTTTGCACATTGAGAGCACGGATATCTGTTACATTAAGATAAAAAAAATGTATTTTTCAAAATTATTTTCTGTTACCGGTAGTTTAAAAAATCTTGCAAACTCTTGGGTCTTCTATAAGCAAGAATTGGTTTATTATCGTAAAATCTTTTTACACTGTGTATATTATATAAATTTAGGAGACTCCAATATTTAACAGGCATTAGGTTTATATTAAGTAAATGAAGGGTTATATTGTATTGTGAAAGGAATTATATTTTTCTCGATTGTACATTTCGATGTGTTTAAAGCCTCTAACTGAATAAGATTACATGATTTTTTTTTTCAGCGCAAAATCAATTATATGTATATGATAATTTGTATTCATTCAGCGAAGTTTGTAATTGACAATCATCTGAAATAATGCGTCCGTATAATTTGGTCTCGTTATATGGTATACCGTTTTTACATGACATGAGATGCCATAAAGAATATTCAACATATTGGTGGATATTAGTTTCTATGACATGAATATTTGTACAGACAGTGTTATCAATAATGTATTACATTAACATCTAAATATGAAACATGCATAATAGATGCAGTTTAGGTAAATTTAATTGTCGGGTGAAAATGATGTTGGCGATCAATGATTTTTTTTAAAGTTCTTCAGATGAATTATTCCAGATCGTAAATATGTCATCTAAAAATCCTAATCAAACAGACGGATTAAACTTTTCGTTATGAAAGATACCTTTTTCTAATTTACCCATGAAAAGGGAAGCGTATGAAAGAACCATATGACCACCCATTGCCGTACCCATTTTTTTAATGTAATTTGTATTATTAAATGAAAAATAATTATTTTCCAAGATTAGTTTTATTATATTTTCAAATATCTTCACCAGATGCATCTTTGTTAGCCAAGGTTTCGATAACCACATCTACACTTTGGCGGATCGAACAGCTATGTCGTTGCTTTTTCCTAGCGACATCTATTGGATTTCATATGGTGCCTCCCTTAGTAAGTTATGCCAACTAACCAATAGCGTTGTGCATTGCACATGGACCGACAGTGGTGGTGGCAACTGACTTGAAAAGGATACTTTGTAAGTTTAACATCCAAAGTATGAATATGTACTAGAGGGAAAAAAGTACATGTCTATTTAAGTGAAAAAGGTATTTGTGCAAACACGGATCGGCACTGGCAAAGTGCTTATTTATCAGTCCATTCAAGTTGTGTGCTCCCCTTGACTAGATCGCGTAGGAACGGTGTTCAAATTCGAACAACTTAATTTTGATTTGATGCAGTGGCTTGCAACGCATCCAATGAAATTTATAGACCCGAAGCTCAGAAATATATTTTAAATATGCCAAGGTGTAGATAAAGTTATCAGAACCTTGGCTATCGAAGATGCAGTTGATCTCATTATGAAATATATAATAAACTGGTTTTCAATTGAAGTGTTGCAACGCAACAATTACCGTTAATATTATAAAATACACTGTTGCAACAGCTAGAATATAAACAATCCCGTTACAACAGCAAATTTGTTTCGTGGAACGGTTCAAAACTGTGTTACATCAAAGCCTCAAATCCGCTATTACATGCAAAAGGTCGTATATGCCAAATCATTTGAACAATACTGAATCTTGAAAGATATTGGTCCTAAACATCAATGTGTGCCACTGAAACTAGATAGTATCGACGTTTCATCACATTATGAACCATGTAATTTCTCCAACTGCATACGAATTGACCCAATGTTGATCGGCAGCATCCGTGGGTGAACCGATTTCAGTTGTAAGCCAGAACACAGGATATAATGTTACCGTCGTAAATATAATATGCTAACACCAAGCTGTGTCGGATACGGTGGGTGATGCTTATTTTATATTCTATTCTCATTTTGGGTTTAATATGATACGGCACTCAGAAAATATTAAAGAATTTTTTTTTCCAGAAAGGCATATTTGCGTACATTATGTTTTTCAAGTGTGTGTTGTTCGCTTGCCAATTAATATGGAAATCCGCAACAGCTGGATTCTCTTCAGTTCAACTTCGCCATTCAAAGTACTATTCCAGCGACCCATCTGATCACTATTATACTAACGATGCTTTTCTTTAAAGATCCGCTTAAAAAGCGGGCCTAACCCCTCTTCATTCTCACTCAAATCAATTTGTTCGCCACGTGCGAGTGTTGTTGTTATTATGCGAGTCACTAACGGAATTTTTCGAACGTATCACACCACAGATTTTTGAGCACTCACGAAATAGATCGGAATTACAAGCGACTTCTGGGACTTAACTAATTGGTAGCACCTATTAATTCTAAAGTTAATATTTGAACACCGTTTAAGCCCAACATCCTATTTCAAAGAATGGCTAATATCAAATTGTTTATCTTTAAACAAATCATTTCCATTCTTTTAAACTTTCGTTAGATTTGAAGAATGGTGAAATTTATATATTAAAAAAACAATAAAAAAAACGGCGGCATTTGGTCTTTGACACAAATTTAATGTTGTGACAATATTTGGTTACCGTCATAACGGTGTGCTTGTAGTTTGAACCTTTTCGTATACCATACATCATTTATGTTGGTAGTAATGGAGTTAAAGACCTGGGATAGTAATTTTGACTGCACTGTTAACGCCGTAAGTTGTTGTACATATTGCTTCCAATGAGTGACGATATAAGCTGCGGTAAAAATCCGAGTTTGTATCAATGACAGTTATGTTAGTGATGTTGGTGAATTGTGAAGGTTATAGACTCCCTTGTAGTAATGTTTATTGACGTTGTGAAGACGGTTAGAATGTGTGTTAATGGTAGTGGTTGGTGGCATGGTTCTAGAGCTTCAACTATTGTTCATTGTGATGGTGTATTCGTTATGGCGACGGTGTTTGTGTGAGTGATGTTGGTGTTGGTAATAGTATTGTGATGACAGAGGTAATACTACCTGTCTTTACATCTTCCTGGTTCTCCTTTGATACTCATATCACACCAGTAATCCGTAAACCAGAATGACGTCCAAGCCAATATTCGCTTCCGAGTTTTGTTCCTCCACTCCCGATGGGGAAACGTTTGTACAAAACTGTCATGGAAACGTACTGATTCAGTATGTGACACCTCTATGGCCATTAGACCAATGATTATAAATATAATCTCCACGATTACAAGTAGTATTAACAATCGCCGCGTAAATGCGCTCTTCATGATGCTTCCAAATGCCATATCTGCTTTTTCTCTCCCTGTTTGTTCTAAATTTGTCTTTTGTGTCTCAATTTCTTCTACCTCCTTTATTCGATACACGCGGTTCCGTTGAACTATCTGATCCTCTTATACGACGTGCTAAAATTACTTAGTACAATAATCCGTCAATACAATAGACCAGCAAAAAGCTCTGGTCCGGTTCAAAGACTTCTATGAAAACAACGTCACGTTTAGCTTCAATCTGTGCTCGGTTAATATTATTTCCTTTACCACTCTGGACGAAGATCTCTCGTTTATTCAACTCGCTGCTCACCTGTCTCCACTCGAATAAAGTTATTCTAAAAAATATACCTTGTCCATCCTTCTGTTGTTCACGATCAATTTACACCGAATCACTCTCTTAAAACTCGTGGTGAACAAGTGTACAAGTAATAAATGTTTTACGTGGTAAATTATTTAGACAGAATTTTTAAAAATTCGTGTTTTCGTAAACTACATTGTGATCTAATATACACAAGAAAATAAAAATGAGCAAAGTTCCGTGCATCAGATAAAGTCAGCAACAATCTTGCAAATACTCCACCGAGTTGATTCTTGTTGATATAGAAACATTGGACGTTACACGTGACTAAATCAGCACAATGATAACCCTGACGCAGTACAGATCAATGGCATATAATAATGCCCGATTCCACTGGTTTCGTCCTGTATTCCGCCCTTTATCGTTCAATTAAAGAATTCCATGTTAACCACGATGTGTCACATCGCAGACATGTACACCACATTCAGAACTACAATTGCTTCATTTATTCTCGGTCGGGTTTTGTCATCCTCCGTCTTATTCCTATTTTTTGTTCAATGATACGACCTGTATACAGAAACGCGTTTTTATTTGTTCGCCATGCTATGAATTGATGTGTGTTATGACAGCCATGTTAAATTTGTGGAAGGACTTGATCCGCGGTTAAGCGCTTTAGACCAGGTAAGTAGCGCGAAGTTAATATTGGAAAGCGTATAGTGTGTCAAGTACTGTATTACAGTCTGAAGTCTCGCTTTCAGACTTTGTCAAGTGTGTATAAACACAACTGAATTAGACGATTAAAAATGGACGTGGCCCATGTCTACCCAATGTACACACAAAAGATAAACACAAACAATGCTCCTACCAGCTACCGCAGTGAAGAGGAAGGGAGGTGGGATGGTAGAGGGGGGAGCATTATTTGGGAGACTACCTCGTAACCCGTGCAGAAAGCGCCATACGCGAATTGTCTGAAAAATTATGGATAAGCTGGTTGTGATAAGATATGTATGGGTTTAACGGCACATCACTGAAATACTGGCAATACAGTCCACAGTATACTATGTATACCAAGAAAAAAAGAAGAAAAGAAAAACATTCAAAACAAACATAAAAGTACAAAAAGATAAAGTACTACAAATATAAGCTCCAATTATATATATATATATATATATATATATATATATATATATATATATATATATATATATATATATATATATATATATATATATATATATATATATATATATATATATCGGGTATAGTATGTATCGGGTTTAGTGTAACGCCAGCTCAACAATGGCTATGGTATTGGGTAGCAAAGATACAAGTTGTACCAAACCTTCCTCCGTCACAAACAAAGCGATACATATTTTTTGTGTGAAAAGGAATACAAACGGTTGGAAATAAAGGTACACATGTGGTACAAGAAGTTAACAGATAAAGGTAAACATGTTACAAATCTCTAAAATGTAAAATGTATATAAAGATAAAAGTAATTTATTAAACTAAACCTTTTAAAATGTACAGACGTCTTCTGATAAAAAATATCATATTGGGACGCAGCATAGAGACTGCCCCACCTCCACCCACATGCAGGATGCATTAGCTTTAATTAATCCATATATTACTCAGTCCGCAGAGAGAGAGAGAGAGAGAGAGAGAGAGAGAGAGAGAGAGAGAGAGAGAGAGAGGGGGGGGGGAGGGGGCGTGGGATGATAGAGTAAGATGAGATGTAATATATCTATGAAGAAAGACAATACATTTAATACAATGATTGATGATAATTATTGCATGTGAAATGATGTTTTATAGTTTGTTACCACAACAACAACAACAACAACAACTACTACTACTACTACTACTACTACTACTACTACTACTACTACTACTACTAATAATAATAATAATAATAATAATAATAATAATAATAATAATTAAGTAACTGAAAGAACCTCTTTAAATATGTAATAATTAGAACATTAAACTTATCATTATTTTTCTTTATCTCAATCATACAACATTAAAAAATATTGTGAATAATCAAAATCATGCGTTACTTGTATACACGAAAAGTAAGTTACTTCCTTTTAAATCATTTGTTATTATTGTTCCAAACTCTGGATACAGTATTTATAAATGTACGACTTAATTCATCTTGAAAATTTCGCCTTACTATTGTCCCTTTGTTCTGAACAAAGATTATGTATCGTTTAATTTTTTTTAACCGTTGCTTTTTTATTTAGATCTTGAATACGAATACTTCCATCTGCCATATGGTTTTCAACATATTTACAGGTAATTTTTATTAAAAAAAATACATTACATTACACACACACACACACACACACACACACACACACACACACACACACACACACACACACACACACGAAATAGGTTTAAGTAGGGAATAAATTCCAGGGCTGAACCTTGATAACAAGCTGAACAAAACATGCAGCGTTAGAGAGGCATGAATTGCGTACTTCATGTAGACAACCATGTATTCAGATCCGTTCATATTACAACTCTTCAACTTTACAAGGGCAGTCTACAACGATTCGACAACAAAAGAGACAGAATAATGGAAGACAAAGTTATTTAAAAACTGCACGTCACGACTCAGAATGAGGCAGCTGGTTTTGAATCAACCAAACTTGTATATAAATCTATAACCATTCATACATTTAAAATTATTCAAATATTTTGCTACTTGCAGAAACTATCGATGGTTTTATTAACTTATTTGTAACGCTTAAAACATTTCAACCGTAAAGTATCATCAGAGTCACATTCTGGAACTGTGAGTCAATATTTAGGTCATCTTTAGTATGATTCTAAAAATATAACTGTGTACACTAATATTAGTTACTTTCGGGAACAAATTAAACTAGAGAAAGAGAAAATACATTATGCCAAATCCAAGGAATGGTTACACGAACAACACTCCTCCATATGCAATCGGGTCATGGATGATTAGTGGAAAGCATATTTTGCTGGGATACAAACGTATACAAAATACGACTATAGTTACCTGACAGCGACAATGTTTTCTTCAAAATACGTATGGACTCCATGATTGAAAGGAGATCTTTGACAAGTGCGAATCTTTTAGAAACATCTTCAAAGATAGAAAACCTGAAAATCTGTCGTCAGATGAAGGAAGAAAGTTGTACAACGTGAAAATCAAGGCTCAGATGCATAAGGAAAACATTAAGTTCTTTTCAACCTTTTCGAACATGCTTAAATTTAGCGAGAAAATTGTCAAAATCAAGCATGTATACAACTGTATGACGTTCTTTACAAAATGTAGGATCTGAAGGGTGAGGATGCTTAATAAATAACAGATTTTTCACTAAAACAAACAGGCTGACGTGTACAAAGTTTTAAATTTTTTGAATACCATAAGAACGATAAGCAAACATTATGTACTTATGAGAGAGAGAGAGAGAGAGAGAGAGAGAGAGAGAGAGAGAGAGAGAGAGAGAGAGAGAGAGAGAGAGAATGCAATGAATAGTTTACAACAGGTGCAAGCAAGTAAAAAACATTATGATAACCAACTAGTGGAATGACGAATAATAATAATAATAATAATAATAATAATAATAATAATAATAATAATAAAAATAATAATAATAATAATAATAATAATAATAATAATAATAATACTATCTTTAAATTTGTTCTAGCAGTCGAAAAAGGTGAGTTTTTAGAGCATTCTTGAAAGGGATCACTGTGTCTTTGTGTCTAATTTCATTGGATAATTAATTCCATATTGCTGGGCCCTGGTATGCGAAAGAACGTTGTCCATATGACTTCGCTTTCATAATGGAGATAATGAGTATACGAATATCACAAGAGGAGTGTAATTATCTTGCTGCTGTTTACACATAGGTGAGGCCAGATAGTTATGCTGGACTGGAGTCCGTCATTGAAACGTAGCACAAAGAACAAATTTTATGTTTAAATCTGGATCAAATGGATAGCCAGTATAGGGTACAGAGCAGTGGTGAGGTGTGCTCTGATCGTGGTACTCTAAAGATGATCCGAGCAGCTGTGGTTTTAACTTTTTAAAGTTTCTGGAGTAGATATTGAGACGAACCAGACAGAATTGAGTTACAATAGGCCATTCTTGAAAGTACTAATGAACAAACAAGTGTTTTATTGTCATCAACTGAAAGATATTTGCTAATGGAGCTGCGTCTCAGCTCAAGATATGCAGCCTTGCATATGTTCATGACGTGTTGGTGCAATGTGAGAGTATTGTCTAGAGTAACACCTAGGTTTCGTACTGACTGTGTGAATTAAATGTTTGTGTTGCTGATATGTATTGTTTGAGGTAAAGGATGTGAATGAGAAAGTCTTTGTGTTGTGATCAGAATGGTCTCAGTTTTAGTATCATTCAGCTGCAGCTTGTTACATGTCATAAATGATTTCACATC
Source organism: Unio delphinus (assembly GCA_029339505.1). Classification (NCBI taxonomy): domain Eukaryota; kingdom Metazoa; phylum Mollusca; class Bivalvia; order Unionida; family Unionidae; genus Unio; species Unio delphinus. Next base: position 1,986,650 of record JAQISU010000068.1, read on the forward strand.
AGAAATGCACCTCTCTACTCCTTGGATGGTAGAATCAACTTCAGTTGGGTGGCTAGACTTGTACATTTGGGTGTCATCAGACCACACTTGGTGAGACACTGCGTGATGATCTAAGACACTTGAAAGCGGCTGAGTATATAGAATGAAGCGAACAGGTCCAAGAACAGACCCCTGTGGAACACCACAACATAGATCAACTGGGTTGCAGTTTATTCCGTTTGCAGATACAATTTGTGTCCTGTTCACTAAGTATAACTTCAACCACTGTAATGCTGTATTGTGAATGCCAAATACAAACTGAAGACGGTGAAGTAATATATCATAGTCTGTTGTGTCAAATGCTGAAGACCAATCAAGGATGGTGAGGATTGTAGTCTTTCCGCTATCCAAAGCAGAGAGAATGTTATTAAATACTTTCAGAAGAGTAGTTTCCGTACTGTGGCAAGGGCGATATGCAAACTGTACATTGCTAAAAGGACTGTTTGAATTCAAAATGAGATACCAGATGGGTTAGAACAACTTTTTCTAAGATTTGTTTATATGAACGGGAGATTACAGACTGTGCGGTAGTTCTTAAAAATCGTTATAGTCGAGTCTTGGTTTCTTCAGCAGTGGCTTTACGATGGCAGTGTTGAAAAATGATGGGAATTCCCCGGATGAGAGACATATTAATAGAATCAGTTAGTGAAGCGAATATTGGGTCTAAGCACTCAAACAGCAGTGATGTTGAAATTAGATCAACTTCACATGACTTTGGTGCACTCTAATTTTCCGTACTAAATCCATAGAGACAGGTTCAAATGCTCCAAATGTTGCTCGCTGAAATTTTGTATCATAACTGTATTGTGACAACGAGTCAATTAAAATTGTGTTGTCAAGCTCATCTCCAAATGGCTTGTACTTTGTCATGGAAGAAATTTGTAAATTGGTCCGGAAGGTCTACTGGAAAGAAGGTAGTTGGAAGTGGTGTAAATTTGTTCCTTGACATTAGTTTGCTAGTTATTTCGAAGAGCTCTTTGCAGCTGGAACTCTCTGTGATCTTAGTATTGTAGGGGACAATTTGGCTGCATGGACTATGTGTGTGACGTTCTTGTTAGCGGCTTCATAGATTTGTTCATGAATGGTGAGTCTGGTGGAAAGCCAAAACCTCTCTGCTTTACGGCGATGTCTTTTAGAAGTGCGAAGCTGGTCCTTAACACTGCTATACCACGGAGAACACTTTTTTTTAATTGTTACTCTGCACTTGGTGGCTGGGGCATGTTTTTCGAGCAATGAATTATCGAGTTGTTCTGCTGTAGAAAGTAAGCAAGTTGTTAGTTTTTTGTGGATGTCATGCATTAGTTTGGTTATATTTATCATATAGAGGTTTCTCTTAGTAGCAGATAAAGGTGGAGGGTTAGGGACTGATACGTCGAGATGGCATATAATGCAGAGGTGATCTGATGCAATTTCATGGGATACAAGGGTAATGTATAGCATTATCAATGAACGCAAAACCCGAAACTTTGAAAGATGACCACTTTCTGTAATGTGACATATATTATAAAATAAGAGCATTACAAAATGAAGGAGTTACAACATACACTTCCTGTAATTTCGTAGGGGTCACAAATTTTCTAGGTGAAAAATAAATGTCCAAGCACAGTAATAAATAAAACCACAGAATAAAGGATACAACATTCATGACTATGCAGTTGATGTAAAGTACATAATAAATAAACAAAATACAGCATGCAGTCTACCAAATTGAGAAAATGCAAAAACTAAAAGGAATTTAAACAGACGTTGATGCAATCATCAGAAAATGTTAACCGTTTCTAAAAATCATTAAATGTATGGTAGATGGCTTGAACAAAAATGCAATGAGCTCAATATTGTTTATGGATAAATTTTAAAAAAGCCATAAAACATAAAATTATCAAACACACTGTGGCAAAATTAACCAAATCAGCTGATAAGGGAGGAATTTGTACGATATATTGGTGAGGTAACAAAGGAAGACAAGTTCATCATCCTAGGTAGACTTCAATGCTAGAGCTGCCACAGATCACCAGATGCCATTGACAAAAATGCAATTACATACAACTAATCCTAGAGGAAATGAGCTGAATATGTCCTCTTAATAACCAACAGTCTTAAACCTGCAGAACTGAATGTAAAAAGGTTCTAAGCACTGTTATCTCGCTACATTATTGTTAGAGCCTCCAACAATACCAATATGATTGTCCAATGCAAACTAAGAGAGATGCAAGACACGTGTCTGAGCAATAAGGCAGATCAGATCAAAATAGGAATTATATAGATAAAAAAATGATGCTTTGAAGACAAACTACCAGCCATAGTCATCGGGAATATATACAGTACTAAGTGTTGACAGTAACATGCTGCCCACTGTTATCGAGTCAGCCAAATGATTTTTTAAAGTGGAAACCAACATCACATCGCTGATCCTCCAATGCGGACTGAAACTGAAAATAATTGACCTTCTGTCCGATGACAAAACACTTGGAGCAGATATCAGCATTAGTCTACAAAGAGGCTGACACATGGCACAGAAACTCACTGAACTCTTCCAGTTAATGTGGGGCCAGAGAACTATACCCCTGGAGTACAAAGATTCATCCATCATTCACATGTACAAGTGGAAAGGCAACAGACAGTCTTATGAAAAATGAACAGAATTCAGCTGGTATACACTAACCACTGACTGTACTTAGGACTACATCACATCAGCATCTTGCTTAGCCAAAAACCGTTTACACCAGTGATGACATGGAACTGTTTTACTATGCATTGCTGTTGATGACACACCTCTATAACAAGTATTAATTGTGCAAGATAAATGTCTTATTCTCCATGCATTGTAAAGGAAGATACAATGGGATCATATAAAGAGATTTAATTAAAAAAATAGGTTACAGTTACAACTATCTAAGCTATATTTACAATTCAAAGAAAAATTACTTTTTGGCAATATCACTCTGAGATTAAATATCCTGAAAGTTCGTGTATAGATGCATCACACATTTCCATACCATAGTATTACTTATCAATGGTGCTTGTACCATACTTTGTGTAATTGTTTTGTAATTATTATAATTTCACAGCTCAGCAATTTTGTGTAACTGACAATACCAAAATATCAATTGCCTGTCAGCACTTTTTATCAGTCCTGATTGTAATTATCAATAAGTTCTTAGTGTATAACAATGTCTGTATTGTTTTTCAGACCCCGATTGTCAGTACAAAATAGGATTCCTGTATAATACAATGTTGGCATCATTTATCAGGTCTGATTGTCAGAATGAAATATCAGCCATGTGTAACAGACTGTCAGCATCATACCCCATTTTTCTAGGTCTGATTGTCAGTACCAACATCAGCTGTGTGCAAAAGGCTGTCAGCATCATACCCCATTTTTGCAGGTCTGATTGTCAGTACCAACATCAGCTGTGTGCAAAAGGCTGTCAGCATCATACCCCGTTTTTCCAGGTCCGATTGTCAGTACCAACATGAGCTGTGTGCAAAAGGCTGTCAGCATCATACCCCATTTTTCCAGGTCTGATTGTCAGTACCAACATGAGCTGTGCGCAAAAGGCTGTCAGCATCATACCCCGTTTTTCCAGGTCTGATTGTCAGTACCAACATCAGCTGTGTGCAAAAGGCTGTCAGCATCATACCCCATTTTTCCAGGTCTGATTGTCAGTACCAGCATCAGTTGTGTGCAAAAGGCTGTCAGCATCATATCCCGTTTTTCCAGGTCTGATTGTCAGTACCAACATCAGCTGTGTGCAAAAGGCTGTCAGCATCATACCCCGTTTTTCCAGGTCTGATTGTCAGTACCAACATCAGCTGTGTGTAAAAGCATGTCAGCATCATATCCCGTTTTTCAAGCGTGACTGATAGTACCAACATCAGCTGTGTATAAAAGCATGTCAGCATCATATCCTGTTTTTCAAGCGTGACTGATAGTACCAACATCAGCTGTGTGCAGAAGTCTGTCAGCATCATACACTGTTTTTCATTCCTGATTCTCAGTACCATGGTAAATATTGCTTGCACTGTTCTTCAGGCCTGACTGTCCATACCAATACGATCTTAGTGTAAAACAATGTCAGTATTGTTCACAAGACCCGATTGTCAGTACATTTACTGATATCAGCTGTGTGTAAAAGAATCAGCATCGTTCAGTTTTTTTTTACCTGCTTGTCAGTACCATTATGATTTATGTGAAAAACAATGTCAGTATGTTAATCTGGTCTGATTGTCCAGACTAATATGATCTTTGAGTAAAACAATGTTAACCATATTTATAAGGCCTGTTTGCTAATGCCAGAATCAGCTGTGTGTAATACTATGTCATCACTGTTCATATGCCATCTCATTAAAACCGGGGCCCAGATTGTCCAAGTGGTCTAAAGCGCTCTCCGTTATGGATCACTGCTATCTCACCTCTGTGTGGGTTCAAGTCTAAGATTCGGCTAATGTAGCTATGTGAGAAAGCTTGCCAGTAGCTTCTCATGGATCGGTGGTTCTTTCCGGGGGTTTTCCCGGGTTCTTACTCCACCAATAATACTGGCCGCCAGGTATAGCCTATCATGTACTGAAAAATGGCGTTAAACCCTAAAACAACAACAACATTAAAACCTGTCTTGAAACACCACCCATCTATCAACATAAAACAGTCAAGATAGGTGATTTCTCAAAACAGGTTTGTGCAAGATGACCAATTTTCAGGGTTCAATTTAACCAGGGTTTATGATGAACAAATAACCACAATTTATGTGCTGTGTTTCATTCTTTATTCATATTTCTTGTTCAAATATTGCATTAATTTCATCTGAAAATTCTTTTAGTCACAAATAAAGATATATATCTATCACAAAACTTTAACATTTACCTTTTAAGATTACAAGTACCTGTATTAGCATATAAAATGAAATAATTATTTATGGCGATATTTATTGATCCTGTCCATAACTTAACTTCACATGTATATACATTTCTCAGTTGCTCGATATGCACCTCAAGAATTCAACAATTAGTAATGATAACACTTACTCATCCTGTGTATGAATGAGCAGTTTGGGCAATTAGCAATAATAACACTTTTTACTCATCTTGTGTGAATGAGCAGTTTGGGCAATAAGCAATAATAACACTTTTTACTCATCCTGTGTATGAATGAGCAGTTTGGGCAATTAGCAATAAAAACACTTTTTACTCATCTTGTGTGAATGAGCAGTTTGGATAATTAGCAATGATAACACTTACTCATCCTGTGTATGAATGAGCAGTTTGGGCAATTAACAATAATAACACTTTTTACTCATCTTGTGTGAATGAGCAGTTTGGGCAATTAGCAATAATAACACTTTTTACTCATCTTGTGTGAATGAGCAGTTTGGGCAATTAGCAATAATAACACTTTTTACTCATCTTGTGTGAATGAGCAGTTTGGGCAATTAACAATAATAACACTTTTTACTCATCCTGTGTATGAATGAGCAGTTTGTATCAGTCTTTGGGAAAATATGTAATAAATATATATGTGCCAATGATTGAATTAATAGGACATAATTTAGCTCTCCAGAAACAAAATAATGCATTGAAAGGCAAAAGCAAAATTCTTAATTCATTAATGACATCCAAGGATTGCTTCAATAATAAAAGGGTCAAACCAGCTATTTTAAGGCGAGAAGATGATAGTTTGATGTGTAGGTTTTAATAATTTTAACAAGCAGCACAAATATTTTACAATGACAATCAAATCTAAAAATATTATAAACACTTATTAATGACAAAGATCACATTCACCCAAGACATTACAGACTGACAATGAAGACAAATGATGGATTACAGTGAGGTCCTTTAACAAAATTTCTCATTAGGACATTATCAGCGATGCATGATTTCTCACAAAATATAAGGAAGCAATATAAACCACTAAACTAAATTGCCGCCTTTAAGGAATGAATGTTTAATCATAATCAGGAGTTTACAGGATTTTGCATTAGAATGGTATTAAGTGATATGTACTTCCATCTGGTTTATAGTCTGTAACATACATAGCATGTTGTAGATTTAAGGAAACTGGAAGACTGGCTCAATGTTTTTTTGATGTTTGATGTGCATTTGGAATGAACAATTCAAAGCAGTCATGGCTACAAAGGATTAAATTGTCAGTGGTGTTTATCTACATTAACACAATACTGTTTTCATAGCAGTATTGCTTAAAGTAATCTCCATTTTGCCTGCAGACCCACCGACGTGGATATGGTCACAGAATGAAATAACTGTCAGCAGTGTTAATTAATTGTGCAATGCAGTCATTCATAGCAGTATAAAAATACATACATTACCGAAATGTTGTGATTGCTGAATACATTGTACATGTGGTCATTATTGTTATTACATTATTATAATAAAATCAGTTTATACATAAATGGCTGAGCATAGATCAGAGGAGAGGTGCCTCAAAAATTGCTACACAGTATCAATATGATCATTGTTTAAAACAATGTAATTCCTGTTCGTCAGGCCTGATTAAAATTTACTAATATGATATTAGTGGAAAACAACATTGGCATTGTGGGATATTAGTGGCAGTACCAATATGACATGATTTACTGGTAATGACAATGTCTGCATTGTTAATCAGGCCTGACTGTCAGTACCAATATGACATGATTTACTGGTAATGACAATGTCTGCATTGTTAATCAGGACTGACTGTCAGTACCAATATGACATGATTTACTGGTAATGACAATGTCTGCATTGGTAATCAGGCCTGACTGTCAGTACCAATATGACATGATTTACTGGTAATGACAATGTCTGCATTGTTAATCAGGTCTGACTGTCAGTACCAATATGACATGATTTACTGGTAATGATAATGTCGACATAGTTTATCAGGCCTGACTGTCAGTACCAATATGACATGATTTACTGGTAATGATAATGTCGGCATTATTTATCAGGCCTGACTGTCAGTACCAATATGACATGATTTACTGGTAATGATAATGTCGGCATTATTTATCAGGCCTGACTGTCAGTACCAATATGACATGATTTACTGGTAATGATAATGTCGACATTGTTTATCAGGCCTGACTGTCAGTACCAATATGACATGATTTACTGGTAATGATAATGTCGACATTGTTTATCAGGCCTGACTGTCAGTATGATCTTTACAAATGCACATCAATATATCCTATAAATCTTTGAGTAACTATCACAACCATGTGTAAAGGAAGGAAGAATAATTGCACATACATCTCAGTATTATGAAATGGAAAAACATCATGATCTTACTGTCTATTATTGGCAAATACCGTATTTTCATATACCCCCCATATATTTTCATATACCCCCCCCATATATATATATATATATATATATATATATATATATATATATATATATATATATATATATAACATGCCTACACATATTCCCAGAAATTCAGTAATCATGTATAATAAATGTTTAATATACCCAAACCCACACTTATGCCCAGCACAAACCCCAACAAAATTTCACATTAAACAACCATGTGTGTTAAGAGCACTATCACAATTTACATGATAGGAGTACAAATGGGTTGTCACTGCTTGGAGTCAAATAATATCAGCAACCATTCACAACAGATTTATCAAGGTTGGGATACTTCAGCAAAATGGACATTTTCAGCAGTACAATGATGATAGTGAAGATGACGGTGCTGAAGATGCAAACACTGAGATTACTGGAGCATGGTTTTCAATGGTAATAGACATTTTCAAATGATGAAGAGTCAGACAGGAGATTTAATGGATATGAGGGCAATTCCAGCACCAGATATGAACATTCTGAATAAACATTAGATTAACTTTAATATTTTAATATTTATTTTACAATGCTGATGCGTATGGGTAGGTGTATTAATAATATCCTACTGTTGATACTATTAACTCAAGGCATTCATAACATTAAAAAAAACTGATAGAAATCATCATCATACAATTATTAAAAATTATATCTGTGTAAACTGAAAAATAAGCTAATGGCTAATGGCTGTGTGAGAAATAACTTATACAGCCCACCCACCAAGATACCCCATATGGGCTGGGGTGTGAGGTATGTAACATTCTCTATAACCCATGGTATGTATGCATGAAAATATGGTAAATGATTTTTCTGTGGACGATTCATCCATTGCATACATAAATTGTTTTATATGAGACTTGAAATTAAAATCCAAATGTCTTGTGGTTATTTGCTTGCTTTCTCTACTTGTGATCCAGCTACTGCCAGCACTTTCTCACTTGAAGCTGAAAATGAGGATAAGAAATCATTAAATGAGTAATTTGTAGATATTATGAAATAATTTTCAATTTGGTTTTAAATGTAAGACAATAAATGAACATGAGACCAAAGTAGGCCTTATGTTGCTCACTTGATTTGATAGGCATTTCTAATACTAGGAATCTCTTTGTCATAACTCGGCAATTACATAACTAGTCAAACTGTTTTTAAAAAGAAATTATCACCTTTTCTTACATTTTATTCTTCACAATAATAGCTATTCTTGAGAGGGAATAATTTTTAAAAAATATAAAGATAATTGACACCATGACAACGCTTATCACTGGGTAGATACTTGTTTAAGGTTTAACATTTTTGTATATTTGTTATTTTTGCATATTTGTTATTTTTGTATAGTTGTGATCAATGTTCCCTCTAAGCGAATGGTAGGTGTGCGTGCAGTGCTCGCTGCACTGCGCAAGCATTACGGAGACAAGCAAAATTTAATGTTGGATTGAGCAAAAATTGACAATTCAGCTGTGCAGGGATGCCTGAGCAGCTGTGCGTGCATGCACGGGCACAGCTTAGAGGAAACGTTGGTTGTGATATAGTTATAGTAAATCTTTCTTAGCGACATTAGCATCATTATTTATTACTTGGTCAAAAACTGGTCAATTTCTGGACACAGTGCTCTCAAGTTATGTAGCTTCCAGGCCAAGTGAAGAAATACAATATAATGTACATACTTGCTTAAAAGTCAAGAACAACTGCAAACTGCACAAACCCAGCTCCTTTATTGCATAACACACTGGTATATCTGGGCTTACAGTTTGTAACAAGTAATCAGTACCAAAAAAACAACATAGAAGACCTAGATTTTGTAGTGCATAATGCAATGGTAGATCTGGGTCAATGTTTTTTTTTTTGTTGGACATAAAAACACCAGTAGATAAGGCAATTCAAAGTTTTGGTAAAACAGGAAAAACTTTCTAAACATTACGTGTATACTCTTTGTATGGAGAAAATCAAAAAGATATTAAGAGCCTTCAACTTGTTTTACCACCGATTTGCAGCAGATTTTAAGTGTTACAGTCATTTCAAGCAATGTATTATTGAACTCTTTACATGTCTCTTGGGTTTATGTTACAAGAAGCTTTACTTACCTAATGTGCTTGAAACTTTTTCAAATTCTTTTAGACTTTCACTGGAATTGGACAGAGAAAATGCCTCTTCCTCAGGTGTTAATGTCTCACCAAGTTTTTTCAAAGCTGTCAGAATTTCTACTGACTGCTCCACTGCTAGACTCTTTGCGATCTTTCCAATCTTTGAATCACGGTTGATCTGAAATAAAACGTGTCTCTTGATAAATATCCAATAAAACACTCAAATTTGTTATGCAAAGTTACATGATCCTTAAGTATGTTGTTTGTTGGAAACGTGCACAGAATATGGAACAAACAACAAATTTACTGATCAAACATGTGCTGAGATTCTATCCAATGTGCAAACTTAGCCAGACAGACTGAGATTCTATCCAATGTGCAAACTTAACCAGACAGACTGAGATTCTATCCAATGTGCAAACTTAACCAGACAGACTGAGAGTTGAGTAACACTATATGTCCCTAAGACATTATGATGAGGCAAATAAATCACTATCTTTTTTTATCAAAAGGGAATTTACTAAATATGATTTGAAGAATTCTTTACAGAAATATTTATAGGAAAAGTAAAATATGTGAATAACTGCTTCTAGTTCATAAAGCTTACTGTTGTTTAGTATAACTCAAGCATTAAATATGTCTGTAAACCATTCTTCTCTTTAGGGATAAAAACAATTAACCATTCCCAACTGTGGAACCATTTATATGAAAACTCAAAATACTACTTGGTACTGTGAAAGGGCACTGTAACCAGTTTAAAATATGTATAGTAATGGCTGACAGCCAATTACTGTCAAAAACTTACATCCAATACATGGGAAAAGAATGCTGTTAGGAGTCATGATAGTAACACAAGGAATATGGTGAAATTAATCAATTATAGTCTGAGAGTATGAGCTATTAACAATCTTGCCACACACTGATCAACAGCATCCATCTGTAAATCTTTGTCATTACATATCTTTCAGTTGCAGACTCTCCTATATGCACAATCCTTCTCATATTTTCCAGACAAGACTAATCTTTTTCCTGGACACATAATCATTCTAATTTTTCTCAACACAAAGAGAAACACAGCTGGTAGGATAATTATTTTTATTATATTAAATGTTAGTGGATCAGTAAATTATGCCGACATTTGGTATTACATAGATTTTCAAACTGGTCAGTTGACTGTATTTTCCAGCCATTAAGTTGATGTATAGTATAAGTCAAATTCACTAAGTATGTAAATTTTCCGTCCTTCGTCTATATATAAGTCAATTCAGAGTATAAAACAAGGCCAGGTCAATAACTTGGCTTCGTATTTTACACTAGTAACTTCTGGTTTCATGAATATTAATGGTATTACTGAATGATATTCCATATTACCGGCAATCATGAAATTGCATCACTGATGCTACATGCTTGTGATTTTACTCATGTACAAGAAACTGCTATATTCTGTTATCAATGAACACAGCTGAATAAACAGTCCTAATTGGTTTTAATTATGATATACAATGCAACAAGAGCCACATGGCTGTGCATGCTACGGACATGTTAATTAAAGGTCTAACGTGTTAACCTATTCCAGTTGAAAACAGTCCAAAAAATTAGGATTTTCCCTCTGTATTTTGTAGTGCAGCTAAAGCATCCAGATTATTTGGTATCATTGTAGAGCCAAATCTGTCTACCTTTCTATAATACCACCCATTTTAGTGTATCATACATGACCTTGATGCTAAAGACTAAGCTTGGCAGTAAGCTACTACCTCGTGCCCTGTAAATGCATTGCCAGGAGTTAATATGTTAACTTATATGTGAAATGCAGTATCAAATTTACACAAATGAACAGTTTTAGAATACATGTATATTTAACTGTCAATTATGACTGAAAGTACATCAAGGGAGCAATTCATTTTATTCACTGTAGTAGAACTGTTCCACATTCTTATGAAGAAAATAATAATTAAGAGTTCACTTAATCATATCCAGTATCAGAAAATCCCTTGAAGTCTTCATCTTCTTTATCAGAATGAAAAATGGTGGCTATCTCAGGACACAGATCATTGGAAATGTTCTCATGATCATCTGTCTCCATCTCATCATCCTCATCTGGTTTGTCTATCCCACTGACAATTTCTGCTTTAGCAAATCTATTGACAATAACCAATTCAGGTACTCTGTCCCATGCATCCTTAACCCAATGTGCAATCTGGGAATATGAAGTGTACCACATAGGTCCTGTGTTTGTGAAGCTGTGCTTGCTGCCATCATCCAATATTCGCCACAACTTCTGAAGCTCAGCTTTGAAATAGTGATTAACTAAAATGTCAAATGATTGTATCAACTTTGTCATACCACCTAGATGATACCTAATGAAGTCTTTGCAGTTTCAGTCTTCACTTTTGTCTTGGCACTGATGTGTGCATGCATCCATAAAGAAGAGAGATTTCTTAGTGAGCAAAAAAAGATCGATAATACTGTATTGCCATTTTGTTTTTGCAAAAATTAATTAGTGTTGGTGAGAAAATACAATAATTGATCCATATTAAGCTCTATTATTCTCCATTACAATATCTACTGGTGTTTATTAACAAATGGACAAAGGACTTCACAGAACATACCATTGAATATTATGGTCAATTAATTCTCCTTATAAAAGTCCGCCACCATAACAAAACACCACGTGCATTTTAAAATGAGTTCTAAAAGTCTTTGATGTTTTTTTATACAGCAAAAATTGCATCTCAGTACATGCTAAAGTGAAGACCACATACCCTTGGTCAACTAGTCTTATTGTTTCATTATAGTAGCAACCCCAGTCATTTTTTGAAATAACTGCAAACACTTGCTTTCTTCATATAGATCTGTTTAACAGCATTCCAAAACAGTTTATTGTTTTAAAATATCTGTATTAGAAAAAAAATTATGTAACTTTTAAGTTTTTAAAAATTTCTAGAATTTTTGTCTTATGTAAATGTATTCAGATTATGTGGCAGTTGCAGAACCGAAGTAAAATTTGATTTCTGTAAAAATGTTATAACTTTCTTATTTGTTGAGATCTTATTAAATTTGAAATCATGATTGCATTTTTCCTGCTAAATGCATTACTCTCATTAAATATGTTGTCTAAATTCAATATTTTCATTTACAACTGAAAATCATATAAAAATTTCACAACTTTTATGACAGTTAACTTAATACAAATTATATCACATTAGCAAGAGTACATATGTAAGTAAAACAACTTTGAAACCAACAAAAATGCAATGTTTATTCATAATTGTGATTGAAACAATGTTGCAAGACCTAATTTAAAACATGCTGTGATGCTAAACAATGTCACTAATTCCTTGTATAGAAGAAAAAAAAAATGAAGAACTGACAATAAAATGTACTGTAAATAGTTTCCTTTGTAACTGTTTCATCACAAAACACTGTTCAGTTTTTGTCGTGGTCAAATATGGGCTAAATGTGGCACTTATTAGCTCTAGATTTATAAACCCAGAAACTTTTCTTTTTGGCAACAAGTTTTTTTTCTGTTCACAAACTCTAGTAACTTTTGTTTCAAGAGATTTCCCATTCACACACTCAAAGATGGAGTTCAACTTTGAAATAATATTGAACAATGCATATAAGTTTTTGCCATGGTGTTCAAGGTATGAATTTATTTCAAGTACAAGTCCATTTGTTAGTTCCTGAATAGGATTCAAGTTAGTTTCATCTTCTAAGTCCTGGGATGTTATATTTAGCTCCTTGAAGAATGAACCAGGGAATGCAGCCATCTTTCATTTAGAATGTTCCAATATCATATACATGTACCCGCAAAATAAATTATCACTTTCAGACTTTGTATTTTTGTTTCTATTTTGAAAACATTATTGATCCTATCAAATGTTATCAATGCATTCTGAATTTAAGATCCCATATGAAGTGTGCATGTAATTAATTTGCTAAGCTTGTCAAAGTATTTTAAAATAAAAATAAAAATAAAAATAAATCATACCAAAACTGTATTTGTCTGATAGTGATGCAATTTTATTCTCATAATGTTATCAAACAAAGTCCCAAGACAAAATTTAAACAAATGCATAATGAATATCAGGTTGAACATATTTTAAAACCAATTAAAGTTTGTCAGTTGAGATATTTACAGCATCCAACTTCAGCCTATTTATAGCAGATGAAAATCTACGATTTGCGTGTTCATTTTGCAACTGTACTGTATACTGTCTAAAAAGTACAGCAAGCATTAATACGATAAAACTATAAAAATATCATCTTACCATGTTCTTCTGGCACACCAGTTTGTACGTAATTAATAATAAGCTTAGTTTTGGAACATTCCTTGTCGAAAAGGTGACATCGTCATCAGCTGTTTGAAAATTCAAATATGGCGGATAATGTCGACACGGGGAGATTAAAATATTTTACAAATTCGATGCTCGTTGTGGGTGGTTTAAAAACATTTCCGATATATAAATTGGGTATCAAAATAAAGCTTGGAATATGCCGATTTTGATGATATGTTGCATTTATTTAAATTGTCAAACTTATGGTCAAAACTGCTTAAAATCTGAGCATGATATTCCTACATTCTTTGTGTAGGAATATCATAGGAACATGCTAAAACCAATGAATGAATTGTTTGAATTTCCTCTGATTGGATTGAAAATTTCATGAATATTCATAAAGTTTTAATAACCCGCATTTTGTTACAAAGTATAGTAGGGTTACGCGATAGCGGCATGATTAATGCTCTTTCCAATGATGCGTGAAATCGGTAATTTTCAATGATTATTATGTAATAATTCCATTAATATAGCATCAAATATAAAAAGAAAACATGCCTAATATAGATAATTTTATTAGCTTTTACAATATATAAAATGTGTTGCAATCAAATCACATGTATTGTTGCTGCAATGAAAGTTCTACACTTGGTCAACAGTTTCATCAGATTTCCAGGTAGACTGGTGTCTTGACTGTGTTAGCCTGGGGTTACTAATTATAGTGATACAAACATAAAATGTAAAAACCTTGTCATTTTCTATCGTAAGTTTAAAAGTAAAAGATTCCGTTAAATCGACTGACAAATATACTATCTTTTAGGTGTTTGCTCTGTTTTGACTTGAATATAAAAACATTTCATTACAAATCTATTAAACAATATACCACTCTATTAACTCTACTGGCAAGTTCATATAACAAGTATTGCTTATGATTTCTTGTCCTTAAAAAATACATATAATCAACGGCTTCACTAGAACATTGACAGATTTTCATTTCCTTATAAAGAGCCTTATTTCCATACTGGCAGCCTTGCTGATTGGACCTTACCTGTTGATTCTTGCCCTCAATCTGGTTTCAATAATAACTAGTGTGCTAAACATGTGTAATTACTGTGTAAATAACACTGTGTGGCTAATTGGTTAGTGAGACAATCTACACTGTAATTAAAACAAGAATGAATTGTTGATTTTTTTTAATTGATAACTGAATAGAGTAGAATCATAATACATGAGGATTATCACAATCATCAGGTAACTCAAAATACACTCTTTTTCTCTTTGCAAAAGCTACAAATAAAAACTGCCCTGAAATAAAAAATGGTCTTGTACACTGATAATTCTTTTTCATCTCCTCTCTTTTACACACACACACACACACACACACACATGCACTCACTATCAGATTTTAGTCTAGTTTCAACTATATTTATTTGAGAAACTTTGTCAAATACATTAATAAACATATGATTTGGGGGATTCAGTAAAAAGCATAATCTACAGTACTTGAGTTAATATGGATTACATCCCTTCATACGATCAATTAGATCAATGACAAAGCTATGCTGGTAACAGCGTGCATGTGTCCAATGTATACTGGAAAATCAAACATCAATGGACCAGTTGCTCAAATGTGATCCGGAAAAATGAGGTATGGTTAAAAGAGATGAATAAAGCAAAACAATTTATATCTTTTTTTTAGGAACAAACATTATGCTCTGAATTAGTACAGTACACTATAGAGTATATAACCTAAGTGTGCTATGCAGCCTGGTGAATCTTTTACCAGTAACTGTTTTTGTTTATTTCAGTCATATTAGTTTATAACAATTTATTAACATAGTAATTTAACATGAGTTTGTATTTCTATCTGACCTGTTTCGAATATGCTGATTATAGAGCAATTTGATTAGTATATCGGGTACTATAATCCATATAGATTTCAATGCAATTTCAAGGACATAATAATAATTATAATATAAGTCGATTCAGAGTATAAGATGAAGATCTGACTTGTAGACCAAAAAATATGGTAGTAACTGTATCTATCAATACTTATTGTATTATAAACATTTGTATCAATATATATTCCAATATGATTTTAGTTGGAAATACTTACCCTTATTGCCAAGTATGCAAAAATTGTTTTTGAAAAAACAGAAATGTAAAACATATTTCCAACCGAGTAAAATTCATGGTTGATAAGTTATGATGATCTTTTACTGTTAACCAATTTCCCATTATTAAAAATGGGTTCAAAGTCTTAAATTTTAAGTGCTTACTATTACTAGAAATAAAAAATTCTATCCAACTTAACTACTAAATATTTATCATTCCCACCACACCAACAAAAGTCTGAATTCTTATAAAAATGTTCCCATATCATGCTGATTCCACTCTGCTATGCTATTGTTTGCAAGCCAGTTCTTGCTACCGTCTAAATATTAAACAAATAAATAAACAAGAAAGTTTTGTGAATTTTTAAGGTTACTAAAAGTATACATTGATAGAGTCCAATGACACCAAGGCAAAAACGGGTCATACCGCCATTAAATGTTTTCTCCAGAGAAGTTATAATCCGATCAATCTACAGATAATTCTTAAAAAAAAGCCTAAAAGGTTATATTTGTCAGTGTCACGTGGTTCTATAAAACTGTGCAAAAAATGGACAGACATTGGAAAGAAAATATAAAAATGTGCTCAGGAAAATACATGATAGCAAAAGATTTAATGGATTTTGTGGAAAAATTGCCTCTGCTAATGAGGAAAAAACATGATAGCAAAAGATTTAATGGATTTTGTGGAAAAATTGCCTCTGCTAATGAGGAAAAAACATGATAGCAAAAGATTTAATGGATTTGGTGGAAAAATTGCCTCTGCTAATGAGGAAAAAACATGATAGCAAAAGATTTATTGGATTTGGTGGAAAACTTGCCTCTGCTAATCTTTGTCTTAGCTGTCCTGGCTGCTTCTTTGCAAACATTCGGATGACCTCTGGAGTCTTAAATGCCTCACTAATAGCTGCCTGAATGGCCTGTGGCGAGAAATGATAATAAATTACAAAATCATTACAAACTGATTTTGCAAATTGAGCAAAGTAACTAAAAAAACGAAATATTTATTGAAACTAGTAGCTGGATATAAACAAGAGAAAGGATTGTAAATTCTGGGTAAGCTGGCTTCTCCCTCTTGTAATAATCGAGTTAAGTGATGTGGAAAATAGATCAATGTAAGTTACAGTGGTCAAATTAAATAATGGCAAAATATGATCATCAACAAGTGGTGTTTTATCAAGTCTGACAACAATACACTAGCTCCAAATACCAATCATACTTTAAAAAAATATTAAAAACCTTTTCATCTTTAATCTGAACAAGAGTCTAATGACAGGACTGGTGTTTTATTTTCCCAAGAATTTCAAGGAATTCAAAACAGATTTCTTCTTTTCAACTGTTGAATACTGAAACCATCTCTATTATTTCTCAGCTGTAAGATTTTCAAACTAGCCATCATGGCAGTCAAAATGACTGGTTCCATACAACTTATGAATTGTAAGGCAAATTATGTCATCATGCACTTCTGTTTACATATGACACGCATATATATAAACATATGTAATAAGGCCTGTAACAGTTATATTTTATCTTAACCAAACCTAATTGTTATTTTTGGCTTCATTTTTACACCTCTAACTTTTACCAATGTAAAAGTGTGACTTTGAAACTTTATTTTTACTAAGGTAAAAATGTGACTTTTTAACTCTTACATTATTACACAGGTAAAAAGTGATTTTTTTTACCTGTGACATTATTTTACAAAGATAAAAGTGTGACTTTTACCTGTGACTCTTTAATTAAGTAAAAGTGCAACTTTTTATCTGTCACTTTGCAACTCCGAAAAAAGTGATTCTTTTTTTTATACCTGTGACTACTTTTACTAAGTTAAAGTATGAAATTTTACCTGTGACTTTAAATTACATAAAAGTGACTTTTTACCTTAATTTGGCAAAGGTGTGGCATTTTAACTGAACCTTTGTTATTACTAAGGGAAAAGTGTCACATTTTTCTAATTAGGTAAGTGTAACTTTTTGCTAGTGACTATTTTAAACAGGCAAACAGTTTGACGTTTTACCTATGGCTCTATTTTTACTATGGCAAAAGTATGAGCTCATACTTGTGACTTTTTTAATTAGGTAAAATTACGACTTTTTACCTGTTAATTTTTTTTTATCAAGGTAAAAGTTTGACTTGTTATTTCTGATTTTTTTTTAACCCAGGCAGAAGTGGGATTTGTCTCCTGTAATATTTTAACAACTGGATAATAGGTGTTGAATATGATTATTCATGGCAAGGTGAAGTCAAATTTCATTTCTGGCAGCTGAAGTGAAAATTCATGAAAGAGGGTGAATATGTTGCATGATTTGCTATACAGCATACCCTTAGACAGAGATTGGTGATAACTGCATACATATTATACCATCAAATATTCTGATTTTATTCTCTCGAAAAATTTGAATGACAATCAAATCTAACGATTTACAGTAAATTTAAGTTGTCTTTGTTTCCAATATATATGTAAACTAATAGTTGCATAAGCTTATTTTAATTTGAAATACTATGAATTAATTTACTTTCATGGCATCTGTGATGAGAACACAACTTCTAACCCACCAAAGACAAATCTGTGACGAGAATAGAACCTCTTTATCCATCACTGACAAATCTGTGACAAGAACATAACTGCTAACCTGTCATGGAAAAATCTGTGAATAGAACAGAACCTCTTTATCCATCACTGACATCTATGAAGGGACCAAAACATCTCACCCGTCATAGACCAATCTGTGAATTTAAGCAAGAATTGCCTGCCTCTACCAACAGAAAATAGAATGTTCACTTTAAAAAGTCGAGATCTTAACAAAAAAAAAACCTGGAACTCGTTACATTTTATCTAAATGTTTGTTTAAGCATTAACGGTTCAAACTGACTTACTGATTTAACCCTTAAGCTACGACTACCGCATCTAAGCATCTCCTGTAAAGAGCTCCTGAACCCCACTGACACATATATGCAGTGCCGATAAGCCTTAGTTTACTACCCCAGTGTCACTTATGTGCATAAAGTTAAGCAGTACTCGAAACCCCAGTGTCGCTTATGTGTGCACAATACTGCTGTGTTAACTACATACTGATTGGTTGAAAGTACGGAAGTGTACATATTTTTGATTATCGTTACCAATGAGAGGATTGTTTACTCAACATTTTGATACAAGTTGGAAAGCTGAAAGGTTAAATTTAGACACACTAAAATGAATTTTCCGTGGTTTATGAAACACGTTTTCAAGATAAACAAAGATGGATTCCAATTCAGATATGAGCAACATTAAAGGGTCCAGTGCAAGCAATATCAAAATGTTTGATGGAACTTTCTTAGAAAATGGATCAGATATTGATATTAGTCCCATTTCAATATCAGATGCCAATTTCAGTAACAATTTTTAACTGGATGACAAGGCGGACGTAGTTTCCCTTGCACAATGGAGTGACGACCTCGCCATATTCAAGATCAATGTTTTTGATGCTCATTTTGTTTCAACAATTGAGCTTAGACCACTAAGCAATGAAAGATTTTTTTCTCTAGTTTATTTCTGAATGTCTGGTCATAAATCTTTTGAAGGAAACAAACAATTTTGCCAAGAAAATAGTGGACCAAAATCAAGACATGAAAATAGTATGAAATCACCATCACAGAGATGTGGGCATATCTTGGAATAAACATGATAACATCGTCATTAGAGTGTGGATTTCATTCATGTTTTTATATATACATATGAAAATATTGGATTTATTTTATGGGATTCAAAAGAGTTTACATGACTTGTTTGATGGGATGAAGGAGTATATAAAGTAGAAATATATGAATAACAGACACTATACAATGTAAGCTGTTTTATTTCACTGAAATCCAGCAGAAACTAATAAAATAATAAAATATAAATGTAACCATGTTTTTATTGTCAATTTCTGTAATCAGCCTTGATGATGCTCTAGTATTCAGCCTAGCAACCAGCCTCAGTAGTCTCAGTAACTGATATGATAGCACTCAGTAGTAGTGAAACTGCACAACAGCTGTAGTAGCTAAAGGGTTAAATGTGCTTTCATCAATCTTTCTGAACATGTGATAGGCTGAAGTAATCAGAGATCCAACTACAAGTGCATGGTTGATGCCTTAAATATTGTGTTTGGACTATCTGTAGCACGCTGGTTTTTGGTCGAGGTATAATCAACTATTTCAGAATCAAAATAATCATGATGCTAAGTTGATATGATTTTTTACATATTAAACCGCTTTTGAGATACCAGCACATAAGAAAGCCTACTAAAGAATTATTTTCCGACACTAAGAGCATTCAAATGATCTGGACATATCACCCGTATTCAAGTTCTGGCACACCTATTTACAATTTTGTCTGACTGGAAAATTGGAATGATCATAAAAGTAAAAATTAAGGTCAAAGACATGAATGATTCCTTCAGAATTGAAAAAGCCTGCATCACTGATCTAAGCACTAATTTACAGTAAATGAAGAAAGCCAAGGCAGAAATAATTCACTATCCTATCCTATTTAATGACAGTCAGAAATCCGACCCGTCAGACACATCAAGCAAACATGACTGCTGTGAAAAAAACACTGCCTGTTTCACAAATTTGTATGAATGCAATAGAAAGAAATTTAAAAAAAGTTGAAATGAACCGAGTAATTCTTTAATAAAATAATGTATTGCTTCTTTATGCACACTGTGATGGAATTACTGTTATGGATAAAAACAGATTTGACTGACGAGTACAAATACACAACTATTTATGCTTATTTGGTATACATAAAAATAAATATTAAACAACTAACAACTGTTTTAAGCATTTGTTTAATATGGAACAAGATAAAAATTTAATATGCATTGATTTATCATGGTAACTGTTGCAATGTTTTTGCACCTACTTGTATTACCCCCCACCCCTTGCCAACTTTTGCATGCATCATATTCTTATTTATTTCAGCTGACTTGTTTTGTTACAGCACGGTTTGGTATATAACATGGTCTTGTTTTATGGATTCAAACCATCATGTTATAGCTGGACAACACTATCAGAAATATCTTCCTGAGTGAAAACAAGCACTGCCAAGCTGATGCAAGACAATTTTACTAACTGGCATGGAATGGATCTTGTTAATTATTAAGTTCATCAAAGATCTTGATTATCAAGTCCGCTTTTCTAATCTGATCAAGATGAATGATATCCTAATTAATATGCATAGATCTCCCATTTAACCAAACTTGATAGGCGTGCTAAAAACATTCATGGACATACCAGCTGCATTCCATTCAGTTCATCCACAAGGCTTAAGTTTCCAGCCACCATCTTGTCCATTGATTCTTTAAATTCCTTGAGTTGTTCAATGGTCTCGCGTTTTGTTTCTTCATATTCATCAGGTTCAAGGTCATCTCTGAAAAATATGGTAAAATGCAATGCTGATGTCATGTCAAAATCAAATCTCATAAAAGTAATGGTTTCTTGGAACACACTGTCTCATATACAAACAGTGATAAAATGTAATAAAATATAAGAATATGTGTGATTATGGAACTCTGCACTCTGTATTGTTCTGCATATGGAAACAAACTGACTCTTCTTTATTTCTAAAGCAAAAGAAAATGTATTTTGAGGAAACTACTGTCTAAACTCACATATAAGTCCAGTCAAACTGTTAACAACAACGATCCTAATCAGCTGTAGCATAATTCACCTGTGGACCACGGTCTGTATTGTATACTCTACTGTTAACAACAACGATCCTAATCAGCTGTAGCATAATTCACCTGTGGACCACGGTCTGTATTGTATACTCACCTGTGGATCTACTGATTACTCCTAACATGCACTACACAGACCCAGATCTGCCAGCGAATCTGGGCCTGTTGTCATGACCATATTTTAGCGAAATATCATACCTATTTGATCATCCCATTTTAATCTGTGTAGATGGAGTTCAGGCAACACGAAAAGTCCCATTTACATATGAAATGTGACCTTTGTTCCCACTTTCTGAACCAGAAAGTTTCAAGGTCTTTTCTTGGATGAAATAGATTTTCCTTACAGGATCAACAGTATTTTGACTTTGAAAAATAGGCATTTAAGAAAACAGCACTTTCTATTCTCAGATTCTTCTAATGTTTAAATTAGACAAATGACCAAGTACTAGACCACATGGTGTATCACAATCAACAAGAAAACAACAGATGTTCATACAAATTTGCATGTAATTCATTTGTATTGACAGAAAGAAAAAGTTAACTTCACTCTGCTTAACTGCAGATGCTGGTATAAAGAAACTTTTTTTGGGTGGTGAAGGAATATTTAAATTTGACAAAAAAAGGTTACAAATTATATATATTTGATTAATATAAGAAGGCCTAAATTTAAATTAAAATAAAAACAATCTGCTTTTGTCTGAATGGTGACCTAACATTTACTTTCCATGTCATCCAACTATGGACTTCATATTTAATGTAATTATTGTCCGACACATCCAGAGCATGGGTTTCTGTATTGAAGATGGATCCTGCTGCTGGTAGATTTCCATGTATTTAGCAAAGTCTGATTGTAAAATTTACCAAAATGGTGAGGTGGGAGTGGCAGTGAAAGTTACTATTGATAATATTTAACAGAACAGTGTGAACTACCAAATGAAAAACAAAAGATTGATCAAATATGTTTAACTTTACATATAAAAAGAGGCACTACTAAAAATAAGCTCTAATACTTTTTCTCTTGAACTTTATCACAAGCCACAGACAATGTATTAGCACAATGCTAGTTTAGACTGGTCTTCAGACCTTCTACATAAAAAAGCTACTGTTATAAAGCTGAATACAAGGTAAGCAATATACTTAACCAATCCAATCCACTGAATGCTTGGACTGAATATAAATATATATTATGGGGAATAACTCTGTCCCACTATGCATTATTTATCAAAATACTGTATGAGGATTTTTTTTTTTATTTAGGGGGATGTTGGGGTATGAGAAAGTCTTCTGCACTCATACAAGGTGCAACACTGTAATAATGCATTTTATGAATAAAGTCCTGTGTGTCTTACTTCATCTCTTCAAGATCTGTTAGCTGTTGCATCAACCTCTCTAGCTGTTCTTCAAGATTATGTATTAATTTTGATGTCTCCTGTTTGCCTCGGGATGCCATTTTATTCACTCTGCAAACACAAGTAAAGTGAAGTCAATGTTACAGGAATTTTATAATGAAATTAATGACAAAATTCCTCTTTCTGTTACTTTATTTTTAACAAAGCTTATCAAACCTTACAATTATGCCACCCTGCTTATTTAAAAAAAAATCCTCGACCCCAGACAGAAGCCACTAAACATAAAAGCAAGAGGCTCCAAGCTTGAAAGCCTCAGCTTTTAATTTTAGCCAGTGAAAAGAGCAATTCAATGTGGTGTCAGGGATCAACAGGTCTAATATAGAAATTCAGAGTTGGGTGTCAGAGATGCACAGATCTAATATAGAAATTCAATGTGGAGTGTCAGGGATCTGCAGGCCTAATACAACTGGTTGTTGATAAAATTAATTATTTCTGTGCATTTTTCCAGTGGTTCTACTGATTGGGTGTTGATTAATGCAATATGCAGTGGTATCTCTGGGAAAGTTGACACAACAGTGGATGATTTAATATAGATTAGCACCTGATTATCTAAATTAACGGCCAATTTTTTTTAATTCGAATTCGACATTGCATATATTGGAAGCAAATGATGTAGCATTTTCCTATATGTACACTCATTTATAGCAGGGTTCATACTGAATTATGAATGATAAATTCAAAGACTTTTCCCAAACTTTCAAATACCACAAAGAGAGATTTCCAAGACCTATTTTTGCTAATATTGTGTATACAGGTTATTTGAGAAAACAATGAATGCCAAATACTACAATACTGATTACTGATTAAAGTCAAACTATAATTAATTTCCTAAAATTGTATTATAATTATCTGGAAGATAGGTCAACATTCATTGTTCTTTCAGAAATATGTAACATACGTGTCAGATTTAATACAAAATAAATTGTTCTCTTAACAGACATAAGCATTCCTTTAAATGCATTATTATATTTGCTTTTTTTCTCTTCAATCATTTTGGAAAGAGACGCCACCACTCTCATCTTTTCCTCTGCTTTTCTTCTAAGAGCATTTGACTCTGTGACAAGCACATTGAGTCCTTTTAACTCTGCCTCTTCTGCTTTCTGTACAAAAGAAGCATGTAGGCTGGCAATGTTAGCTTCAAGAGGCAGCTTTTTGGCTTCAAGTTCTTCCACTTCATCCAAGGCTAACTCCGGTTTCTTTCCTTTTTGGTTTTTCTCTCATCCTTCTCTGCTTTCTTCTTATCCAGATAAGCATGGTACTTATGTCTTGCAGAGGAACCATATGTCATCATTTCATTGCTAATGATGATTTCCAAAGGTCCACCTGCTTTTCTCCTTATGTCAATGATTAGCCTTTGAGCTCTGAGGCTTTCTCTGCTGAGGTTTTCACCAGATACCTGTTTGTTGACAGAAAATCCTCTCTCCACTGTTGCCTGCCCATGTGACGACAACATTTTCTGAAGAACATTCCATAGTTCGACATATTCCTTTCTTTTGGAAAGGACAGAATAAAACACTTCATCAAGGTTAGGCGGTATTTTTCTCCATTTTTTAAATAAACATTATCTATAAATCTAGTAATATTTCAAGCACTTCAAAGTACTGGGCAAAACGGGCTCAATTATAGCCTGAAGTCCGTTAATCATGAAATGTGCAGGAGATGGCAGTATTAGTGCCATTCTGGTCACATTCAGGTTAGAAATTACACATCAATGATTCAGTTGACTTAGTTCTGTGCACTTTTTACCATTTAATTATTTTCGTTATTGAAATCGATAGGGGTACAAATAAACAGGGATGTATAGTCAAACTATAGATACACAAATCAATTTCAGCAATGTAATTTTTTTTAAAAAAATTATACCATTGGGGAAAAAGTTGAGGGTCGGCAATGAGAAACGGGGACATTCCGTGAACTGAAAATAAGTTTTTGTAAGTTTTTATTTTTTTTACTTGCCTAATCAAATGACTTGATTTCCTAACATTAAAGCTTCACAGCACACATTTTTATTATTTTTTTTTTAAAATACTCGCAATTCAAGAACAACAACTCTACTACAGTGTATGCATGCACACTTTGAAACTGTTTATCCGTGAATTGAATTAATTACAATGGATGTTTCTATATTAAACCAAGGAACATTATTATGTTGAACAACATTTTGAATCCTCGAACGTGTTATACTTTCGCGCACTTTCTATGTAGAGTGAATTAGTGTAAAGAATATTTTGATTGGCCAAAGATGGACATGTCCAATCAAATTGAACGATTCGTCAAAAGAAAGAAGCCAGGAAAACCAGCTACATCTGAAGCTAACGACCTTAGGCAATTTTATTTGTGACTTCCTTTGATGAAGTGTGCAGCCGTCTTGCTTTGATGAAGAGTGTTTATTGATGTCGCCGCCGAAGCCAACTTTGGATGGCCAAACAAAGCCTCTTTTGTTGTTGTGACAGCAATGAAACTGAACGGGTCATCAAAAGAAAGAAACCAGGATAACTAGATTACATCCGAATCTAACAACCTCGGATAATTTTATTTGTGATTCTGGAAGGAAATTAAAATTTTGGTTTCATTTTTCAATTTTCAAAGACTTTTAAAGACCTCAGGGTAATATGCTCGATTTTCCCAAACTTTCAAGGCCTTGAAAATGCTACCTCAGTTTTCCCAAACTCTCAAAGACCTTCAAAAACCATATGAACCCTGCATAGTCATGCATACACCCCATCATTGAAAATGGTCTTGTCTAGGAACTGGAAATGACTGGAGCGCAGGGTTGTCTTTTACATTGAAAACTTCTCTTTAGAATGAAACACACAGAAGATAACAATGCTAGAGCCCACCTGTACATAATCAGGTTTGAAATTATAAATCAATAAATGAACTGATAAAGTTATGTATATCTTTTATCTCATTTGTGCTTTTCATTTTTTAAATCAGGTGGGGTGTGTGTTTGCAAACAAATGGGGAGGCATATTCAGACTATAATCATACAATTTAAGCCCTCAACTCTGATATTAATGTTTTGAGCATTGAGGAGGCCGGGAATGCCTAAATCATATTAATTTGAAGAATACTTCTTAAAAAACATGAAAAAACATTATTAATACTGAACAAAGTGTTAACCCTTAAAGTGCGTGTCGCGACTATAGTCGCGCTGTTGTTTTTGGTCCCATAGTTCGTGTCGCGACTATAGTCGCGCTCGAGGTGAGCAACACTGATCGCATTCTATAACTTCATCTTGCCATAAATGCCTGTAAAACTATATTTGATTGGTTTAAAAAGGCCCGGAACAAGCGTTCTGCAGTACTTTACTATATTATTAACGATGTAATTTTACAAATGCTCGCTTCTAAACACATGGTACTTGTGCAAAGCTAAAATGGCCAACGCTGATTATTGCAACAAATATTCGCTTCTGATAGTGATGCTAATAGTGATATTTAATAATTTGAGAAAAATTGCATATATGGAGCAAGCGAGGTATTGATGGAAATACACATGAATGATTTTGAGCCAGTAATTTACGTGGAACTGGAGTTTGATGTACATGCTCGCTTGACGTGAAAAGATGGCACACCTGTCAACCCCCATTCACTGGTAATTCAAAATTAAATGTCAAGATGGTGAATAATGAACCTACGGACTATTGAAGACTTTTTCTTAGATGACAAGCTATTGCATCTGATAGTAGATCAAACAAATCGTAATGCAGATCAGAGAGTTGATGGGGCAGACTTTAACGAAAAAAGTCACATGAAGAAATGGCGGCCTGTCTTATCTGAGCATCTAAAATGTTTTCGCATCGATTAAAACAATGGGTTTGGTACATATGTCGGTTCTCGATTCCTAATGGGCTATTGATGATGTGATATCAACCGCATACTTCAGAAAAAAATAAGTATGGGATAGATTTCAAGCTATTCCAAGCAATTTACACCTGTCAGACAATGAGAACAATTAAGGTGACTCTTCACACAAAATCAGCCCAATTATTTAACAAAAATAAAGCCGTTGCTGAGGTTTAATCACCAGATATGGACCTCAGTTTGATGATATTATAGTAAATAACAGTTGATAGTTTTTCATGAACATTAAATGCTGACTGGAGGGTTTAAAACATGCCTCTGACATTCATGGAGTGGATTTTTGCAAAACTGTCACCCTGCCTTTACCTGTGATTTTCACAATTTATATATAACATTGTGACAGACATGTGCATGGTTGGACTACTAAAGAATATAACATTTCGTAGATATATTTGAACTTTTCCATAAAAAAACAAACAAAAATACTGATGAAATACAATTGTAACTTGTCATTTTACCTGTATTTACACCTGTACCTGAAAATATGTTAAACCTACACGTGTCTTGATGCTAATCTTAAAGTATAGACACGCACCATCATTTTTTATATAGGGTTTGTCTATCAATAGTGTATATTTACATGAAATTTAAAGACTGTGCAGTTTTCTTCTTTTCTCCCCTGAAACAATTCAGCACTGAGGGACCTTTTACTGCAAAACAATGCAGCACTTTAAGGGTTAAGAAAAGTTTGTTTTATTCAAGATTCGTATCATCCTTTAAATCGATTTCAGTATTCCTGGCTTCCATTGCATTCCAGGTAAATGAAATGTAGGCCAACAGAACTTTAAATCGTGTCCAATTGCCTGCGTAGGAATTGGACATAACTATCTGGGTTGTGGACTTGCATTGTACTAATTCAGACTATAGACAGTACATGTGTTATGATATTTCCTGTGAATTTATTTCAAAAATATTTTCTGTCTTATTTCAAAAACTTTTCCACATTCAAATTTTGTAGGAATGATCACATTCTCCCACCCCCCACCACCCCAAAAAAATCGTTCCATGATGCTATTGTAGCAGATTTCATGACCAGCTCGCCCAAATAAAGCACAGCGGCTCGTTACAAAGCAAATTAGGAGTATCCGTCCATGAATCAGGATCTATACGTGGTATATTGTTACATGTTAGACCCTGATTCATGGACGGATACTCCTAATTAGTAATTTGCTTTGTAACGAGCCCCTGTGAAATAAAGAGGCATCCATAATAATTGAGAACTCCATTTGTCTACCTGTCGATCTCATTGATATTTAAATAATTTTCCCAATTTTCAGTTTTAGTACATAGCTTATGAAATTTTACTCAGCTTATTTTACGTATATAAAAAACATGTACGCGAGTTGTCGAAAATGGATTTCAACAGAAGACATCGAAAACATATCACGCTAAAAATAAGCATTCACCAACAACCCCCACCCCATAAAATCAATTTGTCATTTAACGATTCTAAATTTTAAAAAAAGCTCATTTGAAAATCAATAAAATTATCAGCATCAGGACATGAACACAAGTTCAGACTTCGAATATTCATAAAAAAAATGAGGCGATAAGTTGACCTACTGAAGCTTGAACGAGGCCGCTTATGTCTCTACAAATATTAGCATACATAATTAGCTATATCTAAACTGGGTTAATTTTTAAAAATATATATAGAACAAATTCTCGTCATTTAAAACTGTAAAAGGATGGAAAGAACCAATGTTTGACCAAGTGCCCCTTTGTTTTTTTTTTTTTTTTGTTAATATCGTCACATGAAGATTAATTTGGAAACAATCTTTTGCAATGGTGTTGCAATCCTCAACAAAATTTGGCCTATCTTTGGTTAAGCAACATCAAATTCCCTACTGAATACTGATTAAGGAAAACGCGCACGAGCACACAGCTTTATTCGTGGACAATTATCTAATTGGCGCACATTTTTTTTTTTTGGGGGGGGGCAGTTTAAAAATAACAAAAAACATATACACATCAATCTGAGTGCCTTCAGTGAGTGGAATTAGGTAAATGTGAAACAGTAAGCAAGACATAAGAAACATGGAGATCACGTAAATAGTAGTGTCAAAATGAGCATATGATGCCACATTTACCTATCACAATTTCCAGCTTCTAAAGTCCTATATTCCACATGACGTTTCCCCATTCTGGATATTTGTTTAGTTATTTATATATTATTTATTTATTTCTTTTATTGCACTCTCCTGCATTTGCGACCCTTGTGAGTCCGCGTGGAAATCAGCTTCCTCGGTTTAGAAGTTTTAATTCGTGATAGGTAAATGTGGTTTCATATATGCCCATCGTGACACTACTACATATATAATGCGGTTCAGTATGAGGGGATAAGGTTATGTGAGTTTCCAGATCGATATACGCCGACAACACATATGAGATTCGCTTTTACAGATTTGCGTGGACTATTAATTAATGCCGTTAGAAACCACACTATTTGATTTCGAATCACATTCGAAAGTTAGGAAGTCAAAAAATAACAGTAGATGGTCTGAGACCAGACTATTATAAAAGTCTGACCCGATAGTATGGTCCCAATTTAGACAATATAAGGTAGTCTAAAAGCCAAAGACTACCAGGTCCCGCAGCATAAGGATGCAGTTCAATTTTTATCTAACTTTAGGCACACAGAACCCCAACTTAACAATATAAAGTAGTAAAAAAAATACAATACTATCAGGCACAGCAGCACAAACAACTAAGGAACAAGACCTTGGGTCCAAAAATAATAAGGTGGTCAAACACCAGAGACCATCAGACACTGCGGCACAATGATGTAACCAATAAAAAGAAAATTAGGAAATAGGCAACCAAACTTAAGAAATATAAGGTGGTCTATAACCCAGACCATCAGGACCGGCGGGACAATAACCGCAAAACAAAATCTTCGCTGTCGTATGGGGCTGTATATTTTATTAACTCAAACCAATACAGTTCATCCTATTTAGAGGGAAAAGTTTTGACAAAGGGGACATCACCGCTGGACCAACACCGGAAAAAAACATCAGGAGAGAAATAACTTCAAAGAACCCTGGACAAAGTAAATTGATGGGTGGTACGAGGGAACAATCATATGCTGAGACACCATGAAGACAATATGTCAGCCTGATCTTAGAGGCTACTCAAGCAAACAAGAGAAAGCAACACAGAAGAGAATCCGATTGATTTCATTGCCTGAATGTAGGAATCTCCTTTGGAATGAGAACCCTTTTCGATAAAGCTCTATCCCAAAACTCTGACTTGATCATTTTCGAAACGCCGATCAAAAATAAAAATAAAAATAAACCAATCCACCGGACAGTGAATATGCTGAATTATGTCGCATATACATCTCTTATTATCCAAATTTTTAGGGACCTACATCACGTACAACTTTGTACTATAAATATTGGAATGTTAGGAAAGCAAAACAAATTTTACAACTTCATGGATTTTATTTACTTGCATAGATGGCTCACACATTTTTGGTATTTTTCATGTGCATTAGTAATAACTGGACCAAATCTGAAATTAGCACGGAACCACGACGTTGCAAGCTGTACGACACCCATGGGCTGATTTTCCTTGCCACCACTCGCATAGCTCTAAATGGCGGATATGTGAAACTAATTTCACCCACCATTACCACCACTTGTGCTATTGCACACCATTAGCATATCGGATTGGTTGATAGGGTTGAGTGTGTAGGGTCTATTCCCACTCACCCATGGTCCTCCATTCAGGTCGATGGTTGCTCAATAGCAACCCCGACCTGACGACCAAATTAAATAGTACTCCTTGAGTACATAAATGCCTGGGGAAAGTGGCACCATTCCTCCCCCCCCCCCATGAGTAATTAAATATCCAGCTTTGCTGGAATCTTAAAACAGTGCTGCATGCCCCTAGTGGGCGATAAAACACTATAATTCAACAACTTCATCATCACACAGTTTGATATATATATAGTACTCTGTATGAATTCACGCTTGCGGCTTGTGCAAGAATTAAATTACCAGAACAATAGTGTGTTTGTAACGTCAAGAAAGATTAAATTGCTATTTAGCTTTTTGAGGCTCGAAGGAGCCGTTAAAGGCTCGAAAGATCCTCCATAATTCTTAAAATATGTATCAGGAACATCTTGATAAATTAACAGAGATTGGTATCGCGTTGAAGCGAAAATAATAACACGCCTGAAAAGCTATTGCGTAATTTTGTACAAGGAAACTTTAAGTTGCAGAAGTTAACAGTTACTGATGGAAGACTGCGAAATGCCCAGCGAAGACATTAAAGACAATACAATCTCACGTGCGTGTTTTTGAAAAAAAAATATTTCTTTCTTTTTGAGTGATGCATATGCTAGACTGAATCGTGAAGACACTGACGCCACAAAAGATAAAATCGGAAAAGCTTTTGCAAAGACCAGGGAGCAATTTTAAAAATAAACCAAAAGCTGTTTCAGGATTGTCTCTTTTCAGATGCGCATAAGTTCATCCAAATATGGTCTCCTTGAAACATTTCCTCGGTTCGAGTAATAATCTACCACCGCTGGCAGTAATAAAGTGAAAACGAAAACAGACGGTGTTTTGCATCAGAAGTTTTATCCACGTAACGTGATGCAAGCGATCATGATTATCAACCTCAACAATATATACAGTACATGGATAAAATAACGTACGGGTTACTGACTTAAAACGTTTGTACAACTCAATTCTGGTATCGCCGTTGATGTATATGATTGGGATAGCAGCCTTCATTCGATTCGACTAAATAGAAACATACAAAAGAAAGACTTATGCAGGCAGCTTAAATTTAATATGATGTTGTTGGACAACATGGATGGTAGAGACGTGCAATACAGTTATGTGTGGATAAAAGATCATTCCCGGATTGTGTACTGGCAGAGCAAGGACCATGGTAGAAACTTTCCTTATTAACGGTGCCTGCAGGCCTTTAGCAGCTCAACAACTCATTGACAGCCATGACATGTACTGCGAGATAGTCTACATTGAGTATCCGCAACGTACAGCGGTGGAACAGAAGATGAAAGTTCCATAAGTCATGTACAAGAATATCCAAAGTTTTAATGTTCACGTGGAAGCCGCGGTTAAAAAATGACAATACAAGTCGTTGTACAAGTTCAATACGGATTTTGCTTCATTGTTCTCAGATGTGATTGAGGGACTGGGCTGTCAATGTTATATATATCACATCCGTAGCTCTGTCGCTCTCAGCTCAGTTAAGCCGTTTATTATATTGCTCACGGTTACAGCAACATTGATCCCACAACATCTCTCCATTCCCGCGCCATACCCATAATAACATGTGTGAATCTTCCACGGCTACCCATTGTACATTCTGTAATGGATAAAGTTTTTAGTTATACCGATGGCTTCCAAAGCTCATGATCACTGCCACGTCACTGGCGCGTACAGAGGAGTCCATATAACCTGCAATTGTGAATATACCCCTGCAAAACAAAATTTCCGGATGTGCTTCAAAACTTGATTTGCGAACCGCCGTCATGAATGAATTTGAAAAGGAATTTTTCAAGCCGATGAACAATGTCGTGTTCGGGAAAACCGTGGAAATAATAATACTTGTTGTTGAGAAGTGACGTATGTGTTTCATACTCACAATATGGCACGTACCAAACAAACGTGAGAAAACGCTCAATGATTATCGAAATTCTGTGTAAGCATTACTCATTACATTACTTTTTTGTGAGCGATCTTCTTGTTTGCAATAGATCGCAAACACATTTACTAATTAAATATGTACTTAAATATTGCATTTATTCAATCTTTACAATTATAACTTTTTTGTCTTTTCATCGTAAAAAGGAATATTGTAATCCTTAAAAAGTTATCTATTCTGTTGTTTCGACCTCGTTTCGACACCACGTAACCGCCTTTTTAAAATACAAGACTGAAAAGACTGAGTAGACAAGCAGAACAGTGTAGTGAGACCTGAAGTTGAAGTTGAACTCTTATTTGGTGTGAAACCTGCAGGCCGGCAAACAGCAAAATGGAGAGTCCTACAAAGGAAGATACGAGAGAAAGTGGACCGAGAGGAACAAAGTTGAAGAGTTACTTCAAAACACAATTCAGTGACAGCATTGCTCATTGCGTACTATCCACCAGGGTGACGATTGATTGGGGGAAAGCACCCAGACAGGGGGAGGTACTGTCGGTGCTTCATGCACAAGACATATACATTGGAAAAGTTGAAGCCATCCAAAATGCTGAGTATTATAAATACATGGTGTACCCAAAGAACTTTGGAGGTCAAATGTGTGACGGCCATGATAGGAGAGCCCCCACATTTACACGAGAAATAGGACCGAAGTTAATCGAAGTCCATGTGGCGGATTGCCTTTAGAGATTAACATCATAAAACTGATAGCTACAGTATGGGGCTTTGCACCCATTAAATCGGGTGTACAAATCCTGATCATAACCAAAGAAGAGGTCAAGAAGTTGTCGACCTTCTTCTGTGTCATTGAGTTTCGCGTCAAACGTTGGTACCGGGGTTGTGAAATGGATAGAAAATGCCCCATATGTCAGCAAACCGGACACGGGCCATGGAATTGTAAGGTCCAACAACAAATGACAAGCACGACACAAAACCCAGAATCGTATGTGAGAGCTTTAGGAAAAAGACCTGCCGAAGTAAATGTACAAATTGGAATGGAGGGACAGCTGGTCAACCTGCTTATACCAAATTTAGAACAAAAGAGCACGAAAATGAGCAACAGCAAAATCTGCCGCAGAAAAACAGAGACAGAACATAGATACATATCATGACTCTGAGCACAAACAAAACAGGACAGGACAAAAAAGCCCCCCCCCCCCCCCATAACAGAGGCAGCTAACAGGTTCATAGTAGTACAAGAGGAGGAGGGGCCGTAATCACAGGAGGAGACAGGAGAAGGGGGATACTTCGCATTTGTCGGGATGTTTCCAATGACACGATCGACAACGCTTTCAACAAAAAAGAAGAAAACAAAAAGAAACGTCAAAAAATCCTAATCGCCAAATGGGAGCTCGTTGGAAGAAATGGAATATGAAGAGAAAAAAAAAGAACGAAAACAAGAAGGAAGGGCAAAATAAATCAGAGCCCCGAAAGAAAAGAAGAGAAGAGAAAAGGCAAGAAAAACAACAGCCAAAGAGAATAGAAGAGGACAGTATGGAGGAGCAAGAGGGGAAACAAGCACAGACACGAAAAACGAATACGACAACGCATAGGACGGATTCAGAGAATAAGGGATACGAATACGGAGACAGACAGGGAGACAGATTACACTACGGACAGGACAGGTGATAACAATGAGGAGACGATGAGTACAATCACAAATACAACTATAGGGGGACGACAACCGATTCTCCCTCCAAAATATATAGCATTAAAATAATAAATAAATAATTATCAAAATGAAAATATAAAAATAATAATACCACAATTGAGCATATTTATTATGCGACAACCTGGAGAAAAACAAAATAGGAGGGTACAAACTGCCGTTCAATGTCGATAAATGCTAAT
This sequence comes from Unio delphinus, assembly GCA_029339505.1. NCBI lineage: Eukaryota > Metazoa > Mollusca > Bivalvia > Unionida > Unionidae > Unio > Unio delphinus. Next base: position 2,021,003 of record JAQISU010000068.1, read on the forward strand.
GGTATAAGTTGGGGGAAATTACTGAATCTGAAAACATCATCTTTGACATGCTCTTTATACAGGAAACACACAATGGACTTGTTGTTGTTGTTGTTGTTGTTGTTATTGTAGGGTTTAACGCCATTTTTCAGCACACAATAGGCTATACATGGCGGCCAGTATTAATGGTGGAGGAAGAACCCGGAAAGAACCACCTACCCACGAGAAGCTAGTGGCAAGCTTTCTCACATGTCCTCCACAACGGACTGACTGATGACTTAAAATCATTTTGCGAAGAAAAACTAGATGTTATGTCCATAACAAATGATTATATAGAGAAAGACATTAGAGGAGGAGGTAGCGACACTAATTAAAAACAAAAAAAGGGGTTAAATGGGAAAGAAAAGAAGAAGGAATATTTCTCAAAGGGAGATCAATTCATATATTTTCGGAAGGGATATATTTCATAAATATATACATACTAGCAAATAAATTCGCTAAACAACAATGTTTAGAAAAACTTTCAAAATACTTAGAGAAATTTACAATGGAAGATTTAATTTTGGGAGAGGATTTAAAAGGGGTAGGAGACAATTTAGACAGAAACGGACAACAAATGACATGAGATTCAAAAACGAAATGAAAAATATAAGAAAATAAATATAATGGACAAACACAAACTCCTAGATGTTTACAGGAGACTGAATATGCCGAGGGTGGAATTAACATATGAATATAAAAGGGAACAGAGCATACAATTTGGAAAAAATAAGGACAAAAAAACCCAAGTCATCATAGAATTTAAAATTCCGGACCATAATTTTTTATGTATTGAATTAGAGCAAATAAATTAAATAAAATGGGGGGGGGGGGGGGGAAGGGGTACATGGAAAATAAACAATAAAATATTAGTGGAATCGGAATTTAATAGGGAAATAAAAGAGTACATTCAAAATGTTACTATAAAAGGAAACTTAGATGTTATTAAAGAATGGGCCAGCTTAAAAGGGGTTTTTAAGAAAAAAGTAATTAAGTACGCAAACCAAAGGGCAGGGAAAAGCAAATTGGTAAAAGAAGCAATAGAAAATCTTCTAAATAAGAGACAATTCGGACGAGAAGAAAAACAAATTTAATTTTTTTTATAGATAAAATAAAAGAAGAGGAACAAAAAAGAGGGGATTTTGAGCAGGGAAATTTACGGGACAATACAAAATGGCAGAGGGACTATATAAAATGGAAGAATTAAGAAGGGGGTGATGTTCAGAAGCACTACGTACAAATGGAAATGGAGAAACGTGACACTAACTCACATTAAGGAATACTACCGTACTCACGACTGTACAAATCACAGGACATAGATGACGAAAAAATTGATGACTATTTACGGGACACCCAATGTGAGATGATATCTCCAGAATATACAGACTTATGTGAGTTTTTCATCTCGCAAAATGAAATTATAGAAACAATAAACAATTTAGCGAAGGGAAAATCACCAGGAATACATGGATTTTTCGCGGAATTATATTTAAAAAATTCTGCGGAGAGCTGTCGCCAGTTGGAATGGTTTTATAACAATATCTTACTGGGAAATACAAATATGACAGATAGTATGAGGGAAGGGATAATTACAATGATATACAAAGGTAAGGGTGAAAGGAAATATTTTAAAAAAATTGGAAACCCATCTCCCTCCTAAATATAGATTTAACAAATTTAAGCAAAATATTACCACAAAGGGTATAAAAAAAGGTTTTGACAAAATAATCAATATAAATCAAACACGTGGAGCAAAGGACAGGGACATGCACAATAACATACTGAACACTAGGACTCTAATAGAAAACATACATATTTCTGGGCAAAAAGGTACCATGGTACTCTTTGATCAGGAAAGGGCTTTTGATAGATTAGAACGAAACTATGTACAGAAAACCTTGGAGAAATTTGGATTTGGAAATTTACCTCCCCCCCCCCCACTGGACTTAAATCCCGTACAAGGATATAACCTCGAGTGTACATGTAAATGGGGCAATAAGATGAAATAAAAAAAAAAAAAAGATCGGTGATACAAAGCTGCCCACTGTCCATGCTTTTATACGCAATATCAAACGAAATTCCAAATATTAAAACAAAACAATACAAAGAAATCAGAGGTTTAACAGTCACAAACATTAGAGACAAGGTAAATATGCTACAACATGCAGATGACTGCACAAACTTTGTACAAGACTTAAGTTCCTATAAACAGCTGGTTAAGGAATTTTAACAATTTGGAGAAACCTCAGGGTCAAAAATAAATATGGAGAAAAAAAACACTGAGATACCTATGATAGGAGACTGGACGGGTAAACACCATGGTTTACCAACAGTCCAAATACAAGACGGAGTAAAGGCACTACGGGTCTATTTTGGGAAAGAAGGTAGAGAAAACTTAAATATAATTCGGAAGAAAATGATGGTACGGAGATCTGGGCACTATCGCCACTATGCCTAGTGGAACGGGCACAAGTAGCCAAAAACTACATGTACTCCAACCTAAACTACGTATTAAAATCAACAGACATAAAAAATGAACAACTAAAAAGCATAGATAAAAAAATGTCAAATACATAGCGGAAGTTTTCATGACAACCATGGCCGTCCTCGACATCAGTTTCTGGACAAGTCCATTTTCAGAGAAGGGGTAAATGTGTAATCGAGGGCAGTATCCGGGAGTAACCAAATAGAGCAATCACGTCACTCTGGAAAATAGATTTGCCCAAATTGTGTGCAATATGGTGTCGTGTTGGTATGAAAACTTTCGCTAAGCATGAGAAGCGCAGACGATGAAGGTGTTATGGACACCCTGGTCGCAGTCGGATTAGAAATTATAAATCAATGAATGAACTGAGTAAAATTTATGGAATTTTTATGTTGTTTATGCCTTTTGTTACTGAAATCGGCACGGGGGGGGGGGGGGGTACAAACAAACAGGGATGTGTTCACAGACTATAGAATATTATAATAACTAGATGACTCTACTCTGTTTCTATATAAATCTCTTCTTAGGGCAGATCCCCTACTACACAGAGAACCCTACTTTAAGGGTACAATAAACCATTTGGAAAAAGAATTTTGGAAAGAATTTAGTAGATAAATAATTTAGAGTCGACCGAGCTCTAGTCGGGAGAAGTACAAACAAATATAATAAAATGTACGGACCCCACTCGAACACAGTCGTATTGAAGAAAAATGAAATATATAACGCAAATAACGACACGGAAAAATAAAATCATTAAAAGAATACGTTTCTTTTTATTTAAATATATATTACACCGTACCTAACCGTACCGTACCTTTGTAACAGGTAGGCAATAGCCTTGCACATGTTATAATTTAACAGGTAGGCAATAGCCTTGCACATGTTATAATTTAACATTTACCAGGCCCAAGCATAGAGACCATATAATTTAACATTTACCAGGCCCAAGCATAGAGACCATATACCCATAGGCAGTTAACAGAGTCGGGGTCCTTCTTTTTGGTAATTTAGCAAAAGAGAAGAAGAAAAAAGAAAAAAAACCTCGTGTCCTCAGTGTGTACCAGTTCAGCCCCTGATTGGGGCAATCTTCAAAGTTGGGGCCCTAGGCAGAAGTTCGCTGCTGCTTTAATCTCGTGTCATCATCTCCCCCCCCCCCCCCCATAAATAAATAAACAAACAAAATAACATGAATAATATGGTCGTCATGCTGGTGAATAGTCAAAACGCGTTCTTAATTTGGTCAAAATGATGCTCGGATTGCAAAAGAATTTAGTTTGAAAGTTTCATTGCAGCATTTGAAAGCAGAGAGAATATTAATATCGAATAAATAATATCAAGGCAATGAACAGCAAAAAATAAAAAGTATGAAAATTTAATATAAATTATATAAAGGTCGATTTAAATGTGGAAATAATAGATGGGCCTGAAATAAGTACCTTTGCTCACAAGTAGTACATCATTGCAGTCTACGCAGAATTATCCAGGATATAATGATATCGAAATAATATTTAGATATACACCGCATATTTGGTCTACTTTAGTTCTTATCCTTCACACTGGAAGGACGAACATTTATTGCATCAAATTTGCAGCCCTCTTTCGTTATCTGAATCATGATTGAGCAAATTTGCATACTTTCAGCATTTTATATGTTATCATAAAGCGAAAATGCTTCGTTTCATGAATGGACGATTTGGGTAAAGGAACTTTGAATATGAATGTTCGAAGAATTAGGTTTTTTTTTTTTTTGCGAGCAACTAATGTACCGCTAATATTTGTTTTCATAAGTCCTTAAACTTTAAATTAAAGGTTGCCAGCATACCTCCCCTTTTCGTTATGCAGTATTTTATTCATTTTATTCATAATTGCAACATAAATAACTTGAAAACGATGTCAAGCTCAATTTCCGAATCGAACATGGATACCAACACGTTCAGTGTTGTGGTAAATGTCGTACATGTCGTTTAGGCATTCGATACCGGCTATTGCAGTAATGGGTGTCATTTTGTAGAATATGATTTTACATACGTGTAAGTGGCAATTAGTCACTTTATTTCACTCCTTATACATCCTTATTCCTTTAGAAGATCATTATTTGCATTCCCTGAGAAGTACATACGTCAAAATCAGTGTTAAAAGAACATCAACATATTTGGATGAATTAACCTAAAGGTGTGACCCAATGTAATCTGGATTGAATTTCACATGCTAAGATATCACAATGAAACTTATGAATGTTTTTGAACAAATTTGTATTATATATTGTACCATCGGACTCCACATACTATTTTCATAAGCCAGTTTAGTACACAGGGGCTCGTATCATTGCCTACAATTGACCTGTCATACATGTACTATATAATAACTACAAGGGAGAACAGATGTCTCCTTGCTCGCACAACCTATATAAGAATAAGTGCTGATATTTCATGCTATGTTTTGTGTAGGTTAATAAATTTGGTACTGATATTTAGCTCAGGCATTTGATTGTGTATCCCTATCAAATGTTTGACTAAATATCATATCTTTAAGGAATGCCAAATCATTTTCCCAAGCTACTGCTTGACATGACCCAGATTGTGCCTGCTTAATATGTAAGAACAATGCGCTGAATGGAAGACTACCTTCTCATTGGTCATCTGAAATTAAGTTATAAATAAATACAGGATGTAATTTTTTTTTACCAATGAAAGAACAGTATTGCATTCAGCAGGATCTCACTTGCATATAAGTGGGTGAGATCAGGGCCATAATCATAATGAGCGGTATCGTGTGAAAATGATTTGGCATTCCTGAAAAGGTATGATATTTAGTCAAACTTTGGATAGGATATACAGTCAAGTGCCTTATAGTTATATTGATCCTTTTCATGAAATCCTTTAGAGTACACTCTTTTTGTATAATTCACTGTCAGAACAGAACAAGACACATATGTATTCAGTAGCTGTTGACCAAGGATGCATGTGTGGAAAGCAACATCACCTAAGGCAATAGCCTTGCATCTTAACCAAACAGTAAAGCCTACATCACTGGAACTGACTACTGTCAGACAGTTATGTTTTTCTTGCATTGCACATAATGTTAACATTTCAAAAGCCTCATAGGTAGATTGAACAAAAAATAGGGAGATTGGGGCCTAAGATTGGGAGGTTTTTCATAGCATTTTGTGTTTGTAGTTTTCACTATATATTGACTGATCTTCTAGGTCCAATTTTTCCAAAATTCTTAAGGGATGCACCAATTATTTCCCCACATTATGATTATGTGTCCCCATTTCATAATCTCTAATTATCTCCAAACTGCACAATAGCTAAAGGTTAGACTTAAGTAAACAAACAATACAGCCAGTGTAGCCAATTAACAGTTAATCCTTATCTATGTAATTATGTTGTGCAAAAGACTGTTTCTTCAACAAACTTCAAAGAAACCATGTTCTACATTGTGTGTATGCAAGCATAGCAATCAATTGGCCAAAAAAATGATGCCCTATTTTGCTGTAACTGTTGTTGTTGTAGGGTTTAGCATCATTTTTCAGCATAAGATAGGCTATACATGGTGGCCAGTATAAATGGTGGATTAAGAACCCGGGAAAATCTCAGAAATATCCACTGACCCACGAGAAGCTACTGGCAAGCTTTCTCACATAACTACATTAGCCGAATCCAAGACTCAAAACCACCCAGACGGAGGTTAGATGTCAGCTGGTGAGCGCTTTAGACCACTTGGCTGTTCAGGGTCTCTGCTGTAAGTAACTCTTTCTGTGTTTGTGTGAATTCAACTTGATTAAAAGCTGGAGCCCCATGTTACTGTACATGTGACAACTGTTTTTCCTTTTTTTATCCGACATTATTTCATTTTTGCCAACTTTTGAGGCATTTAATACTGTTTATTGAATAACATATGTATTCTGAATTAGTTATTGAGGTTTTATCAGCTGTATGATTTGTTTTTTTCATTATTTCTTTTAATTTAGTGTTAGTAATTATTGTTTCTATATATTGGAGAGAAATGCCAGGTGTTTATTCATGTAGGCTACTTTGGTGGGAACAGAGATGTTTTGCTTGTAGGGAAAATTGCACAGCATTCAGTGATTGTTCTTGGGATTGAAACTAATTGCTGACAATTTTATTATTGTAGTTTATTTTTTGTTAAGGTTTATTTATTGCATGTAGTATTTGTTGTTGAGGTAGAGAAAATAAATGTATGTGAATAATGTTTTATTTTAATTTTCTGTTTTCTGAAGAAAAAATTCTTTGTAGTGTGATAATAATTATTTCATCACAACATTATTCACAAGTGATAAAATAAAACATGGCCTCTCATGATTGCATGAAATATATCTACATGTATGTAGAATTTTGTTTATGAGAAATGAAAACACATGAAATGTAATAATTGGGAGTTCTCTGCCAAAATCAGGAGCTATTATGAAATCAGGAGGTAGGCATGGAACAAACCATAAAATATGTACTTTTATTTCTCGCCGCATGAAAGTTGATATGTATGTTGTGGTGATGTTGCTTTCCATACATCCAAAATTCAAACCCTAGGTCAGTTGCTGCTGAATACATGGGTGTTCTGTTCAGAGATGAATTAATACTACAACAGTAAGTGTTCTCAAGGATTTAATGCTTTGGATCGACAGAAGTGGGATTATAGTAATAAAATTATTGATAAATTTATTATTTATTAGCAAGCAGCCTTGTAATCCACCTAAATAATAAAGTTAACACTCCGGCATGAATCGTCCATTATACAGTGATTTACTACTACCAGTCATGTAAACTAAATAAGAGGCAGAGGACAATTTGTTGGTCAAATGGTACATCAGCAAGTTGTTTTCTGTGTTTTTAATTTTATTTTTTCTGATGTGACTGGTGGTGGTCATTTTAGAAAGAATGAAAAAAAAGGTAGACAATGACTTTGGTTTTCTAGGTTCTAATAATGTTAAAGGAATATTGACAAATGATTCTGTAATTACAAAAGATTGGTAATTTCATTGGTGCCAAGTGCATTGCAGCAGATGAACATCATTCTTACAAGGCTGTCAGACAAAAACTATTAGATGTTTATGGTTTTGATAAAGGAAATGAAACACTAAAAAGACGGATATATTCGTGGGAATGAATCATAGAGTGAGAAATTCTTATGAGTTGAAAAACAAGAAAATGATGGAACATTATTAGCTTTATGCTTATATGTATTGATGGTAGACAACTGCATTAAATCTTTCATTTGTTTAATTTAATACTAAATATTCACAATGAATCCGCATTATCATAACACATAGGTATACACACAGAATTATGAGTTATAGCATGGATAACAAATAGCATTAATGGAACTTCTATTTTTATTGCAAGAACTATAACTTTTCCAAAGGAGTCTTGGACGGCAGCTTTAAGAATGTTAATAATGATGCCTTCATTCAGGCTTCTCTGGAAAAAGTGGGACCTTGTGTTACCTACTAGGAGTGTGGTCATCTAGAATCAAATGGGGATAGCAAATACCATTATCCTTGTTTATTCAAGAAAGTCATATTTATCATCAAGGGCACCTATGTCACGCATTTATTAATAACTGCAATAAATTTTTAATTTTCCAGCTTTACTTGCTTTGAATTGGTTGTTGTATAGCCAGACTTCAGAATTATTTTCTACAATTTCCTTGTGTTAAATTGCATTGGAAAATTTGTAGCTGAAAAATATGTCAAATTAAGTGATTACACAGCATTGAAACGTCGTGAATAATGTGCCTCTGTCAGTGACTTTATTATTATTTTTCTCTCTTAATTGATTGCTACCTATAATTTCAGTCCATACTGTGAATATTGTGGCAAGAAAGCAGCTCAGAAGCTGTTGCATCCTGGCTCAGCAGTATCATCCAAAGTTGTCAGTCCCAGTCAGCTGATCAGGTCAAACCATGACTACAGTGCAGACTATGGACAACTCAGACAACTTGTTGCCCAAAGGATTACATTGGCTCCGTCTCGTGTATTAATCAGAAAATTGTCTACCCTTAGAATTCCAAGATCACCTTCTATGAGATTGTGTGGACCACATGTAGCTGTGTATACCAACAGTAATTTACGTAGTTTAGGAGGACTATCAAATATTGTTGGGGGAGTTCGTAAATTTCTGAAAATAAGATACCTGCTGGTGGCTGGTGTTATTGTTGGTGGTACAGTAGTGAGTCAGGTAATTAATTTTTTCTCAACACAGTTTATTAGTATGATTAGATTTGGGTATGCAGCTGCTGCACTGACCTGAAGCTATAGACCATCATAATTACAGTTTGCATAAACTATTGACCATCATAATTACAGTTTGCATAAACTATAGGACATCATAATTATGGTTTGCATAAACTATAGGCCATCATAATTACAGTTTGCATAAACTATAGGACATCATAATTAGTTTGCATAAACTATTGACAATCATAATTACAGTGTGCATAAACTATAGGCCACCATAATTAGTTTGCATAAACTATTAGCCATCATAATTACAGTTTGCATAAACTATAGGACATCATAATTACAGTTTGCATAAATGATAGGCCATCATAATTACAGTTTGCATAAACTATAGGCCATCATAATTACAGTTTGCATAAACTATTAGCCATCATAATTACAGTTTGCATAAACTATAGCACATCATAATTACAGTTTGCATCAACTATAGGCCATCATAATTACAGTTTGCATAAACTATATGCCATCATTATTACAGTTTGCATAAACTATTAGCCATCATAAGTACAGTTTGCAATGTTGTTTTATCAATTCATTCAGCTGACTTTGAATTTCACTTATAAATTTGTAATTTGATGGACTATGAGATCCAGTTGACAAAAGATTGTCCAAACAGCCTATATCATTTCATACGATATTGGCTGTAATTTTGATATATACCATTTACTGCTCCAGTTGTAAATAAATTTATAGGCAGAATAATGTATTCTTTTTAGGTATCTGACAATTTAACATATTTAAGTGTAAATATAGTTATTTGTTCCATTGGTTGCCAAACAATAAATAATTCTAATTTTGTATGGCTTGATATGGTGCATGAAAACTTAGCAGGCCGTCAAAGAGATAGAAAATGCAGCATTATTGATGCAACTGTTTGATGAATAATAGAAAGAGTGTATGTAAACTTCTTTTGTCTGGCAAGTATTAATTGATTCACATCAGCTTCTCCATTGTAACAAGATTAACGAAAGGTCACTATCAGAGTCTCAGAAATACTTAATTACGCGTAATTGGATGCAAATATTTGATCTTGGATGCAAAAAATCACCCATGGCCATGCAGGAGTTCTCCGTATGCATGTAATTGGCTGAGTGGCAAATTCAGAGATTTGCCAGTCCTACTTCAACAACATACTGAGTGAGAATATGTTGATTACTTTATCATTTTAGCTGTGCTGATATTTACAATGACAGAGTTCATTGGTTAAAATACCCCATATGTGCCTGCTGTATATATCAAAAGAACATGTTGCAATAGCTGGACAGTAAGTTCAAAGACTTCTAATAGCAGCTTGTGTGGGAAAATGTGCTGAAATTTACAATGAATGAATTCAGAGACAGAAAGATCCAGAAATGTACACGTGGTTATTATAAGAGTACACAAGAACATTAGCTTCCATTATTGTGTTCATTTTTGATTGTAGCCAATTAAATAGTGAGTGTGACCTCGAAATCAAGACTTGGATAAAATGACGTTTGCAAATTTGGATAAGTATTTTGGGGTTAAATGGCAAACTGACAAAGATTTTAATGAGATTCAGAAGAGTGTTGAAGTTTCGAGATATTTATAAAACTCTATTATCATATGAGGATTAAAAATGTCTAGATCATATGTCATAATAATAATAATAATAATAATAATAATAATAATAATAATAATAATGAGGACTTTGTATAGCACCTAATCTTTAGAGGCTCTAAGTGTTTTACAACATTAGTAATGATATGACTACACTAAAAAATAAAAAAATTACAAAAACAATGTAATTGGAAAACATAAAAACATGCTGAAAACATATAAGATACAAAACATTATTAGGTCTTTAAGTTTGTACCTGCAGTCAATTATGCAATCTTATGTCATAATGAAGCATGTGTTTAGTGACTTTTTACAAACCAGTAGCGCTTTACCAACTGCACATGGCAAGAAGATGTGGTTTTCTGGTGATGATATCTCAGATGTTACACGTAGTTCTACTGCATACAATATAATAGGGCCTAACCGGAAATCACCTTGGACATTTGCTTCGGCCGAATATCCGGTTTTTCGGTACTATTCGGAAATATTTGCCTCAGCAAATATTATGGGCACAAATGGTTACAAGTAAAATAATTCAATAAATATCAAACTTTTTAAATAAAAAGTTTTTTAATCCATAATAATTTTAGTTAATAATACAATTTTCATCTTATAGGCGATATATACGGTATACAGTACACGAAAAGTTTAAGCTTTGCATACGATAATTAAACAAACGGTACTCTCCGGAGTCGCACCTACTACCCAGTTCGTGCCCTGATCAGGCAAATAGTACATCCAATTACTCGGATTCGGTACTCAGTGAAAATTATCTACTCGGTTAGGCCCAACAATGTAATGACATGTTCATAACACACTGTGCCAGTAATGAAGAGAAACAAGTTTTCTCTTTATTCATTAAAAGTTATATATTACACAAGTTTTTGAAACATGCGAGAGGTCTGTTTATAAATAATGTTCTCATACAAAAATGCCTATTAAAATTGAAAATGAATAACTTGTAAAAATGTGAGAGTAGTAATTTCCCCTTTTTGTGAAAATCCTGGAGAAATCACTGGGATTGACGGTGGACATTTATACAGTACTGATTTTATGTCGTTCATTTTCAGAAAGTTAACAAGTTTAAGCAGTATCTGCCGGATATGGATTGGATATGGGATTATTTACCAGAGGAGGAGACTGTTGCCAGGATATCTGCGGCTTTTGTTGACAGAGTCTCTAAGATATCCTTACCAGAAAAGGTGCCACTCCTGTCTTCTCTCTAATTCTGTATTCACTGTTATCACAATACTTTTGTACACTTTAAGAAACTATTTATCTTATGAGATGTGTGATATTGATGGGTTTTAATTAATTATTCAGTTTTAGAAGTTCTGAAATTTCAGTAATGAATATTCACTTTCTTTTTTAATGTCACACATTCATACAAAACTGAATCATTCAATTGAGTGAATTTAATTTTAGCACTTATGTTGGGAATCAGTTGTCAGTAATTTCACTAGAGTAGTGCATTTGCAGTTTACACATTTTTCTGAATAGAGCAATAAATATTTGTTAATTAAAGATTGTATCCATTTTGTTTAAATCATTAAAATTGGTGAGGTTGTCATACGTGAGTGTGAATGTATTGTGTTCAACCAGGCTGGGAAATAAATGTATGATACAGAAGTTAAGAAAAGCTCTGGGATATATTTATTTCCTTTAAAAAAAAATTCTGAATTTGTGTAGAATATACATCATACTGCATACACTTTAGCTCCAGATCTGCTGTCACATATTGCAATGAATATCAGGTTATACACAATTCATTTTACTTGTTGAACCAACAGAAAAATTGTCAGAAAATATATACATGTATGTACTCCCTTATAACTGCAAACAGCATATTCCTTATTTTGCCATCACATAATGTGCCAGCAGATCAGGGTCTGTGTTTTTCTACTGATTACCTTTTGCACACAGCATCGACCCACACCTGCCAGTGCATTACTCAATGGCAGAGTTGGGTCTCTCAGTTTGCATTTGGATCTGGCATGTAAGTGAGTGTATATGGTAGATGTATCTTGATTGAATGGGTAACCTGTTGCAGGAAGCCAGCATGGAGATATTTAGTGCAGTCCAAAAATTCATCGCAGCAATTTAAAAACATCTAGTCATTTTTATGTCTTCAGATTATCCTGATGACGGGTTTAGTTACTACACATATATTATCTAGTTTGAAGTGAAAATCACTTTCATAGTCACACCACCTGTTGCTGGCACCATTATCAGACCATATGTATAGCATGTTTCTGGGACCAGTACTGTCTTAGTATTATAGTGTATGTTGCAGCTATCTTAGAATGTTTCATTAACTAGGATCAAATTTTGAGGTTATACGACTACATGTGTTTCATTATTTCTGTCATTCAGATCATTAAAATATTAATGTTAATGAAGTGTGTAAGCTAGAAATAAGCTTTATGCTCAGTCTTTCAGATCTGCAGTTATGTTTTTCTAGGGCAGATCTGGGTCTGAGCTGTTTACATGTAGACCCTGCATTATTAAGATTGATTAGTTTCCAATTGTTCTTAGGGTTGGTTGATGAACAAATTCCCAGATCTGTCAGAGTGGTTTGCAAATCAGAACAGAGTTGACTCTTCCACGGTTCTTGTTGACGGTAAGAAGTAGATATAGTATAAATTTGACTCGCTGCAGCTTTTATATCAGAGTAACATAAATCACACAAGTTCTTAATGTTTGTGATTGATATTTAGTGAATATAAACTTTGTCAGCTTTTGATTCCATTCATTTTGCTGCATATGCATACACATGTACTTAAGTCTTTCTCACGATTATTACGAAGCAAAATACTTTTTCTTTCAAGCGTTTAATCAGCTTTCAAACAAAAACAGGTTGGTAAACTTAGTATTCATATATCATACATACACACATTAAAATAAAAGATAAATTACGTTTTTGTCTTTAAAAGTCAGTTGGATGTTGAAATACAGTATTGACTTGCAGACTCTTTGGCTCATTGGAGGGTTTGAATGGAGATCTGATTTTATTTTCATGTTTTCACCTTGCACTCGTTGAAGACTTGAGGGTACTGCTCTTTAAACTGGGTTGTTATACTACATGTAACTATGCTGATAGTCATCTAATTTACTTCATGTAACTATGCAGATAGTCATCTAATTGTCACTCCAACACCATTGCTGAAGGGACTTGCATCGCAGAATCACCCTATTATCAGTCTTATTCTGGTTATTACATTAGACAGTGTACCAATATGTTAAGGTAAATAGTATATGACTTCATGCACATGTAAATTTTGGGCACTAAAATTATTTGATGACATGAACAGTTTACTGGTTTATTCAGACCAAGTACCTGGCAAAATTTCCCTATTATATAGTATAATATGTGTATTCTTTCACTGTAGTGCTTGCATGGTTATTGGAAGGTGTGCGTGATGCTTTTTGAACAGACCCATTATTCATAAAACATCTGAAACTTGAGAATTCACTTAAGTTATAGTTTAAAAGGTTTATTTTCAAAATCTTTGAGAAAACTTGGATCACTCTGATATTTAAAGCTGCTATTGATTGGTTATACATAACATGCATATTTCACTTTGATTACATTCTGTTTGGGGAAAACATTTTGAAATAAGGATTTGTGTCAGTGGAGGTATACTATGAAACTGGGGCAAGCAAAATATGGTGATTTAACTGTTTTTGATGGATTTCATTCTTGTTTGTGACTGAATTGATAGACCCAAGGAAAATATTATGCAGTCTTGAATATAAACACCTACATATTATAATTTGTTTAAAGCCATAAGCTTTAAAAAAAATAAAAAAAACAATACAGTTGAACCCGGTTATCTCGCCGGCCTCGGGGTTTGCCAAAAAGCGTCGAGATAACCGATGATCGAGATAAACGAAAACCAATATGGCGGCAATATATTAACATGTGCTTGAAATTTATTTATGTACATGGTGTGCGTTAATAAATGAGAATGTAATACACATGTTTTTGGAGTTTTTTTTTACACAACAGCGTTGACGCAATTTGTTTGATGAAGCGATCGGCATGCTATAAAAATGTACATGTTTGCTAACAACAAAAGGCATATGTGCACCAACTGACGGCAGAGATTTACCATTATACAATAAAAACCACCGTTGATTCTCGATACAAACCTTTATTATATTCTCCAACATTGCAAACACAAAGATCGCTCACAAAATCACAAAAACGTGCTTGATAAAAATTCCGAGCAAATTACGAAATTCGCCAAAATCTCCATTAAATGCTCTATTGCTTCCTAAATCCCAAAAGAATGATCACTGAATGCTGTATAAATTTTCTTAACAAGCAAAATAGGATCTCCATTCCCACAATTGAAACTTACACGTGTCAACACCTGACAATATTGGACCGTATATATTATCATAAGTTAACACCCAATATAGGAATTCCTTCACTCCAGTATTTTGAGAAATACATAATTATTGTTTATTTGTTGTTTGCTATTTCTTCTTGCGGAGTTTAAGTCTCTGTAACCGTAACACGGGATTGATGGCAAACGGAAAAGATCAATGAGTAAAATGCACAAATATTATTTACACCGCCTGGATTTATGTTTGGTGACATACTCTTTCTTCAAAATATCACAGCCAGTTGTAAATTAATTGACGAACTTTGCCTTGATACATACATCATAGAACTTCTGTTTTAACTTTTTTTTATCATATCTCAGCCAACAAACAGAAGGATTAGCCATTAATTTTATCTGTTCTATTCGCGTCTTCAGGCGTCAGTCAGTTGTAGGTATAGTACGGTAGAATGATTGACTGTCACAACATACAGTACTCGGCCCAGATGTCAGCATAAGCAGATTATGATGTAAAAATGCACTGCTAAGATGGGGTTGTCGATACAAACAAAGGATCATTTGTGGCATCGATAACTGACATTTTCAAAAGCCGGCGATTGGTCATGGGGATCGAGATAACCGATGTTAAGTGGAAAATTTGGCCCTCTTTTGTGCTCGAGATATTAGGGTTCGGCGACATAAAAGAATCGACATAACCGATGAGAAAATGCTAAGACAAAGAGAGAATTTGGCTGTTCCATTTCAAAAACGTCGACTTAATAGGGTTGGTGAGTTAACCGAGGTCAAGATAAGTGGGTTCGACTGTAATGAAATTCATGGGATAAATAATCTTTGTGGCTTGGATATTATAAGTGTCAAATAGGGATTATACTGTAGGTCAAAGTGCACTAAATTTAGCATGTGAAGGGCATAAAAAGTTGGTGAGTAATAAAGATTTGATACTATCAGTTTAGTGACAAATGTTTTATTAAATTTATTTTCTGTTTAAAAATCACTGAAATTGCGTAACTTACAGTAGATGTAGGATCACGTTAATCTAATTTGACCAAGTTGGCCTAATTTATCTGTCCAGTTTTATGCATATAGGTTTTAATTGTACAGTCCATTAAGTCAAGCAAGAAGCCTTTAAACAATCACCTGTCTTAAAGAACAGCCTTTATTGGTTGATAAGGTCATGTTATTAAAATTATTGTTGGAATGAACCTGTATTAATCAACAACCGCTTTTACTTGCAAGAGGTGGCTGCTTAAAACAAGTTTGTCCCTTTTGTGATTGTAAAATTGTTTTTGTTTTGATTTGTTTAAAGATTTTGGACATTTTAAGCAACATTTTATTTCTCCTTAAAATAGAAATTCTAAATTCGAAAAACAAGAATTCACAAAAGTACTATCTCTTAGAATTTGTATATTTTGTAGAAATATGCAGATAAAGTCCATAAAGCTGATAGATTAGTAACCAATACCAACTGTCATTATAAATATTCTTCTTCTTCTTCTTTTTCTTCTTCTTCTTCTTCTTATTCTTCTTCTTATTATTATTTTTATCAGAGGTCTCGCTTGGATTTTGAAACTAATAGTCCAGGACTCCCACTTTGGTAAAAATAGGAGTCCCATTAGCAAAAGTTGAAGTCCCATTTCAGACCATGTCAAACTTTGCAGATTAGAAGAACCATTGGTTGCCATTGAGTTTAATTTTTATATTCTTTATAACTCTGTCATGTATAACCATGTCAGCCTATTCAGCACATCTAGCAATTCTGCTCAACAATATGTAATTTCTATAAACAATGGATCCAGTGTTGTTATGGTTGAAAATAAAAATTTTGGCTGAATTGCCAACATAACCTGATACATAAACATTACATCTTTTCAAAGCCATGCGCAGAATAGGCCTCCATTTCTCCAGTCGTAGAAACATAAGGGTTGGTATCCTATTTGTCAAAACTTAGCATTATTTTGAATAGAATATTCTGGTGACAATTGCCACTTTTCAATTGGTAAGCATTACAGAAATTTTTTTTGGGCCAATTTAATTCGGTTTGGGTTTTGCACCAATATTGGTGACCTTAGATGTGCAGAATAGCCTGACGGCAGTGCAACTCTTTTTAGTCCTTCATTTTGTGACTGAATTTTGTCAATCTAAGGAATGGTCTTATTCCTGAACACTTAAGCCAGGCATCACACACTTTCATACACTTGACTACTATCTCATCCAAACTTTCAGTTCTAGCAATTTCAGCATTCTTCTGAATCTCATTAAAATCATTGTCAGTTTGCCATTTGACCCCATAATATCTTTGAATTTGCCACCCAGCTATTTGCATGCATACGGAGGACTCCATCATGGGTGATTTAATGTGTCCAGATAAAATATTTGCATCCAAATATGCGTAATTAAGCATTTCTGAGAACTCTGAACATTATTATTATTATTATTATTATTACATGTATTATTATTATTATTATTATTTAGAAGACTTAGATTTGTGCTTAAATTAATGAAGTTTATGAAACTTTTGCATTTTTTGTAAATTGTATTCATCAATCACTTGATGACCAAAAATAAAGTATTGATTCTATAGAATTGGAGAATTAAACATATTGATAGTACTTTTTATTTCATTCTGAGGCTTTGAACTTTACGCCTTTGTCTTATATGATGTCATTTCATACTTTTTCATGCTCTGTGTTATTATTACATGTGTGTAATACTGAATGAAAAAGGATATGTGAATCTAAATAAAACAATAGTAATTTGATAATTTTTTCATTTCTGTTTCCTTTCATTAATATACTAAAACTTTTTTCACACTAATTTCGTTTACACTTATTCTTGAATAGTCTTATGTATTACTATCATACCCATCTTTGAAATAAAAGTGTTTTCATCTTGCATAGATTTGTTTACAGACAATGATGGACATGTTCACCTGAATTATTGGTTCTGGGTGTTGGATAGAGATACTGCTCTCAGTACTAATGGTCTTACCAAGTATATATAGTTTCATTGCTTATTATCTGATTTGTACAAAGTATGAATTGTGGATAAAACTTCATTGATATTCATAAATAATAAAAGTCAAAATTAAACTGTTATAAACTTGTGTCCCATTATTTGGTTTTGTCCCCAAAAATAAAAAAGCAGAACAGATTCTTTAATAGAGGGAATTATATTAAGTGGTTCCCTACCATAAAGCACCTTAGTATACAGCAGTCCCTTGTATAACACAAGTATAGTCATGGATTCCATTATAATACTATCCCTGATATAACATGGTATAATCATGGATTCCATTATAACAATATCCCTGATATAACACATTCTAGTCATGGATTCCATTTTAACACTATCCCTGATATAACACAGTCTAGTCATGGATTCCATTATAACACTATCCCTGATATAACACATAGCTATGGATTCCATTATAACACTGTCCCTGATATAACATAGGTATAGTCATGGATTCCATTATAATACTATCCCTGATATAACAGTGGTATAATCATGGATTCCATTATAACACTATCCTTGATATAAGACAGTATAGTCATGAATTCCATTATAACACTATCCCAGATATAGCACAGTCTAGTCATGGATTCCATTATAACACTATCCCTGATATAGCACATTATAGTCATGGATTCCATTTTAACACTATCCCTGATATAGCACATTATAATCATGGATTCCATTATAACACTATCCCTGATATAGCACATTATAGTCATGGATTCCATTATAACACTATCCCTGATATAGCACAGTATAGTCATGGATTCCATTATAACACTATCCCTGATATAACACAGTATAGTCATGAATTCCATTATAACACTATCCTTGATATAAGACAGTATAGTCATGAATTCCATTATAACACTATCCCTGATATAACACAGTATAGTCATGAATTCCATTATAACACTATCCTTGATATAACATAGGTATAGTCATGGATTCCATTAACACACTCTGATATAACTCGGATATAGTCATAGATTCCATCATAACACTCTCCCTGTTATCACGCAGGTATAGTCATGGATTTTATTATAATCCTTTCCCTGAGATAACAGAAGTGTACTGATAGATCCCATTATAAATTATATACAGTTGGATGATATGTTACAATATCAGGTAACCTTGCCTATGTATCTGTACCATTTTATTATCTTCCCTGAACAACATTATAATGACGGAATACTTTATATACCAAACTGTAGAATCTCAATAGCACCTAAGGGACATGGCATATGTGTTCAGAGATATGTTGCCTTAATAAATTAGGTTCTAAGAAGTTGAAGTGATATGAGGTGCTTAAGAGTACTGTTCCTGACCATGATTCAGAACTAGTAAGAGTTGAAGAAAACAACTTTTGCTTCTTTCTCAGAGTAAGATTCATAAATTGGATTTGAAGCCATACTTGGAATTTGTGATAAATAACATGTAGCAATTGTTGCAAACTGGTTTTTCAGAAAGACTGACCCACATCAGGGCATCTGTTTTGCATTGTAGCTGGATTTATTGTTGATATTTTGAGAAAGAATTGTCATTAGTGCCTTAACACTTAAGAAGTTAAGGTGTTTTATGCTGTGATCAATTTTTGGGCTAATCATTTTGTTTAATTTAATTTATTTGGATTACAAGTTTGTTTTCCCTGGAAATACTAGTGCTCTAAATTAATTCTTGTACAAGGACAGTTATTGAAATTGAATTTACACAGAATTCAAACACTCTAATATTATTTTCTATGATTCAACAAAGAACTGTTGACACATCAAGAATGTTAATATAATGGATGAATTCAGAATAAAATTAAAAAAGGTGTTGCAAATAAGAAACACATTTAGAAACTTTAAACATCAATACATACTGAGTAATTACTTCTAAATTAACTTCAGAATGATAGCTACTCCAGTCATGTCACAAGGCTTGAAATTCAAAAGGGTAAAATAAGTCATTGAACCAATGGTCACTTTACTGCTGAGTCAAGATCATGTGTCAAGATTTTTATACAGAATAAGTTGATAATATGAAGTAATAGTTGTATTTTTGTAACAATCTTAAAATGAATATAGAAGAAGCTCTGTCTGGTGTAATCAACATTTACAGAAATAATTTTATACCACTCCATTAACATCATTATTACTATAACAACTAATGCATTACTCACTTCTTCCTGTTTAACCTTGATGGAGAAGCAGCTTGTCCCTAGTTAGGGAGCCTAGGATGGGCTCTTTATACAGCATCTGTAAAATCTTTGAAATAGGTGGACATAGAAAATAAGTGCCTATGCATGCAAAACATTTTGTTATGGGATTATGTTCTTTATTTCCTTCTAGATTCTCAGATTTTTCACATTAAGTTTGTAGTTTTCTGCTGTACAATACAAATTCAATACAGAAAGTAACATTTTAAAAACCTTGATTTGTAGAGAAATGTAGACATAACTTCCATTTTCAAAATTTGTTCTGGAGCCCTGCTTATGTGCCTTCCCAGAATGTAAAGAACACTTAGAATAATTAAGTATGGCAAGTTAGGATTTTTATTAATGCAAATTTTATGAAACCTGAAAAACATAAGACATCCTCTACATTGAGATAGTTTTCTTGTCCCTCATGTTCCTTTCCTTCAAGTAAATTAATGCATTCAATCAAAAGTCTCTTAAATTCCCAATTTTAATTTGAACTGAGTCATTTGGTCTTTTGAGCTTTTCAGCACAAGATAGGCTATACATGGTAGCCAGTATAAATGGTGGAGGAAGAACCCTGGAAAACCCAGGAAAGTACCAACTGCCCATAAGAGGCTACTGGCAAGCTTTCTCGCATATCTACATTGGCCGAACCTGAGACTCAAACCCACGCAAAGGTGAAATGACAGTGATCCATAATGGTGAGCGCTTTAGATCCAGTTGGTTACTTGGGGGCACCTGCATAATACAGGAATGTCTGCTATAATAAAAAATTTGTAGATTCCAGTAACATCTATCTTGTAATATTTTAAGCTGTTCAAGTTAGCATATTAAAACCCAACAAAATCTGTGATGAGCAACGCTTTCCATAATGTTTAAGGTTATATATATATATATAAATATATATATAAATATATATATATATATATATATATATATATATATATATATATATATATATATATATATATATATATATATATATATATAACACTGTTTAAGAGAAACTGAGCTGAATGCAAAAACTCAAATGTTGATGCCTACATCAATGACAGTGACATCAGAAAACTGATAACTATGTTGTTCTTATGTTTTGCAGGTGACAAAAAAGGCAATGGCTAGTAATGTGGCATACTGTAGAGGAGTTAGATTATTTCATGGGGCAATAAGTTCATAGAATAAATGTACTGTATTTGTCTTATGATATGCCTGTTCCAAGATTTTCATGAAGGTTTGGCAAATATTTACTAATGAAATCTTGGTCTGATTATAAGCCACTGACTACTTTTTTTGATAAATTTATCAGGGTTACCCCCCAGGGATTTCTCTTGGAGAAATATTTACGTGTACATATAGCGTCTCTTGTATGGAGCACTCTTTATCCAGATTTTAGTGTGTGTTAAAATTGAAATTATTGGTTGCTTTTGCCGAAATCTTTTGGTACCTTTTGCTTTTTTGTGCAGGTCTATATCGAGCAAAGCCACTAGTGTTGGGAACAGATATACATTTTGCAGGTTGGTAGACACTTAAGAAACTTATTACTCAATGTTTTGATGAAAAGACGGACTTATTTTGTGATCAAAAGTTTTGGGTAAATGCCTGAAATCTTACTATTGGCATCCTTTCGTTGTTAAAAAACTTAGTGCAAAGCAAGCTCATATTTTTATTCTGCCATTGCATCATGTGTACTTTAAATACTTGCTAGTAAGTCAAAGTCCAAAAGTCCATCAAAGAATGGGACCAGATAAAATGTTGCATACCATATTTACCATATATGTTGGGACAACATATTTGTTGGTCGCCATGAATGAATTTTTACAGTAATTTTTGTGCACTGTACATTCTGGGTCATAAGTTGTGGGAAACCTTTTAGATCATTCAAGCATTACATTTTGGAAAATGTACTCCAATAGAAATTTTATTTTAAAAATATAAAACTATACCTTAGATAAACCTGTTAATCCTACACACGTATGAATAATTGTTTTCTTTTGCATGAGTATTTTTTTTAGATTTCTCATGCAGTGAAAAATTATCGTTAGAGGCGAAAACTGCAAACGCTCAAGTCAGATTTTTAAAATCGGCACCAGATGTGCTGATTCTCCCACTTCTAACCCCTATCTTATCATCTGTCCATCCAGGAATAATTCAAAGTACACTAGAATTTGATCCATGTTAATGATCATATTGTCTGCAAATCATCTTCTTTTCTCTTCTGGCCTTCAAAAATTCATGGAATGATTTTATTTTCTCCTCTTCTAGGTGACACTGGGTCATGAATGTCCATGCATGAAGCCCTCTATTGTGTCACATTAAAAATTGTTCCATTGTTGAAATTTATTTTCCAAATTCCCATGAATACTGTTAGAAAGTTAGCTTGCATATTTTGTCCGACTTTGTATATTAAAAGAAAATCTGCACACTTGAAAGAATCCAAAGTTGGCAGCCAAGATTGGCTTGCCTTGTAATAAAATAATCTTTTGTACTGATATCCTTTAAAATAAATGTATTTAAAGTCAGCTTCCGAAGTTGGCTTGCTTTGTTATAAAAATAACCTTTGTCTTTGATGTCCTGTTCAAACTATGAGTTTACTACTCTCTATCAGTTGTGTTTATTCATTACCTGGGCTTCTATTTGCATAGTATCTATATAAATAATACCAAAATGCACAGATGTCTGCAGCTAAATAGCATGCACATCAATATCATGCTTTATTAATACTTTTTGTAACCCGTGCTAGTGAAAAGATTATCGCTTGCACTCAAGTGAATGTATTTTCAAATATTAATTTTTATTTACAAGATATTGTCATATAGTTGACCTGGATATATTTCAGTCTTGGTTATTTTACACCTAACACAGTGTCATGCATGAATGGCATTTATCTTCGAGCAGTTGTATGAATATTTTGGTCTTTTTTTGCAATTTTGTTGGATCTAGTTTTCAGTCGGATGACAAATTCAAACCTTTGAGTACATTCAACATGATATTTTGTTTCTCAATGTTCACATCAATATAAAATGTTCCATGTGTTATTGAACTAGGTGATGCACGTTACGATAGGGATGCCTACGCTACATGTATTTAGTTCATGGATATATTTTATTCTTTAATGCTCATGATGAAAATAGGATAAATGATAACTATACAAGGTTATTTTCTTTTATTTAATTATCAAATAAGTATTTTGTTTATCTCATTTATTGTCACGTTTGGGGTGTGGTGGTTATGCAAATTCAACACAAATTTAATTTGTTTCTCAAGTCTTGGGACATATGACCGAGGTGAAGAAAAGTGTCACCACATGTTCTGGGGCAGAAAAAAAAAACTTAAAAAAAAAATTGTGTTCCAATATATATGGTAAATACAGTAATGTGTTAGAAGATCAGGGTCTGTGATGTTTATTCTACTGATTAAAAAAATTGTGTCCCAATATATATGGTAAATACAGTAATGTGTTAGAAGATCAGGATCTGTAATGTTTATTCTACTGATTAAAAAAATTGTGTCCCAATATATATGGTAAATACAGTAATGTGTTAGAAGATCAGGGTCTGTGATGTTTATTCTACTGATTAAAAAAAATTGTTTCCAAGTATATATGGTAAATACAGTAATGTGTTAGAAGATCAGGGTCTGTGATGTTTATTCTACTGATTAAAAAAAATTGTGTCCCAATATATATGGTAAATACAGTAATGTGTTAGAAGATCAGGATCTGTAATGTTTATTCTACTGATTAAAAAAATTGTGTCCCAATATATATGGTAAATACAGTAATGTGTTAGAAGATCAGGATCTGTAATGTTTATTCTACTGATTAAAAAAATTGTGTCCCAATATATATGGTAAATACAGTAATGTGTTAGAAGATCAGGATCTGTAATGTTTATTCTACTGATTAAAAAAATTGTGTCTCAATATATATGGTAAATACAGTAATGTGTTAGAAGATCAGGGTCTGTAATGTTTATTCTACTGATTACTTATAACATACTGCATGGATCCAGTGTCCCAATATATATGGTAAATACAGTAATGTGTTAGAAGATCAGGGTCTGTAATGTTTATTCTACTGATTAATTCTAACATACTGCATGGATCCAGATCGCTGCTGCATTATACTATGGTAGATCTGGGTCTGTGCAGTTGGCAATTGGACTAGACTTATAAATGAGTACTGATGGTAAGATGTTTATGTTATTGTGATATGTATATACAAATTATTCAGATGAATTAATTAGCATTGCAAGTGCAATACAGAAAGCACACAAAGATTGACCTAAAAGTCACTTTTTTTAATCAAATGTTTTGCTGATAAATAGAACACTGAATAGTATTCTGATATTGATAAAATAAGTAGTCATTGTTTTAGAGAAACATTTGACCGCCATTGAAATGACAGAATTGAATGCTCCATTTGCTTGATCATTAGCAAAGAGTATGACATGAGATGATGAGTATCATTAGCAAGGAGTATGACATGAGATGATGAGTATCATTAGCAAGGAGTATCATGACATGAGATGATGAGTATCATTAGCAAGGAGTATGACATGAGATGATGAGTATCATTAGCAAGGAGTATGACATGAGATGATGAATACAAGTCTGTCACAAAATATATTTGCAGATAGTCACATGCCAGGTTGTATTATCTGGTAAGAAGAGAAGTCAATGAAATGAAAGAGAGCTTTAGGGTGTCCATAAAACAATATCTAATGACTGTGTTCCAAAAAACAGGTCATTTCATTCTGTTCTGACCTGGTGCTTACCCTATATACTTGCTTATAAGTCAAATCATACTTAAGTAACAGAAACTGATCTGTCACCACATACTTTTATGGCAAATCAGAGTCAATGAAAATGGCCCTGACCTTCATTTTTTTCTCATGATAGTTCATAATAATAAAATCTCTGGATTTTTTTGACTGCTAGAAATTGAAAATCACAATAGGGCAACCAGTTAATGATTTGTTACCAATTCATAATTTTTAGTCACGTATATGATGATTTTAGATGCATCTTGGAGCACTGACAAGTCATATTTACAGTGGAAATTTACAGAGAAATCCAAAGGAATGGTTTTATGTGCATAAATGAGTACATTAACTGGATCTATTTCTTCTTCCAACATGTTACCTGATCATGGTACATTAGGAGGAAGGCTTCAATGTTGACTAAGGCAGTTACTTGGGCAATGTCATTTAAATCGTCTTTCATCATAACTGCACACTTGCTTTACAAGTGACAGCTATTTCATGTCAGGAAGCGGGATGTTGTGGGTTCAATCCCTGGCTAAGTCATACCAAAGATTTACAAACTTACAAAGACTTACAAAGACTTGTTTTATTGGCACTGTTTCGTCAGTATCAATCAACCAGTCAGATGCAAAGTCACTCATTCCAAATGTTTTTTTTTTATGTCATATGACTGGAGTGTTTGTGGATTTGTAATGCATACAATGTGATTCTACCAGCAGTAGGACATACAAACTTTGGTGAACTACTTTGTCTATTGTACATATCATTTTGTAGTCTTAAGCTTTTGAAAATTAAAAGTATTTTTTACAATTTTAAAAAAAAGAAGAAAAAAGCATTTTTACATGGTCTAACCACACATTTCAGAAAACAGCCAGAACCAGTCTACTGGATCCTGGAACTGTTCCACCGATACAATGAATGGTACAGTTATACCTGCTGAGTAGTTGGATTACAATTTTATAACAATGGCTGACATGTATTGCAACAAGCTGTAAATTGATTACCCTTATTTTTTTGGGTTGTAAGGCCAAAGGCCATGTTTGTTTGTTTGATTAGGACTGACACTAACCTCTTAATGCTGAGCGCCAAGTGAGGCAGCTGTTAGTACCATTTTTGTAAGTCTTTGGTATGACTCAGCCAGGGATCAAACCCACGACCTACCACTTCTGTGACATACGCTCTAACCACTAGGCCACTGGAGCGGTTGACACCACCTGAAAAGAAACTCCAAAGCAGAAGTCAGAGGATTGGAGACTTTCCTTTCCACATTTTATTGGAACTAACAACAGTGGAGTTGTTGGATTCCCTTTACTAATATGTGTATTTAGGTCATGTGACTTGAACATATGTGGCTGTTATGTGATTGTCTTATGATAAATGTCATATAATTTGAAATGCCTCTGAAGACAGTCAATCAATCTGTCCATTTTGTAATTATTTTTTTAAATTTTTTAAAACAAAACCCTAACATGACTCAGTATTCATTATGCATACGTGTAACATAACCAGGACATCAGTAAGCAGATTTCAATGTTTAGACCAGTCGATTGGCTTTTAAAACAGTACATATTTTTACCAGCATACATTTTAAGCCCCAAACAGAGGCTAGGAACTAAATGGTTAGTTGTTAGGAGGTTAGTGTTAGGACTGGTCGGCCTGGTGTCACAATAATGTGACTGGGTGGGGCATCATACTACATGTCTGCGGCATGATGCCTCAGTGCTAGACATCACTATAAACTGCCTCACTCCAGACATCGTAGCGATATGACTGAAAAATTGTTAAAGCTACGTTAAAAATCTTAATCATACAAAGCATCCTTTGGGTTTGACCTTTCAAGAACCTATTTGTGATAAGGTTGAATGCACATCTTCTGAACTGTATCTCAGTTCTGTGATCCAAAAGTCTGGGCAGTTGATTGTCTTTCCTGGTCAGAGATGCATTGATGAATACATCCTTCTTTCAACCCCTCATTTCCAAAATGAATGCAAAAGAAAACAAGTTGCTGTGTAATCTTGATTGCTATTCTCAGTAGATCAGTGGTCTGTTAAAAGTAGAGCTGCTAAAAATCCCAGATCAATGTTTTGTTGAACTTAGCTGTGGAAATTGTAGATCAATGGCTTGTTGAACTTAGTTGTGGGGACAACTTAGCTCTGGAGATAAGCAGAATAATTCTGCCTACTTCCCACTAAGCAGCCTTGAATTCAGAGTTGCTGAACCTTTATGCCTGGCTCATATGAAACAAATCCTCAGAGGTCAAGTTTTTAAAACCAGTGGTGGACAGACATGCTGATGGAAGAAAGTCTACCATTTTGAAACCATAAGATGGGAATGGAGACTTTTTAAAGTGTTGTTACAGTAAGCAGAAACACATCTCATAATTAAAAACCTCATTCACATAGCTTTCTTCATCCTTTGCCAGTTCCAGAAAAAAAAGTTAGCTGCCTTCACAATTGAGGGCTACCATTCCACAATTTCAGGCATGCTTCATCATCATGGATGTGATGGGAACAAAATTCTCTCAAACCTTCTTCAAACTTTGACTCATCATGTTTGATGGCTATGACCCTTTGTCTGAAATGGAATCTTCATGAGTTCCGATATATTTTAATAAAGCACATTTGAATTCACCTGTGATGCAGAACCTGCTTTCTAAGTCTTCTAGCTACAGCAGGCAAGATGAGTGTGATACATGCCTTGTTTGCAGTGTATGACATAATCTCATTAACATAACTAGTCCTGCAGTTCTTGATGGATTACCATTAAACTTGGTCATTATGGTCTTGATCTGAAGTTGCACATACATGTATTAACAAATACCTGTGCACGAACAATTTGAGTTATTGCCCTTTTAGTATGACGCAGTCTTGTTAGTCTCACCAATCTGGTGGTGTGGGTTTTTTTGGCACTTTTTTATAGATTGCTGTAAAACTTGGAACATACCATGGTCATCATCGAAGAATGCACACAATGACATTGCTTTTGTATTTTTTGTAAGTGTTTTCTCTTTGGAATTACTGCGTAATGTTTGACATAAAAATTTATGAATGCAGCTTGCTTTTTTTTGGTGACCTGGTACATATTTATTATGGTCATCATCACAAGACACACATGCATCAAATTATTCTACTAACATTATATTCACAGAAGATATATGCTTTTTAAAAAAATCAGATTCATCTCTAGCTTTGGTGGAGGTAGGGTGTAGGCAAGGCAGTGGTTTATTTACATGAGCATATTTATCACTTTTCTTGGTGTCATCAGAAGTAATAAAATTCATTTAGGGTGAATCATGTTAAAATTTAGTTTACACTGAAAGATATTTATTACAGGATCTTTTTAATTATAATATTTTCCAGGCCATGGAGGAAAATCTTATGCATTGTTCTGGACAGTACTTAATATTTAAAATATTTATATTGATGACAGTCTTTCTTACAATTTATTTACAGATTCTGGTACAAATATGAATGCCTATTCCTCTGCCAAGCCAGGGGCAGGAAACTCTGTTGAGAAGCAGAAAGCTGTAAGTTACCATCCCTTTTTCATTATGGTTTCAGGAACAGTGAGTAGTGTAGACCCAGTACAATGTGTCACAGACTAATGCAAAATCTGGTCGGTCAGTGTTAACTCTGCCTTGATGTGACCATGGAAAGGCCATTTTGCTTCCACTTTCTCAGCTTTATTACTCCAATGATGTGTTGAAAGGGCCATTAATCCAATAAAAATGAAGATAAAAACAAAACTGCGTATATTGCTTGGTATTTTCAAATAAAAACTGTTAGAACTCTAATTACTGGAAATAGGAAACTCCCATCCTTGGCTTTTCAAAAGCCTCAAATTCAATGCGTCATCTGCCAATCATGTACATTTAAGTCAAAATTTGTTTACTTTTCTTTGCTTATTTATAAATCATATGTAGTTGGTGTAAAGTATGTATGAACTTAAGTTGAAACTAATCCCTTATTTAAAAAGGAATTTATAGACTGGATGAATTTGGGATCATGGATAAATGAATTACATAAGTTCTTTAAAATGGTTTTACTATCAAATGTGGAGCGTAGGATTGTTGAAGCTGTAAAACATGATGGGTACTTAGTCGAACAATTGAGTTATATGGATTCTCTCATTCCACCATTTAACTTTTAAACAAAATTTTAGCTACAATTGTCCAGTTAACTTCTCTAAAATCTTTTGACCATTTACAGCCAAATTGTTCAAAATTATAACATTATAAATTTATAAACTAGATTTAATATCTTTAGTATTTTTGTTGTGAACAGTCATTCATTCCTATAGGTTACATGGTGTGTGTGTGTGTGTGTGTGTGTGTGTGTGTGTGTGTGTGTGAGTGTGTGTGTTTTATCTAGATTTTGGACCTATTGGATCTTTAACCCCTACTGGAAAGAAAGAGGATAGAGCTAGGGATGTAGTGGTTTGACTCAGAGGATGGGATGATGATGAATGCATGCAAAATTATGTGTGAGGATGGTTCGAAGGCGGGTGTCTTTGATGTTGAAATCCTCCTATACAATGAACTTGAGATTCTAAGCCCTAGGGACAAAACTATAATTTTGGGTTGGGAACTAGAACACTAGTTTCAAATGGATGTTGGTATACTATTGTTTCAGTCTTAATGAAGATTTTATGTTGTTTATCAGGATTTAAATTAAAAATCTGCTTAACATATTTTGACCACTAATGTACATTGACATGAATATGTAAATGAGATAAATGTCTTCTCTAGGAATCTTGTTTTCATTTTAGTCTGAAGAAAAGAAAAAGAATGAACAAATACATGATGAAATGATGCAAATTCAGGTAAATGTCTCAATGAATATTTGTCTCAATATCTGATAAAATGTACTGTTAAAAAAGGTAAAAGATTTACTGTTATTTCTAGTAAATAAGACCATCCTCAGCTTTTATAAAATTTTGTTTTAATTACAGTCTTGTTCTTGGACAGATAAGTCCATTTCTGCTTTTTATCACGTTTACAAGGTGGACAGATGGACAAAATACTATGCAGTGTAAAATGACAATTGAATATAATTAAGAGACAGAACCCAGAATAGAATTTGTTCTAGCCTGTAAGTAATTTATTTAGTTTATTAGCAGTAAGATTCCTCAGAGATTTTCCCATTTTAGGACTGTGTTCCATTTTATTATACATTGTACCCAATAAAATATGCCAGTGTACTTAGATAACTATCGAGTGTTAAAATGAAAATTATTTTGATTCAAATTATGGGTGACTACAACACATTCACAGTTTCATCCCAAGGTCCCAGGTATATTTAACTGGAATGTGCCTTATTGTAAAAAAAACCCTTTTTTATAGCCAAAATGTAATTTAGTAATTTATTTGGTAGGTTGGACTTTAATTTTCAGGTTTTAGTTTCCAGCTTGACTTAAATGTCCGTTGCTTGATTATGTTTTTTTTCCCAAGTCGTTCACTAGGTTTATGTAGTTCTTCATGTACACTACCGAATCATAACACTGTAGTACAAATGCCTTCGATAAAACTTGCCAACCTGTTTGAAATGGAATTACACATATAGTTGTATTAAGCACTAGAGACTTGAACATATAAAATAAGTATAAACTGAATGTGAAGTTACTTAGACTTCATATGTCAGTACCTATATGTGTGGTGATAACAAAGTTTTAGCAAATTGTAGAGGCAGAACTTTGACATGATAGAAAGAGAAAAAGTTGTAAATATAGATATACTCTCCTTAAAAGTGAAAAACTCCAACTTGCATTGGTATATTGTCCACATAGCATATGGCTTTTGCGAGGTCTCTGGTGATGAGCGCACGCTATTTGGCATGAGTGGAGGTATTTTTTGGCTTTGCTGTAAGTCTTATGCCTAAGAGATCACTCATCCTGACTACCAAACAGGCGGGCAGACAACTTTGAGCTCCTTAGCTAAAAGTAGTATCTGGGACGGCTGGATTTGAAAGTTAGTAGTAGTTGTTGTCTTAAGGTATTTTGATTGGGTAATTATTCTTGAAGAAACATGTTTTACTGCCTACAAAAACAAATTTACCCAGATTTTTTATAGTCAAAATGTCTGCGGGACATTAATTATAAATATTTGGTAGGTGTGTGCTGTATTACCAAACTTTGTTTCCTGCTTTTCTTAAATTCCATTCACTAGATTTTTGTGGTTCATCTAGTCATTCGCTAGATTTATATGGTTTATTAAATAATATCAATAAATTTTTATTATGTAAAATTGTAGAATCTTATATTTGTACTGATGTTCATGAAATTTATGAGTTTCTTCAACTGACTTCCATCATTTGCTCACCAAGGTATGCAAAAAACAAAGATTTCCAACTAATTTCAGTTGAAATGAGTTACCATATGTAAACACCTACTTATATATGGCTCTCTTTCTATTTACATATTACCTTATATATTCGCGTATAAGCCAATTCACGTATAAGCCGACCCCCCAAACTGAATTGGTAAAACTGTTATAAAGTGCATGACCCATGTATAAGCCGACCCATAATTTCTAGACTACCAGTACATCACGAGATGCACAAATGAGTTCTGAATGTTTATTTAGGCAAATCACATTAAATAAAATGAAAGTAAGAAAGCTAATTTATATGTTGAAATAAAAACAATTCTAAAGTGTTAAGTCTTAATGGAAATTTAATTAATCCTAATTCTAAAATCATAAATTATAAAAGTTCAATCACTTTTAGAATCCTTCAAAATCGGGCTCTGTATCAGACTCGCCAAACAGTTCACGAAACTCTGCTTCCGTTACGGACGTGCTTTCATCATATACGTTGTCATTGTCAAGTATTGTGACAGTTTATAACTTTGAGCAGAAACCATGTCCACTACCATACCTCATTAAACAATACATCTGAGAGTCGGCATGTATTAGTAAAGTCATTGGCATTGTGCAGCAAAACAAGCCTATTTTCCCCGAGGCATTTACCCACAGATTAAACATATGGTAGCTATTGTACAACACTCTACCGCTAACAAACCACTTTGCTTTACAAACAACTAAACAACAGTAGTATATAAACTGTGACTGCCAATTACTTCTAAAACACCTATCAAAGAAATCCCACAAATTATATTGTTTTACAATTATTCATGCTGACTCATATATTGCACTGTTATTAATCTTTCCTAAGCGTGCGTGCAACAAACCCCTATGGTGCCTCTCACTATTGTTCTTTTAAGACTATCGTACATGTATTTCTACTCTCGATCAAAATGTTTGTCATATACCGTATTTTCGCGCATATATCCCGCGGGTTATACCAGATTTTACAAACCCCGCAGGGGGGGTGCGGGTTATATAAGGGTGCGGGCTATATCAATTTTTTTTTACATATAATGATATTTCAACATATTGTTTGAAAAACGTAACTACATAACATATATTGTTCTAGTTTTGTTTTGCTAGGGTTGGATATTATGGCTGCTACGGTGACTTTACAACAACTTACGGTATCGGGACCAAATCAACATTTCGGGATAAAAACTTAAAATTTCGTATCCGTCACGTTTTCATAATCAATATTTTCTGTTTTCAATCGAAATAACTATGGTACCTAATTTTACCGCTGGGCCACGATCCACTGCTTCATGTCAGCTTCAAGGTGAGGCCATTTTGCTTTAGGTCCGCGACGAGCACGTTTTCGTGGATTCATCTTCTCCAACGTTCCTTTTTCTTTTCTCCAACCTCGGATTACACTCTCATCAATATCAAATTTTGTGCCTGTGGCTCTATTGCCATGCACTTCAGCATACGCAATGGCAGTTAGCTTGAAGTCGGCTGTGTAAGACTTTCGTTTCGTCATTTTTTAAATTAAACAGAAAGAAATTATTTAAACTCGAATCTACACTTCACAAGAATACAAGATTATTTAAAAATGTCCGTGTTTATGTAGCCTGTAGTTGAGGCACAGCTCCTACGCACACAAGCACTGTGTACCGTGTTTTTCCTGACTTTTATTGAGCAAAGGTCGTCGGCTTACTTTGATGATGGCGCCGCTAAAGGCTCCAGTTGAAGGGTGAAACAAATACCTGTTTGTTATTGCTGCGGCAACTTCAGATAATTGTAGAACATTGAAACATTTGTTTTATTTGTTTAGTATATATCAGTGCTTCAAAGGTAATCAGTTCTCTTTGAAGTGTCAGCAAACGTATTTTTTCTTCTTCCATCTGGTATTTGTTTTTAAATTAGTGTCATCTGCTTGACTGTACTCATTTTACGTTTCCACCTTCTGCGGATTCGGATTTTGACTAGTCAGTTGCATAAAGTAATAAGGCCAGATATCATCATTAGCGGATTATGATATAACAGTGCACTGTTAGTGTGGTTTGCCAGTATGAGACAAGGACTTGTTATTTTAACAATATATTCCAGTACATTGTTTCCTGTCATGGTGCCTTTGATTTTCTCTACTCCAAACGCAAGACTGTGTATAGGGTTTTTATCAGCCAAAATTGGTGTCGCCACAAATATCACCAGATGGTATATTTTGTCACCAAAACGGAAAACAGAATCGCAGTTTGCTACATCAGTGAAGCCCCGTGATCCTGTAATTGATTTAATTTCCGATTGTAGCTGTATAAATATATCTATGGTTGCGGGTTATACAAAGGTGCGGGTTATGCCAACGATTTTTTTACACAAAACCCCAAAACCCGCGGGCTATATGAGGGTGCGGATTATCTGTGTGTGCGGGATATATGCGCGAAAATACGGTATACCTTCAGTATCGTAAGTCTTTTATTTTTTATGTAGATTATTTTCATATTTACACTGAAAAAAGCTAGCGTGCATTTGTACGATACCGTATAGTTTAATGATTACTGATTAGCTGAGGGTTTAATACTTGACTGGAGATTACTAATATGGCGGTTCTATTGGAAAATACATGAACCACAGTGGCTCTAATAACACATATGGCTGCATTTTCTGGTGGATGGACATCTGTCAGATAGTCGTCAAGTACGTTAAAACATGTTTTTCATTCATTATCCTACCACTTAAGTTAGAAAAACATATTTGTTTCACTTCACGACAGCACAAATCTTATGAGCCATGTGGCATCATTAGGCATGTGATCTCATTTTCGGTGAACAATAGAAGCAATAAATACTGGAAATCGAGGGAAAAAAGCGTTACAAATTTCAGACTTGGGCCTTGGCCCACAGATAACCGACCCCCCCTTCTTCCAGGCCTTTTTGTTTTCCTAAATTTTTCAGCTTATACGTGAGTATATAAGGTACATATTGTTTAATAAGAGATTATGTTAACAGGCACTTGTCACTGGTTATTTTTTTTAAACAGGTTTAATAAGAGATTATGTTAACAGGCACTTGTCACTGGTTATTTTTTTAAACAGGTTTAATAAGAGATTATGTTAACAGGCACTTGTCACTGGTTATTTTTCTAAACAGGTTTAATAAGAGATTATGTTAACAGGCACTTGTCACTGGTTATTTTTCTAAACAGGTTTAATAAGAGATTATGTTAACAGGTACTTGTCACTGGTTATTTTTCTAAACTGGTTTCATAGACTTTTGACATATATAGATTTACATTTTAGCTCTGCTGGTCAATGACTAGGAAACATATTGATGCCCTGTTAACAAGTGTCTGTCTGCACATCCATTGGCGCAAGTTTAGCATCACTACTACACCAAAACCATGGAAGGATTGTCTTGATACTTTTCACACATTCATTCCAGTGTTCTATGTAAAATGCCTTCAGGTCATTATGGCCAAAATGGTGGTCATCTTGTAAATCTTGTTATTTCTCCTGAATGAATAGCAATGTCAATCACTTTTTATGATGTTTGAATGAAAATGGTACCATTCTGACATTCAGCATGCAACCATGGCTGCCATCTTGTTATCACAATTGTGAATTTATGGTCATATTGACACAGAATTTTTACGTAATGATTGACATCTTATGTAGTTGTTACTAAATGAAAATTGTTATGGTCAGCCTCCAGCATGATGACCATCATGAAAATGTCAGATGGTCATAATGACAGGCCGTTTTGTTGTATTTTTTTAAATATAAATTAATAACCCATTTCTTTATTGCAATATTTATTCTTTACTGTATTAAAATGATGTCCTTCAACCATCAGAATGGATGCATTGAAGGTTGTCTTGTACATATTTATTTGGCTTCTTTTGATTGGATGGTCATTTCAGCAATGGGTTTTCACAAAAATATGTAGTTGGTTCTGATTGAAACTGTTGTCATTACTTTTCATGAATGAATATTGGCATTTGTAATTTGTTATGAATGAAAACCAAGTCAAAGGTCATTGCTTGCATTTTTGTACTCTTTTGAACTGTTGAGTTTATGATCACAGTGGCTTGTATGTACACAAGTGAATTCTGACCAGACTTTATAATTAGTTGCATTTCAATAAGCAAGTAAATGTTCTGCAATTTTTTTGAGATTCAGTTTGTGGATATATCCAGATAATACCTTGAATAATTCTAGTTGATTTAAATGTTCGTATTTATTACAGATATGAGCAAGCTTAGTATGTGGTACATCTTGACAATGACAATTAATATGTGGTACATCTTAACAATGACATATCATGTGGTACATATTGACAATGACACTTAGCATGTGGTACATCTTGATAATGAGAATTATCATGTACATCTTGATAATAACACTTAGCATGTGGTACATATTGATAATGACACATAGCATGTGGTACATCTTGATAATTGACACTTAGCATGTGGCACATCTTGAAAATGCACTTAGCATGTGGTACATCTTGACAATGACATGTAGCATGTGTTACATTTTGACAATGACACTTAGCATGTGGTACATATTGACATTGACACTTAGCAGGTGGTCTTCTGTTGAATATCATGTTCATGGTCAGAGGCCATGATTTCGTATTGCACTTACCGATTTATGTATCTTGTGAACATGTCAACTCATTTATGTAAAAAAATAAATAATTAACAACTTGTATGCTGCTATTTCTCAGGAATATCCTTGTTGGTTTCAGTGCCTGGCAATTCAGAAGAAATAAAGAACAAAATGTGGCTTATTTATGCAAGTTATTTTTAGTAAGTCAATTGTCAGTGCCTTTGAAAGACATATTTAAAAATGCTCTAATCCAAACAGATTCGGTATCAAAGGGAGATAGACAGATTGGAGAAAGAAAACAAGGAACTAAGAAAACATTTAATGCTCAAAGACGACAAAAAAGGAAAAAAGAGAACAATGAAGGTATGTTCCACTTTTTATTTTTTATTTCTTACAAAATTTACCATTGAATAAATTTTTGTGTTTATTTCTTACAAAATTTACCATTGAATAGATTTTTGTGTTTATTTCTTACAAAATTTACCATTGAATAGATTTTTGTGTTTATTTCTTACAAAATTTACCATTGAATAGATTTTTATGTTTATTTCTTACAAAATTTACCATTGAATAGATTTTTATGTTTATTTCTTACAAAATTTACCATTGAATAGATTTTTATGATTATTTCTTACAAAATTTACCATTGAATAGATTTTTATGTTTATTCCTTACGAAATTTACCATTGAATAGACTTTTATGTTTATTTCTTACAAAATTTACCATTGAATAGATTTTTGTGTTTATTTCTTACAAAATTTACCATTGAATAGATTTTTATGATTATTTCTTACAAAATTTACCATTGAATAGATTTTTTTTTTTTATTTCTTACAAAATTTACCATTGAATAGATTTTTGTGTTTATTTCTTACAAAATTTACCATTGAATAGATTTTTGTGTTTATTTCTTACAAAATTTACCATTGAATAGATTTTTGTGTTTATTTCTTACAAAATTTACCATTGAATAGATTTTTATTTTTATTTCTTACAAAATTTACCATTGAATAGATTTTTATTTTTTATTTCTTACAAAATTTACCATTGAATAGATTTTTATTTTTTATTTCTTACAAAATTTACCATTGAATAGATTTTTGTGTTTATTTCTTACAAAATTTACCATTGAATAGATTTTTATTTTTTATTTCTTACAAAATTTACCATTGAATAGATTTTTATTTTTTATTTCTTACAAAATTTACCATTGAATAGATTTTTATTTTTTATTTCTTACAAAATTTACCATTGAATAGATTTTTATGTTTATTTCTTACAAAATTTACCATTGAATAGATTTTTGTGTTTATTTCTTACAAAATTTACCATTGAATAGATTTTTATGTTTATTTCTTACAAAATTTACCATTGAATAGATTTTTGTGTTTATTTCTTACAAAATTTACCATTGAATAGATTTTTATGTTTATTTCTTACAAAATTTACCATTGAATAGATTTTTATTTTTTATTTCTTACAAAATTTACCATTGAATAGATTTTTATTTTTTATTTCTTACAAAATTTACCATTGAATAGATTTTTGTGTTTATTTCTTACAAAATTTACCATTGAATAGATTTTTATTTTTTATTTCTTACAAAATTTAACATTGAATAGATTTTTATTTTTTATTTCTTACAAAATTTACCATTGAATAGATTTTTATTTTTTATTTCTTACAAAATTTACCATTGAATAGATTTTTATTTTTTATTTCTTACAAAATTTACCATTGAATAGATTTTTGTGTTTATTTCTTACAAAATTTACCATTGAATAGATTTTTATTTTTTATTTCTTACAAAATTTACCATTGAATAGATTTTTATTTTTTATTTCTTACAAAATTTACCATTGAATAGATTTTTGTGTTTATTTCTTACAAAATTTACCATTGAATAGATTTTTGTGTTTATTTCTTACAAAATTTACCATTGAATAGATTTTTATTTTTTATTTCTTACAAAATTTACCATTGAATAGATTTTTATGTTTATTTCTTGCAAAATTTACCATTGAATAGATTTTTGTGTTTATTTCTTACAAAATTTACCATTGAATACATTTTTATGTTTATTTCTTACAAAATTCACCATTGAATAGATTTTTATGTTTATTTCTTACAAAATTTACCATTGAATAGATTTTTGTGTTTATTTCTTACAAAATTTACCATTGAATAGATTTTTATGTTTATTTCTTACAAAATTTACCATTGAATAGATTTTTATGTTTATTTCTTACAAAATTTACCATTGAATAGATTTTTGTGTTTATTTCTTACAAAATTTACCATTGAATAGATTTTTGTGTTTATTTCTTACAAATTTACCATTGAATAGATTTTTGTGTTTATTTCTTACAAAATTTACCATTGAATAGATTTTTATTTTTATTTCTTACAAAATTTACCATTGAATAGATTTTTATTTTTTATTTCTTACAAAATTTACCATTGAATAGATTTTTATTTTTTATTTCTTACAAAATTTACCATTGAATAGATTTTTGTGTTTATTTCTTGCAAAATTTACCATTGAATAGATTTTTATTTTTTATTTCTTACAAAATTTACCATTGAATAGATTTTTATTTTTTATTTCTTACAAAATTTACCATTGAATAGATTTTTATTTTTTATTTCTTACAAAATTTACCATTGAATAGATTTTTATGTTTATTTCTTACAAAATTTACCATTGAATAGATTTTTGTGTTTGTTTCTTACAAAATTTACCATTGAATAGATTTTTATGTTTATTTCTTACAAAATTTACCATTGAATAGATTTTTGTGTTTATTTCTTACAAAATTTACCATTGAATAGATTTTTATGTTTATTTCTTACAAAATTTACCATTGAATAGATTTTTATTTTTTATTTCTTACAAAATTTACCATTGAATAGATTTTTATTTTTTATTTCTTACAAAATTTACCATTGAATAGATTTTTGTGTTTATTTCTTACAAAATTTACCATTGAATAGATTTTTATTTTTTATTTCTTACAAAATTTACCATTGAATAGATTTTTATTTTTTATTTCTTACAAAATTTACCATTGAATAGATTTTTATTTTTTATTTCTTACAAAATTTACCATTGAATAGATTTTTGTGTTTATTTCTTACAAAATTTACCATTGAATAGATTTTTATTTTTTATTTCTTACAAAATTTACCATTGAATAGATTTTTATTTTTTATTTCTTACAAAATTTACCATTGAATAGATTTTTGTGTTTATTTCTTACAAAATTTACCATTGAATAGATTTTTGTGTTTATTTCTTACAAAATTTACCATTGAATAGATTTTTATTTTTTATTTCTTACAAAATTTACCATTGAATAGATTTTTATGTTTATTTCTTGCAAAATTTACCATTGAATAGATTTTTGTGTTTATTTCTTACAGAATTTACCATTGAATACATTTTTATGTTTATTTCTTACAAAATTTACCATTGAATAGATTTTTATGTTTATTTCTTACAAAATTTACCATTGAATAGATTTTTGTGTTTATTTCTTACAAAATTTACCATTGAATAGATTTTTATGTTTATTTCTTACAAAATTTACCATTGAATAGATTTTTATGTTTATTTCTTACAAAATTTACCATTGAATAGATTTTTATGTTTATTTCTTACAAAATTTACCATTGAATAGATTTTTGTGTTTATTTCTTACAAAATTTACCATTGAATAGATTTTTATGTTTATTTCTTACAAAATTTACCATTGAATAGATTTTTGTGTTTATTTCTTACAAAATTTACCATTGAATAGATTTTTGTGTTTATTTCTTACAAAATTTACCATTGAATAGATTTTTATGTTTATTTCTTACAAAATTTACCATTGAATAGATTTTTGTGTTTATTTCTTACAAAATTTACCATTGAATAGATTTTTGTGTTTATTTCTTACAAAATTTACCATTGAATAGATTTTTATGTTTATTTCTTACAAAATTTACCATTGAATAGATTTTTGTGTTTATTTGTTACAAAATTTACCATTGAATAGATTTTTGTGTTTATTTCTTACAAAATTTACCATTGAATAGATTTTTATGTTTATTTCTTACAAAATTTACCATTGAATAGATTTTTATGTTTATTTCTTACAAAATTTACCATTGAATAGATTTTTATGTTTATTTCTTACAAAATTTACCATTGAATAGATTTTTTTAAAACATGTCATTCAGCAGTTATTCTGCTTTAACATATCAATGTCTTTTTACAAATTATGTACTGTAAAGTGTAAATCTCTTTGTATTGGTTCTGTGTGAAAAGAAGTATTTTAAAGTTCAGGAAAATCATTATATCCCTTTACTGTGGTTGAAATTTAGCACACCACATTTGTTCTAGAAACTGCTGCAAACCCACTCTTAATCAGCTCAAGAATATTTTTTTGAAAATACAATGAAAAGTAAATTTCTTGTGCAGTTTCCTTCTTAGCACTAATTTTGCAAGAACTCTGTACAAAACAAAGGCGCGTGTGTGTGTGTGTGTGTGTGTGTGTGTGTGTGTGTGTTATGATATAATTCAATATCAGAAGTATTTTTTGGCAGGTATATGGTATAAAGCAAATCTAATTCAATGATGTTTTGATTTTGTTCATCTGTATCAGAAATAAACTTTTACCATTTTTCCAGATGAGGGACTGTTGATAAATTGATTTAAAAATTCCCTTGTATCCTCACAGACAAATCTCTGTAGGCTTGGTGGTGTATAATAAGCTTCTCACATGTCACAAGGGGAAACTGAATGTTGAAGTTGCTCAGTTGTTAGCATGGCAGACTCGGGGGACGAAAAGGTGCTGCTTAAAATCCTGTTATTGGATCAGCTTGGGTTGGCTAACACTGTGTGGCATTGGGTAGTTTACCTTACTCCACTGTCATGACACTAAATAACATACTCATTTTGCTGTGACATAAAAGACCAAACACTAGCGCCGTTTGATAGTCTTCAGCATATGATAACTGTCTTTACAGTCTTTTGGAATCTTCATACATTTTTAGTTGTGACCATCTTTAAATCTTGAAAGTAACTTATGCCTCCTCTTCCATAGGGTACATTAGCAGTCACATTTGTTTGTTTCTTTCATTTGGATTTTTAACATTCCTTTAACAATTTTTCAGTCATATCGCTACGATGTCTGCATTGAGACAGTTTATAGTGATGTCTAACACTGGGGCATCATGCTGCAGACATGTAGCATGATGTCCCACTCAGTCACATCATTGTGACATCAGGCCGACCAGTCCTAACACTAAACTCTTAATGCTGAGTCTTGTAAGTCTTTGGTATGACTTAAAATGTGTACTTGCATTGAGGTCTACTGAATGTTTGACCTTAATTCTTTAGCACATGGAGACTGCTTCCCCTATTTTCCCATGTGACCACTCTTTGATCAAGCCACAAGTTTGATACATTCCCAGTGCTAAGAAACGGAGGGTGGTTTTTTGAACTCTGATTGAT
This sequence comes from Unio delphinus, assembly GCA_029339505.1. NCBI lineage: Eukaryota > Metazoa > Mollusca > Bivalvia > Unionida > Unionidae > Unio > Unio delphinus. The sequence goes on from JAQISU010000068.1 coordinate 2,062,066, forward strand.
CTTGTTCAGTAGTAGGCGTTAGTAATTTTGCAGACTGTAAGATCAAGGTGTTGCTCACTAAGCCCAAACTCAGTCACTACATATGACAGTGAAGCTGATGAAATGAAGTTGGATGATATTTACAATGACTAGATGACAATTTAAGATTTCAGAACTTTATCAGAAAATGAAGATGAATTTTTGGACTTGGTAAAAGATGACATCAGATAGTAACATTTATTGGATACTGTGACTAGATAAGTGTGGTCTTAACTTTCATTCTTTATTTAAAAGGAGCAAGGAATTAAGATATTAGGAGGTACTGTGGATCGGATCATTCTATTTTTATACTGGTATGTGTCTAATAATGAAATTCATGGATTTATCACATAAATAAATTTAAAATGTCAAGTATTATGCATTTTAATTGATTTCATTAGAACAAATTGTAGCTTCTCAATTTATTTGTGACATACCACTCAATAATAAAACTGCATTTTGCTCTAGTATTTGAGTTATTTTTAAATTTATGTATCTAGTTTGGCTTGCTTTATTTTTCCAAAGTATAACTTTTAATTGCTGATAATAAATTGCTTCTTCAGACAGATCTGACTTGAAAATATACATCCCCAATTTATATTAGTGCCAAAGAAAAATTGGCTTATTATAGCCCTAAAATGGAGAGGTCAGCTTATAGTTGAGTTTAATTGAAAGAAATTACAGATGGTGCATTCTTTGAATGTTACAATAGAAATTGTGATCTGACACTTACAATTTTTTTGTAATGTGCAAAATTACCTGTTTAAACAGACCACAACAGTAACACATTGCCCCAAGGCCTGAAATGATTTGTCTATATACTACAATTACATTGCCTCAAGGCCTGAAATTCTTTGTCTAGATAATACAATTACATTGCCCCAAGGCCTGAAATTATTTGTCTATATACTACAATTGCATTGCCCCAAGGCCTGAAATTATTTGTCTAGATATTACAATTACATTGCCCATAGGCCTGAAAATGTTTGTCAAAATATTACAATAACATAGCCCATAGGCCTGAAATTATTTGTCTATATACTACAATTACATGCCCCAAGGCCTGAAATTCTTTGTCAAGATACTACAATTACATAGCCCATAGGCCTGAAATTTGTTGTCAAAATATTACAATAACATAGCCCATAGGCCTGAAATTTTTTGTCAAAATATTACAATAACATCGCCCCAAGGCCTGAAATTATTTGTCTATATACTACAATTACATTGCCCCAAGGCCTGAAATTATTTGTCTATATACTACATTTACATTGCCCCAAGGCCTGAAATTCTTTGTCAAGATACTACAATTACATAGCCCATAGGCCTGAAAATGTTTGTCAAAATATTACAATAACATAGCCCATAGGCCTGAAATTATTTGTCTATATACTACAATTACATGCCCCAAGGCCTGAAATTCTTTCTCAAGATACTACAATTACATAGCCCATAGGCCTGAAATTTTTTGTCAAAATATTAAATAACATAGCCCATAGGCCTGAAAATTTGTCAAAATATTACAATAACATAGCCCATAGGCCTGAAATCTTCTTTAACAGTCTTGATCCAAAATGGTTCTACTGATTACTCCTAAAACAAGCTACAGTGACCTGAATCTGCTGATACATTATACATGTACAATCACAAAAATCAGTCTGTACAGTTTGCCATTGATGTAACTTAGAAAGGAGATCACGAAGTCGTTATCAATACAGATTTTTGTTCAACCTTTAAGTTCTTAATGTAGCCAAGTGTGCATTTGGTACTCTTCTTGATAATTGTTAGGCCAAAATAATTGCATGTAATAAATCAAACACTATGATATTTTTCAGATCATTTGTTCAAATTAAATGAGAAAAAGTGTAAAATAAATGTTGCATTCTGGTATGATGGTATGAATAAATATGACAAAATAAATTATTAAGCACTTTTTATTTTATTTTCAATATGGAAAGCTTTCATAAATATTTGTTAGTAACCTGTAGAATATTTGAGAAATATAGGTATAACAAACATATAACATTTCTTTTTCTCTTCTTTCTCTCTGTTATTGTTGCATACAGCCTAGCAAGAAAATAACTCATCCCCAAGGACTTAATGTCTTAATCGATAGAACTCCAAATTCAACAAAATGAAAGAATTACTTACAATCAAGTTGGTCTTTGTAATGAGTTCACCTTACCTTTTTGTTTTGTAGTCATTTTCGTCTTAACTTTTTTAATAGACATGCATAGTATGTATATTGTCTTTAGTGTATTTCAAAAGTCTTTGACACTTGCTTACATTTATTGGTGTACTGCAGAATTTTCTTATAGATATAAACTTGCTTACATTCATTGGTGTATTTCAGAAGTCTTTGATAGATATGAACTTGCTTACATTGATTGGTGTATTTCAGAAGTCTTTGATAGATATAAACTTGCTTACATTTATTGGTGTATTTCAGAAGTCTGATAGATATGAACTTGCTTACATTGATTGGTGTATTTCAGAAGTCTTTGATAATAAACTTGCTTACATTGATTGGTGTATTTCAGAAGTCTTTGATAGATATAAACTTGCTGACATTTATTGATGTATTTCAGAAGTCTTTGATAGATATAAACTTGCTTACATTTATTGGTGTATTTCTTGATAGATATAAACTTGCTTACATTCATTGGTGTATTTCAGAAGTCTTTGATAGATATGTACTCAGAAGTACTGGATGAACTTGCAGACTACGATTCAAGCTACAACACACAGGACCATCTACCCCGGGTAAGAAGTGATATTTTGCAGACCATTATACATTTTTTTGAAATTTGATTTCCAATACTGAGCTTCAAGATGAAGGAAAATGTTGGATAAGGTACAAAATTCTTTTTGGGTAAAGAGTCTCCTTAATAAAAGCCTTATGTCCCTACAGTTGTATACTTTGTATGTGTGTTTGTGCATATGTATGTCTGTGCCTATTTGGTATGTATGTGCACATATGAATGTATATAAATTATTATTAGGTATGGACTCCACATATGCAACAATTGTGATATTTTTCACATGAGAAATTATCCTCTTTTCCATGTTTATTGATTTAATAAAACAGTTAATTTTTTGAAGTGCAAGGGTTGCAAAATATAAACTTCATGCCATGTGACCTTGTTTATTTTGAAGTGCGAAGGTTTGGGAATATAAAATTCATGCCATATGACCTTATATTTTTGTAGTTCAAGGGTTGGGGAATGTAAACTTCATGCCATATGACCTTATTTATTAGAAGTGCAATGGTTTGGGAATATAAACTTCATGCCATATGTCCTTATTTATTTGAAGTGCAAGAGTTTGGGAATATAAATAACATGCTACAAAAAGAAGTATGTACAGCTGAAAACTCATACTTGACCATTCTTAATTTCCATGTCATTTAATATAACATTTGAATACTTGGGAAATATATGCATAAATATGGTATTAATTTTGCCCAGAACAAAATGTATTGCCATTTCATTATCATAACGACCACTTAATATTATGGGATAAATATCGTAAATTCTTAAAAACAGTTTGATGGGATAATGTTGAGTTATCAATGGTCTGAGTTATGCTGATCATGAGCAGTGCACACTAAAACAAATATGTTTGTATCAATATTTGTTACTTTGATTTTTCTCTCTCATTCCATTTGTTCTGGAGACCGGTTTGATAAAAAATAAGAAACCATTACCTGTTCACTCACCATTTTTATAATAAGTGTATCTGAATCTAGATCCTTTGTATGTGGAGTAATAAAAACATGTAAAATATATTGCACAAGTGTGTCACACTTTTGTAATCTCCCTTGCTAATAAAATATAAATATAAAATTATACAGTTTTAGGATGAATTAACATTACATGGAATATATTTGTAAAATTATTAATAATAAAGTAAGCTTTTCACCAAAACCATGTTTACACAAATCGGCTTTATCTTGCACTGTAACAACATTTGGGTATTATTATTATTGTACAAATATTGGCACTTCATTTTTGTGAAGAAAATGGTTTAAAAAATATATAAATTGTCTTTTCAGAGCCAAGTTTGGTCATTGCGACCAAAGCTGTTTTGTGTATGCATTATTATGGGAAAAGGCTTGTTTGAGGGAAACATTTTAAATGACACACACATAAACACAAACACAAACACACACAGACAAAAAGATTGTTTGTTATGGAAATGAATAGACATTTTCAAGATTGATGCACAAAACAATCATAGTACAGTGGGACCCCGCTATAACCCGGTAGTTGGGAGCCATAGAATCCGACCGGGCTATGAACCGAACCGTGTTATAAGCAACCATGTACAATACCAACACATTTTTGGATTTAATTGCAGGGTGGGGGGTGGGGGTACATAAAGACGGGTGCGAAAACGCATGGCACAATTACCATTTTTAATCAATATATATTAAATGAGAAAAACATTTACTGTGGTAACAGAAATTGCAGATTTAATATATTACTTTATTCAGAGAACCATGCATTGGTACATACACGTGTCTAATTTATATATACCTTTATAATCTATTGCATGAAAAGAGTATCAACACTGTGTACTCACCAGCGAATCTTGTAACATACACTGAATCCATAATACATATATTTCCATCAAAAATATCCACACAAGGATGTAAAATATTCAATAATTTTGTCACAGATCATTATGTGACTGAATTCAATGAAAAGAAAATAGCAAAAATTACATAACGGGTGTACGTAACGAATGATGATAGTACATGTCCGTAGATTAAATAATGGAAGCTAAAGTGTATTCTTATAATAACTACATGTACATCTCAGGACCTTTTCGTCTCTGAATTCAGTCATTTAAATTTCAGCACATTTTCCCACCCAAGCTGCTAGTCAAAGTCCTTTGAACTTGCCGCCCAGCTATTGCGTCATGTTCTTTTGATGTACTCTAATACAGCAGGCAGAACTGGCTGATATTTTAACCACTGAATCACTGTTTAGCTCGGCAGTTCACTTTGATGATAAACAATGTACTTAAATTGATTGATTTATACATTCTGGTGAGAATCTTTTATCAACCCCCGCATTGGCTATTGTTTAGTTGTGTATGAAATTAAGAGAACATATATCGGAGATTATTAGAGCAACCATTGTATTCAGAATGCATTAAAGACAAACACAAAGCAGACACGATGGCTTCATTACTCAGGAATCAGTAATTATAATATTGACACTTGTGAGATGTAATTTTTCAACAATAAACAAAGATCAAAGTTCTCAGTAGGCCCAGCTATTGGTTTGTATTAACGACGTTTATTTTTGCACAAAACTAGAAGAAAATTTGATAATACATTTTCTACAGGTTCTTTTTCACACTGTTTAGACGAATATGAGAATGATAATTAAACTCTTTTTTTATACTTAATTTTTTTTTTTTTTTTTTTTTGGTCTTTTAGAAAAATACCTGTAATAAATTACCCGAAATTTCGGGAGCCATGCCATGACTGGGTTATATCCGAATTCGGGTTATAGCGGGGTCCCACTGTAGTGTTATTAAAACCTAGGCAATGGAAATCATCATCTTACCATCTGTCTTTGTTTGGCTTCTATATTGAACTGTTTTCGTTTACTCTTAATCTTCAGCTTCCTTAAAATCCTTGTTCTTTTAAAGATATTGTTTGAAATGATATCATTGGAAAATAGATTTAGTCATTATTTTTGAATTGATGAGGAATTATTTATATTTGAATCCATTTCATGCCCTCCAATGATTTTAGCAACTGCATTGTTAGATATGTTACCCGCTGATAATACATTTTCAGTATGTCTGTTACATCACAAATACAGTCTTCCCAAGTCCAAGACAAGATTTTACAGCCATCTTGACTTAATAGCGCTTAAAGTTCATCCGTGTGCATCACAAGGAAGTCAGATAAGAGTAATCTCCTCTTGGATATAGGGAGTGGTTCCTAAATCCCAGTAGTCATAAGTTACTACTTCTACTTGTGCCAGAGAGGCACATGAACATTTCTTAGTCATTGGGTGAATGCTTCTAGTTTCTCATTTCAGTTATGTATACTCGAACAGTTTTATGTCTTTTTTCCTGATCTTCTGTATCCCTGAAGAATATTTATCACCTCGTTTTTTAACATTTTCAAGCTGTGATTCAGTCTTTGCTATCATCATTGCTTGCATGGTGGCCATTAGGACTTACAAGTTATTACTTGACCCACTGTTAACTTTACCAATAATTAGGGGTTTTGTTCATATTTTGGTGCCATTTTTAGTATGTTGGAGCATGTTACTTTTAAGAAGGAGATCAGAATTATTCTGACCTCGAGTATTTAGAGATGGTTTATCCAACTGTTATCCTGGATATGTTATCTTGTCTCTGTGAATAAGGAACTAAGCCAAGGTCAGATGAATTTATTATATATGTTGGATCAAGAATGTTACAGCAGTTGCTATACCTCCATAATCCAAGACATGGGTTGAGGTCAGTCGCAACCTTTTCTAGATTTTACCTAGAAGACCTCCAATCCCAAGAACTCCATTTGACAAGTCAAAAACACTACTGACCAAATAACAGGCTACCCTCCCAGGTCCATCAGCAGCTTTGTAAAAATACAGTTCACTCTGTTTCACAGGATTTTGGGAGCAAACTTATATAGGTTAATCCCTCTCACCTGTAATTTAGTCATAATTCATAATAAAGCTGCTTTATATACATTAGAGACTTGAATCTGGCCAACTCAGGGGTCAGGGAATATAACTTTTCTTTTGCTTATTTGATTCATTTATTGTGATCAGGTAATGTTATGGAAAAGAAACCAATTTTTCAGGGTATAATGTTTCTTCAATGATAACCGATAATGATATGAGCACACCCACACGTCTTCCCTTCAGCTGCATCCTTCTGTAGCTTGCACTTCTGTTGCAGAATTAACTAACACCTGTAGGAGTTTTGGTGCCAATCCCTGTATCCAGTGGAGAACTACTCTGGTCGGTTTTAAAAAGCAGATGACCTATTAGCACTATTATTGTTAAAGCAAAGCATAATGGTTGTAATAATTGTTTTCATACTTGTGAGTGCTAGATTTACACAGTTAAAGGTGTACTCCTAAAACATAATAATTGTGTATCATTTAAGAAACATTTTACTTTTATATAAACATATACATCTGGTTTTTCTATAAATATGTATATTTATTAACTTTAGAAACTCTTTTAGGAGTGGGACCTTTATTGGAAAATGTTTCAGTGGAGAGATAATTCTGTCAATCATTAGCTTATGTCAATATCCATGTGATATAGCTAACTATGAAATATATAATACTTATAATTTAACATTTTTCTTTTTTGAATGTAGCAATTATCAAAAGGATTTTAGCTGTCAATTTTTTTTTACTGTTTATTTTTTTTTTACAGGTGATTGTTGTTGGAGATCAAAGCTCAGGGAAAACAAGTGTTTTAGAAATGATTGCTCAGGCAAGGATATTCCCAAGGTAAAGTCAAATAATCTAATCAAAATTTTGGCTCATATTATTTATGTTACATGATAAAGATATACACTGGTGGATGAAATCACAGTGATTATGATTTATAAAAAAAATCTGTACATCAACATATTAACAAAAATATAACAAATCAACTATTCAGTCAGTCAGTTCTAATACATAAAGAAATACAATCATTCAACTAGTCAGCTCAAGTACATGAGGAATGTTAAATTGGGGTTTGTTGGTTTAAATAAGATTTAAAACTTATAAATTAATGCTGGTTGAATAAAACTGGATTAATAATATATATTCTTGCTTATTTGTCAAGTTCAACTGCAGATAACTTAGATCCTGATCTGCCGTTAAGTTATGCTCTTGGAGATCAGGATTTTTGTTCTACTGATTACTGTTACAACTCTATAGTGTTAGACAAAGTAAGAGAAAAGAGTGAAAATCAACAAGTTTGTAAAGTTCAAAAAATAGTTTATTTCCCTGGAATACAAAGTGAAAAATCAAAATAACTTCAAAAATGGTGAATTAAATCCTCAACAGTCCTAAAAGCTCTATCACAAGTCCAAAAGTATTGAGTATTTTTAAATAGTTCCAGTGGTGCTACAAATGAAGTCCAATCTATTGTACTGATGTGTCATTAGTCTGGAATAGTTTGTTTTGCTAACAGTCTTGATGTATCACTGAATGATCCAAAATGTCTTTAAATGAAATCATGGGAATTCAGAAATAGTTACTTAATCTGGACGTTTATGAGCAGCTTGTAATTCCAATGAATAATTGAAATAAATCCATAAGTAAATCCTCACAACTGAACACAACTGAATGACTCCACTAAAGACTAATGTTAAAATAAAAATGAAGAATTTCGTTTATTTCTCTTGTAAAAGATGTAATAACAGATCCAGGATGAGGGTCAAATTCCATTAAATTAATTTCCATAATATTCTAAGTTGTAAGGTCAGGTCTCTTACAAAAAATTTAGTAAATCACACATTATTGATATATGTAACATATAATCAGTGAGAAAAGACAACAAAAAGTACAAATTAAATATACATAACAATTACTCCTAATAAACTATACAGATCGTTTATGCAATTGCAGATCTGGGTGTTTACACTGTAGTTGGAATGCATTTATATATGGTACATCAAGTGATAAATTCTTGAGCTCTGATTAGCAAACTGTTGGGATTTATTTAAGACAATATTTCTTGAGGATACTGTAACTAGCTATGATCATTACAGCTGTTACAGCGGGCACAGTTGCCATTTGCCAGTTTCATATGATGTCATGTGAAATATTAAATTTAATTTTTTTTTTCTTTTTGGAACTGCCCTTTAACATTATCTTCTGATGGGTTATAGTGCCCACATCCTCAGCTCAGGCACTAGACAGCAGACAGCAGTTTAGTAGAAGGCAGTACTAAATATTTCAAGTTACAATTAGTTGAAAATGTGCTTGCCTTTATGCCTCTATGAAAAAACATAACATTTTAGCCTTTTTTATTTCTTTTATGTTGTTTCTCTTCTCTTCTTTTTTATGTCTTTTATGTTGTCTTCTCTTCTCTTCTTTTTTATTTCTTTTATGTTCTATTCTCTTCTCTTCTTTTTTATTTCTTTTATGTTGTATTCTCTTCTCTTCTTTTTTATTTATTTTATTTTGTTTTCTCTTCTCTTCTTTTTTATGTCTTTTATGTTGTCTTCTCTTCTCTTCTTTTTTATTTCTTTTATGTTGTATTCTTTTCTCTTCTTTTTTATTTATTTTATGTTGTATTCTCTTCTTCATTTTCATGTTATCACTTTTTTAATCTACCATTTTAGAGGATCTGGTGAGATGATGACGAGGGCACCAGTAAAGGTGACACTCAGTGAGGGACCATACCATGTAGCCCAGTTCAAAGACAGCAACCGTGAATTTGACTTGACTAAGGAGTCGGATGTGAGTTTTAAGATAATAAAATAATCTTTGCTACCTCTGAATCAAGCCCTCCTTGAAAGACAACAAAAAAACATTTACCCCTCATTGTATGATGTAGATGAAGTGAAGTTATACAAACAAATTACCTCCCTTTGTCCCAATTATCTGGCCACCTGTTTCACGTGATTTTAATTAGTAAGTCAGATGGTTGATATACCTGCTTTATACAATATTTGTGTGATATTTTTTGGTGAGTTGATATACCACTTGTGCAGTTGTGTTTGGTGAATTCCTGCCATTTGCTGTTGATCATGGGAAATTGATTGGTAAGACATGTTTTCACAATTTTTTAAAATATGAATTTGCACTGTTAAGTTTCAGTTTATCAGTAGTATAATGTTGCTTAGTTGAATATAATTTGTAGAATGTTTGCTTTTGTCTTTTTTCTTTTAAAAATTTCGGAAATGTATAGCATATGCAAGAAATGTAGTTGCTTCAGGGTGACATTCATGAGAAGTGCCTTGCATGTACCAAAAGTATGTCATCACAACAATAGTGTACATGATTAGGCCAAATATGTTTTGTCCAGCATCTTAAAAGGGCAGTTGAAAAGCCAAGTGAAGAGAGCACATTCTAAATTGTCCAAAAGACGTGCTGAGTACTCATCCAAATTTAGAATTAGTGGCAAATGTTATAGGGGTTATTTCATACCTGGAATGTAGGATCCACACAACACATCATGACAACACAGCATCATCAGCAATGTGCTATGTTAATTCTTTGATCCAAAGGGTGTCATGAGGAGGACAATCTCGTTGAATATTCCAATGCTTGATATGCAGTGGGCTCTAATTACTTCTTTCATTGAAGTTGTGTGTTTTGGGACTGGCCGATGCTAAACCTATTTGTGACAAGGTGGAAAAACAAACTACCCACCTTCATCTCTCAATTCCTGGCCACAGAGGCCTGGACCCTATTGGTCAGCTGGGAGGGTATGTGGGCCAATGTCTACACTCACCAATGGTTTTAATATCAAAGCTGATCTGGAAGATGAGTGGCATGGCTTGCAAAGTTGTTCTGACTGCCTTCTACGATGAGACAAATTCTGGGTCTGTGATCTGCTCGATCTCATTACTGATGTAATCATCAAGACCAATACTGCTTAAGCAACTGAGGTCAGAGAGAATCTTGACAGCTAGAAGGCTCTCTGCTTTTTTTGTAACTAATAAGATGGCAAGGCAAGACATAACTTCACCAGTTCTGGTCCTGTAGCTGAGTAGGGTTATTAAACTGGTGTACTTAGAAGTTTCACATGTCCGTTACAACTTGTGAAGATCTCATTCATGATGCACAAGCAATTTCGATGTGCCTGGTATTCAGATGTTATGTTTCTATTCAAGACATAGTGGTGTCAATTGGCTTGCATGCCAATTTGCTTTCTCTAGCTTCTATTTATGGATCATTGATTTGTAACATAGAGAGCTGAATCTTTGACACACCTGGTTCATGACAGCATGGCATCATAGCTTTCACTGGATTCACTGTGGAAACTTTTCTTGGTAGGTAATAGCCATGTATGGGTTCCAATGCAATCTTCTTTGTATGAGTGTACATGTATAATCTTGAGTTGTGTTTTCTTGTTAGGAGATGCTCATCATTTCATTAGAGCAATCATTGTGCACCTACAGGGTGACATGAGTAAAGGATAGATGCTCTTGCATTTCATCCTTATCCTGATGTTAATGAGGACAGGTAATGTATTCAATGGAGAAAAGAAATAGTAGATTATGTTTCTCAGATAATATTTACCAGATAACATTACTGTTAACTCCTCCGACCTATCCCTGCAAATGTGAGCAGCCTGTTGTAGATTTCACTCGAGCTTAAACTGGTCAACATCCATGATACAAGTGGCCACATAGTGGGGACTTGGGGAGGTAATCTGTAAGAGTTACTTCCCTTATCTATAGTCTATAAAGCTGGAATTGCATTTTTTTCTCTTTCAGAAATGAAAATGTTGCCCTCTGTACATCCTATAAGACTTCTTATAATACATAGTTGGGCTGGGTTAAAGAAGAAGCCTTTTTATTATGGGGTCAAAAGTTCTAATGTCAAGGTAATAGACAAAAGAAAATGTTTCCTGCACAATGACATTAGTTCTGTATAACAGACCTGGACCAAACTTGCAGCATGGGTTGCACTTTTGGTTGGGAAGATGTAAATTGGTTTTGAAAATTACAAGACCAAGATTTTGAAATTACAAGGTCACTAGTAGAAAGACTATTCTCAACAATTTACTTTCATCAAAATTTGTGGATTACTTACACTTTAGGTATGCCAAGTTATTTTGAAAAACCGGTAAATTTAGTACTAGACCTAGAAGTTCATTGAAGGTTTGCCCAGTAGGTAAAGATGATCTTGTGGTTCAGATAAAAAATATTGTGGCATAAAGAAAATTGTTAATTAGGGAAAGTTCCTTGACATGCTTTGTTGGATGGCTTGCACTTAAGATAATAAAGAAACCTATAGCTGATGATCAAAGTGATGTATAATAGGTAAATAATGGTTTCTTTTCTGTAAGTTTATTTCAGGACTGCCTACCTGTTAGTCACCAATCTCTAGAACTGAAATGGAGTTTTAAGTAAAAGACTTCATACAGTATGTAGTTGGTTTAGAAGGTAGTTTAAATTATTTCTCATTTTCTGATGACCAGATAAGTATTTTCAGAGAATTTTTTTTTATACTAAAAGATGGTCTTTTCCTTGTATGCTTGCGAGAATGCTGAGTATATACAGTTGAACCCGGTTATGTCGCCGGCCTAGGGGTTTGCCAAAGAGCGTCAAGATAACCGGTGATCGAGATAACCGAAAACCAATATGGTGGCAATATATTAACATGTGCTTGAAATTTCTTTATGTACATGATGTGCGTTAATAAATGAGAATGTACATGCATGTGTTTTTGGTGTTTTTTTTACAAAACAGCATTGCTACGATTTGTTTGATGAAGCGATTGGCATGCTATAAAAATGTACATGTTTGCTAACAACAAAAGGCATATGTGCACCAACTAACAGCAGAGATTTACCAGTATACAATAAAAACCACCATCGATTCTTGATACAAACCTTTCATTATATTCTCCAACATTGCAAAACACAAAGATTGCTCACAAAATCACAAAAAACGTGGGGGGTGTAGTTCGTTTTTAAAACAACCAGTGTCAAAATTAAATTCACGAGTCATTTCGCTCTGACACAGCTCTGAAAAGTATCGTACACGCGGTTACTATGGTTTCTTTACAAGTCTAAAATGCTTTGTTGCTTTTTGCCTTTAACAATTTGCTTGAAAATAAATGCTTCAATATTATTTATTCTGTCTAAAACAGTTTCATCTCCTACAAACGAACCATACCATCAAATTTTCTGTAGCATTTCTACCACCTCACTGGCAGAGGGAATTGGTTCCAAATCTTCGTCTGCATCTTCTTCATCTTCTTTGTCATTGCCACATGCAGATGTGCTTGCCTGTGCTGACTGCATACTTGATACAATGTCTTCATCAGTGATCACGCCATCAGTAACAACGTCTTTGTTGATATCTACGTAATCTCGGAATTCCTGGACAGTGATGGCTAACTCCTGTGCCTCCTCTTCCAAGATAGCATCTGTAAGGCTTGATTTTTCCGCCACTTCCGCGAGTTCTTCTGCGGCTGCACGGCACAGTGCCTGAAACTCATCATCAGAAATATCCTGAATGATGCAGTGCATCCAGCAGTTCGAGATTGTTTCCTTCTTCACATCATTCTAGGCTGATCTCAGGAAGTTCATTGCATCTAGAAGGGAAGGGGTGTACTGTGCCTTCTTTTCATCATGGAGCAGGTATTGGCGTATCAACATTTTCCTGTAGTACACCTTAAGCACTTGGACTATCCCCATGTCCATTGGTTGGAGCTTACTCGTTGTGTTAGGTGGGAGGTAAAAGATCTTAATGGCCTTGAGACCAGGAACATCCGGATGAGCTCTACAGTTGTCCACAATCAGTGCCACCTTCCTTTTCTCTGCTTGGAACCTCCTGTCCCACTTTTTCACCCATGCACTGAATAGATCTCCTGTGATCCAGGTGCTTGGCTGGCCATTGTACTCGCATGGGAGAACTTTGGTCTGCTTAAAGCATCTGGGATTCTTGGACTTTCCTATAACGTAGAGCTGGAGTTTTTGGCTTCCATCCATGTTAGCAGCAACTAGCACTGTAAGTCGGTGTTTTGACTTTTTTCCACCGTGACAAGCCTCCCCACGAAACGCCATAGTCTTGTATGGAAGGCATTTCCAAAACACCCCAGTTTCATCAGCATTAAAAATGTTCCGAGTCTCATAAGTATCCGAAATTGTGTGCATTTGAGTCTTCAGCCATGAATCCACTTGCTCCTGTTGAACCGCAGTGCTCTATCCACAAATTGCTTTGAAGACAATGTTGTGCCTCTTTTGGAAACGATCCAGCCACCCCTGACTTGCTTTAAAGTCAGGGTGTCCTAGCTTTGCAGCAAGGATGTCCGCCTTCTTCATCAGCAAGGGACCATTGATGGGAAGGTTTGATGCTTACGTATTTGTGAACCATTGAAACACTGCATTGTCGACATCTTTGTGCTCAGCCATTCAAAGTTTTTTTCTTGCTGGGTCAAAGACAGACTTCTCATACATTTGCTTTATCACGTTGGCCTTCTTTTTCCATCCTGAAATGGTGTTTGCTGGAATGCCATGCTGACGACTAAGGTCTGCCGGTTTTGTTCCTTTTTCTAGCTGCAGTATGATTTCATAATTTTTCTCTATTGACTGATTGTCCAGTTTTCTCTTAACACCTCCAGACATTTTTAGAAGGAAAAAAATAAACAGAATAGCTACAGCGTGTTATCCGTCAGACAAGATCAACAAGAGTGAGTGAACCGTCATTGGAGTGAATGACCATACGGACCATGATGCACGTGCTACGCGAACTCAGCACATGCACAGTGAACCAGGTATGATCATTTTATTGGTTAGTCCAAAGCTAGTATAAACGTAACCAATCGCAAGAGGTAAATTAAAAAATCAAAAGACAGTGTTCTTGCTAATTTTATTGTGCTACCCTCTACAAACATTAAACTTCAAAAGTGGGCTAATTAACATAAAAGAGTTGTGAGCCAGTTGAAGGGCATCAGTGTGCCTAGTAAACCCCTGGCAGGATCGCACCCGATGAGGGAAACAATGCCCTTAAGTTCAAGCAGCAGGTTGTTAACAAGCCGTGGCCACTTATTGTTAGCGAGATGGCAAAGTGGCATCGATAACTAACATTTTCAAAAGCCGGTGATTAGTCACGGGGATCGAGATAACCGATGTTAAGTCGCGAATTTGGCCCTCCTTTGTGCTCGAGATATTAGTGTTTGGCGACATAAAAGAATCGACATAACCGATGAGAAAACGCTAAGACAAAGAGGGAATTTGGAGGTTCCACTTCCAAAACCTTGACTTAATAGGGTTGGCGAGTTAAATGAGGTCGAGATAAGTGGGTTCGACTGTAGTGCTATGACATTTGTCCATCTGGCTATTTGTTACCTTTTGGGTTCCATCACATTGACTTTGGCATCACTTACCATGACCAAACTTTGTGGATTGTGCACTTTGGTAAAAGGAAGAAGACTTTTGATTCTGGGGTAAAAAATTTCAATATCAAGGTGGCAGAAAAAGAAAATGTTTTGTGCACAGTGATGGTTCTGTATAACAAACCTGGACCAAACTTGCTGCATGGGTTGCCCTTTGAGTGGAGAAGATGCCAATTGATTTTGAAGTCAGAAGGTGAAATGTCAGTGTCACTAGCAGATAAACAATTCTGGACCATATACTTTATCAAAATTCATGGATTTGCTTACACTTTGACTAAGAAGGAAGACAAGCTATTTTGGATTCAGAATATCAAACGATATTGTCACATTGACTCAAAGAAGAACAATGGTTTCCAAGGACATTTTTAGTTCTAGACCATGTACCTTGAACAAAGTTTGATAAAATGGATGATACTACATGTCTGCAGCATAATGCCCCACTGCTAAACCTTACTATAAACTGTAGACTGTTCCAGTGGCCAGGTTGTTAGAGTGTCTGCCTCAGATGTTAGATGTCAAGGGTTCAAACCCCTGTCAAGTCACACCAAAGACTTTTAAAAATGGTACTAACTCAGCATTAAGAGGTTATTATTAGGACTGGTTGGCCACATTGCAGACATTGTAGCTACATTAAAAAATCCAACACAGATAGACACACACACACACACACACACACACACACACAACACACACACACTAGTGCCAAATTATTTTTTTTAGCACAGAGAACAATGGTATTTGGATATGGAAGTCATGATCAAAGCATGCAATCTCATTGTGGGAAAAAGATCTCTAAAACTTAAGTTCGATCAAAAGATCTCAGTAGACTGAGCTCAGACATTTTCAATAAATCAGATCCTACTGTGATACATTGTCTCTTTACAGCTTGCAGCACTGAGAAAGGAGGTGGAATTTCGTATGAAAGGCAGTGTTCGGGAGGGCCAGACTGTTAGTACTGAGGTAAATAGTCCATTTTATCACCTATCATTAGCATTTCTAGGTGTTATATTACATCATGTACATCCAATGTCATATAGAAACACAGGACCCAATACTATTACATTGCATCCAGTGATACAGGACCTGGCACTATTACATAACCACTATATTAAATATATAATCATTACATTGTGTAAGAAAAAACTATTCAGCTCCTGTTCATGCCAAATAATACATCATATTTTTCATAAAATGTTTTACAGTTTTTTCCATGCTCAACAATTTGATGTAACTTTGCATCTATTTCTTCTATATTTTTTTGTTTGACATTGACTTTATTATAATTTCAAATCTTAATCATCTTGTTTGCTTCTATACGAACATTTCCACCACTTTTCTTCACCTCTGAATTTTATTATATTTGCATCATCTTACTGTTTTTGTATATTTTTTTATATATCTTATCTTATGTGAGTGTGTGCCAACTTTATGAATAGTTTCACATTAGAGTGTGCATTATGTCACAAATAATATTGGGTTGTTAGAGTGTGCATTATGTCATTGGGTTGTTTCATGGTAAAAGTAATTGGACTTAAAATGGGTATTGTTGCTTCTTAAAATGATTGGAGTAAGTAAGTACAACATCTTCACGTACTCCAAGATGGGGCAACTTCTTTTTTTTTGTCTTTCTCTTTTCCTCAGACCATACTTTGGTTTTGTTGCATAGCAAGTAGGTCATTTACATACATTTTCTCTTTACATATAAAAAAATCTTTTCAGTGCATATCTATGACTGTCAAAGGGCCTGGACTACAGAGAATGGTTCTTCTAGATTTGCCGGGTATTATTTCAGTAAGTGCAATATTATACCAAACACTGAAATGTTGTGCTTTTTCAAATGCTTTCAGATGATAGACTGTCAGCTTAAGCATTTGAAACAATAATAATAATAATAATAATAATAATAATAATAATAATAATAATAATTTATCCAAGGTGACAAAATTAGCTACAAGCTAGTTTGCATTATGGCTCTACAATTAAAACAAATATACAAGTATGGAGATTGTTTTTCTTTTGTTGAATGACTGTAACCTAAGAAGTAGTAATATTCTTATTGTTATACTATTGTATTATTTGGTTCCATTTTTTGTATAGATTGTTAAAAAAATGTGTGTCATGTTTCCTTATAAATAATTTCCTAAAACCAGCCAAAGTAATTACTGGTTTATGTTCCAGTAGTCTTACATACATCCTATGATGGAGATAGAATAGTCTGTGTCTAGTATATAAAAAGAAAGAAGCCATTATTATTTAATGGCTGTAATTTGTTTTAGACTGTTACAACAGACATGGCCCCAGATACAAAGGAATCAATCAAGAAAATGGTCAGAAGCTACATGGAAAATCCAAATGCTATAATTCTTTGTATACAAGGTTAGAAACTTTTTTTTATTTTAAGTAGAGTATTAAGTAAGTATATTTGTTTTTGTATTTATTTCTGTGGGTGTATATGTGAATGTGCATGCATGCATGCTTGTATGTGTATATATATATATATATATATATATACATACATACATATGTACGTACATACACTGTATAATAATAATAATAATAATAATAATAATAATAATAATAATAATAATGAAGTAATATTAGTAAAAGTAATAGTAATAAAAGCAATAATTATTATTTATTTAATGTGAGTGACAATTAGTTACATCTCATATATTTATTAATTACTATATCTTGTAGCTTAAAATTCTGTAATTATATCTAGATTTTATTTCTTCAGTAGCATTACCCAGTCCTGATACCTTAGGTGAATGCCCCATGCCTTGCAAATTCTGCCCTACTAAGTTCAGTTTTGGCTATGAAAAGCAAACAATTGTCCACAATGATGGGAGTTTTGAACAAGAGTGATCTTCCCTTGGATTGAGGGATTGGCACCAAATCCCATCCATACTTCAGTTACTACTTTTGCTAGTGCTAGGAGGCACTCACTTTTAGAGACCTTGCAAAAATCAAGTGGTATTTTCCACAGTATTGAGCTTATAGCAGGAGTTTCTGCATGAAATAAAATACCTGGTCACATTAACATTCAGAAATTTCTCTTTGCTGTATCTGAATCCAGACTTTCCTGAATGATGAAAAATGGTCTTTTTGTTTAGATATAAAATTATATATATAAGTGACTACACATGGTGGCAGCAAATTCCAAATTTTTGAAATGCAATTGCAAAGACTCCACACCCGAACCTGAATGTCCAAATATGAAAAATGGGTGGCAATATTTGCAGGAAACCCAGATTAGAAACTGAATTGCTCGTTTTAAGCCAAATTTGTAGTCCAAATTGTTGAATCTCAGAGCTGAAATGAGAAATTGTCGTCCCTTGTATTATATATTAAAAAAAAATGATATGAGCCCTGTATCAATACAAGTTTGGAGACTTGTTTTAACAAATTAAAAGAAGACATGTTGATTTTGCCAAAAATTCAGTCCTTTTTTGCACAACAGTATATAATTTTGATGGTCTTTTGTCAAAATTTAAATCAACCCATTTGAAAATGTTTCTTAAACAAAGGATTTTAAACCAGATCGCCTTAGGGAGATTAATTTGTTTCAGAAATCTTGTTTAGGATTTTATTGGCACAGATCAATTTAGGGTTAAACTCTTCATGTTACAAGACAAGATTTTATTTATTTGTGTTTATTGGTTTTATTCTGTAATAGCAAATGTTTACATTCTATAAGATGCACATATATATATATATATATATATATGTATATATATATATATATATATATATATATATATATATATATATATATATATATATATATATATATATATATATATATATATATATATATATATATATATAATTCTTTAGAATTAAAAGTTTGAAAGCAAACAAAACTAACTATGTTCATTATGTTGTTCAGTCTTGGCATAATGCATTTCAACAAAAGTTTTATTCTGTACATGGAGATAACTTTACATGCCAATTTCTAGGCAAATAATCAAACTTGTTTTGTGTGATACATTTTGTGGTTTTGGACATGATCATCTTTTCTGACAGATATTTTGGAGAGTCTTGAAATAGAAACATCTTTAGATTTAGAAAATGCTTGTTTTACTGTTCTTTAATTCCATTCAGTAATGGTCATACAAAAACCTTGAAAATATTAATTTCACCCTTGAGAAACCCAGGAAATGACCAGGAAATTTATTCTTAGAAAAGTATTGTAACCCTGTGACCTATTTTATGGAGGACTTGAAATCTGCAGGGATGGCCATCTATGATTCTCTTAAAGCTACACAAAACACTTTTGTTGAAGCAATATTGAAATTGCCTTTGATACTCATACTGTATGAGGCCTTGATGTGTAGAAAGTTGACAAGCAAGTTGGATAAAACTAGGATCATTTTTTATCCAAGTAGGCATCCCAGCCAGGTACCATCCCTGCCTATGCATGGACTTGGTAATGTTGAAGCTTGGTATCCAGGATTACCTTCTGACCTTGCTAGCCAGACCAACCTGAAGTCATATGTCATTCACAGAACAACACTGTCCTGCTTGCCTACCAACTCATAGAGGGTGAATTCGGCATCAGTTTTAACTGAAGTATGGATGGAATATAAAGGGAGATCACACTTGTCCGACTCACAGACATCTTAGCTATACGAGTAAAAAAAATTAGAGAAAATCAAGGAAGTATCTCAGGTTTTGGAAATTACAGAACCAACCTAGTAATTTAGGAATTTCTGTATAGAACCTGATTACACTGTAATTTAAATAAAAATTTACAAATATAAAGCAAATAATATATTGTCTGTGAAACATCCTTACATTTTAATTTGTTTCTAATTTTTAAGATGGATCTCTGGATGCTGAGAGAAGTAATGTGACTGACCTGGTAAACCAGATGGACCCAACAGGGAAAAGGACAATATTTGTCTTGACAAAAGTGGATCTTGCTGAAAGCAACTTGTATAATCCCGATAGAGTAAGTTAAAACAAGTATCATGCACTGAATATCTTTGTTGTTGTTGTTGTTATTGTTATTATTATTATTGATAGTATTTATTATTATTATTATTATTATTATTATTATTGATAGTATTATGTGTTGTTATTATTATTATTATTATTATTATTATTGATAGTATTATGTGTTATTGTTATTATTATTATTATTATTATTATTATTATTATTATTATTATTATTATTATTATTATTATTATTGATAGCATTATGTGCTATTATTATTATTATTATTATTATTATTATTATTAATTATTATTATTATTGATAGTACTATGTGCTATTATTATTATTGATATTATTATGTGCTATTATTATTATTATTATTATTATTATTATTATTATTATTATTATTATTTATAGTATTATGTGCTATTATTATTATTATTGATAGTATTATTATTATTATTGATAGTATTGTGTTATTATTATTATTATTGATAGTATTATGTGCTATTATTATTATTATTATTATTATTATTATTATTATTATTATTATTGATAGTATTATGTGTTGTTATTATTATTATTATTGATAGTATTATGTGTTATTGTTATTATTATTATTATTATTATTATTATTATTATTATTATTATTATTATTATTATTGATAGCATTATGTGCTATTATTATTATTAATTATTATTATTATTATTGATAGTACTATGTGCTATTATTGTTATTGATATTATTATGTGCTATTATTATTATTATTATTATTATTATTATTATTATTATTATTATTTATAGTATTATGTGCTATTATTATTATTATTGATAGTATTATTATTATTATTATTATTGATAGTATTGTGTTATTATTATTATTATTGATAGTATTATGTGCTATTATTATTATTATTATTATTATTATTATTATTATTGATAGTATTATGTGCTATTATTATTATTATTATTATTATTATTATTATTATTATTATTATTATTGATAGTATTATTTATTATTTGCTACTATTATTATTATTATTATTATTATTATTGATAGTATTATGTACTGCTATTATTATTATTATTATTATTATTATTATTATTATTATTATTATTATTATTATTGATAGTATTATGTGCTATTATTATTATTATTATTATTATTATTATTATTATTATTATTATTATTATTATTGATTGTATTATTTATTATTTGCTACTATTATTATTATTATTATTATTGATAGTATTATGTGCTGCTATTATTATTATTATTATTATTATTATTATTATTATTATTATTGATAGTATTATGTGCTATTATTATTATTATTATTATTACTATTATTATTATTATTATTATTATTATTATTATTATTATTATTATTATTTATAGTATTATTATTATTATTATTATTATTATTATTATTATTGATAATATTATTGATGGTATTATGTGCTATTATTATTATTATTATTATTATTATTATTATTATTATTATTATTATTATTATTATTTTTATTATCAATAGATTTAGCATTAATACACTATTCAGCAAAATCATTAAATACATGTATCTATTTTCTCCTGAATATATACCGCACACAAGATTGCTGTATCCAGCTCACTTTCATCCATACTATTAATTATATCATTAAGGGTCCCCAAACTATTTGTTTCCAATTGCATTACTTTTAAAACTAGGGTAGGTATGTTTTTTAAAACTCACTATATATTATAATAACTAATATATAGAATGTACTTTTGGCATCACATGTTAGTAATAATTATGTCTATACCATTCTGTACTGGGCTAAATGAACTGAATTAGATGCACAAATTGGTAAAGGAAATTTTTGTTTTTAAATATTTTTTTACCTGGCAGGAAATAGTGCTTGGGTCTGCAATAAAAAAACAGGAAACAGGCATTTTTGGTTGGTTGGCATAATGACTTATAAGAAAATAACTGACACATTTCCAAAAAAATCACAGACTGGTTTTGTCAGTTTCAAAACTTGTCACATAAATTAATTATATTTTGATAATATACTTAGGTAGTGGACCAGTCTTACTTAAAAAATGACACGATGTTAAATAAAACGGGCTTTAGCAAACTGACTCTTAGAAGTTATAGGTCTGAAACATGCAAGAGAAGAAGGATCTGTTTAAACTTAAAATCATGTCAGATCAGAAAAAAAGACAAATTTAAAACAATGAATAAAAGAGTGATATAATGCAAAATTCATGTAAAAACATGTAGATGGGTTAAAGTGAGTGTTGTGTATTAATAGATTGTTATTATTTTGTGTTTGTATTTTGATTACATGAAATTTGCCCATTTGTGGCAAGAATTTTTAACCAGCTGAAGGTCCAGGAAGGAAGCAACAATAAATGTTCATTTTTCATATTTTCCTGTAATTATGGCATGTAATTAATAGATTACTTTTTTATGCTCACATTAAGCTTTTTGGCAACACATGTAATAATTATGCCTATACCATTCTGTGGGCTTTTGATAATGCAGTTGTTTTATTTATACAAGTTGATCACCATAGCACAAGTCTTTTGTTCTACTGGTCATCGACCAAAAGAGCATGTGGGGTGGCCTGTTGTCCATCATCTGAAACTACACACATTGATCCTAAGGTGTTGATGGTCCTAAATGAAAATGATTCTGCTCAGAAGTCCAGTATGGCCTCCACAGTTGCCATCTTGAAACTCTTGCTCTTGCTACTCCTCCTGAATGGATCTTCAGATTAACTTGGGGTTTTCATGGAAAGACTTTATAATTTCTAGTTGTTCTTCCATAAAAATAGTGATGATCTGACACCCAATATTGCTTCCATGGCAACCTTCTGAATGGAAAGTCATATCAGTTTAAGTTTTTTGGTGGAAAACTGGTTAGTTGTTCTTACATATTGTGCTTATCTTATATCCAATATGGCTGCTACAGAGGTCGTCTTGAAAATCTGATTGCTACTACTTGGAAATGGAAGGTCTTATTGACATGGTTTTTTTCACCATGGTATCAAGTTGGTTCTGAATGAAAATGGTATCAATCTAACATCAGATAAGGCTGCCAAAATGAACTTGAAAATCTTGTATTGTTTCTCATGAATGGATAGTCATAGCAACATGAGGTTTTCACAAAAAGTCTTCTGATGTCATCTAGTTTGTCCTAATTTAAAATGGTGTCTATCTTACATCCGACATGGCTACTATGGCAACTAATTTAAAATCTTATAACTCTAGATTTCCAAAGATGGTTTAAACACTCAGCAGTTAGAAAGATGGGATAGTCTTATCTTAAATTTCTGAAAATTATTTTGAGATATTAGTGCATTTGTATTTTCCAAGGACTTATCTGTAGATTACACACATTGTACATAAAATGACTTCATTATATCAGCACTCTGTTGTTTTGTCCATATATCTTCCATCCATTTTACCTGTTGTTGATAGGCCTCATGTTGTAATATGTTATTTTTTGTTTTGAAATGGTTGCTTACTTTTCTAGTTGTAATATCACCACTTCATTACACTGTTTAATTGATGTGCTAAACATTTCGTAACTTTTTCATCCGTAGCTATATCCAGATATATTCATAGTTCCTGTCTCCCCTGTGTAAGCATAAAAAAAGCCTTATCATAATATATAAAAGTGCTGCATAATTGTAATTTGAATTTCATAACTTTTTTTTTCTTGGATACAAATTTATTTTATTCAAGATCAAGTCCATATTGGAAGGGAGACTTTTCCCCATGAAAGCTCTAGGATATTTTGCAGTTGTTACTGGCAAGGGTAAGTTGAACTGTACATTGCACAAGTTACATAGGTATTTTCTTAAAAGTAAGTTTGTGTGACCCATCTTTGTATGTTTGACCATATTAAATACCTACCCATAAGGTGGAGTATATTGATATGATGTTGTCCATCCATCAGTCTGTTACTAATTTCATTTCTGCACAATAAGAAGAGATTTTGTCCATCTGCAGTTATCAAACTTTGTAGATATCTTGTACTTGAGGAAATGAAGAACCCTATTGATGTAAGAGGTCAGATTGTCAAAGGTCAAGATAACTCTTTCACTGGGAGAAAGAGGAAACACTTTTTGGGCATGATAACTTAGTTCTTCACCATCTGGTTTTGCCGGACATTTGGATGGCTTACATTTGGGTCAATGAAGAACCCTTTCAATATTGGGTTCAAGGTCACTTAATGCAAGAAGAAAAATGGCTGCTCAATAACTTGTTCTCCACTATTATACTTTGTTATGACATGCACTTGGGATAGGTAAGAAGCCTATTGCTTTTGGATTCAGAGGTTCAATATCAAGGTCCCTATGACAGAAAGTTATTTTATTTCTTTTTCTTAAGCCCCTTTATGGAATTATAAACATTTGGATGCATCATAAATTTATGATGCTAATAAAATTTATTCAGTAATATGCATGCGTGCCCTTAAGGCCTTGTTGTCAAGGTAGCTGGAAATTTTGCATTTAGGTTTTAGTTTTCTCATTCCAGATAATTCCTAAAACCCTTTTAAGATTCTCTTTATACTTGCAATGAATCATTGGCAAGCTAAGGCATGCCTACTCATCTTTTTGACCATAGGCTGAAGGTCACATGTTTTAGAGGAATGTTTTAATTTGACATACATTCCTAGACCTTCAATTTATTCTTAGAAAGTTTTTACTTAGAAATACCAAATATTAAAAAAAGATATTATTGTTATATGGCTCTCCTTTCCATTATAATGCGGTATACATGGTCCATAACTGCTGACTGTGTTATGTACTGAACAGTGGTATAGTGAAAATGATAAAAAATGTTGAGTGTGCATGGGTGTTGTGCGGGAAGGGGAACAAAATGCCAGTGAAATGTATTGTATAACTTAGTTTATGATAATTACTTTATTTTTTAACTAAATGGTATTAATACATTTAATTATGATCAATATAATATTTTGAAAAGCAAGTAAATGAAATGAAGCTTTTAATTGGTTTATTTCAGATGATGTTGTCATCTATGTTGTCAAAAATAAATGAACATCTCTAATAAGTGCATTGAGTAATGTCATCATTTATTATCAGTTTTAAAAAATCTCATTTACAATTCAAAATATCGGTTACATGTGATGATTAGTGACTGATATTTCTCCGTGCATAATTTTCCA
Source organism: Unio delphinus (assembly GCA_029339505.1). Taxonomy (NCBI): domain Eukaryota; kingdom Metazoa; phylum Mollusca; class Bivalvia; order Unionida; family Unionidae; genus Unio; species Unio delphinus. Next base: position 2,087,265 of record JAQISU010000068.1, read on the forward strand.
GAGCTCAGTGTCCTTGCTTTTTAGTCACATAAGACCTAGCTTGAATAAAATATGTCATTAGAAACAACATGGGTGGTCCTCTTGGTAATTTTCAATAGAAGATCTTGCTTCCAAGTGATTGGGATCTAAATGTTATCTTTTTTTGATGCTTAGAAAGATTGGACGATGTCAGCATCAGTCTGCATTCGACAGTGGGCAGTCCTTATCAATTTTGATCCAATGCTGACAATTGTAAAATGAAATTAAATGACCTTCAGCTTTAGACTATGAAGTATCCTCCTCCATGAACCGCTTCAAATCACAAACCTATTCACAAAATTAACTTACCTTTCCTTGGATGTCTCAGTTGCAAGATGAAATGTCTTAAATCACTTGTAAATACTGATAATACTAAACTCACTTTTAAATCTGATTTCACTGGAAAGTGACACTTAGTTGTTTGAATAGACCTTATTTGTCCTGTAGCTACATTATACAAATGAGGCTGCACTTAAACAGATTACAGAAAGCATTGGTAAGTTCAAATGACTTGCCGCCGTAAGTTCAAATTCTTTCTACAATCTGTTTCTGTTTGTCAATAAACAGTGGCCAACAATAAGAAGGACTTCTGCATAATAGTGAACCGTGTTTTAATGCTGAAGACAAATTCGACTGTCATGTGCACTTCACCCAATACAATAGTTTTTACAGATCAATGAGAATTATGGCTTATTAGAGACATGGGTGAGATCGATGTTCAGTAGCCTGTTAGAAATACAATATCATAACTAGCCTAAATACATAAGTTGCGAAAAAGAATTAAGCTGTAACCGTATAACAACAACATGTTCTGGTAATGTCCAAATCAGGTACAGAATGTTTTGATGTAAAGGTTTCAGCTGCTACTAAATGTCGACATTTATATTAATATTTTTAAAATAATATTTATAATTTTTATTTGAGGCTGATAGCTTTGCAGCGTTATATTCAGAATCCTATAATAGCAAACACATGTTATAAAAAGGGGAGAGCAGTACTTGTTTTCAGAGTCTCCAACCTGACTGTTCTTAATTTGGAATTCAGAGGTCAAGACTTCGAAAAACACATTTGGGCTGTTGGAAATGAGCTGAAATTCATCTTCCCAAAAATGCTTTGAAAAATCTTTGTTGTATAAGATCATTTTGATTTCATAACATGTAATTGCTTTTATATTTTGAATTTTGTTTTCTGTATTCTAGGTAACACCAATGACAGTATACAGAGTATAAAGGAATATGAAGAACAGTTCTTCAGGCAGTCAAAACTTTTTAAGTAAGTTTAGTCTGTATCATGCACATAAATTGTAAACAGTATTATGATAAATTTTAGCACAACAGTAAAAATTATTGTAACCTTTAATCCCATCATATTTAAAATCGTGTATGGAAGAATGGGCTTAAAGCACGATGAACATGCTAAACTTAAAAAAAAACAAAGAAAAAGCTGTGAGAGGAAACCATAGAGAATATTCAGAAATTTAAGACTTATTTTTTTAGTATCCACAGACATTCTTAAATGCACCTCATTTCCTTTGAAAACAATTAAATTGAGTATTGAATTCATTTTAAATTCATTGTGTTTATCTCAAGAAGTTTCACAGTTTGTAATGTTATGAGTTATCACTTATATACATATACAGTTATAGACCATGATATATTACTTCACCGTCTCCAGCATGTATTTGGAATTTACAATACAGCCTTACATTGGTTCAAGTCCTACTTGGTCAACAGGACGCAAAATGTATCTGCAAATAGAATAAACTCCAGCCCAGTTGATCTATGATGTGGTGTTCCACAGGTGTCTGTTATTGGACGTGTTCGCTTCATTTATTACACACAGCTGCTCTCAAGTGTCTTAGATCATCACCCACTGTCTCACCAACTGTACACTGATGACACCCAAATGTACAAGTCTAGCCACCCAACTGAAGTTGATTCTTCCATCAAAGGAGTAGAGATGTGCATTTCTAATGTGAAGTCATGGATGACATGTAACATGCTGCAGATGGATGATCATAAATCTGAGGCCATAACCTGATCACAATACAAATACTTTCTCAATCACATCCTTTACCTCAAACAATAAATATCAGCAACACCAACATTAAATTCACAGTCAGTACGAAACCTAGGTGTTACTCTAGACAGTACTCTCACATTGCACCAACATGTCATAAACATATGCAAGGCTGCATATCTTGAGCTGAGATGCATCAGCTCCATTTGCAAATATCTTTCAGTTGATGCCACTAAAACACTTGTGTGTTCATTAATACTATCAGGACTAGACTATTGTAACTCAATTCTGTCTGGTTCGATCCAGAATCAAATACAAAATTTGTTCTCTGTGCTATGTTTCACTGACGGACTCCAGTCCAGCATACCTATCTGGCCTCACCCATGTGTAGACGCCAGCAAAATACTTTTGCTCCTCTTCTGACAATCGTATACTCATTATTCCCACTATGAAAATGAAGTTATATGGACAATGTTCTTTTGCATACCAGGGCCTAGCAATGTGGAATGAATTGCCCATTTAAATTAGACACAAATTCACAGTGATCCCTTTTAGGAGTGCTCTTAAAACTCACCTTTTTCGACTGCAAGAACAAACTTAAAGACCTAAAAATGTTTCCTACCTTAAATATTGTCAAAAGTTTTTTTCTTCTTCCAATTTCATGGTGTTTGTTATTTGTTTTTGTTTTTTTGTGTTCATATCATTATATGTGTTGTAAGATGCTTAGAGCTTCTAAAGATTTGGCGCTATACAAAGTCCTCATTATTATTATTATTATTATTATTATTATTATTATTATTATTATTATTATACAAACCCAAGATAACTACCTGCCAATAAGATTTTGTTTTAACATGTCTATGTCATTTATATACAGGGAAGGAGTACTAATGCCGACCCAAATGAATACTCAGAACCTCAGCATGGCTGTGTCAGAACTCTTCTGGAAGATGGTCAAGGAGAGTGTGGAACAGCAAGCTGATGCTTTCAAAGGTCAGAAGATCATAGAATCGATTTCACTGACCCGTGTCTTTTCTTAGAAATGACATAGACTAAGTGGTACTGTCTGTGCATATATTACCCTTTCACTATAGTCTGTCAGTATATATTAGATGCCCAGTATTAAGTGACTGGTCATGTATTCCATTAAATTGGCCAATTGCCATGTGAATTTATTATTGCTATTTTGATAGACCAGTCTTAAGTCAGGCATATTAAAGGCATCTGTCTGCTTACATTTTCATGTCAAGCCACACAATTGTAAACTTTACCCAAGTTTATATCTTCACTAAATGGAGTGATGCATACCAGTGCCAAATCCTCAGCCCCAACTCAAGGTCATGGCAAGTTAAAATATAATTTTGTGGTTTGTGTCTTTGTTTGGAGTATGGATTTTGACCAATTGGAGATATTTAAGGGAACTTTTGTAAGTTATATGTTTTGTAATGATGGAGTGTCACATATCATAGACATGCCCTATGTCCCAAGGTCGAGGTCAAGTTAATGGAGCAATGTAATTGTTTGACTTATGTCTTCGACCAGAGTATAAATGAAGATATTTTCATGAAACTTTAGCCAGTTTGTATGTCATGTATAATATTCTGTTGCATCTGTAACCATATCCTACCTTTATCAAAAGGCTAAGATCGATGTAATTCTGGAGTGTAACTTTTGAACTATTGAAGATATTTGAATGAAACTTTAGCCAATCATATCTTGTAGTTAGTGTGTCACATGCCATACCCATTTATCCATGTCACAAGCCTCAAGGTTAAGGTCACTGAAAGAGAAAGTGTAATACTGTGACGTGTATTTAAGGTGAGAATATCATTTTGGAATCACTGAAGAATTGTTTTTGAAAATAATTAGCTAAATAGGTATAATCTATAAATGGTTTCTTGCATATCATAATTTGTTTGCAGCCTCCAAGTCATCACAGCAAGGAAAATATAACTCAGACTAGAATCTTTATCTGGAGTATAACCTTTTAACCTTTTAACTACTGCAGGTATTTTAATGACATATTTAACTAGTTGTATCTCATGACCTGTTACAAACTATGGCAATGTCTCCAGTTTCAAGGTCAAGGTCAGGGAAATAATAAATCAGTGATCTCCATCTTGTGAAGATGTAACCCAAAATATTTTAATTAAATTTTAGCAATTTATATATCTTTACAGTGTCTAATGTATTCACCATCTATGTTTAACTTCAGGATCTGGCCCATTTTTGTTGTTGTTTCTTGACAAATTTTCACAAAAGGTGAATTTAGAAAATTCAACTTGTTGATTGAGTATTATATTATTACTGTATTACTGCTGGACATTCACAGATATGCGAGAAAAAATTGGATATTCTATTGCTGCAAAACTCGTGCTGATGAGGAGTCTGTTGTCATTTTATAAGACAAACATGTTTCGAAGAACATGTCTGATGTATTGGAATATGCATGTCTGTGATGGCATCTACCTATTATTATTATTATTATTATTATTATTATTATTATTATTATTATTCAGCTACAAGATTCAATTTGGAGACAGAATGGAAAAATACCTTCCCACGTTTGCGAGAATTAGATCGAGTAAGTACATATTGATATATGGGACACAATACATGTATTAAATTCTGTAGGAAAATCTTCTTGTCTCTGAAATAGTGTTTTCTGGTAAAGTAAACATTAATTTAAAATAAGTAGGTGCTGGACCTTCATATTGGGTTTGGCATTATATTGCCACCTGTAGATGTTTTGGTGTGATTTTCATATTCAGGCTCACAGGTTCAAAATTCAAGATCAAGGGATGACCATTTTTTTTAGTCCTTACTGTGTCTAGCAGGAATTTTCCAGAGTGATCTGGAAGGGAGTTGGAAGGCCGCATCAGTTTAGGAAACGACAGTAGATTGTGTTTGAATTAAATATTCAAAGATAAATTGCTAAAATATAAAACAACATGATTTCAAGGTTTCTTAAAGATTATTACACCTGAATTCTCAGCTTGACAAAATAATTAACACTTGGTGATATTTCTGTCTTCATTATTGACAGTATGTTTCTAAAGATATTTTTTTGAGTAGATTTTCATTTTTGAAATGAATAATTTGTAAAACACGAAACTTAATTGATTTTACCCAGCCTTTATACCATGTGAGCTTTTGGTACATCATGCATAGTGCATGACATCATTCATCATGCATCCATACATTATGCATCCATCAACAATTTGTATTCTAGGCTTCTAATCGACAAAGAAATCACACCAAACATGTGCATTATTGAATGAAAACTGATTTTATATTACTTGCCATCTTTTATACAAAATTTTCAATTAGAAATTGCAAGCATATTAGAAAACAACTTAAGTAGTTTAGCAAACGAATCTATCATGTTTAAATCTCCTGAGTAAAGGAGAAGATGAGCAACACCCCAGTTTAAAAGATAACATAGCAACTGAGTTCACTAAATGCTTCTTTCCACTCCACAGTTTCAAGATGTATACATATTTTGTATTCACAAGCTTAATATGTGAAAGTTGTCAGTTGAGCAATATCAGGCATACTTGGGCCTCTTGTTATGTTTAGGGTTACAGTTTTAAATATTTATTTCATAATGAATAATTTGTGATTTTCAGGATGAGTTGTTTGAAAAAGCTAGAGGAGAAATTCTTGATGAAATAATTAATTTGAGTCAAGTCACTACAAAAGAATGGTAAGTTTAGGGAATGAAATAGATTTTTGTTTTATTTTGCAAATGTAATTTTTATAAGGAAGTTTTGAACTTGTTAGAAAATAAGTATTTAGTCCAAGTATTTTTGTGTCACTAAAGAAGTGAGCCTTGTGATAATGTTGGATTAAATTGTTAATATCTTTTGCTGGAAACATTCAATTGCATTTCAATGATGCATGCATTTGTTTAGGATAACAGATGTTATTGGAAAACAAATTATTTTTTTAATTTATACACAACAAAACACGTGTTCAGTTAAGTTTTTATTGATAATTATACTCTTTGGCTAGGAGGACTATCTGCTGCTACTAATGAAGCCGTTTTGGTTCATTCTGTCAGTGAGTGATTCAGTGGCTACTGAATGGCACAACGTGGTTGTACAGAGGTCACAGCTGGTCTGTGAAAACTCCCTGACAGAATGTTATGGATAACCCTTGAGTGAAGTTCCTTCAGCGGAAACTGAAGGAGCCCAGCGAAGACTGGGCTGTCCAACGTAGGTTGGGATGACAGCGGCAGCTGTGTGGACTTCACTCAAGGGTTTAGTATGAATACACCATATAGTGCTGACATTAGATTCTTGGGTGAATAACGAAATGGAATGAAGTGAATGCCCTTTAGGGTAAGCAACATGCAGCAGCAGACATTCCTTTGTCCATGGAACACTGTAGGCGTTGAGGTGGGGATGGCGGCGGGTTTTTCCAACCGAATTAAGCACGCTGTACGCTATCAGCTCCAAAAACCAAAACAACTGAGAACAAAGGACGTGGGTCTGTTCCGATTGGCCGGCAAGTGCTGTATTAATACATCTCATGCATATCAATGCGGACTATTTGCGAGAAAGGTAGTGAGTAGGTCACATATTGCTGTGCATAAACCATGCTTAAGTAAGCACTTAAGCGACAATTTATACACAACAAAACACATGTTCAGTTAAGTTTTTATTGATAATTATACTCTTTGGCTAGGAGGACTATCTGCTGCTACTAATGAAGCCGTTTTGGTTCATTCTGTCAGTGAGTGATTCAGTGGCTACTGAATGGCACAACGTGGTTGTACAGAGGTCACAGCTGGTCTGTGAAAACTCCCTGACAGAATGTTATGGATAACCCTTGAGTGAAGTTCCTTCAGCGGAAACTGAAGGAGCCCAGCGAAGACTGGGCTGTCCAACGTAGGTTGGGATGACAGCGGCAGCTGTGTGGACTTCACTCAAGGGTTTAGTATAAATACACCATATAGTGCTGACATTAGATTCTTGGGTGAATAACGAAATGGAATGAAGTGAATGCCCAAAGAAAACATATGCGCAGCAGATGTTGTCCCCCAAGAATGTATATAGTGGGGAAGCCTTCAGTGTTCCATGAAGAGAAAAAAAAAATGACAATCAGCATAGCAACAATAATGTAAAAAAAAAAAACGTACACCTGCATATAGAAAAGTCAATGAACGATGATCAAAATGTCAAGAATGTCCCAGAGTGGTGCCGAGTACATCTTGGAATACGGCAAAGATAAACTTGAGAATGGGAATGACGAAGTTATTCCATCCAATTCGGAGAGAAGCTAGATGATCGCATCCATGAAATTGGTTAGAAGAATAACTTGAGAATTTCCAGGAATAAACCACTGAATGCATGTATGGCTATGAAATGATGGAAATGCACAAGTGCCACACGAAGAACACTAGCAAACACACGCGAGCAGAACTCCCATCTAATGGACATGCACAAGTGACAACCAAATAACACTGGTATCACACCACACAATGGATAGGCACAAGTGCCACACAAATAACACTGGTATCACACGCGTGCAGAAACTCCGAACACAATGAATATAGAAACACAATGCACGACTATGGAAACTGGAACCCCAGGAAATACATCCCTGGTACAGTAGCGTTGAACTAGATCTAAAAACACGATCTCTGTTGAATGCAGCATGATCCTGATCACTGTGTAGTAATATCCGCGACCATTGCCATGGCCCTCTGCGCTGACCTAATAGTACCCGGAGGTGTGCGAATGTATCTTGAGTAACAATCTGAAGACCACCGGCCGAGAACTTTGACCATATGATCTTCCAGATGGGCAGCTGATGCTGAAGTAGCTGCACCTACTCGGAATGAATGACCACTATACTGGGAAGTGTCGAGTCCCATCTTACGGTAGACAAGTTGCATATGATTAAGGAATACAACTCTTGATAACGCTTGACCTGTGGACGTAATGAAAAGTGGGGCATCGAACCGAGATGATGAGCGTCTCCTGAATAGCATGAAAATTGTCAGAGCAGAATATGGACATAGAGCACGACTCGTGGCATGTAACTGAATGGTCACACCCCTCCGGAAAGGGTCAGTTTTTGACGATTTTAGCTTTAAGAAAGCAGTTTCTTATTGGAAATGCACATCGCCCACGCAGAGATGAATGGTTGGATCGAAGAAATCCCTAATAGTGAACTCCCCACATCTGAGAAATCCGAAGGAAGCAACTAGGCAGACAGTCAACAACAACAAATCTGTGTGTGCGTCAAACACTCCTCCTCGCAACACAGTACAAATGCGCTTGTCAGAATATTGTATGTAATAGGCTTCCGTAGTTTTGCCGATGTACCTTGGGTTTTTTTTTTTTTTTTTTTTTTTTTTTTTTGTTTGATGGCCTTTAGGATGGTGGCAAGACGTGGCATATTATTTCTGTCTGTCGTGAATGGTGATTGAATACCAGCCTGCATGTACGTGAACCTAATGCCACATAAGTATAATTTTATTGTAGAATGCTTCAAGTTGAGGGCTCTTGCACAATGTGTAACGAAGTATATTAAGGTGTTCTCCGTAATATCTGGCAATAGTTGCATGTGCGAGGCAAAGCCACACATCAGCATGAAGGTCCTAAACACATTGAATGCAGAGTTGTAGGCGATTTGTGTCGCAGGGCTTAAAGCCTGGTTCCATAGCAAGTTTACCTCTTCATCCAGGTCCATAAGACCTCCGAGGGTAGGGGGCATTTGCAGGGTTGTCGATCTGCATCCGGAGCCAGTGCATGAAATTCTGAAATTGAAGGCGGGACAAGGCATCAGCTTTAGTATTGACAATTCCCGGAATGTGTTTGGCAGAAAAATGAAAGTTACAAGTAGCAGCACACCATGTAAGTTTACGCATTAATTTCATTATATGCATACATTTTGATCTCCCCTTTTGAAGTATATTCACTGTGGCCATATTATCACATGTAAATATTATGCGTTTGCCTGTCCTTTCTGAACCCCATACAATGGCAGCCACAACAATAGGATACAACTCTCTGAAGGCCATAGAGAAATCATCCTCCACAGAAAAGATCATTTGAAGATCATCCGACCATGCAGCTGCAAACCAGTGAGTTTTGAAATAACCACCATACCCTACTTTGGATGAAGCATCAGTGCACAATTCAAAATCATCTGCTGTAGTGGACTGATTGTCAAGAAACACAGAAACCCCAGTCCATGAAGCTAAGAAATGGCGCCACATGCATAGCTCTTCTCTGCAATTTGCATCCAAGTGAATATAATGATCTAGTTCCCTAACTTTGGTAGACAGTCGTATGAGATATGATACAAACGGGCGCCCAGGTAGGATAACACGAGTAGCAAAATTGAAATGGCCCAGTAACTGGAGCAATTCTCGCTTGTGGACACAGCGTTTGGTAAGAAATTGATTAATGTAGTTTACAATGCGCTCCACTTTATTATGTGGTAGACGTGCTTGCATTTGCTCTGAGTCTAGAATTATTCCCAAATATTCTATAACTATACAGGGGCCAATGGTTTTGCTTGGAGCTGTAGGAATCTTCAATCTGTTGAAAATGAGAGTCAACAAAGCCATCGTCCTCTCGCCACATGCAGAAGGAGGAGCTATTGTAAGAAAATCGTCAAGGAGGTGCAAGATGTTGTCAATACCATAATAATGCTTTGCTATCCACCAAACCGCTTGAAACAAAGTATCAAATAATTTTGGACTTGTACGTGATCCAAAAGGGAGGCGAACACAAACATAATAATTTCCTCTCCATTTTACACAGAACAAGTGCCATTGGGAAGGTGCAATGGGAATCTGTTTGAAAGCGTCTGAAATATCAGTTTTACACATGATTGCTCCCTTACCCAAACTCCGAATAATTCTAATAGCATCATCAATTTTTACGTAGCTCAGGGAGCATCTATCCTTGTCGATGAGCTCATTTATACTTGTATGCACATTATTGCCATGGGGGGAGGACAGGTCAATGATAAGTCTCTTCTTTTTTGAATATTACCCCTCTGCGATGCCGATAGGACTGACTCTATATTCTTGATATGGTGGAGATGGAAAAGGGCCAAGCATGAAACCCATGGCACATTCCTTTGCCAATAACTGATCCACAATATATGGTTGTTTACGTGCAGAAAGCAAGTTCCTGCACTCTTTTTGAGGCAAGCTAGTTGTTTGCACCATAGTGTCGAAACCGTGTTTCAGACCGGAAGATAAATATCGGACGAAGTTCTGAACTGGATGATGTAGTTCATGTTGCATTCGGTTAATATCAATGGAAGTGGAAGCATATGGCGTGACAGTCTGTCAGATTTGTTTCATCTTATCTGGTGCTGATTTACTAGGGGCATTGATATAGCGTGCACCAGTACCAGTTGGGGTAAACTGAACAGATGATACGTTTATATTTCCCGAAAGCCGTTATGAACTCACTTAGACTAAGATGCTTAAGTAATCTGGGATCATACTTCGCGGCCTTGTCGTCCGGATTTGATATATCCAGTTCAAAGTGGGGAAGCAAAAGAGTAGCAAGATTGACGTGCTTACCCCCAAGAATCTGTTTTCTTTGGCTTTCGGACACCACGTCGATGGCTGGTAGTATTTCTGGCGAAACTCCGTGGGATTGCATCAGCTAATGGAGCGACGTCACAGGCTGGGCTGCTGGCAATGTCGTGAAATGTGTGGAGTCGCTGAAGGAAAACTCCGAAGAAGACGTCTGCTGTCGTGCCAAAATATTGGTGACCGAATTTGTTAAGTCAGCAATGGAACGCTGCATGGAGTGGATAGATGTTATTATACTGTCCGAAGATAACTGGTTTTCGGCTACGTCGGCCATATTTGATGTAGCCCTTACTTCCGGAATACAGGCGCATTATCGATGTATATTTGTCGCAAGGCGTGCTTCGGGAGAACAGATGACACTTTAATACCTATTGATTCCAGTTTCCGCTTCAGATAAAGTGTTGTCCAGTTGTACGGATTGTCCAGATCGTATGGGACTGACCTTTGTTTTGACGAGCGTGACGCCATTGTTTCTAAACAAAGGAAAATTGCGGATGGTCCAATGAAATGGCAATTAAACACAATAGCTGAATCCCGAAACAGGGAGATATAAACTGGGAATTATATCTCAAGTACGATAAGTATATGTAGCTGAAATGAAGCAAAATGCACAGAGTTTTTTCTAACGAAATAAGTTTTTCCAACCGAATTAAGCACGCTGTACGCTATCAGCTCCAAAAACCAAAACAACTGAGAACAAAGGACGTGGGTCTGTTCCGATTGGCTGGCAAGTGCTGTATTAATACATCTCATGCATATCAATGCGGACTATTTGCGAGAAAGGTAGTGAGTAGGTCACATATTGCTGTGCATAAACCATGCTTAAGTAAGCACTTAAGCGACAATAAAAGAAATACATGTGCAGTATTTTCCGGCCTATAAGTCGATACTTTTTGACTTGAAAATCAGGTCTTCATCTTGTACTCTGAATCAACTTGTATATGGATTGTGTTATTGAAAGTTTATATAAGTTACGTTTGTAACTACAGGTAATAAAATGAACTACAACATGGATGTGCTTTCAGTTATAATAAAACAAGCATGGACTGTTTATTCAGCTGTGTCAATTGATAACAGAATATAGCAGTGATTTGTTCAGAAGTAAAATCACAAGCATGTTAGCATCGGTAATGCAATTTCACGATTGTCGGTAATATGGAATATCATACGATACCATTACTAGTGTAAAATACGAAGCAAAGATATTGGCCTGTCCTCATCTTATTCTCCAAATCAACTTTTTTATGAACAAAGGATGAAAAATTTACAAAATTGGTGAATTCGACTTATACTCCGAATCAACTCATTTTCCAGAAATTACGGTACAGCAGAACCTGTCTTGAATAACCACCACATCTGCCTAAAAATTATGGTCTCTCAGGACAAGTGGTCTTTCATAACAGATCATAATGCTGTATAATCATAACATTTGTGCATTGAAAATATTAGCTCTCAGGACAGGTGGTCTTACATAGCAGTGGTCATTTAGTACCTGTTTTATTCTATATAATTTTTTATTTCACCACTTCTTGGTATTGTGTAATAACTAGAGAACATATTAAATCTTTGTGTTGATTTGCAGGAAATGAATTTTGATATAATCTGTTGGTTACGAATTGGAGGGTTGAATGACTGCAATCTGTTTTTGATTTCTGATCCTTTATTCTTTTTTTTATCCTTCTGCATCCATCAGGGAAGCAGCTTTTACCAAGAAGTTGTGGGAAAAAGCAGCCACATATGTGTTTGAGAGTATTTACCTTCCAGCAGCACAGTCAGATAATGTGGGGTAAGCTCTGTTTTTCACTTTCCGCTTATCATATATGATGAAATATAAATGCCATATTCATTGCTATTATATCTTTTGTTTTTATTTGATAAAGTTAAAATTTCATCATAATAAGTGCACACCAATGTTGTCATAAACAATGGCACCATTTTCTCTCCCAATATGGTCACATTCTTAATAAAAAAGCACTTGGAAGATATATTTTTTACACTGATCTAACCCAAAGTACAGTGATATGCCAGGTATACATGATGTTAAATGTTTGGTAATGATACACCCAGCATGCATGATGTTAAATTCATGGTAACGATACACCAGGCTTGCATGATGTTTAGTTCATGGTAACAATACACCAGGCATGCATGATGTTAAATTCATGGTAATGATACACCAGGCATGTACGATTTTGCTACTAACCATTTTATGAGCTGTACTGAGATCAAGAAGTGCACTTGAAAATTTACATTTTTATGTGAATGGCACAATGTCATGGCACTGTCCTGTCAAAACTGGACTCGGCCATATGTCTTAGATCACAGTAGGTCGTTACCACAGTCAATCAATGGTACCATTCAACCAAAAGGCAGAAGGTCTTAGCTTGCGCTCTATGGAGTGGTGCTATGAAAAAAGTATCCTGTGACCTATCTCAATACATATAATGAGATAAAATAGTACTGTTCTATAAAAACCAGATTCTGCCATATTTCTCAGATTGCACCAGGTCACTAACACAATTGATCTTACCATTTATGCCAAAAGATGGAAGGTCTTCTGCCTCTTCATACCACAAGCATGTTCTTGTGGGTCAGCCACTTGTCACTCAAAGTTATCCAATGCCTCGTTTAGGGCCCCAATACATATAGGATATAGATTCACCGTGTTCAAAGCATGGTGGTCCACTCCTTTAACCAGTTTTTTTCCAATTTCATTTCTGATTGCACAAGAGGCATTAGCGTTTATACCTTCACTTGGACATGATAAAGAATGATAACAAACATCATTGTCTTTGCTTGATCTAATTGATGAGAGAAGAGAACCAGCCTTCTGAACCTTAATGGAGGAAGTCTTTCGCTCATTGTCATCAGTTTTGCTCTCCTTTTTCCATCAACAACTTGGTCAAAAGTTCCAGCATTGGTTGATATACTAATCACCAAAGACCAACCAGTGTTCAACTGTTATCATTGTTGGGTCAAGTGGCTGGCTTTAAGTGCATTACACACACTTAGCAGCTATGGAAATGATGGATCTCTCATCATTTGCACAGTGCAGTAAGGTCAAGTTTTGTAGAATACATATCCTATAACCTGTGATCAACATAAGGAATTTGACAGTTAAAGAGGATACCAATGCCATCTTCCATCACTCTCAGGCTCTGCCATCTGAATCTAACTGCATGAGGTCAATAACGAAACCAGTCCTGTCTATATTGTTGAATTATAGGCCAGTTTATGTTGAACAACAATCTGTATGCTGTCCCAACATCAGTTCCCTGTCACAATTAAGGCTCAGTCTAGCTATAATGCATTCAATTCAGTCCATGGCCAGGTTTACTACAGTTTCTACTTAATAAGGTGACTGATTGGGGTAAAACGTCTCGAAGATCATTAACAAGCTAGAAGCAAGGGTTCTTTAAAATCATATGCAATGAAGAAGGTGATCATCACACCTCAGTTTCTTTCCTTGCCATTAGGTACAGATTGCTCACAGTCAATACAGAATCCAAGCTAGCTATCAAATGTGGGCCCTGCTTACGATATTGTGATATATATGTCATCCCCACATCTATGCACAATACCTACAGGAAAAACATCCAGCTGGCGGAGAAGTACTGTATAGTACTATGACAGTTCTATGCCACTAATTGGTCATTTATTGCCTTGATAACTTCTTAGCTAAATCTTTATAGACTGGAAGGTAGCAGTATTTCTTTAATTGTATTATGACTGGGTAATTGTTATTGAAGAAACATATTTTACTAGAAAAAAATTTGTTTCTGAAGACAACATCATTAGTGTTGCTAGCAAAGGCATTAAAACTAATTTTTTTTAAAATTTAGCTCAGTATCTCATGAAGATTTGAATCATGAAACTTGATGGTCTTTTTTATCTTGAGAGTACTGCTCATCACAGGCAAAATTTTGCCTAATAGTGACCTACTTTTCACACTTCATCGATTGTGTTTTCGCATTTAGTTTGAGTTTCGATGACATGTTTGCATGTTTATCATGAAACTAGAAGGATACTTCTTATCATTCAAAAATTAGATTTATGTGACATCCTTTTCTTGCTGTTTTGTCTTTGCAATATTTGTGAATGGAGCAGACAAGATATGGCAATCAGGCATTCAGTATTAATTTTGTAGTCTGTTATGTTAATTTGTTTCAGAACATTTAATACCACAGTTGACATAAAATTGTCAGAATGGGCCAGTGGACTTCTACCTAGGAAAAGTGTTGAGGTAAGGTAGTTTTGAATTATAGTCTAAACATGATTTACACCTCTGTCATGGAAAATGAGGGAGTCTCAGGTTGTTACTCGAACAGTCTTTATTCAGCCACACCTTCACAGTACACGTCAAATAACTTTCTATATTGTATCATGGCGCCCCCTTTCCAGGGAGCAGTCCCTGTCTAATGTTGCAACTACTAAGGGGAGCAGTTATTAGTTAGAACTAGCAAGTAAACTACAATATGTCACATCTCCCCTCTTCTAAGGTTATCAGAACATAAGATTTTGCTTATTAGTAGATAGGAAACACGATGAATCAATTCCATTAATATGAAAACATTAAATAAGTAAACAATGAATTTACTGTCTTTGTATCTGAAATGTCCACTGATAGAAATTAACGGAATTGATTTATATAATAGGTTACTGTAAACTTGCACAGGATAGTCCTGAATATAATACTATAGAAACCTAAAAGTCCAATTCTATTGCAATAATTCAGAAATCGAATACTAAACTACGCGTTGGCACATTTATAAAAGTCACTTTCTTAGACAAAATCATTGAATCTGGCTGGTTTTCGGATGACTCTCCCACTTAACGTCCGCACTGGAGTGTTTGGGCTATTGGGCCCATTTGGTACCGCTGGCTTGCTGGGGGTTGACGTCCGCACTGGAGTGTTTGGGCTATTGGGCCCATTTGGTACCGCTGGCTTGCTGGGGTTTGGCTGGACTGGGTCGCACTGGGTGGTACATTCATCCGATGGTGGTACAGGCTCCATGTTATTTAGAGACTTTGTGCTGGACTCCAAATGACTCCTGACAGGACACTGTGGGGACTCTGTTACAATGTCTGTAGACGTATTTCTCTCAACTGGAAGTAGATTCTCAGGGCTTTTTATCCGCATAACATGGATTCGATTGCGCCTGTATATCCCTTGGGGAGTTTTTACCAAGTAGCTTCTTCGATCTTTGTCGGCTTGAATAACTATGCCTGGTGTTGACCACTTGTTATCATTTCCATGCCATTTGATTTTGACACTGTCTCCCTCATTAATATCTGGCAAATTGCGTGTAGTGTAGCGCCGGTTGTAAAATAATTCATATCTTTGTTTTGCCTTAAGGTCTCTCTGCCTGATGATTTTGAGGTTTGGCCACTTGGGGTTTAACTTCTTTTCAATAATGGGCAAGGTGGTCCTCATCTGGCGTACCATCATCAATTGGGCTGGGCTGGCACCTGTCGCAGTCGTCTGTGTAGCTCTATAAGCCATCAAGGCAAGGAATACATCATCCTGCATAAGTATAGATTTTGCTATTTTGACACCACTTTCTGCCTCACCATTCGCTTGTGGGTAGTGAGGACTGGTAAATATTTGTTTGAAGTTGTATTTCTCCGCAAACTCCTTGAATTCTGATGAAGTGAACTGGGTCCCATTGTCTGAAACTACAATTTCTGGGATTCCCCATCGTGCAAATGTGCTCTTTAACTTTACAATTACTTGCTGGGAGGTTATTTTTGTTAGATGCATAATTTCCAGATAGCATGAAAAGTAGTCAATATCTACCAGGTATCTTTCTTGTTTGACTTCACAAATATCAATTGTAATTTTCTGCCATGGTCTGTCAGGTAGAGAGGTTGTCTTTAGTGGTTCCCTCTTCTGTGCTGGCTTTCTAATCTGACAAAATTCACATGTCTCTATTTTGTCTTGGATCTGTCTCGCCATTCCTGGCCACCATACACAACTTTGGGCTCTTTCGCGACATTTGGCTAATCCCTAATGACCCTCATGAATGTTATCGAGAATTTCGGGCCTTAAGACTGTAGGTATGATAACCCTGTCCCTGAAGAGAAATAGGTCGCTCTGAACTGAGAGTTCACTGCGTATGGTTGTACATCTAGGGGACAACTATTTTTCTTATCCGGCCATCAATTTCTGGTGAAGGTCATTGCAGTCTGCAGATGGTGGTCACTCCTGTAACCTTCTTTTATTTGTTCTTATTTCGTATCGAAACTTGGCCTGCATGCCTCCATTGACTGTATAAAAACTTCCATTTCCGCTTCGTACGTGGCGTCCTGGTCCAGGAGAGGGCTCCAAGAAAGGGTGTCTGGAACTACTGAAAGCTTCCCAGCAACATACTCTGCCTTTGCGTTGAAGCTCCTTAAACCGCATCAACAGTCGTTGACACCTTAAAGGAGCTTTATCTAAATCATGTGTGTTGATCAACGGCACTAAAGGTTTGTGGTCTGTATGCAATCTGAACGAGTCCAGTCCAACAAGATATCGTGAAAACTTTTCGCAGGCCCACACACATGCAAGGCACTCCTTCTCTATCTGTGCATATTTAACCTCTGCAGGGGTGAGTGTTTTTGAACAAAAGGCAACTGGCTTGAGTTTTTCTCCATGTTGTTGGAATATTGCCCCACCAATTCCATAACTGCTGGCATCAGCGCTGACAACAGTTAACTTGTCAGGGTCATAAAACGCTAAGACTGGCGTGGATGTCAGCATCTCCTTGACTTTCGTGAAGGCATAATCCTGGTCTGGGCCCCAATACTGTGTCTGATTTCAGCAGGTCCATAATTGGTCGCATTATTGTAGATAAGTCTGGGAGAAATCTACCAAGGTAGTTGATCATGCCCATGGTGCGACGAAGCTCACTGATATTTATTGGAGGACGAAGCTCTTTCACTGCAGCAACCTTTGATGGACTGGGGCGTATGCCATCCGAGCTAATCACGTGACCGAAGAATTCCAGCTTGTTCTTCCTAAATTCACATTTTTCTTTGTTGAGCTTCAGTCCACTCCCGTTGAGCTTTTCTAGTACCATATTTAGTCGTCTGTCATGCTCCTCTAAGGTTCTGCCATAAATGAGTATATCATCCATAATGGCCTCAGCCCCTTCATAGCCAGTCAGCAGCTCTGTCATTTTTCTCTGAAAAATCTCTGGAGCCGACGTAATACCAAATGGAACTTGTTTAAAGCAGAAGCGACCCAGCGGAGTAATAAAGGTGGTCAGTTTTGCACTTTCTGGATGTAAGGGTATTTGATAAAATTCGCTTTCTGCATCAAGTTTGGAGAAGACAGTGGAGCCTATCTGCCTCGGTGATATATCATCTAGAGTAGGGAGCATATATCTCTCCCGTTTGACAGCTTCATTGAGCTTCTTCAAGTCAACACAAATTCTGACTTTGCCATTTTTCTTAGGGACTGATACCATTGGCGCACACCATTCTGTGGGCTCTGTTACTTCTTCAATGATGCCTTCCTGCTGCATATGGAGCAATTCTTCTTTCACCTTCGACAAAAAAGGAAACGGAACATGCCTGGGTGCAGCTATACTGTATGGCCTGGCATCATCCTGGAGAGTGATCTTCACTGGCTCACACTTCAACAGGCCAAAGTGCCCAAAGGCTGTTTTGTTGATCTCTTCAACTCTTTTCACAAGACTTATCGCGTGTGCAACTGCACGACCAAGGAGATTATTGGCACGTGGTCCCTTGATGACAAATACCCGAAACTGGTATGGTACTTTCTTATATGTAGTATGTGCCATAAACTTGCCTTTTTGAATCCAGAATCCCTCCAGGGCTACAAAACTTGGATTCCAATTGTCTAAGCTTTGGTTTTGTTGGAAGAGAGTTATATGTTGCTTCAGACATAACTGTTGCATCTGCTCCTGTGTCTATTTTGAAGTGGACTGGGGCTCCACAAATGTTCAAAATCACACACCATGCCTCCTTATCATCGTCACACATAGTTACTGAGCCAAGGAAGAATGTTTCTTGGTATTCTGCCTAATCTGTAGCTGGTGTTTCATTAAATGTGACCTCATTTACTTTCTTAGAGCGACAGACAATGGCAAAGTGGTCAGGTTTGTTACAACTTTTGCACCGTTTTCCTTTAGTGGGACATCTCTCACTTGGTGGGACATCAGTGCTACATGTCTGTGGCATAATGCCCTTGTGCTATCAACTGCCACACTGCAGACATTGTAGTGTCATGACTTAAACATTTTTGAAACGGTTTTAAAAAATCCAAATTATTCACACACACACACAATTTTATTTTTTTGAAGTGATTATTTTTGTAGAATCTAAAAAGAGAATCTTTTTCTTTCTTCTAATATCAGTTTGTTTTCTTCCTGTAGTGCACAGTTGTTTTTTTTATATATTTTTTCATGGTATCATGAATAACTTTATACTTTATGCAGGAATTCTTGTGACTGCGTTCTTTAATCATACCAGTTTCAATAAACAGGTTGGCTGGGACACATTGCATGAAGAGTTCAGCAAGTTTGTAGAACAAGACAAGAAAAGTAAAACCCATGATGAAATATTTGATAAGCTTAAAGCAGCTGTGATAGACATTAGCAGATCCAAGCATAATTGGGACAGCAAAGCAGAAGACAGCTTGGTGAGTATCATCATGTCTACATATTTTGAGTATCATCTCATCATGTCTACATATTCTGTTTATCATTACATTGTGGTTATGTATACTGTTTAACATTACATGTCTACATATTCTGAGTATCATCACATCATGTCTACATAGTCAATGTATCATCTCACCATGTCTGCATATTATGCGTATCCTCAAATCATGTCTGCAAATTCTGGGTATGATCACAGGTCTGCATATTCTATGTATCATCACATCATGTCTACATAGTCTATGTATCATCACATCATGTCTACATATTCTATGTATCATCTCATGTCTGAAATGTCTTTGAGTGTTAATTTCAGCATCTATCATTTCTATAAGAATTTATTTTTCACACATCAAGCAGATGTTCATCAACCAAAAACTTGCCAGTTCAGGAAGTATCACTACAGACACCTCCAAGTCTCTTTCAAAGAGTCAGAGTTATTCATCATGTATCAGAATGAGGCAAAGATATTCCAAATGATGGCAAAGCATGCACAGTTTCTAAATAAATTGTCTCTGAAAATAGGTATGGTAAGACAGTCATCAGACTTTGCTAACATTTCTGTTATGACACTCTTACAAGTTTAATGTCATATGATTATATTTCACACATATAGAAAATCTGAAACAAGTAAAAAAAACAGTACCATATTGATGACATCATGTGATATTTTCAACTGTAGAGAGTAATCCAGAGGAATATTTTGGAGGACCGGTCTGTCACAGACAAACAGCATTGGGACCAGGCTGTCAAATTTATGGAAGAAACTCTCAAAGAAAAGCTCGAGAACAGTGAGTATTTCTCACCACAGATATTTTAAATGTAATGAATATATCCACACAAAAATCACTGAAGAACAGAATTTGACCAACTTGAACACTAAGTGCCCTGGCATAGAGGTCTTTCTGTAATAATGCTGATCTGCTATCAAATATGAAAGAAAAAGACTAGAGAAGTCTTTTCTAACATGTGCAATTACCATTGAATAAACTTTAAAAGAAAGCGTTCTACTATTCTGCATATCTTGTTTTCTTGTTCATGCAGACTTTCAAGCAAAATGCACACATGCAGTGACTGTAGTTGGATAAAGAAAATGAAATTGTGAAAGTAATTGAACAGCTCTTTTTATGTGGTGGATTCAGTGTGACCTACATAGAAAGAGTTTAATTCACTGTAGTCTACTTCAATATTGTATAATATTCCAATTGATAATTTAACACTGATGTCATCACTGGCATCCAACCAAATGTATCACAGCTATCTGAATCATTTTAGTAGGTGATTGACTCTGTTTTTATCCTTTTAGACCTTTGTCTTTGATAGCAAAGAAAATCCTTCTAGTCTGTTAATTTATTTTTAAAACTAAATATTTATAACCAATAACATGCTGCAACGTATTCCAAGATTTGCCCAGATTTATTTTGAGAAATTATGTGATGATGAAATTAGACTCATGTAAGGTAAGATGAAGGATAAGAACTGAATAAACCAATAGATTTCACCTAATGGATACGGACGTCAAGCCTGCTGTAGCCTGTAGTTAGAAATTACCAGTACTTGTCTTGATTTTATGGGTTTTATGTTGACTAGGTTGTCAGCAACATTCAAATGAAATGATTGTTGTAATCTATTTAAGCGTACATACTGACCTAAGTAATTTTAACACACTTAACCAAACATCAGGATAAATTAATAATTCAATGGCATTTTTTTTCTTGTTACAGCTGAAACAGTTCTTAAACAGATGACTGGGCCAAGCAAACGTGAACAGTGGTTACATTGGAAGTCTCGCACACAGGAACAGAACAATAGAGAGGCTACCAAAAATGAGCTCGAGAAAATTCTCACTGTTGAGTTGGTATGTGCTTGTGTGTGTGTGTGTGTGTATATATATATATATATATATATATATATATCTTTAATTAGGTCATAATGCATTTGAAGTTCATCCACGTCCTTACAAATCCATCCTTTGAAATTGATAAAGGAAAAGGAGCTAGAGAAAATGCTAATTACTATTTCCATGTGTGTTTGTATGTGTTTACATAACAATCAGGCAACGGTAGTATCCTCAGGGACTGATGGACCATATGTCATATGTCGGATACTACTTCGACCCAACATGCTTCTTCAAGAGGCCTTGCAAATAACTTAGTTTTGTCTGTTTTTAAAAAGTTTGAATGATGCACTGAGCTCTTATCAATAAGGACATATGTAAGTTCTATTTATTTTCTAATTGAATTTCCTCTGTTCTCATTGACAAATATTTGTCTGTATTCATTGTCTGTTTCTTTGAATAGTAAACAGTATATCACTATCATTTTGTTCTTAATTATAATTGTACTGTGTCTAGTACTTGACCATTATGCATCTTGTTTAAAGGAAATGATTGCTTATTGGCAGGATTAGGATTATTTCATTAACTAGAATTTTTTTTACGGTAAGCTTTGAAAGATTTGTGACTGGTTTTGCATGTATATGCTATTGTTTATTATTATGTGTAAGATTGGGCCTGTAAAAGCAGATCTGGCAGCCCTTACGATTTTACCATAAGTCTTATGAAAATGACCCTTAAAATACTAACTTATGGAATAAAAGGAAAAACTTGGGAAATATGATTGTATTGGTGAAATCTAGGTAATTGGTTTGTCCATGTTTGATTTGGAACCAGGTTTCATGTTAGCTTTCATGCAATTAGTCAGAGAACTGGACTGAATTTATAGTAGTACCTCAGATACTTTAAACTGCACATATTTTTCCATGAGATGCAGATGTACGTAATAAAAGGAAAAACGGGGGAAATATGATTGTATTAGTAAAATATTGATATTTGGTTTGTTCATGTTTGATTTGGAACCAGATTTCATGTTAGCTTTAGCACAGTTAGCCAGATAACCAGACTGACTTTATAGTAGTACCTCAGATACTTTAAACTGCACATATTTTTCCATGAGAAGCATTTGCAAGATCAAATTGTTGATTATATAGTTTTCTTTAAAAATGGCATCAAGCTACCGATGCATGTTAAAAACAAAGAAAAAAATAAGTCTCTTAAATTTTTTTTTTAATGACCAGCATAGCTGTATAAAAGGAATATTCAGATTGTTTTGAATAAAAGCAGGAAGGTTCACTTTTACATTTATTGGACAGCCCATAGCAATTTGAGAATGTTGCATTGCAGGAGACAGATTGCTGTATTGTGAAATGAAGAAATAAATTCAAAGAATTACTGTAAGTTGAGAGATCGCAACAAGCCATTGAGCTGCATTGGGTTTGGAACTGAAGATTGTGCAACTGTAGTAGAAGTAAATAAGATGTATGTGTACTTTACAAACTTTCAGATTGCTTACCGTTGATGCATCAGATTGGAATATATAACTTTTGAAATCCAGCTTGATAATAGAAATATGTGATATTTTGTTGCACCTTACTGAAAACTGGCCAAGATTATGGAAAACAATCAGCTCCATTGCTAGGATAATCTTGTTAGGGTTGGCATGGCTATAAGAGGTTTTAGCTATTCAAAGGTAACCATGCAAGGCAGCTGTTTGTACCATTTTTGTAAGTCTTTGGTATGACTTTTCCAAGGATCGAACCCATGAGGATGCTCTAATCACTATACCATCGGAGTGGTCTGCTTTGATGAATTGTGTTTGTGGCATTGGCAAACCCAGTGCAATCCTTGAATAGACGTTTTACATATTGTTTTGTACTTTAAAGAAGAAAAGATTGTTTTATGTACAAGAAAAATACATGTATAAAAAATTTCATAAGCCGTGCCATGATTATTTTATGAGAATTCATACCTCTTCCCCAAATTGGCAGTAAACTTTTTACATATTATTTTTAGTACTTTTAAGAAGGAAAATATATTTTTTGTGTACAAGAAAATACATGTATTGGAAATTCCAGGAGCCACTCAATGTATCTGAATTCATGTTGTAACAGAGCATGCTATGGCAAGGTCACACTTTATCATTATTATTATTATTATTATTATTATTATTATTATTATTATTATTATTATTATTAACTGTTCTTTACTAGCATGTTTACAATGCTGCAAATTATAGTTGTGGAAAAGCAAAAGCAAAAGTCAGTAAAGTTGCAGTTTTGTAGCACTGCTATTTACATAAGATTATTTGTAGCCAGGAGGGCTGCTAGCTCTTTCCACACAACAGTGTTAGAGACTTTTTGAGATTTAATTGCCATCAAACTAATGAAATTAAGAAAAACACAACAGGACATCTACTAATCTTGAGCAAGTGAACTTTGCTAATTCGAGTCATGCTGCATATTGTATCACAGTATATTGATTTCCATTAATTGTTTGCTTTTCTTATCTTTTTCAGAACCACAAAGCAACCATAGCTGCAGATGAGGTGACAACAACTAGAAAAAACCTTCAGGCTCAGGGCCTAGATGTGGATAATGAATTTGTAAGTTGTTTCGACTTTGTGGTCTTATTAATAAGTAGCAGAATAGAGCAAAAGACATCAAGTTTTGTAAACTGCAACTAATAATATTTTTCCTATGAATACAAAGTGAAAATTCAAGAGAACTTACTGTAGTGTGAATTATATTCCAAATAGTTCTAAAATGTTTATGACAAATCTAGAACTAATCAAAAGTCTTTAGAGTGTTCTGACTGAATTCCAGTAGTTTTTCAGACGAATTCCAATTTTGAAAGTGCTGATTTACCAGTAGCCTCAGATAGTGTTGATGTGCTTACAGTCTTGATTCATCACAGTGATAAAATCTAAAGTGTCTCCAAATGAATTCAGAATAATCCCATTAGTGAGCACTTTGTAATTCCAAAGAATAATTTAAATAAGTAAATTCTCTCAAATTAAATCTGAACACAACTAAAGAACTTATTTCCACTAGTCAGTTGTTGAGATAGGAATAAAGAATTGCTGTATAACTTATCCTCTGGATAAAAAACTAAGACACAATAACAGAACCAGGATGAGGGTCTTTTTCCCAGCAAATTCATAAACAGTATCCTTCTAGAAACTTCCTAGGTCAAAAGGCTACATAAACACGTTTTTATTAAAGTAATAATGATCTTAATCTAAAATCAATGACAACATTAACTATTGTTTATAGAAAAAAATACATTAGTGAGGTAGTCTGAAACTCCTACCCACAATTATGAACAAAGGTCAGTCACACAGAATAAAATAAATATACATAACAAAATAATCACTTTTAATTCCACATATTTTGAAACAAAAGTCTTAGTATGTAACTCGTTAATTCTGGCATGGTTTTATGTGACCTTTAGAGATAAAGAAGCTTTTACATCTGTCATATTGCATCTTTTTTTTTAATTTATTGAATCCACATTTGCCAGAAAGTGAGATATGATGGTTGCTTGTCCAGCAGTGGCAATAGTGTAGAATGTCTCATCATTGATAGACATTGTTTTTTTTAATTAAAAAAAAAAGATATTTTGAGCATGTGCTAAAATATGCTGGCATGACATTCATGTCCAGGAAGTTGTAAAGATTTTTCCTGCTCATATTTATCATATAGTTAGGATTTGTAAGTGCTACTTCATATCACTGACAATGCTGAAATGCAATGCCATTAATTGAAATGGTTGCAGGAAAGTTGTGTGTGTTATAACCAACTGATTTCATGATTGTGTTGATTCAGCATTTGTATGCCAACAGTTGGTTCCTGATTATTAAGCCTAAAATGAACAGTACTTCCTGTTGATGGCTTGAACTGTCACATTGGTTCCTATTCTTGTTGTCCCAGCCTTCCCATACTGTATATGCATAGAGATTTGCATGTATCACTCGGGGGGTGGGGGTGGGGCAGAAACTGAAGTTAGAAATTGAGCTTGCAGAATATTTGAAAATTGTATTTCTCTGTTTGCATACCAAATTTCAATTACATTGGTTTTCTCCAAGATTACTTGTGATTAAATAGTTAACTCTAGGTATCACATATAATTGGATGATTTACTGCAGGTATCAAGGCTAATTAGAGGGTTAAATCCATGTATCATATCTTATTGGAATATTAACTCTAGATATCACATCTAATTGGAATGTTAACTCTAGATATCACATCTAATTGGAATGTTAACTCCAGGTATCACATTTAATTGGAGGATATACTTAGGCAGAACATCTGATTGGATATTTGACTTAGAATATCTCATTGAAAAATTTACTCTGGTAGAACATCTCATTGGAGAATTTACTCTGGTAGCAAATCTGATTGGAGAATTTACTCTGGTACAATTATCTGATTGGAGAATTTACTCAGGTACAATATCTGATTGGAGAATTTACTCAGGTATGACATTTGATTGGAGAATTTACTTAGGTAGAACATGTGATTGGAGAATTTACTTTGGTAGAACATCTGATTGGAGAATTTACTTGAGTAGAACGTTTGATTGGAGGGTTGTGAACCTGAGTTTTTGCTTAATGCTTGAGAATATGGGATCTGGATTATTCATTTGCAACTTTCTCACCTCAGTTTAATACAAATTTTAAATCTGTAAATTAATCTATACACATATATAAATGCATAAAAAGTAAAACATTGTATTTACAAACATTATTTCTCCTTTGAATACGTTCCCCAATCACATTACTTTAGGGATATTAGCCTGCTACCTCGCGAATCCAGCCCTACCAAAAGACGAAAATTCGTCTTTCCTGTCTATGTCATATAGACAAAGGGCAATAACTCTTGCCCATTACCTCCCCTTGCCGCCCGTTAGGTGTCGCTTCTTTAGTTTTTTAGCTTCGCTGTACGCGAAAACACGTACAATTAGACCTCCAATGAATCCAAGCCATCTTAGTGTAAATTCTGACCATCCGAAGTTAAATTTGGAATTACTGTGTTGGATAATCATTCCTCTACAGGTCGTATACATTATTTTACAATATTTTCCAATTTGAGTGACTTTGTCACCTTTTCTAGACTTCGGACCAGGTTGCAACGTGGTCAAAGCACGCTTATGGCGGTACTAGCATATAATACATGTAGCACTCAATAATTTCGCTTATTCCGTATGTAACGTTTACGATATTAGCGACTAATAACGTGCTGCATTGATAATGTGTGCTTTATTTATCTTCTTTGACGTTTCAGTAGACTTAAAAAAAGTCTTTGAACGACCATTTTGCGACTTTAATGGCGAACTTCGTCTTGTAGTCACGAGTTCACGCAACACTTAATCATTTCGCTTCCTCCGTTAGTTACGGTTATGGAATAGCGACTTAATAGCGTACTGAATTTTTAATTTGTGCTTTGTTTATCTTTTTCTCCGTTTCAGTAGACTTCGTCTCTGAACGACCAGTTGCGACTATTAATGGCGGAATTTCGTGTTGTAGTCACAAGTTCACGCGACACTAAATCATTTCGCTTCCTCCGTTAGTTACGGTTATGGTAATAGCGACTTAATAGCGTGCTGAATTGCTAATTGTGCTTTGTTTATCATCTTTTTCGTTTCAGTAGACTTCGTCTTGAACGAACCATTGCAACACGCTCACGGCGATAACTAGTGTTGTCATTAAGAGTTAACATGGCACGCAATAATTTGACTACTCCGTTAATAACGGTTATAGTATTATCGAATTAATAATATGCTGAATTTTTAATTTGTGCTTTGGCGGAATTCATGTTGTAGTCATGAGTTCACGCGACACTAAATCATTTCACTTCCTCCGTTAGTTACGGTTATGGTAATAGCGACTTAATAGCGTGCTGAATTGCTAATTGTGCTTTGTTTATCATCTTTTTTGTTTCAGTAGACTTCGTCTTGAACGAACCATTGCAACACGCTCACGGCGATAACTAGTGTTGTCATTAAGAGTTAACATGGCACGGAATAATTTGAGTACTCCGTTAATAACGGTTATAGTATTATCGAATTAATAATATGCTGAATTTTTTAATTTGTGCTTTGTTCTCTTCTTTTGTCGTTTCAGTAAGCAAAGTCGACAACGAAGGCATGAATGGCAAAATGGGTGTTGGCAATGTGGAAATGGAGGAAATTATGTTGACATGGTTTAGGCTGCCCAGTGGGTGTAAATTTCACCGCAGATCCGTACATGGCTTTCGGGCCTGTAAGTCCGGACGCATGGAGTCTATGCTGGATCAATTGGATCCATTTTAATATGCACTTTCGCCGGCCTTCCAGCTGTCAGTCCAGCCGACACCGTCAGTTCAGCCGGCACTTCAGCAGGCAAACCGGCATTAACCGTCCATCCGGCACCGTCCGTTCAGCCCAAATGGCACCGGACGGCCAGCCGACCTTCCAGCTTGCATCAACAGGCACCGGCCGTTCAGCCCAAATGGCACCGGCCGGCCAGCCGACCTTCCAGCCTGCGTCGACAGGCACCGGCCGTCCATACGGCAACGACCGTTCAGCCCAAATGGCACCGGTCGTCCAGCCGACCTTCCAGCCGGCATCAACCGGCACCGGCCGTCCATCTGGCAACGACCGTTCAGCCCAATTGGCACCGGTCGTCCAGCCGACCTTCCAGCCGGTATCAACCGGCACCGGCCGTCCATCCGGCAACGACCGTTCAGCCCAAATGGCACCGGTCGTCCAGCCAACCTTCCAGCCGGCATCAACCTGCACCGGCCGTCCATCCGGCAGCGACCGTTCAGCCCAAATGGCACCGGTCGTCCAGCCGACCTTCCAGCCGGCATCAACCGGCACCGGCCGACCATCCGGCAACGACCGTTAAGCCCAAATGGCACCGGTCTTCCAGCCGGCATCAACCTGCACCGGCTGTACATCGGATTTACGGAGATTATAGTGATGTACCCGTCAGTCAATCTACACTACTGGTTACATATCACTACCATGAGAGAAATGTTATAGATGAATCTCCCTCCAATCAGACCATTCGAGAGGCAGGTGCCGGTCATAGCCGGACCTTCGCCGACATTCCGGCCGACCATATACCAGACAAATTAGTCGGTATTGCCGGTGTACACCTCCCGTCATGTCAAATACGTGACGGTGTGATTTTAAAACAAGGGAGAATTAGTGACATTATCAGAGGTGACGGAATTGAGTTATCTATGCCACTTGGTATGCGCTACCCAGATATGACAGCTTTACCAGAACAGGTCTTTCAGGCCGACCATCCGCCAGTTCAATCAGCCGGCAGTGCCGGCCGTCCATATGTTCACGGCTTCTCCACAAGGGAGATTTAGTGAAAGTGTCAATTATGACAGAATTGCGTCATCTAAGTCACCTTGTATGCTGTACAGATATGCAAGCTGTACCAGAACCAACATTCCCTCTTAGCGAATGGTAGATGGGCGCGCAGTGCTGGACGCACTACATAAGCATTATGTAATTGTTATTACCTTACAGTCGGCACCATCCGGCACCGGGCGTCCATCCGGCAATGACCGTTCAGCCCATATGGCACCGGTCATCCAGCAGACCTTCCAGCCGGCACTAACCGGCACCGGGCGATCCGGCAATGACCGTTCAGCCCATATGGCACCGGTCGTCCAGCCAAGCTTTCAGCCGACACTTGCCGGCACTGACCGTTCATCCGGCTCCGGCCGTCCAGCCCAACAGGCACCGGTCGTCCAACCGTATGGAGATTTTAGTCTTATACCAGTCCATCCGACTATACCGCTGTACCAGCACCGGGACTTTTATCATACCGCAATCCGCACAAATCGGATTGACGAAGATTCTAATGATGTTTCCGTCTGTCAATCCGTACTACCGGTTACATATCACTACCATGACACAGATAGTTGGCGAGGAATCTCTCGATCCAACCCGACCATTCGAGCGGTCGGTGCCAGTCATAGCCGGCCCGTCGCAGTCATTCAGGCCAAAAATATGCCAATCAATTCATTCGGCATTGCCGGCCGTCCATAGGCTAACAGCTCATCCACAAGGGAGAGTGAATGCCTTTATCAGAGATGATGGAATCGAGTCATCTATGCCACCTGGTATGCATTACCCCGATATGGATGCTTTACCAGAGCAAGATTATGTACATAGTGAGGGCGATGAGTCGCAGGCAAATCAGCGGTATGCAGATCCAACTATGGAACGGACTGAGTTCAGCTTCAAAGCCGCAGTGGAGGAAATTTATAGGGTGTTGGCCCCTTCAGAATGCCCTCCACCTCCTGCTGCCATTACCGACTATAAGGTTAGAGCGTCGGTCGATCTGGATGAGGGGGAAGAGACTCTATCCTTCCGCCTCCTTCCCCAGTCGACAAAATTAAGGAAATTAATGACCGTCTGTCGACACGTATAGGGGATCCAGGAATTGCTAAGGTTTTTCTTTTCCGAAAGCCAAGTACCAGCGTCGTTTTCAGGTCGATGGTACAAAACTCACTCCGGTGCGTTCAGTACTGAGGTCCCGGCTCTGGATAAAAATATGGCAGCAGTCCATATGTCTGCTCCATTGTCTTATAAAGTGGACTAAACGGTGTTCAATGCCAAGTCCAAGCTGGTTCGAAATGTAGTCGCTACGTCTTCACTGTTAGATCTAGCCTCCCTAGCCATTTTCAGGATCGCTGATAAATCTGGCAATGAACATGCTTGGGATTCGACGGCCCGGTTAGCTAGGGTTCTTAACAGGGCAGCTCACCATTCCATGGCCAATGCGCTGACTGCTTCTGCCAACCTAGACCTGATACGTCGTGACGCATGTCTGAAGGGCACGTCGCTTAAACCCCATCATATGCTGGCTAGATATGACCGACGCACATTTCACGTCCCTATCCCACGAGTTGCGGACATTCTCCGTTGTGCTTGTCGGGACTAGGCTTATCAGTTCCATGTCATACCTTTTGGCCTAAATTTAAGCCCTTGGGCTAGTACCAAGGTTATGGATTACGTCGTCACCCTGTTCCGCTCGACTTCATCTGTTGCGTCGGCAGTATATTTGGACGACATCCTCCAGTAACATCTGTCAAGTTCTACTCTGCTCAAAGGCAGAAACGATCTTATATCACTTTACGTCATATAGGCTTTCTCGTGAACTGGATAAAGTCTGATCTCTGTCCAATCCGGATTTTGGTCCATCTGGGTGTGGAGTTTCTCCCGATCTGAATCTGGTAAGGCTTTTTCGAGTTTGCGATCATCCAGATAATTGCACTCGTAGAGTCCGTTTCCGACAGGATGCGCATTTTAGCGAGAGAGTTGCAGATCCTCGGATTATTCAATGCGGCAGCAGACTTGATCCCTCTCAGCCGTCCTTTTAGGCGCCCTTTACAAAGGACTTTGCTAGCGTAATTGCGCCATTTTCAAGTCCCTTCGATCCCAGAAAACAGTCATGCTCACGCCAGAGATACGATCATTCTTGAGTCAATGGCACAACCCCTGTAGGCTGTCCACAGGGATTACTCTGGAGATACCCCAAGGGGATAACGGTATGTTCCGCCACTAATACCTACGGTTGGGGTGCCCACCTGTTGCCGGACTTAGATACTGTCAGCGGCACGTGGGTGCCAGGGGCGAGCCCTTTCCACATCAACCTTTCAGAAATAACGGCTGTCATCAATGCCTTTCATTTCGGGCAGGATCAACTCTTATTACAAACTGCCCTCATTATGTCAGACAACATTGTGGTGGTGCCTTGCCTCAAAACAAGTGGACACCAATCACCAGACCTGTGCAATCTGAACTGGCAGTTTCTACATTGGTTCGACAATCTCCACCTCAATGTACAATTCAGACACACAGAATGGTCACTCCATCAATCGGACTTTCTTCCAATCGACACACTTTGGAGACGTCCGATGATTGATCTTTTGCAACAAGGTGGAATAGCAAATTCTCCACCTTTCATCTCACAGGTTCCAGACCCAGAAGCTTGGGTCGTGGATGCTCGATCAATCACCTGGGAAGGGTTGTGGTCATTCTCCTACCCTCCCACGGTCTTGGTACTGGAATTAATCCAGAAGTTAAGGGGTCAGAATTGTCAGATGGTTCTGATTACCCTTCTCAGATGGAACAACTACTGGGTCTCCGATCTACTCAATCTAGGCGATAGATCTACCCAGGAAGATTACAGTCAGCACAAGTATTCACAAGCAACCGCGGCCAGGGGTGTTCCACCCCTGTCCGGACCGTCTTTTTGTTCAAGCTTGGCTCTTGTCCAGACAGCCTTGCAAGACAAACAATTTAAATCTTTGATTGCGGAGAGAATCTCGAGAGCAAGAAGGCCCTCTACTCTGAAGGTTTACGAGGGCAAGTGGCATGTTTTCAGAGACTGGTACCATATCATTCACATTGTTCCTCTGAGTGTCACAATCCCTCAACTGGCCAACTTTTCTCTGGCTTTTCAAGGAGAAACATCTGGCTCCAGTTATTCTCAAATGTTACCGCTCCATGATATCAGACACATTCCGCCATTCTGGTACATGTGCTATCAGCCATGACAAAGATTTGTCAGATCTTTTAGACATTTAAAAAAAAAAAAAAAAAAAAAAAAAAAAAATTCAATCGACTTATATCCCTCACCCTGTTTCCAAATGGAATCTGTCCTGGGTTTTAACATGACTCAATTCAGACAGTATTGAGTCTTTAACCCACGATTAGTTAAAGCTACTATCATACAAATTGGGTTTCTTGATAGTCTTAGCTTCAGCATGCAGGGTGAGCGAGTTACATGTCCTTTCTAGTGACCCGAACTCTCTTCCGTTCCGATCAGAGGGTTTGATGGTCCTCTTGACGCAGCCAGGCTTCGTAGTCCAAAATAGATTACCATACATTGGCGATCAACGAGTCGTCATTAGCTCGCTTTCTTTATAGATAAGTCAGGATCAACAGCCATGTAAGATCCTGTTTGGGCACTCTAGCACCATTTCAATGCATAGAGGTGAGTCAGGTCACATACAAGCACCTCTTTTTTCTGGTGATAACTGGGATATGAGACATCACCATTCAAGCCCTTGCTTCATGGCTGTAGTGGGTTATACGCTCGGCGTACTCTGAGAATTCGCAAATCAGTCACCTTATAGAAGCTGTTGGCTGACATGCAGAGTCAACCTTCTACAGTTTTATCTTCAAGTTTGTACTCGCAGAGGCAAACATTGATTCTAGTAGGTCCGGTGTTGGGCAGCCCAGACGCCCACCAGACTCATGTACAACAATCAGCACAGCCTATTAGCTTCGCTGGATTCGCCAGATAAATTTTCGTAGGTAAGAAGATTTCAATATCTATCTTCTTAACCGTATAAAAGGGTCACATAGCACGTGACCCTGGGCTGTGTTGCTGATTGAAAATTAGGAGACCGGGTTATCATTCACATGGGGAATCCAACCATCATTCCCTAGAGGATACCCGTGTGGAGGTCGGATGCTCCGCATTCCCTCCTCCTATTACTTATTCTCCTAAAGTAATGTGATTGGGGAACGTATTCAAAGGAGAAAGCAAATTTTGTAGTAAATTATGTTTCTCCGAGAATACTTACCCAATCACATTACTAAGAAACCCTCCCAACCACCCCGCCATGCGAGCATCCTCGTGTTTTATATATCGCTCAGCTTAAAAACTAAAGAAGCGACACCTAACGGGCGGCAAGGGGAGGTAATGGGCAAGAGTTATTGCCCTTTGGCTATATGACATAGACAGGAAAGACGAATTTTCGTCTTTTGGTAGGGCTGGATTCGCGAGGTAGCAGGCTAATATCCCTAAAGTAATGTGATTGGGTAAGTATTCTCGGAGAAACATAATTTACTACAAAATTTGCTTTCTTGTATTTCATTCCTAGCTGACTACAATAGAAGGGATATTTTAATGTGTTAATATCCCTATGAAATATAAAAGGCCAAGATTTATTATGTGATTTTGATAACTTGACTCTACTTGAATATTTGTATAGTTCTTTGAATATTTTGTATTATTTTTACAGAGCTCTTACAACTCATTACTAGCGTAATGAAATGAAAGCAGTATTCTGTATTTCATACAGTAATTTATACTAGCATAATGAAATGAAAGCACTATTCTGTATTTCATACAGTAATTTATACTAGTATAATGAAATGAAGAAATGAATATCTTACTAACCATATGACCATTGCATCCTTATTTTCTACTAAGTTTGTTTTACTGTATATTATTTGCACAGATCCGAGAAACATGGTATCATGTATACAGAAGGAATTTTATCAAGAAAGCTTTGACTCAGGCTCAGGAATGTAAAAAAGGATTCTACTATTATCAGAGAGGTTTTAGTGACACAGGGGTAAGCTAACTTTGATTTTTGACTTATGATGTTCTGTTTTGTTTAAAAGTTGAAGACTGTTTGGAAATAACAGGATTTCCCGACAAGACACGCATAGGGCTGTACCAATATAATATACATGGGACCAAGGGAAGGCACTTTAAATATAGAATAGTCATCCATAGATGCATTTAGAATTTGTATTGTTTTTCATATGAACTTTTTAGGTTATCGGAGTACCCTTGCATATATTTTTGAAAAAATGTCTTCTCTGGGTAGCATGTATGTTTAAATGGAATATCCCTGGGTAGCATGTATGTTTAAATGGAATAGCCCTTATAATATATTTCTTTAACAATGTCACTATTGTATGCCACATTGTGTTAGTAAAGTTAATGGTAAACAAATGACAACAAAAAAAAGATTTGATTTTCATCACAAACAAAGCAGTTTTACCTGTACTAAAAAACAGGTGTTTGGAAAGATTATTATCTGACTATGACACTGCATTGAATACTCATATAGCAAAGCAGTTTTACCTGTACTAAAAAACAGGTGTTTGGAAAGATTATAATCTGACTATGACACTGCATTGAATACTTATATAACAAAGCTGTTTTACCTGTACTAAAAAACAGGTGTTTGGAAAGATTATAATCTGACTATGACACTGCATTGAATACTCATATAACAAAGCTGTTTTACCTGTACTAAAAAATAGGTGTTTGGAAAGATTATAATCTGACTATGACACTGCATTGAATACTCCTACAACAAACCTACCAAACCATTGCAGTTTATTTATAAGTCTTACTGACATGATCCTTCAAATTATAAACCTATGGAATAATTAAAAAAAATACAATCTTTGCATTGTATCTGGACATTGGCTTGTCTGTGTTTGATCGGGATCCCGGTTTCTTTTTAATCATTGGATTTGGTCAAGAAATCAGTTTAACTTTACAAGAATACCTCAGAAGATGCCTTTGTTTGCCCATATTTTTCATGCAAAATGCATTCATGGATTTATCAATAAATTATTGGTGGTTATTATTGTATTTATTAATAAATGATTGGTGGTTATTATTGTATTTATTAATAAATGATTGGTGGTTATTATTGTATTTATTAATAAATGATTGGTGGTTATTATTGTATTTATTTATAAATGATTGATGGTTATTATTGTATTTATTAATAAATGATTGGTGGTTATTATTGTATTTATTAATAAATGATTGGTGGTTATTATCGTATTTATTAATAAATGATTGGTGGTTATTATTGTATTTATTAATAAATTATTGATGGTTATTATTGGATTTATTAATAAATTATTGATGGTTATTATTGGATTTATTAATAAATTATTGATGGTTATTATTGTATTTATTAATAAATTATTGATGGTTATTATTGGATTTTTTAATACATTATTGATGGTTATTACTGTATTTTATCAATTAATTATTGGTGGTTATTATTGTTTTATTAAGAAATTATTGATAGTTATTATTGTTTTATCAATAAATTTATTATGGTTATTGTTTTATTAATAAATTATTGATAGTTATTATTGTTTTATCAATAAATTTATTATGGTTATTGTTTTATTAATAAATTTTTGATGCTGAGATTTCATTCCTAGTAATCACAAAGCAATTACTCTTCATCCTTGAACAAACCTCAGAGTTCTCATCTTGGAATATTAAGTTTAATCCAAATTCTCACTCATACTTTTTCATAATGAACTCTTTATATGAAACTAAGCTTTTCCTGTACAGTGTGCACTGGGTTACTATGCAACCATAATTCTAAATTATTAAAAACATGCAACAATATCAAGAAAGAGTTCTTGATTGGCAAACAAGTATACAATTGCAACCTAGTTTACCTACACCAATTCTGACGCTGATTGTTCTTGCCCAGTACATCAGTACACAATTTGGACAATAAAGATAACAATTTTCCAAAGTTCATGAATTGTCCAATGAAAAAGAAAAGTAACAATTTTTAATGTCCAAATATTCATGTCAATAACAGTGGTATAGCAGAGTTATTAAGTAGCAGAAATTATTGGCATATAAACTATAATATGCAAAAAGTATTAAACATGCTAAATAATAAAATATACTGTTTGCTTTTATCAGCTGAAGTCATTTAACATGGTTGAACTACTTTGCTAAATTTCAAAGTAATGAACATGCATCTGAGATCATCATGAATAAGTGTGGGATATAACATCAATGCTGATTGTATTGTAGCTGGACTGTCATGAAGTCGTCCTATTCTGGCGGATACAGAGGATGCTGCTAGTTACCAGCAATGCTCTTAGGCAACAAGTCATGAATAATGAAGGTACAAATATACATGCTTACATTACTACACAGCTGTATTCAGATTTTATAAATATTTGTATAAATACCCCACCCCCATTTTTATCTGATGATAAGCCCATCTTTTAATGATAAGCCCATTCTTAATGGTAAGTGCATGTTTGATTATAAGCCCATACTTGATGATAAGCCATAATGATTAGCCCACCTATGATAATAAGCACTTGCTTGATGATAAGCCATAATGATTAGCCCACCTATGATAATAAGCACTTGCTTGATGATAAGCCATAATGATTAGCCCACCTATGATAATAAGCACTTGCTTGATGATAAGCCATAATGATTAGCCCACCTATGATAATAAGCACTTGCTTGATGATAAGCCATAATGATTAGCCCACCTATGATAATAAGCACTTGCTTGATGATAAGCCATAATGATTAGCCCACCTATGATAATAAGCACTTGCTTGATGATTTCCCATGCTTGATAATAAGCCCATGTGATGTTAAGTCCATTTATGATGAGAAGAATCTATATGTGATGCCCATTTTTAATGATAAACCCATGTTTGATGATAAGCCCATTCTAAGTGATAAGCCAATTTTTGATGATAACCTCATTTTTGATGATAAGCCTATACTTGATGAAATGCCCATTTTTAATATTAAGTTCTTTTTTTTGATGATAAGAGCTTACTTGATGATAAGCCCATTTTCACGATCTGATTCAGCACATTCTCTATGGTAGGCCAAAATTTGATGATAAGCCCATTTCTACTAATATGCCCATTCTTGATGATAAGCCCATGCATGCTGATAAGCACATACTTGATGATAAACCAATTTTTTATTAGAAGCCCATTCTTGATGATAAGCCCATGCTTTATGATAAACACATACTTGATGATAAACCAATTTATAAATAGAAGCCCATTCTTAATGATAAGCCCATGTTTGATCAAAAGCACATACTTGATGATAAACCAATTTTTAATTAGAAGCTTATTCTTGATGACAAGCCCATGCTTTATGATAAGCACATACTTGATGATAAACCAATTTTTAATTAGAAGCTTATTCTTGATGATAAGTCTACCATCATATTTGCAAAATTTGGACTAATATTTATATCATTGTCAGTCCATGGACATATGCTTTCAACTTGGAAAATATTCTCAGACTTTTTGTGTTGTATTTTTATCTGTATGCCTTAACATTGGATATGATTTTACAAGGAATAATTTAAAAGTAATATTTTAAATATTTTTTCTTGCATAATTTTAGCTCGGAGACTGGAGAGGATCATTAAAGATGTACTGGAGGAGTTGAGCGAAAATAAGAACGCTTTGCAAGGTCTCCTAACTGGAAGGAGAGTTTTATTAGCAGAAGAACTGAGTAAGTAAACAGTTAATTTATTAAGTCACCTCAACAAAAGAACAGGTAATATATTGTATCTAATATTATACCTATGTTGATGTTAACAAAGAAAAAGCATATACATATGTACATCCTCAATGAATGGCAACCATTCTTTCTGATTATGTACTAGGCAACATTTTGGGGTAAGTTTCATAGTTCCCACCCCCAGGCAGGAGGTAGAGGGTCTACAATCAAGTACCACTATGGGACATATTTGGTTAAGGTTTTGCATAAAGTTCAATATTTTCACTCTACTGGTTATTGACCTGAAGAACTTAATGGGATGAACTGTTGTCAGTGTTAGCCCAAGATTTGTATCACTACTCCTTCTATATTACTTTTGTGATTGCCGTAAGTGTTTCTATCCAAGGTCTTGGATAAAATGATGAGCCAGATATGATATGCACATCCCACCAAATAATGAATTTGTGCTGTGGTACTTATTGTCAATGTGAAGCTTTGACCCTCTAGTGATATTCCATCAAATAATGCATCTGTGCTGTGGAATTTACTGACAATGAAACTTTGGTACCTCTAGTGACATCCCATGAAATGAATTTTGAATGATGACAAAGTTTTTGTTACAAAAGTAAATGGAGGTTGATTTGTTAATTTTGTGAGATATATATTTTTTTTTAAAAATGTTGTAGCACTTTTTTGGCAGATT
Source organism: Unio delphinus (assembly GCA_029339505.1). Classification (NCBI taxonomy): domain Eukaryota; kingdom Metazoa; phylum Mollusca; class Bivalvia; order Unionida; family Unionidae; genus Unio; species Unio delphinus. The sequence continues at coordinate 2,125,161 of JAQISU010000068.1, forward strand.
GGTAAATGGTTCAAGGTGTTCATTTTACTGTCCGAGTCTTTTCAGCAAAGATTCTGCATGTCAGATTTCTATATATAATTCTATATATTTTTGAGATTTTTTTTATCTCTATCACTGAAATGCTTGAGAATGCTGTACTATAATGAGTTCAAGCATTGGTATAATTATAATTGGTATAATTATAAGTGGAGCCATTGCAAGTGAATACCTTTAGTTTGATGCTGTGATGAAAGTGTTGACAGATAAATGAAAGCATTGGGATTTAGGATAACATTAAATACCAGATGAGATGGGCTTAGTAGGTAATTGTGACATTGCTTCGGAAAAATAATGCTAAATACTGCTGGTATACAGTGGCGGGGGTTAGGTAATGTGGTATACTGTGGTGGTGGTGGTGGTGGGGGTGTTAAATACATTGACTTATTCAAAATAATAGATGGATAATATATTTATAGCTTATTACTTTGCGTTAAATAGTTTTACTAATTTTTATTGCTTTTTTTCCCAAAAATACATGTTGATTGATAATACTCTGACTAATATTATATAATGAATAGGGTATCAATATCATTTACTATCGTGCTGTCGTGGCATGCAGTTCATCCATAATGCATGTAATTCCATTGGATAATTGCACAGAATTAAAATATTCTATAATTTTGTCTAAGATGATTGTGTCTGAATTTAGTGTCCAATATATAGCATGAACAGAGTATTAACACTGTTTACTTACTGTCTGATATAGTACTGTCGTGGCATGCAGCTTATCCATAATACATGTAATGTCATTGCAAAAATTGCAAACATATTTAAACTATTCAGTATTTTTGTCACAAATCATTATGTGTCTGAATTCAATGGGGAAAATTTAACAGAAAATTAAGTTAAAAAAGACGAAGCAAGTGTACGTTTAACTACGTTCCAGGGTCTATGAACGGTGTCTATACAAATTGTAAACTTGATTTTCCATAACAGTAAAATAATTTATTTTATATCCAAAAAATAGGAAATTAATGACGAGTTCATAAACAACACCATACACATACGATCCAGAACTAAATGCAGCGAGTCTGTAATGGTCCCGTGCCACTGATATCAAGTTTTTTAAGCTGTATTCATACCCTTTCAATTTCCAGCCAACAAAGCCGACATTGTTTACTTGTCAAATGATTCCCTCTAATAACACCACCAAGCCCAGAAAACATGTTGGCAGCTTTCGTTTTTTTTATGTTTATTAAATTGTAAGAATCTGGTATCAACCACCGCATTGTCTGCTACTTGGTTGTGTATGCAGTTAAAGAACACGTGTCTTTACTCTTGGATCAATAATAAGTAATATCTCCAACAATGGTTTTTTAGGCATAACAATTAAAGAACCTGGTGAAATTAATACATTTCAGAATCCGCGTTTTACACACTATTTCTCATACTTTATTGTATTATATATTGTATTATATAAGAAATTCATACACGATCTCTTCCCCAAAATAATAATAAATGTTTTTTGCGCAGATTGCAATGAACGATTTCCATTTGTGAACTTGCTTTTCCATAACTGTAAAATATTTGTTTAAATAAAAAAAAAGAAAGGGAAATTGATAACGATTTCATAAGCAAACCTTATACACATGTAAAACACGAGAACTAAGTGCAGTAGGCCTGCAATGGCCACAAGTAACTTTTATAATTGTTTTTAGGCTGAATGCTTGTAAAATTGTATACCATCTCAATTTCCAGCTAGTAAAGCAGACATAATTTACTGGTCAACTGATTGCATCCAATAACACTGCCAAGCCCAGAAAACATGTGGGTGGCTTTCATATTTTTTATGTTTATTAAACTGTGAGAAGCTTTTATTAACCACCGCATTGAATGCTGCTTGGTCATGTGTGCAGTTTAAGAAGAAACACACGTCGGCTATTGTTTGAGCAACGATTGTATACAGAATTAATTGAAGACAACCACAAAGACCACATCGTGTTTATTTTGGCATAACACTTTTAAGAACCTGGTGAAATTGTTAAATTTAAGAAGCTACACCATGATTGTATCATATTAAAATTCATATGCAGACTCTTCACCAAAATGATAATAAACGTGTTACACACTATTTCTCATACTTAAAAATAACAAATTCTCCCAGTACGAGAAAAATACACATATATTTAAAATTTCAAGAACTATGCCATGATTGTATTTTATTTAAATTCATATGTGATCTCTTCTTCATACGCGATCTAAAAGATAATGAATTCTTCATACTTGGAGGAAGAAGAAGAAAAAATCATGTGTTAATAAATGTACCAAATTTCAGGAGCTACACTGCAACTTCATTACTGCATTTTATCCGAATTTGCATTAGCGCCGGGTGCGCGATATATATATATATATATATATATATATATATATATATATATATATATATATATATATATGAACTGTTGATGTTGTTAAGATTGTTGATTTTTTGTTCAATTGCATGATTCCGCAGATAATTTAATATTGATTATGTAGTCACTGTATTGTCACTATTTCTTATGTAATGTGAAACAATTATGGTTAGCATCCCCATCATTGAAGCCCTGTTTTGTGTTGAACTCCATCTCTGCTGGATGCACTAAAGCATTGTCTTCAGTTAACTCCTATGTCCTGATATTGCAGCAAGAAAGTATACTATGTATAAGTAATGTTTAAATATAATTCTCTGAACTCCAATTATGCATCACAGCAAGATTTCCATGTATGTTGTATGTGTAGAGTTTATATTGACCTGGTCTTTGTATTGCAGCAAGATTTCCATGTATGTTGTACGTGTAGAGTTTTTATTGACCTGGTCTTTGTATTGCAGCAAGATTTCCATGTATGTTGTATGTGTAGAGTTTTTACTGACCTGGTCATTGTATTGCAGCAAGATTTCCATGTATGTTGTATGTGTAGAGTTTTTACTGACCTGGTCTTTGTATTGCAGCAAGATTTCCATGTATGTTGTATGTGTAGAGTTTATATTGACCTGGTCTTTGTATTGCAGCAAGATTTCCATGTATGTTGTATGTGTAGAGTTTATATTGACCTGGTCTTTGTATTGCAGCAAGATTTCCATGTATGTTGTATGTGTAGAGTTTATATTGACCTGGTCTTTGTATTGCAGCAAGATTTCCATGTATGTTGTATGTGTAGAGTTTTTATTGACCTGGCCATTGTATTGCAGCAATATTTCCATGTATGTTGTATGTGTAGAGTTTATATTGACCTGGTCTTTGTATTGTAGCAAGATTTCCATGTATGTTGTACGTGTAGAGTTTTTATTGACCTGGTCATTGTATTGCAGCAAGATTTCCATGTATGTTATATGTAGAGTTTATATAGACGTGGCCATTGTATTGCAGCAATATTTCCATGTATCATTCTTATTGTCTCTTTCAGAGCGGGTCAGGCAAATCCAGGATAGACTAGAAGAATTTATTCAAGCTCTCAACAAAGAAAAATGAACCTTGTTTTGTCAGTAATATTTTGTAGACAAATATATGCTGTTTTTGATAATATTATTTGAAATACACTTTTGTTGTTATGAAATATTGATGGAGTACTTACTATGTATTCTACTCAGATAGCGGCATAACTTCAGTGAGGTCATGTGAGGTAAAAGATTTCAAAAACTCACAATACATGCTCTGACTTTTGACTATATTTCACTCTAATTAGAATTGTTGTTATAAAGCCATTGCTTTGTATCCAAGGCTTGATGATGCCAGGGTTAGTGCCAGTTATATTCTCTTGTAATACATCAGGAATACAGTAATTATGAAAGAAGAGGTTAATGCAAATAATGGACATTTATCGATAGAACTTTACTCATTCAGCCTTTTTGACCTTCAATAGTGTTTTAAGGCTAAAGGGATGGATCAGATGTAGAAGAGTTACTTTAATTGTTTTGTTGTTTTTTTAAAATTATGTAATATATGTTGCAGTTCAACAGTAAATCTAGACAAGCAAATAAGATATATTGATAAGTCATGGATGTGTAAAACTCTATAACCCAGTATCTTGTGTCCATGGAGTTTTTCAGTCTGGCATCTTATAGTTGTAGTGTTTATGGCAGAATATAGCATGTAGCAAAGTACTTTGCTTTGCAAAGCGGTCAATACACTTGTATGTTGAATAGTAATGATGTATTAGTGTGTTATCTATCCTGCATGAGGTTTTCAATGTGCCATAGCCATTTTGTTTTAGAGATTAGAAAATAAAATGCCTATGATTGTGTTTTAGGGATGTTTTTACTTTTGATTCTTTTCATGTTGGATGAGTATGACAAGTTAGATATGTGGTTTTATGGAATGAGAGAATTCCAAAATTTAGCAGGGTCTGATCTAGGACACTTGTTTCAAGGACATGTACTAATTTCAAATAAGCCATTTAGAAAAATTAACCAAATGTGCAAAATGTGTGTATTATATATTCAATTCCTACTTTTTTTTCCTCTTTAAATTTCTCCAGTTATTCAGAAATTCTGTCCTCTTATCAAATGAAGTAGTGATCCCTCCAGCCCATGATAAAGGTCTATAAATAACTAAATGTGACAAGTGCTTCATGAATATATACCTGTAATTGTTTCTTTAAAATTGAAATGTTTTCACATAAGTTAATATCAGTAATTGCAAATTTTAAAGTGACCAGTAAATTTCGTAGTATTTTTGTCAGCTTGTTTATTTCCGTATTCAAATATACTGATATATTATTGTCAAAGATTTCATATTTTAGCATAATACTTTTATACACTACATGTAAATTGTTATATACTATATTTATTCATTTGACTGATCACTCTGGTTGTCTAGTGGTTTGAGTGTCCACCTCGGATGTGGGAGGTTGTGGGTTCAACCTCTGAATCATACCAAAGACTTATAACAATGGTACTAACAGCTGCCTCACTTGGCACTCAGCATTAAGAGTTTAGTTTTAGGCCAGGTTGGCCTGGTGTCAGGATGATGTGACTGTGTTTGACATGATGCTACATGTCTGTGGCATGATGCCCCAGTGCTGGACATAACTAAAAACTGTTATTTTGCAGACCTCATGGCGATACGATGAAATATTGTTAAAGCTATATTAAAACTCCAAATCACATCACATATTTATTTAATTGAAAGAAAAACATAAAATACAAAAAGAAACAACAAGGACTAGACATTTTCGCACAGATTAATATCAGATGCACATAATCAAATATAAAGATGAAACTGGTTTGAATTAATGAATAATGACTTTTAGGTTTTTAACAAAGACACTGGCATAATATGTTAGTAAAGTTTTAAATTGCAATCACTGTCAAGCAAGTTGTGATTAGCATAGCCAACGTTTTCTGTTTTGAATACTGTATGTACTTGCATATAAATCCAGTCAAGCTGCGAATAACATACATCCTGATCTGCTGTTATTGATACTTATAACAAACTGCATAGACCTGGATGCATTGGTACATTATGCTTTGTTGGACCTAAGTCTGTGCAGTTTGCATTTGGACTTGTAAGCTAGTATGTATATTACCCTTGTTACCATAGAAAATATGTTTATTCTGAAGATAGTTTCAAATTTCATTATTCTTTTTGATTTTATTGCACAAAGAACAATATACATTTAGCTTGTTGAATTTTATTTGCAAGTAATTGTGTTAAAATTGTATTAAAAAAATTGAATTTTATTCAGTTGATTAATTGTTTAGGATTACATCAATTTTCCTTGTATTAAGATAACTCTACTCATGAAATCCGCTTGCCATACCCAAAGAGGTTCCATCAAGTTACAGTTTCAAGGTGTCAAAATCAAGAGTTTTTACGAAGTAAATTATATAGATGCAATTTGTTTAATGTTAGCTTCTATGTATTTTTATTTGTTCACCTGGCTGTAAAGCAAGATGAGCTTATGGTCTGGTTCTTCATTCTACATCATGCATTGTCCATTCACATAGTCTATTGTCCATTCACAGTTACTATTTACAGTTTCTTCTCAAACACTGCTTGACCAATTGGATTGATTTTCAATGAGCATTCTAATAAACAAAAACTTCCAAAACCAGTATGGCCATCAATGCTAATAGAATATATGACAAGTAACCTCAAAGGCTTCCAAAATCTCTATCCAGTATGGCCACCATTGCTAAAAATAGAAAACTATAAACAATTTTCTGTCAAAAATGGATCAGTATAATCTGACCAAACTTGAAAAAAAAATCATCTGGTCATGAAGTCTACCAGATTTGTTCAAATTATGCAATTTGCTTTGAGCTATGGATACAGTTACTAAAATTAAGCAGCTTCTAATAAAAACTGCAGAATGAAATTTGACCAAATTTCTCTCAGCATTCTGACACAGAGTGCTTTCAATTATTTTTTTAGAGATGACGATCTGCTGTCAGATATGGCTACATTTACTATAAATAGAAGAACATTCAAGCAACATCTTCTAAAATCTGCTCAACTGAATTTGATCAAAATGTGACAGAAAGTATCCTAGTTTAAAGGCTTTTAAATTTAAAACAAATGTTGACAATCCACAATCAGATCAGCTGCTATTACAGAATAAAGATTTTTAATTTTTTAAAAAAAAAAAAAACTTTTCTCAGAAATTACACAGCATAATATTGCTAAGTATTTTAACTTTCTGGTATTCAAACTGATACAGATGGTACTGATATGCTGCGAATATAGCTGCCATTGCTAAAAACGCAACATTTCTCAAACAAATTCATTTAAAAAACTGATCAGCAGCTTTGAGAGTGGTAAATTATGATGCAAATGATGTCAATTAGATATCAAATGTGGCTGATATTACTAAAAAAAGAAACACTTTTTACCACTTCTCTTTGAAAACCACTAAAGTAAATTTGACATACAGCATCCTCGGATATAGAGCTTTCAATTTATTTTACAACTGATATTGATCCACCATCAAATAATAGCCACGTTGCTAAATATACTTCTTAAAAACTGCTCTACAGAATTTTTTACTTAATTTTACAGAAAGCGTCCTGAATGAAAGGCTTTTTTTTATATATTTTTAAAAAAAATGCCAATCAGATATTTCTAACCCCAATTTTTTTTACCAACCATTGGCCAATGTCAGTCATGTGAGCAATCTTAGACCAACTCAATCTTCTTGGTTTAAACTGTGTAATAAGCTCGATATCTTGTATTGCCTTTTTTGTTTCTTGTCTACTTACAATAATCAACCAAATGAAATAAATATATATAAACTGTATTTTAAGATTTGTTTTCTTGGTTCCAACATTTTTGGACACTTATTTATTAATAATAAAATTATGCTTTATCAATCATATAGAAGTCTATGTTGTTGTAGCACTTTGATATTATTCCAGTTTGACCATTATAACAGTGTTTTACATTTTGTAACTAAGAAAAAGTAGTCCATTGACAGGATTGATTTGGAAAGAATATGTAATTTTGACAGGTACATATCTAAACCTTGGTCATCAGTGATAATTAGTTGTAGGATTATTTGTGTGCATTATAAATAAGTGTATAATGTAGGTAAATGGTATATAATCGGACATCCATTTGTTTTGGGATCCTTCTTTATAATTGCATTTGTCTGTATGATGGAGTGATTATGTCCAACTTTAATTTGCTCTCACTTGAAAATGTTGTACTGTAATGCTGATTTATTCAGAATAAATAAATAATGAGTAATATTAAACAATAATGTTCTTTTTTATTACTGTTCCCCCATCCTTACTTAGTAGAACATGTTTTGATATACCAGTTATATCATGAACTGTAGAGTTTTGATGCTATCTGTGGGGTCCTTGTTAGCTGAGTGGTCTGAAGCACTCACCTTTACCATCTCACCTTTGCCCATGAGTCTTGGGTTCAGCTAATTTGTGTATGTTAGAAAGCTTGCTAGTTCCTTCCAGTGTGTTTGGAGTTGTTCCCAGGATTTTTCAAGTTTCTTCATCACCAGCTATATTGGTTGCCGTATATAGCTTATCATGTAATGAAAGATGTGGTTAACCCCCTTATAATAATAATGTTATCTCTCTGTCATTGTACAGTAGAAGTTTGATTATGCACACATAAGCAGCAAAAGCATGGGGACATAAATTTAGGAAAGTATATGCATTCCAATCTTGAAACTACATTTTATCTTTGATGTACCTTATCAGTTTTGGACCACTCTGGTGGCCTAGTGGTTAGAACATCCACCTTAGATGCTGGTGGTTGTGGGGTCAAACATGGCTGAGTCTTATCAGCAAAGACTTCTTATAAATATTGTACTAACAGCAGCCTTGCTAGGCGCTCAGCATTAACAGGTTAGTGTTAGGACTGGTCGCCTGGTGTCAGGATAACATCAGTGGGTGGGACATATTTGTAAAATTGAAGAATGGAGACAAGTTGAAAATTAGTATAGCAAATGGGACATACAAGGAAATAACTGGAAAAACCTGAATTGACTAAATCTTGGAACAAATAAATGACAAAAGATCAAGAAAGCTTGTGAAATCATTTTTTAAATACAAAATCGGCTAAAATATCAGTCTTTGTCAGATGCTTTACTAGCAGTAACAGCTCAAACTAGTAAATATCTACCCACTGATAATGCAACAAATTATAGAGTTAAAAGATTATTTGACATCAGATACAAGTAACATTGTCTACTTCAATGACTTTTAGCTTTTCCAGCTGAATGTAAGGTCTCCTGTCCCATGTGTGATTTCTCTCCATCCATCAACACTTGTTTGTGAACACAAAAGAAGTAATATATCTGATCAGATTTCAATATAACTTTGTATGCAAGTTTATGTTGTCAAGGTCTCGGATGAGTTCATTATGAGCAACATCACTGCATATTTATGAGGTGTTCTTATACTAGTATTGTTGTTGGCTAGGCCTCAAAAAGCATTTTATCTCTGTCGCGTTCTTTGGTTCACGTGCTTCTTGTACCGTGTTCACTTTAACTTCGGCAGGCCCTACCAACGTTCTGACAACACATGGCCCATAAAGACCAACTTCGACATACTGAATTGGCATTTATCCTGGTTTAATGTAAGTCATTTATCTCTTAACAATTGAATAACATTATCAAATATCCTATAGTTCTCCTTTTTATTTGATGCATGAACAATAATATCATCTATGATGTTGGGAACACCTTTACAGCCTTGCAAAATATGTTGCATCCCTTTTGGTAGCACAATTTATTCGAAAATTCAACCGCATATAACATTATATTTGAAAAACAAATGTTGATATATCCCGAGATTCTGGTGTAATTTGAAATGGATGATTAGTCAAGTGTATGTCCAATTTGCTATACATCTAACTTTGCTTCATATCCTGCAAAACCTCGCCGATAGATGGAATCGGATGGATTTCTCGGTTGACCGCCATGTTTGCACGTCTTGCGCGCGGGCGCGCACACACACACACACACACACACGCGCGCGCGCGCGCTTCGTTTCAGTGTAGTATTAATTGATATTGTATATTTATCTATGCAAACCTTCCTGTCTATTATCAAATCAGAGAGACATTCGGTTTTAAATGAATGTCTCTCATATCTCAAAGACAAACATTATGCATGACCTGCCACCGATGCGACAAGAATAGCGATTCACTATTCAAAAGTGCATTGGTGTTATCAAGTTTACCATGGTTGCATTTAAAAGTAGCCAATCAAAGTTCGTTCCTGGCTGAAGCATGTCTTTTGTTGCTAGAATGCTTCAAGGAAAATATATTTGCCATATTCGCTATTCTTCACATTTTCACATCCCACAGCCTAAAATGTCAATAATTCTAATCAGTGTGTAGTATTTTATACATCTGTGATGTTCGTAAATCTTCCACGTACTCCAAAGGCAACATGGGCTGCATATAGTAAAAGTTACATGTGGTATTTAAGCGCATTTACTTTCATAAATTTAAAAACTAATTTTAGATTTAAAATATAATTGAGCAGCAGAGAGGGTGAACAGACCACGTTTTCAAGCAAAAATAATGCTTCCTACGAAACCTTATTTTAACCAAAAAAAATAAGTCTCCATTTAGCAAACGGAGACTTTACGATTTTTTAATCAATTTTGGTCGCAACGATGTGGTCATCCACCCTCTCTGCTGCTGGAACTTTCAGTTCTGGTTAACAAAAATAATAAATGATTTCAGCCAAATATTTGATCGAGTCTTTAGGACGAAAATCCTTTGAAATTGCAAAGCAATTTAGGATTTCACAAACAAACTAATCGTTAACACCTCTTCTTGTAAATCAATCAGATTATTTGACTGGTCGGTGAGTTTGAAATTAATTCTCGTTAACGAATTATTATGGCATCGCATGTATACAGGATTAATTGGGTTTTCAATAATTAGGAATCCTGGAGGAGCTGTTGGTGCAAACGAATAAAGAATATATCCCTGCTGAGCTTGATTTGATTTCTCTAGATTAATTTGATAGCTTCCTTCAATTGCATCACATACTAAATTGAGCGCAATCACCGTTGAAATATTCACATTATGAGGGGCAATATGCCTACCGCCACCATCTGGATCATTATTATACCTGAAGAGGACAGCTGAATCTGATTTTTGTAGCGCCTTGATATCGGTTTTAACAATTCTTGCTAGTTCATCAGCGTTGTATTTGGGAAACTTGAAATTACGCAGATTGTCCTCTGTGATATTGTAATCGGTTAGGAATCGTTGTTTATTGTCGCTGTTGTCATTAATTATTGTTTGAATAATTAGTTCATAGATATATTTCATGTCAGATATAAGTTGATTTATTATTTCAACGTGTTTTTGCGATTTTGTTTTCCGTAGTTGTTCTAGTTGTGTGTCATATAATTGTTTAATCTCATTAAAATAACCACGGACGTCAGTTAGCGTAAATGAAATAGTAACAGATGAGTCGGTTGTTCTTTTAATGATAAAATCCCATTGCAATGTGTCTTTGTTGGTAAATATAAATCTATCGGCGATTCTTCCTTTTCTTATATCAGATAAATTATCTCGATAACTGGGATTGATTTCATGATATGATTGTACGTCCGTGGTTAAGTCGGTGGCGGATTTTTCCGGTGGTTTTTCAGGCCATCCTAACACTGTTCTTAACGAGCTGTTATATATATCTACAATGTATCCCTCTGTGCTTATTTCGATCGACGACGAGAGCGTCGGTTGATGAAGATTAATAGCTATTTTTGATTCTTTTCCAGTGATTGATTTTATTCTACGCTGAATTTCAGCATTGATTTGCTTAATTTGGTACGACCCAGTTGGTAACGAAACTGTTTCCCACTCTGGAGTACCATCGGGTTTATTCTTATACGAGAACACCAGTGTGTTATTGGGTTGCTGACCACTAAATGCAACCGATCTGATATTAGGCCAGCTATGATATACTCGTAGTTTTGCTAGCGCTATCTCCTTCACTGGGACCGGAGAGGGGAAATTCACACTGAATTCTGGATTCGTTGATGTTATTGATATCATGCTTGTTTGTACTGGGTTCGTGTTCTCCACTACTCGTTGAAGTAATTCCATCGGTGTCGTCATTGTTATTATACTCATGTTGTATTTCTAATTTTGACACCGCGGAATCATAAATACTGACCATCACTGAGAACTCACAATTTGGTATGGTTGAGGTTATTGAGATCATTCTGGTTTTTGGGTTCGTGTTTTCTAATTCCATCGGTGTTGTCATTGTTATTATATTCATGTTGTCGCTCTAATTTCGATATCGCGGAATAAAAAATACTGACCATCGCTGAGAACTCACTATCTGATATAATTGTATCATCGAGTGACGACGATATCATCGAGGATAACTGCGAATATGCGGTTGATGCAATATGAAATTGAATTAAGTAATTCTGCAGTTTACTCTGGCTGCATGATGATATCTTTTTTGCTATCCCGGTTGATATACCCCCGATTGTAGCCACCGCAGAAATGCAAATTGGAACTACGACCGGGGCAATCATTGTAACCGATGCAAGTATTATTCCGGCGCCAGTGAGAACGCTTGACACCGAGTATATAATAACATCAATTGCGGTGATTCTTCGTCGGTATTTTTTTATTTTTATTTGATACTCCTCGGCGAGGGTTTTGAGTCTAGTTTGAAATTCTCTGACCTGATCATAGCGACATTGCGTTGATGAAATCATTTTTATTTTAAAAACGCTAGCGTTTTCAATTGTGAAATCTAAAGGATTTTCCTTTCAATTTAGTTATTTACTTCGCATACGAATTCTAAGCACCAGGATATTTTTGATTCAATCGTACCATCAACCGCGACAATCTCAAATTCTTCTTCACCCCCGATAATTACTGTTGCGGTGCCACCAAAGTAGGTTTTACCGCTTACGATGATATCAAATTGCTTGTCAGAGATTAACGTCATCCTGTAGATACCATGAGGCCACTTCTCGATATTGACTTTCAATTTAGCATTAGATTCTTTTACCCAATCAAAGGTCCCATGCTTTACCCTTTCAGAGGTTTCTTTTAGTTTAAGAATATCGTCGTAAACGTCGAGATAGGTTTTATTGATTTCGGTATATTTCATCATCGTTCCATCGCGGTGTTTAAAAAATGAAATCAAAAGGAGGTTGGCTCCAATGCACGTTGAGGTTAGATAATTCCCGTTGAGTTGAGAATATGTCGTCGTGATATTGTAGCTTTCAGAGCCCTCAAAGAAATTTTTAACCATTTTGCTGATGCGTTTTTGTTCGTCAACCGCGCTTTTAATTTCAGCGAGAGTCGGGCCTGTCAACGATGTGGTTTCAGATTCATCACGTGTTCTCCCCAAAAATCTATCCACGATGGTATTAAGTGTTGTTTGTCTCACTATAAACCTAATAATATCGTTGAGAGTCATCGTAGATGTAGCGGGGACACCAAATAAATTATTAGCGACGTAGGCATTGTGAGTATGCCTGATAATAAACTCACTGATTTCAGCGAGAGTCGAGTCTGCCACAGGTGGGGATCCAAAAAACCTAACAATGACGTCGTTAGTGGGTTTTTGATCTTCTATTAGTTTAGAAATCTCGAGATAATTTGCCTTGATTTCATTTTCATTCATCATCCTTCCCGCGTCCTTGTTAGCGAAGAATAGCGATAGATAGTTTTTAATTTCAGCGAGAGTCATGCCAACCACAAGCGGGGTTCCAAAGAATTTATGTACGACATTTTTGCGAAAACTATTATAACCTCGTATAAGATCATTCAGCTCACGTTCGTTGGTAGCAATCGCGTCGGTGATCGTAGACACAAGTGCGCCTGGTTTAAGTTGTCCATCGTTGGAATACAGTGCAATAGAGTTTTCAGTGGCAGCGCGATGCCGTATCAAAATATCATTCACGGATATATTACTGCTTTTCAATTTACCTTGGCGATCTTGAAATACAACTATTTCGTTCGGGTCAACACTTGTTAAATTTAACGTCTCAGCGATTTCATCTTCTATTATTTTTTTTACATCCTCGATAGAACCCGCAGATGTTTCCTCGGTGGGTTCCAACATTGACAGAGATTGTCCCCAAATATCGATCATTATTGTTAGCGTAACTTGTGTTTTCAATTTATTGATCCTTGTAATTTCCCACTCGTGTATTCGTTTACAATAATATGAGGTGGTTTCCACGGAGATCCAAAGGATTTTAATGAAATCTCCGCGAGGACATTTAATACTTCACGGCCGCATATCGGTGGATCATTTAATTGTTGTGTTGGCAGCGTGGAATAAAAAATCGGAAACCCTTTGAGTTTCATCGAGGAATTTATATACCGCATAAACTCGCTTGGCGGAGCTAACCCATATGAATCGAAATAGACAATCCCACGTGGATCAATCGCGTATGCAACCCAGTGAGTTCCCGATCCGCTGCTGTTATCAAGATTGATGACACCGGTTTCAACGTTATTTGGTTTTCTCGGTAATTGATCTCTCATAAAAACCCCTCTGAAGTTTTTTATCGCTAGTTTTTTAGCAGCATCAATTAAATCAAAATTGGACATAGGAACCATAGATTCGGAAATCGAAGATTTGTAAATCGAAGATTTTTCAACTAATAAACCGTTCCTGGTATTTTTCTTAGACCCGATCCGTTCACGGATTTGCCGCTGTACCATGAATACGGGGTTCCTGGTAGGTACAACCCCTTTCCCTTTTTTTTATATCCTTTCCCAGTTGCCTTTTTCAACGCCATCCCTGCTGAGGTCCCAACGGCTCCCAACGCTGCCGCCTTCGCCACCGCTGGGGCAGCCGCTGCAATCAATGCTGGTATTGCGGCTAACAATGGAAATATACCACCTGATTTTATCATGTTCGCGACTGCAGCTTTCGAAAATTCTATTTGAACTCCTCGCTTATTTTTCATTGCATCATTGAAATGTTTTATTTGACGATCCGTTAATGATATTTTATGTGTACCTCCGGACATCTGCGCTGGTTTTAACGTTATTGTTGTTCCACATTCTTTAGCGGATTTTGATTTTAATTTCTTGACCTGACCATCAGTCAGCTTGACACTAACAACACTATATGGCATTTTATTGTAAAACACATTTATGCTTTCAATTGATCTAATTGGGAAAATCCTATGGATTTTACATTTACAGATTTTCCACTGGTGCATCAACGAGTCTCATTCGTCCGCCAGCCCCTTCTAACAACATTGATTTGTCGCTGAGAATAACAGCAACCGCTCTATAATCAACACCACCATGATCTATACGAGCCCTAAAATGTATATCAACAACGGATTGCCTTGTTAAATCAAGATGTTCCAGTGAAAAGTAATAAATTGGATACAAGTTCTTAAAATCGAGCTGCGATATTTGCAAACCAGTATCAACATTTTGATCACGACCCATATATGACAGCATCCGATGATACACACGTGCTATTTGGTTGTTTCCGTAATTAAGCTGTATATCCTCAGATGGTTCTTGTTGTCCGTTTATTCTCAGTGAAACCTCACTTACCCCTAACCGATCAAATATCATATGACTGCGTTCTTGGGAACCTAATCGATTCCGATTCTGCAGCGCTATAAATATATGACGTGGAGCTGAAACGCCTTGTTTTGATGCCAGGTGCCATGTAAATGTACCATTAACATTATCCTCTTTAGCATCAATCGTTGTTGTTAGCCAACTTAGCAATGATTTACCACCGGTTTCCATAAATGAAAGTAGCCGCTCTTCCGTGATAATTGATGGAGTCATTACTGGCATCCATAATACTATTTTACTCAAAACAACTTTACCTTCATCTGCACCAGTACGCCAAATTGCATCATTGTCATTGCCTTTTCGCACTAATGCGATTGTGTGTTTGGCTCCATAGATGACTTTTCTGACATTTCTGCAGAATCCAAATATGTGATGGAGTGGAATCGCACATGAAAACTTTTTCTCTTGTCCTTCCAATGCTAATTTTCGTGTTGCAAATCCTAAATTGAAATTACCATTAACGCCTCCAAGAATATCAAACGCAGCTCCGGGTCTAGCTCGACGTTCTGGATTAGTTGCTTCTCGTTGATTATCAACTGAAGTGTCTTGCGGTGTTAACACTTTAATGTATTGAAGGTGGTCAACGTTATCAGAGGTATCCTTTGCAAACATCATAGATGGACCAGCCGATCTTGTATAATCATCGGAGTATCTTGCTAGTCCGATTATTGTTGTTGCAACATCAACCTCGCGGTCTATTGATTCAATTTCTTTTCCATCAATGAGATATCTTGCACTTTCAAATAACGCCATTATACCATTGTTGACGAAACCAACTCGGATATTTGAATCATTTGCATATGGGGTATCAGCTGCAACATTTGTTACAAGTTTTCCTTCTACTTCAATAAATGCTTCACATGGTAAAAAGTATTTACTGGTATCTTGAACTTGAAGTTCAATTCGCGATCGTAGGTCGGGTTGTATTGCATGATAGGAATAGTATTGATAATCGCGGACGGAATCATCTTTGCGCATCTTTGCTTCCATATCTAACGCGGGATCAGCTGTTCGTTTAAACATTTATAACATTACTAGCGTTTTCAATTGTGAAACTCGAAGAGTTTAACGCTAGCGTTTTAATTCTTTATAATCATCGTCGTTGAAAATTCTTCGAATTTCTTTTTTGTTTCAAACCACTTCCTGCTATCGCGTTCATGATAGCGCTATCTGTTACCGGTGAAGCTGTCAATTGTGACGAAGTCAATTGCGCTAGTTTTTCTTCCACTGCGTTATTTATTACTTTGCTGATTTTTGCAGGCATCACTGTAGTTGATGGCAGCACTAATGACGAAGTCATTCCTGGTTTCTTTCGCACCAATGATGCTATTTTATCTTTCGCGGCAGAAAATGCCTTTCCAGCAAGATTTCCAACGAAATCTCCAATTTTACTGGGTACCTTATCACGAATGATATCAATGGCTTTCATTGATAATTGTTTAGCTAACGGCGCCACCTTGGGAGCCATTCTTGTAAATAACCCCGCAATGGTATTGCCGAAACCATCTCCGTACCACGCGCGATAAACAGGCAATCGTGAGTTCACCACGTAGACGCTTACGGGTTTATCATGGTTATAGTGTATAATCATCTTGTTATAAAACTAGTAGTTTTTCAATTAGTGATCAATCGCTTACATCCATAAGATTTTCATCATCAATGACGTTGTCATCAATGACGTTGTCATCGTTGTGATTTTCAACTAATTCAGCAATAAGTTCTCGATATACATTAATGTCCATGATACCACCAGCAAATAATCGTCTACAGATATCAGCGGCCTCGTTAATTATCTCGACGGAGTTATTTCCGGCTCGTTTCCCTCCGATGAGAACCTCTAACCGTGATATATCACTGAGAATGTTACCAGGGCATGTCACGGTAGAGTCAAAGACATCCTTTGGATTTTTAATCGAATATCCTTTTCCGCTTGTTTTCTTAGAACCGGCTTCTGCTTTTATGTCTATTTGTTCCGGGATTGGATCCTCCATATAAGGTGGTGGTTGTAGACCGCCTTTAACCACAGCTAGAAAGTTATTATAACCAGGGTGCTGCAACGCTGTGATTTTATTCCCGCCATGTTTCGCTAAATATATTTTTGATGCCCAATCCTTTCTGTTTCTTATAAAATCTTTAAACTCGTCTTTTAATAAATTCTCTCTTATACCCTTTGGAAAATTTTCTCTAGCAAAATCAGCTAATTCATAATCCGTACCGAGTTTTTCAATTCTATTTAATGCTGCGATTGTAAATATACTTTCAGGTGAATAGTCTCTTCCTGCAGCTGTTTCTTCGCGTTCTTCAATTTCGCGTTGAGTTTTTATATCACTGGATAACTGTTGTATCCCTGCGCGTGTTTGTCCGGTCTCTGCTGCTATCTTTTCAAGCACACCAAGAACAGGCACTTCTCGTCGCTTGCCTTCCTTAGGAATATCTCCGTATATTGCTCGTTCAGTTGCTGTTTTCACATCTTTGGTCGCACTTGTTATCGGAGTAAACAGTTGTTCACTTGACACAGAAAAGTCAGTCTGCGCTTGTTGTCGTTGTTGAAGTTTCTCGCGAAGTCTGTCTCGAACCGGTATAAACTTTTTAATTGCTGCTAGCCGCTCTCGGGCTAATTTAGTTGTAAGCGATTCACCAACCATATATTGTTTGTGAACTAAATTTTCAAATGTAAAACTATCATAATTAAAAGCTTAGTTATTAAATAACTTAGTTATTAAATAATGTACCATCAAGCTAACGTATTCATCTTCGACAGGGTTAAACTGTACGACGCTATCCGCGAGTGTTTCAGAAATAACATCGCTGGGGATTTCAGAATTGTAATATCTGAGAATGGCGATGAACGATTTGTGTTAACGACGCGGCAACAAGAACAACTACGTGAAAATGGAGGCGTCGCGGTGATTACTTGCTACTACAACCAGATCATCCATTATGCACATAACTGCATGAGCAAGTCCAGACTGATGAGTATCCTTTCAGGAGAAAATCCTATGTAACTTGTGTAACAAGTGTTACAAAAAACGCTAAAAAAAATAAATAAATTATTTAAATTATTTACGAAAGCCTATTATTTTTTTTTTAGTAACACCCACGTGGTTAAGATACTGGTTTTTCCTCGTTTAACATTTTTCTAAGATCACGAACTTTAGAACCAATTTCAGCTCGTTTTTGATATTCTTGGCCAAGCTTTTGACGTATTGCTTCAACGGTGCTAAATAGCGTTATAAATAAATTAATGTCGTTGCCGTACAAACAAGCATTGATGGATTTTTGAATTCCTTTCACGAGCCTGTACATCCTAGGTAAAACATAACGACCCTTACTAGACTGATATTCAATATCTTCATATTCCGAGGTAATCTTGTCAACGTCGAGACTTTCAGATAATAATACCCCTTTATTATTTAAATTTGAGATTTCAGCAATTATAGCATTTACATCATTGATATCCATTATTTATATATATTTATAAATAAATTTATTTATAAATATAGTATACTGCATCTCTAATTATTAAAAAAAAACATATATGACAACACATCTTTGGAACTCCTTGGGTGCCTTCGCATCCAAGTAAGCCCAAGGGGACCCGAAACATACATCTCCGGCGGGAGATGTACTGAAAAGAACGAGTTAGCAAACGCCATCTTAGACCGCCCAGAAGATATGCTTGGGGTAACGTCACAACATGGACGGCACAATGCCATATATATTTCCACTCGAGTGTTGTGGCAAATTTTAGGCATAACATGTACTTAATTAACTTAATTAAGGATGGATTATAATTCAATGGAACGATGATGGTAATGATGTGGGCGTGGTAAACCAAACCAACATGGCAACCCATGAAATAGAATTCATGGTTGCATGAGTTAGAAAAAACACCAACCCACGCTACCGAGAATGCGATAGCATGGGTTGCCATGTTGGTTTGGCTGAGGGGGACCGCCCTTCTCCCCCCCAATTAATAGAAAAAACATCTTCCGTTTCGCCATCAAATAATGTATCTGCTATGGGGACCGAACACGTAGTTGATAGATCTATGTTTACAAGACAAACACGATACCATTACACCACGAATAGTCATACAGAATAGAGATTTTTTAATATATATATCTTCTGATATACTTAACAATAAGAGATTTTTAAAATAGACAATTTTATGCTGCAACAATGAGAAATATTTTAAACAAAATAATACAGTTGTTTAATAAAACAGCGTTTTTATACTCTGTTATAATTCTCTCTAGATAAAATACATTCACAAAGAGCTGATATACAAGGAATTTTAACCACGCCCACCTACTTCAATGAATAGGAAACACTCGCGTTCCGGCTGAGCGAACATAGGTAATGCGTTAGATTATAAAGAATTTTTGTACTGAAAAGAACGAGTTAGCTGTCTGCTTTACTGCTAGTCCACCCACCCCCACACATGAGATATGTAGATAAATAAAAATACAATTTAAATAAATAATGCAGTTTTAGCCCACAAGCGACAATAAAAAGTTTTATTCTCTATCGAAAACTCATGCACTATATCTCCATTACATTCACGTGGGCGCGCCTAGTCAAGTACAGGTAATATAGCAGGCGACAAATTTCTTTGACGTCATAATACAAGGGAACTTAGTAGGTAGAGTGTGAATTGTAGTGGATTTATCCATAAAGGATTTATCTCCCTTAAATAGTTTCAGGTGTATACGAATTTTATTTTATGACCATTTTTTTTAGACAGAGCAGTTTTAATTAAATTTTGTGCAACAAATGGAATTGAAGTACTACAAATATCGAAATATTTTCCAGCCGCATTTATCGACTGAAAGCTTCTCTCTTCATTATTTTCTAAATCAAACGATTTCACACCCTTGGGATGTTTTGCGTGCCTACCAGCGTTGCTTTTTAAAAGGTTATCGCGCTGCGAGACGGCTTGAAGATTCCCAAGACAATTATCAGTCTTCACGCCATTTATGTGATCAATCACAAGGCCGTCTTCGATTAATCCGTAAAATGCTTCATAGATGGCTCTGTGACAGAGATACGTCTTCCTCCCAGCTGAAAACATCAAATACCCCATATTATTCAGATATCCAACCGGTTCTTTGAGTCTGCGGTGCCTGACAACACCATCACTAGAGGCTTCGTAATTAGCAAGCACTGGGTGAGGTCTGAAATCTTGGCTCATTTGTATAATAATACTACTTGTCTAATTTATTATCTGCTTTAATTATAAATCTCTGGATATAATCTTGAGGGGTTTTGATGACTTTGTCATTGAACGAGTCATTGATTCGTTTGTCATAATAGCGCTTTAGTTCCCTGTATCGTTTACCCCCACAAGCAAGACACAACTGCGATTTTCCTCTAACACCCACCCCACATTGGAGGCATGGGAGAGGGCCAAAACTTCCTCGCCTAACGCTTTGTAAATGATACCCACATAATTCACTTCTGCATGATTTGTTACACGGGGTTGTAGATCCAATCATTAGCCACTTGCAGTGATTCATTATACTATATTTTTTATTTAAATGCTTGTTTTAATTATAACATGGAGGAATTCAACAGATTATCGAAAATTAAGCCTTGGAGAAATATTAAATTCATTGATTATACCATGAAAGAATTCCAAAGATTATCCAAAATTAAGCCTTGGAGAAATACTAAATTCAATCTCGATGAGGAGTTCCAAAGATTATCGAAAATTAAGCCTTGGAGAAATACTAAATTCAATCTCGATAGAGTCTCTGATACACCAAAACGTCTAATCGGTGATAGAACTATACTCGGTAAAATCAGGGAGTGTTTTAATGAATTCTACTGAGACGGTGCAGCAGACTGTTGGTCGACATTTCGAATTATTGATGAAGATGTCAATGTACCCATCATCGATGCTACTATGAACGATAAAAGAGCAGCTGAGATAATTTCACACCTTGGCGAAATTGCAAAGCAATTTCCATCCAAAGGGGAAATTCAAAGATGGAAATCCAAAGGTGGAAAATCCAAAGGTGGAAATCCAAAGGATTTCAAGCAAAGCAATTCCCAACAAAGCAATTCCAATCAGAAGTATTTTTTCAGAATAAAATTCATTATCGAAGTCGAAGGCAAATGGATTATTAGGGATAAATTTGAACCAATCCTCAAGGATAAAAAAACTGTCATTGTAAGTAAAGATTCCAAACCAGGAATTCTAACTAGAATTGACAAACCATACTACGAAAGATCTTATCCCGTAACAGCAATTGTTTATGGGTTATATCCGTTAAATGATAAACCCGATATTGCAAAACTAGCTCCTATGAAATATTCACCGTTAACTTCGTCAAGGCTCAATTGTGTAGCAACACGGGTAATGGAACACTTCACAAATGCATCCCGAGGAAATAAACTAACTGATCTGCGACGTAGGAAAATAACCGAATGGGAACTGACAGTGAAACAGCACGGTGCAAAGATTTCTGATATAGCTAAATTAGAAGCATCATTAAAATTCCCAATATCAGTAACAACAATAACCGGAGAAGTATTATACGAACCGAAATATCAATCGCGAGGGGCTCCAATACAAGTTATTGATCATAACGAACACGCGTGGACACCTGCAGTAACAATATTTCCACGAGATAGAACCGTGAGATATATCCCCCGGAAATTTTCCGGGGAATTCGTCGGGGATGTTTTATATGAAGAGAAATTATTTGATGCTATTCATGCGTTGTGTAAAGATGATCCTGTGTCAGTGTGGTTACTTAGTAGTGCTGGTTCCGAATCAGGATTTGATCAATTTGTAAGACCAAATGGTGAATTATATCGCGTTGAAGAATTAGATAACAGAATGAGAAAAATCGCTAATGATTTTTCACCGGAGAGTTCCCATGAAAAACTATTGACGGATAGTTTTACTATTCCATCAGTGGTAGCTCACTTCGCAAGAGAAAAAAACTCATGGCGTCCAACACGAAGTGATTTTCTCGAGGACGTTAAATTGAGTTGCATCGAATTTGGTCATGGAGGACTGTGGAATACAAAATACCATCGTGACGGTATGATTTCAATTGATATATCCGCGTGTTATCCTGGAAGTTTTCTCGGGTATGAAGAATGTAGTAACTATTTTAAACGATTTGGACACCCCACGCATGAAATGACTCGTGTTGCGATTAATGGGCCATTACCTGATTTTGATTTAACCGGATTCGCTCGTGTGATATCATTTGAACTCGCTACAGGGTTACATCCGTGTAGTTATGTTTGGCTTGGTAGACATATATCTGAAAAGGCCTGGATGCCAATAGTGTTACTACGATATATGATTGATTGTGGCATGCTGATATCGTTGATTGTTTCCGAAGCTATTATATGCTATCGAGCTCAGAAAGAAGTTTGGCTACCACAACCCGATCTAGATCGTATAATTAGCGAATTGCGAAAACAATTCCCAGATGGAAATTCGAAGAATTTCAATGAAGAACAAGTCATGAATTGGTCTAAGAAGTTATTTGAAATTAAAAAAGAACAAGCAAAGGATTTTGGACGAAGAATAATCGGTAAATTTACCCAGGGTGGAAGATACGACAATTCAAAATTTTCCTCGCGGTTGATCATAGACGTCGCTGAATACGATTTTCTTGTAACGGATTTAACGAAACAGGGAAAACTTGTATCCCGTAAGGATGCTTTTCTATCCAATGGTGAGAAATTGGGTACGGTTGTTACCTACTGTGATGGATATAATTCCCAGTACACACATTTGAGAAGTTCTATGCTAGCTTATGCTTCTATCAATTTATTTTCGATGATAAATAGATTTCCTAATACCGCGGTTAGAGTAGCTACTGATTCGATGTATATACACAATAAATACAAATCAGATGTAGCTAAATTCACATCCCAGGAGGAAGCGTGGGGATGTTGGAGATTTAAAAAGGAGACGCTACATGAGTATTGTGAATCGGCAGATGTTACCATGGATGAAAAGTACTTAAAATGTGATGAGATTCAATCAGAATTTTCTAATGCACCACCGGTATCTGATCCAATATGTAGATACAAGACAGTTTATTTAAACGGTTGTGGTGGGTCAGGAAAGACAACTCGTGCAATTGAATTATATCGTCGTGGAAACGCTAGCGTTTCTAACATGATTGTGTTAACACCGACTCACAGACTCGCCAGAGAGATGATACAGTGAGGGGTAAATGCCTGTACTTATCATAGTTTCTTTCGATGGAAAGGCGATGAATGGACCCCTGATCGAATGGGTGATAAATTCATTCCTGAAATCATAATTTGGGATGAAATATGCACGGTATCGTTGAGAGTATTACAAACATTTCTCGAGTGGTTGTTAAACAAAAACACAAAAGTCGTCATGTGCGGTGATCACGGCCAACCACCACCATTTGTCGGTGGATCTCCACATGAATGGCTAAAGGGTTCTGTAGACTATTATGAAGAAATTAATACCGACCATAGATCACTTGATGAACAATTACGCGAGTTCAAAGCACTGATTAGATTACAACCGGATAAAATCCAATGCGAAATAGCGCGTGAAATAATTTCAGAAACTCCAATGAATGATTTCTGGGAAACGTGGAGACCAAATGATTTGATAGTAGCAAGTAGAAAAATAGTCAGAGACACACTTCAGATGAAGTTATTTGAAACGCATAAAGAAAAATTTGCAACACTTCCAGTACCGTTGTGTTATAGGCCTTCGGATACACGAAAGCAGAATATTGAAGTTGATATTCCAGGGAAGAGTGAAAAGCAGATTCTCGTGTTAAATGATATTGTGCTGGTTGATATCAGCGTCGTCGAAAATGCATTGCGTGCTAATAAATCCCCATGAACGCTAGGATACGCAGCGACGATACATTCACAGGGATTAACTATATCGGATACAATTGTTTGGATGGTAGATAATCGCATCGAATGGTCGAATTTAGTCTATCTCGCAGTATCCAGAGTACGAAGAATAAATCAGCTTCGAAGAATTGTCGTCATGACAGAGTCAGGTGGCGATGATGAAATCATTTGTGGCGATGATGACACCATAATGGATGATGCAAGCATCGTTGATGTTAGCATCATTAATAAAAAACTCTCCGGTTACAAACAACAAGACAAAAAAAAAAACAACGAGAATTTGACATTGATGCTAAATTAATAATTACGCTGAAACAACAACAGAATAATCACTGCGCGAGTTGCAATTGTATAATGCGTTGGCAGTATTCGGATAAAGATCCTCGCCAATTTACCGTAGACAGAAAAAATAACAGTCTCGGTCATGTCAGAAACAATGTGATGTTGACTTGTCTTGAGTGCAACAGACGCCGGGGTGCCAGCACAATGCCTCTGGCATCGGGTGCTAATTAAGACCCTGCGGTGGTAATTGAGTATCCTCGGGAATTACCTGTAGTTGTTGTCGAGTAAATCCTCGCTGAGGAGCAGTTGAATCCAGTTTATAGATTGCTGGTCTACCAGTTGATCGTGTTATACTAGATATCTTGTGTGCAGTAACACTCCAAATAGGATCAGTAGCCCTTTTTTTACCACCCTCAAGCTCTCCTGGTTCGTATAAGTACCTAACAGTGACATTACTACCAAGAATTGGTTGGGAAACGCTAGCGTTTCTAGGGAAATCTTTTTGTGGTTGTACGGGTATAGACTTCTTTTTAATAGCGTTCCTAGGTTTCATATTGATTGTTCTAGTGATCTCATTATTCAGTGCGGTAATCACAGCTGGTAACCTTTTGACCCATTCACGGGATCGCTTTTCTTGAATGAATTCTTTTGCGTATTGATATCCAAATAACCGCTCAGCAATCGTCCGATTAAATCGTTCGACAATGGCCTGATCGCGATGTAGCGCAGTATGCCCTCGTCGTATGGTGACATTATGATTTTTCATTGTAGATAGAACCGCACCCTGAAATTCCTTGCCAGGATCAACCTGCAATAGATTTGGCCAGTGCAGAGGACCTCGTCGATAAATCCTTTCAAATGCAGAAGCAACTTCAGTGGCTGATTTTGTTTTTAACGGTTCTGCTTCTTTGTATCGACTTGCAATATCAACTACGGTTAACGCATATTTGTAACCACGATCATGTGGCAAAAATAATATATCAGCCCGATGAACTTCATTAGGAGCAGTCACATCAAAATGCGAGAATTGAATTTGTTTAGGTGGTGGTAGATAAATTTGCCATAGTGCCTGTTTGGATAACCAATCCGCCGCTGTAGTTTTTTTCACTTTTGCAGCGCTAGCGAGTTTATGGACTGCTGATTTACCCCTCCAGTATCCTCTTGGGGAATAATAAATTGATTCCATATTATTAATTACCAGCACCCATCATCAATTTGCCTTTCATAGCTGATTTTACCAACCACGAAGCCAACTTTTCTTTAAAAGATTTATCAGGAATAGCATTTAACGCATGAATTAATTTCACATCCGCGAGATGCCTGTTTTGCAGATTGCTGCTTTTATATGCAACATCATGAGCATGACACGCCTTATCAATAGCGTTTATCGGATACTCGCCGGATCGGGGTTGATTTTGATCATCAAGTCTGATATCTAATCGTGTTCCGGGACCACAGTAGCTATATCCTGGAAGGTGCTTTTCTCCGGGGTACTTTGCCCATGGGGTTCCAGGGAGCTTTGCCAATTTGGCTGCGATATCACCTCCTCGTTTTTTTTAAAAACATCTCCGGATTGTAAAATCTTTGATTTTGTAGAAATAAATCTAAACTTTTTTATACCACATGTTGCACATCTACCAGTTAGTGCTGATCTGTTATTTTTAGTTGTAACCGTCGTCACATCATTTGTGCTAGTACGCGTTTTACACTTCACACAATATAGATCCATAATTTATGTATAGAGATATGAATATAATTGATTTTTCAGCGACTAAAATAAGAGAACCAGTTAAGCATCATGCAGCGCTACCAAACTCTATCCGTGCAATTATAATCGGGCCATCTGGATCCGGCAAGACTCAATTGTTGCTCAATTTAATAATGAGATGGATGAAGTGGGATAAGTTGTATTTAATTGCTCCTAGCGTAGATGATCGACGATGCTATGAAGTGTTAAAGGATTTTAACGAGAATGCATCAGAAATTAAAGGTGAGAATACCATTGATTTTATAACTGATATTGACGAGGCGCCATCCGTGGATGACCTTGATGGGAGTATTAACAATTTAGTCGTATACGACGATGTGATGTTAGACAATCAACAAAACCCAGCTAGAATATTTTCCCGGGGGCGTCACAAAAACACTGATGTGATATATGTCACTCAAAGCTACACTCAGATTCCAAAAGTGATCAGAGATAACTGTAATATTCTTGCTGTGTTTAACGGCGTTGATACACATACGCTACGAAATATTTGGCAGACATGGTGTTCCGATATGGACTTCAATCAATTTAAAAATTTCTTTAGTCATGCTCAGTCAACCCCGCATGGATTTGTAACAATAAATTTACATGATCCTCGGACACGATATCGTATCGGACTCGATCAAATATTTGGTTGAAATCATTTATTATTTTTGTTAACCAGAACTGAAAGTTCCAGCAGCAGAGAGGGTGGATGACCACATCGTTGCGACCAAAATTGATTAAAAAATCGTAAAGTCTCCGTTTGCTAAATGGAGACTTATTTTTTTTGGTTAAAATAAGGTTTCGTAGGAAGCATTATTTTTGCTTGAAAACGTGGTCTGTTCACCCTCTCTGCTGCTAATTGTAATATAGTTATAACAAATTTATTCAACAAAATTTCCTGACAAACATTATCGATTACTTTTGCATTGGTAGTTAAATATTAGACTGATTAAAAATATAATATTTGATTGAACTATTACCAGTGATGTGGGAAACACTCTACGAAATGTATTATTATATGAGAAATTGACAGATATGTTTGTGGTGAATGCCTCATGTCTGAGTACCAAATGTTTACTGCTAAGTTTAAAAAATCTAACATGCTACATATATCTGTTATTGTATCTAATTTGTTCCAGTGAGATCAAACCAAACTTAGCATGATGTATAAAGTAATAAGATAATTAAACAAACTAATCAAAAGGTGTGAAAGACTGATGACACTCCGATAGTTTTGCTTATACTTGTTTTTAAATGTTCTTTTCCTCAGTATTATTTTGCAAAGGAAGCAAAGTATCTAACTCTAAATTATATGACTTTGAATAAACACAAATGGAGGAAAGGATCTCAAAACCGACTCTAGTACATATTCAGGTGCAAAGCATGCTGTCCAAGTCCTTAATACGTGCTCAGGACTTTCAAATTAGTTACATGTCGTGACTGATACTTGGGCGTTCTGGAAAATAGAATGCCTCAAAGTAAATTGATCAAGAGCATGGTCTAGATAAGAGCCTTATCATATAAAACCAACAAAACTTTTATGCATCAATCAACTTATGCAACCTTTATGAAATTCAATTAGTCAGAAGTCAGTGATATTTTCATACAAGAAATAAATCATTATATTAGCCAGAGAACTGTTTTAAAAAAAGATTACACATATTGATTTTACTGAAGCAATCAAGATTTACTTTATTTATACAAAGTTACTTTACTTAGTCCTTTTCAAGAATGCGATATGTTGGTTATTCTAATTTTTCAAAATAAAAAGAGGAAACATCCTCCTATTCAAAACATTTTATAGTTCAGTTGGAATCCCGTGCAGATTATGCACAAGACACCCAAAATGGCCTTTATATTTAATTAGATCTATACCGCTGAATTCAAAATTGTTTTAACGCGGCTTAGAGGGTGATGGGTATTATTAAAACAAGAGTAGACGAAACGAAACGGATGGATTTCATAGCTTTATTACCAGTTTTGGTTCACAAATATGCTTTTATTACTACTAGATGAATATTAAACTTCATTTTTAGGTAGAAGCACTAAGCCACAAGCAATATAGTGCTAAAAAAAACAATATAAATGCAGAGTTGTTATAAGGTATTAAGGACGAATTAAATTTTTGTATTACAATGTCCATCTTACATTACAATTTTACAAACAAGAACCAAAAGATAATAGGAAATTTAAGAATATTTTTTCTGAGTATTTAAACTTCACAGTCAATTATGGAAATGTGGCATATAATCGTTCAATGAATTTATGTTGTTCCTGTCTTTCCCATTACATGTCAAATTATAGAGAGTAGGACAGACAAAGCAAGAAGAGGTTATAGTGAAAATTAGATAGAATACAACAGAAATGTTAAAGTCAGGTATGATCGGTGAAAAAATAATAAGGAAGAAAAGACACATAATGAAACAAAATAGAAAAGACTACAAATGTTGGAGGTGGACAAGTTATAAGAAAAGAAAGTTAAACAGGTGATGCAAAGATGGACGAGTGTAAGATGAGTGAAGAAACATTTAAGAAGAATAAGATAGGTAAACAAAAAGTGAGTGAGATTAAGACTGGTACAAATATAATGGAAGAGAGTAAGACAAGTGTAAACAAGTTGGAAGAGGTAAAGGTGGGAGAGGAAACAATAAGTAACAATTAGTAACACAGGTGGAAAAACGAATGAATGAGATGAAAAGACTGGTAATTGCAACCATTGACGATGTTATAAAAATAATAGAAGACGAAATGATGACAGATAGTAAGATTGATGAAAGGAAGATATAAGAGGTTCAGATATGTGAAGTATAGACATGTAAACAAAAGCTGTAGGGGGTAAAACATGGGATGATATGATGGGGAGTAGAAACATGGTTAATATAAAGATGAAACATGGTCTGACAGGTCAGAATGTGATGGAGAAGACAGGAAAAACGGTTGAGCGGAAATTCAGCAAATATTCAATTGAGAACACACTGTTTTTTTTTTTGTTCGCTATTGACTCATATGCATGTCACAAATTGTCAGCTCAAGAAAATGCCGCGCATTCGTGAAACAAATATTTGACGCGCTCACCACCCATTAAAATTTGTTGATTAAAAGGCTAATTTAAGCTATGAACCCTCATACAAGATTTTCATATAAAGCGAAAATAAAAGAAGTGTTTCATTTTTGTTCAGTTGTATAACTTTTGCACCCGTTTTCTTTACTGCACACCACTGCTTGTGGCAGCCTGCTCCCAGTGGTATATAAAATAAGATAGGAACATAAATAAGAATCATAATTCAGCCATATAACTTATTTCTTCGGCCAATGATCAAATTTAACCAGGCAAACATGGTAAAATCCCCACACTTTCATTCCAGCTCTGCTCGACCTTTTCCACCCGAATCCAATTGTACCATCTCTTGACACCAGTTTTTGCTTGAAACGTTTACCTGTAAATATGATATTAAAGAATACGAAGTGTGGCAAGTGTTATATATATAATATATATAATGTACAATCATCATATAATGATATACCATAGGCTTAAGTGGCTCTAAGTGGTCTGAAGAGGTCTCCGTTACGGATCGCTGTCATTTCAACTGTGTGTGTGGGTTCGGCCAATGTTTTGTACGTGTTTTATACGTGAGATATCTTGCCAGTAGCTTCTCGTAGGTCGGTGGTTCTTGCTGGGGTTTTCTTCATCCACCATTAATACTGGTCACCATGTATAGCCTATCTTGTGCTGAAAAATGGTATTTATCGCCCAAACAACAACACATGATATTCTTACACGTATGTAACATCTCTTTAAAAATACGGATTCTATCAATGCTTTCTCATACACTATATAATATTTCTCAAACAATGCACTAATACCTATACCTGTGTTACTTTCCTATTTTAAGAATATTTTGTGTTTTAAGTTACACTGGACAAATGCTTAAAAAATTGTTTTCAAATCACACACTACTTTTGTAGAGCAACGTAGTTCATTTTCCTCAATGGATTCGAATAAATGTGAGTTACAGAGTAAATCTCCGCATCATTCATACACATAATGTCCATCTAATTTAATATAACCTGACTGAAACACTCAAAACAATTTAATAATCAGAGCAAATTCAAATTATTATCATCATTTTCTTTTTTCAAAACTAAATTGAAGCTTGTATTTACCGCGCTTGAAGGTGAGACTTGAATCAGTTCCTTTATTGCAGCTGGTAACAGCCTTTACATATATTTCTTCGGGTCTGTTTTCCAAATCTACATCTAGAAAAGAGAACAATAAATTATTGCCTATAGGTTTTAGGTTTGGTCCAGTTCAACTGCAAAATTAGGTACAATTCAGCTGAAACATGTCATACAATTCATCTGAAACATGTCGGACAATTCAGCTGAAACATGTCGTACAATTCAGCTGAAACAGGTGGTACAATTCATTTGAAATATGTCGGACAATTCAGCTGAAACATGTCGTACAATTCAGCTGAGACATATACGATGCAGCTGAAACATACAATAAATAAAGTGTCCTACAATTAACCTAAGAAATGTTGTATAATTCAAATGAAAGTGTCATAAATTCAACTGAATCCTATAGATAATGATTATTTATTTATAAAAAGAAATTAAAAAACGCAAACTGTATTTAAGATACAAGGTTAGCTCAGCTGAGAAAGGAAACAACTAAAGTGGCCATTACGTATTAAGTGAAGTCATGTCAGACTGTGTATCAATTAGGTATTGGTAGATTAAATGATATTATGTAAATCACCAGCGGCTGAAATCAGACTCACACATAAGTATTCAAATTATGTAAGTTAATAAAAAATAAGAGCATCAACAGTTAGTAAAATAGGAACAATACCAACGGTTAGTAAAAGAAGAGCAGCACGAACAATCAGAAAAAGTGGAACAACACCAGGATTAAGTTGGTAAAATAAACAATACCAACATTAACACCTGCCATAGAATCTTTAACATTTATGTCTAATAATAAAATATCCCATATGTATAAAATCTTGAATACAAAGTATTCCTCTCACTTGATAGATAGATAGATAGATAGATAGATAGATAGATAGATAGATAGATAGATAGATAGATATTCACCAGATTCCTCAACATCCACAAGACCAATGTATTCGCCCTTATTCCGGCAGTAATCGCTGGATAATAATGCAGGATCTTCTAGTTCGGCTTGAAAACCTGTTCTAATATTCCATTCCTAGTAAATAAAAAATATTAAAAAGAAGATTATAATGTGCAAAAGCAACGCATTATTTTTACACATGACGTCGATATTACTTAACATATTCTCTGAACTTTGATTCAGATATATTATTTCTTAATGATACAATACTAGTAACGATGGTGCTAGTTATGTCCAATTTATCGTCAATTGCTGATTTCCACCTAATATTGTTTTAAAATGGTGCAATAATTCAACGATATGGAATAAGGCCAATTTTATTTTGAGTCATTAATTGTCTAATCGAAAGGAAAATACTTTTACCTTAATAAATCTCTTTTGATTGAAACATTCCAAGCATATAGATCTGAACGACCAATCAACAAAAAAATGACATTAAATGCTCTAACCTCCAGTGAAATAAGCCAATATGGTGTCAGTGTAGCATAATTTGGTAACGTGTGGTGAAATATTAAGAGATGATTCAGGGATTTTTCGATTCATTGATTATTTGGCTGGTTGGTTGAGGAATAGACTGGCGTTTAACCGCACAGCGACATATGAAAATTAATACAAAAGGAATAAGAGCAAAAGGCCTTGGATTTAAATAAGTGGAGAAAGGTAATGCAAATTTGTTCCTTCCTTAATAATAACAGAAGGCTAATGCAAATTTGAGTTTCATTTGTCTGCTTTTCGATCTATAGATAGCTAGAATGCAGCTTATAATACATACAAACTACCTCATCTCTGCTTTGACTGAATAAGAAGAAAAACCTTTCTGAAATTTAGTCAAGGTCAGAGACCTCTCAGAAACGTACCTCAGGATCTGGAAACATGTAAGCAATGCACATGTGTTTGTACAATTGCTCTGCTGCATACTGGCAGTCGATGGCCTTTATCTTCTCCAAAATATACCTGTAAGTTAGCAGAAAGGTAAGGAAGGACAGTTAGAAAGTAGTCATCTAGGAGTAATCAAATATATATAGCGTCCAAGCAAGCAATTACGTATGTAGGTGAATAAATTTATGTTAGAAAGTGACTGTCATACTAAATAATACAATCCGACCAGAAATTACGCAAGAAGTGAATTACTTCTTGATCGTTTCAATCTATTTTGTAACTACAGAAAGTATGCATTTTATCTGTCACCCGTTACTGCAGCACTTTGCTCCGTTGCATATATATCTTAAACATATTATATTAGGTAAAATATCAGTCTGTTTACCTGTCTTTAAGAAACTTTGGTGAAGAAACAACTCTTACAAAAGAAAGAACTAAAACGTGCATATGCATACTTGAAGAAAGAAAAAACAGACCACAGTGGATATGTGGAAGCATCGACATAGTTATCAAGGATTTGGAAGTTTAAACAGCACAGCCTCGGTAAGAACAATGATGTGTATCTAATTCCAGTTACAGCAATTCAGCTAGGTAAAGCTTACTGCTTGTGCTGCTAGTGACAACATGAGAGTCAATGAACAATTCTAAAACACAAACTGTGTATGTGTGTGATTAGTATTTTTAAGGTAGCTTTAACAATGTTTCAATCATATCGCTGCGATGTCTGCAGTGAGGCAGTTTATAGTGATGTCTAGCACTGGGAGAACTTATCGAAAACATGCAGCTTGATTTCCTACCTAATCACATTACCCTGAAACCAGGTCGACCAGTGCTAACACTAACATCTTAATGCTGAGCGCCAAGCGAGTCAGCTGTTAGTATCATTTGTGTAAGTCGTTGGCATGACTCTGCATTGGATCGAACCTACGACCTCCCGCTTCCGCGGCAGACCCTCTAAAAACTAGAGCGGCAACGTTATTTAACTGCTTAAAATAAAATGAATGGTCATTCTCAAATATATCATCTTTTCTACTTAGTATCATTCTAATTACTGGTGCTCGTGTCGAGAGTAGATCCATCAGTTTGTCACGTGACAAGAAATCTAACAAACCTGGTTACTGTATCCCATAGCTCTGTCTTTTCATACTGGTTTTCCCCCAAATAAATCTTTCAATTTTGAAAAGAGACAAATATTGTAACACATGCATGTGCAATGCTCACGAACCTATTTCCAAGCAATCATTCCAGGGATGCATGAATTGTAACAGTTACTCTTCCTTATCATCATTTCACTCAATACTGTAAACTCTTCTCTATTACACTTTTTATGGTTTTTCTTTTTATAACATTTCTATAAAAATGACACAAAGCACATTTTCCAAAGCAATCTTGATACTAGAATAGATAAAGACCATGAAAACAGTAATCAATTTTAAAAAACCCATCTAATCGGGGACAAATGAGAATAAAAATACAGTAAGAGATCAGATTTTTATAACTCGAGAAACTGTAGTTAAACAACTAGTCCTCAATTTCATTAAGCGCAATTTAATTTAAGTCTTAGTTAATTGGTGAAAGTTTCTGTTTCAATGAGCTAGCACACATTTTCAATGAGCTAGACGCGCGCGATGTCATGAGTTCGAAAGTAAAACAATGTGATTGTTTTCGGTCTTTTAAGACTGTGTTAATTACTCTAACCACAGGTTGACTGTATTTTTATGACGTTCCCTGGCTCTTGAAATCACTGAAGACTCACTCATGAAGATGTGTGTCTACATTAAAATGTTGCATTGATTAATGAAAAGTACAGGTGTATATGCCATTACAAATCGGCGTGAAATTGCAACAATGTTTTTTATGATTTTATTTATTTCGGCATGAAGACTGTATCAAGATACATGTGTTAATAGGCAACATTGTGTGTAATAAAACAAAATTCAAAGAAACATCCCTACAAAATGTAAAGCGAAGGCATCGAATTTTACAAGAATTAACACTAAATAATAAAAGATGTTTCATACCTAAAATATTGTCAGCATGTTTTTATGTTTCTAATTTCCTTGTGTTTTTTTTTTGGTAGTCATATCATATAAATGTATATATGTAAAGTCCTTAGAGCTTATAAATATTAGGTGATGTATAAAATCATCATCATCATCATCATCGTCATCAAGAACTGTGAAACAAGAAGATGAGAAATTTCTTGATCAACTCCTTTATCTCATTAATTTTGCACTCTTGCTTTTTTCATTGTTTTGTACAAACTCCTTTGGTCAAACACTTTTAAATGTTTATGAATAATAGATTGTGATATTCCAGTAATTTATGTTATTATTTATATTACTAAATTAATTATAGGTCACTGGTTAGTTCTCTATCATGTTTTGTTTACATCTCTAGGAAGCTCAAACAATAGCACTTGCTACACATTTAGCTTCAATATTAACTCAGAGAGTGCACACATATAAAAGCATGTTTGCTGCGTCATTCTTCTACATTTGGTTGACCATTTGAAATCACATGATACTAAATAAAGTCGAACTTTCTAACTATGTGGTTTACCTATGCCACCTGATCCTGTAGAAATATGAAAAGGTCGAAAGTCACCCACCTATCTATAAATTTATAAATGAACTGATGCATCAGTCCAACAAACCAATGACCAATCCATGCAAACATTAACATCTTTAGAGAATGACTGAAATCAAATTGAACATGTGTATATCTTGTTGGGATGCCAGCGACCTCAATAGTTAAAAGCACGATATTACAGGGTAGGGATGTTACTGAATGAGGGAGAAAATCAAGAAATTATCTAATTACATGGATAGCTTATGACTCCATGCCATTTCCAGTAGTTCAAAAGAATCGGTTAGTTTATCACGTGCCATTGCGACTATCTGCTGTTGTAGAGCCTCTGACAACTGAAATGGAAAAATGGCATGCCTTCATTTTATTCCATGTACGCATATCAATCGGGTTAAAAAAAAGATATGAATGTTGTCAAATGACCTTTATTACATCTTTTAATTTGGATAGATAAAGGTAACTTTGTAATATTGTACACTTGTGCGTCTTAAATGATAGGTTGCAAAACATTTACACAATGTATATAATTCCATCATCACTGATTCTCTCATATTCCAAAATTAAGAATGAAATGTTCTATCAATTAAATTGCTTTAAAGAGACAAGAAATCAAAAACTAAAACAACATTTGATAACATGTCGCTCCCTAACCTGTTGCATTTCACGCCTGGTGCATTTCTCCTTTTCCAGTACAGTCTGGTAGGAAAGGCGGGTCAGGTCTAGCAATTCTCCGTTCATAGCAAGCTTCTTCTGAAGGCTTATTATCTCCTTTTCTGTGCTTTTCTTCTTTCCATCTTGTTGTTCAAGTTTCCTCTGCAGTTTTTCCTGACACCGCTTCTGCTTCTCTTGCAACATAAAGCCTTTCTGAAAGAATATATGGTTGTGCGACATATTCAGTGATTGAAAATTGTTTAATGTGTTTAACAGCAGCAACACTGGGGCCAAAACATTTACTATATGAAATCTAAATAAATAACAAATCTTACAAAAGAAATCAAATCTTTGTAGACCTGTAATGAAATAATTGGGCCACGCCTATTTTATGACCTTGCTTTGGAAGCATTCAAGATAGAAGTTATTCTTTATTGTAACAAATTGAAAGATATTAAAATTGCAAAGTATGTAAAAAGTCACTTTAAAAAGGTTATATGAGGTGAAAAAAAATTATAGGAATAGTGTAGCAATTTTCCAGATGAACATAAAGTCCAACAACTTAACCTCTATTACTATCTACAACAGATATTAACATAAAAGGTTAATATTCACACATGCTCTCTCTCTCTCTCTCTCTCTCTCTCTCTCTCTCTCTCTCTCTCTCTCTCTGAAAGCAATTGTATATAGACGGACATATGATTTGTTCTAATGGAAGACATATATTGTAAAAACAAACACCTTCTGCAGTGCTTTCAGTTCCTTGATGTGATCTATGTGTCGTTTTAAAGCGACTTCCAGCAAACATCTCTGTCTATCCAGCTCCTTACGTGCCGTTTTGTTCAATCTGAAGGTGATATAGAATCAATAATACTAGTAATAATAATAATAACTGTCAAGACATTGTAATAACAAGTAATTATAACTGTCAAGAATCTGATATCAAGTAGTTATAACTGTCAAGACACTGTAATATCAAGTAATTATAACTGTCAAGAATCTGATATCAAGTAGTTATAACTGTCAAGAATCTGATATCAAGTAGTTATAATTGTCAAGACACTGTAATAGCAAGTAATTATAATCTCAAGACATTGTAATAGTTAATATAACTGCATATGAAAACTGTGCACAATGCTTTTTCATTATACAGGAATTGGCTTTATCAAATTAAATATAAGTCACATATTAATGTTGATATCATGAATTTTAATGTTAGAAAGAACGCTTAAGAAATCACTTACACTTTGCTGCAAAAATCACGACTGTCAAAACTTAGAACACTTGCATTGTTGTTCCTGCTTTCTTCAGTCTTGTAGAGGTCGAATACAAAGACTTCCAGGACGGCAAAGATTTCGTTTAATGCTGTTAATCCTACAAAACACAATCATAAACAGCACTAATAATCATTCAAATTTAGACAGGACATGACAAATGCCTCAGATAAAATGATGT
The DNA here is from genome assembly GCA_029339505.1 of Unio delphinus. Lineage (NCBI taxonomy): Eukaryota > Metazoa > Mollusca > Bivalvia > Unionida > Unionidae > Unio > Unio delphinus. Next base: position 2,161,825 of record JAQISU010000068.1, read on the forward strand.
CCTCTAAATGCTAAACTTTTTTCGTACAGGTGATAATAAAAGCCGTTGACTAATAAGCATGTTGTCTGAGAATTAGGAATGATTTAATAAAATATACATCAAAGTTTTTTTTAATAACACTTGTTCAGAATTTTCCATTATAGTCTATTTAATATTTTTAAATGACTTTTCAGTAAAACTAAGGCAACTTTAAAAGCTAGACTTACCCTTCGGGAACTTTAAATAAGAAAGGGTCTTCATGACTTCCTTTAAGGACGTGTTTCCGAAAAGAGTGAACTCAGATATTTGTACCACAAGGTCTCTAAACAGATCAATGTTATTGAAGCTGAAATATTGAGGATACAAATAGAATATTACAGAAAAACAATTACCACCCCTCTGGTGATTATAATAATACCGGAGAAATATTATGCTGAGTTAGTTCCCTTAGCTTACTCATGAATATAACTGATATATAGTACATGCTATATCATAAATCAAGTGGCATCATCTGACCTTTTTATAGCAAACTAAGTATCATGATCTGACCTTTCAATAACATGCCAAGGGTCAGCATCTGACCTTTTAATAACAAAGTGTCAGCATCTGACCTTTTAATAACGAGCCAAGGGTCAGCAAATGACCTTGATATAACAGACCAAGTGTCAGCATATGACCTTAATATAATAAACCAAGTGTCAGCATATGACCTCTTCATAACCAAGTGACAGCATCTGACCTTTTCATAACCAAGTGACAGCATCTGACCGTAATAAAACAAACCATGTGTCAGCATATGACCTTATTATAACAAACCAAGTGTCAGCATCTGACCTTTTTATAACAAACCAAGGGTCAGCATCTGACCTTTCAATAACAAAGTGTCAGCATCTGACCTTTTAATAACAAGCCAAGGGTCAACTTCTGACCTTTTAATAACAAGCCAAGGGTCAGCATCTGACCGTTTAATAACAAACCAAGTGTCAGCATCTGACCTTATTATAAACAAGTGACAGCATATGACCTTTTCATAACCAAGTGTCAGCATATGACCTTTTAATAACAAACCAAGTGTCAGCATCTGACCTTTTTATAACAAACCAAGTGTCATCATCTGACCATTTTATATCATATGCAATTTCATGATGATAACTCATTTTTAAAACTTATTATTACACATAAATGAAAACTTACAACTATGAATCCACCATATCAAGAAATACATATCGAACGGTCTAGCGCTGTATAGAATGATGATAACACTGTTTCCTAGCTTCAATGTGTAATAACAAGTATGCATAAAAACGAAAATTAATCTACTTTTCAAAGATGTAAGCCATACGCTAACTGTGATAATATATGTAATAATAAAAAGAGATGATTCCCAGCAGCTTCTGTCTATAATTTCCCTTCATGTGGCATATATCTATATTCATAGATTATCTTTGCCAGTAATAGAGTAATTATGTCACATCTATCTGTATTCGCAGAGACTTCCAGGCCGACAGTGAAATTTAATTGTATCATAACTCAGTATTTACAAAGCATCATCGTCCAACAGTAATGTGTAGTTTTGTCATAATTATGTATATTAATTGATGATATTTTCCCAACAGTAGAGTTATTATGTAACATCTATGTTTATTTGGAACTACTCTGTTGGCCTAGTGGGTAAATCATCCACCTCGGATACAGGACACCAGTTTGAATCCCAATGAGTCATGCCAAAGGCTTATACAAATGGTAGTAACAGATCAGTATTAGAGGTTCAGGATAATGAGGTTAATGTTATGACTGGTTGGCCTGGTGTCAATGTGACATCATGCTACACCTCAGCGACAACATGCCCAGTACTAATACATTATTATAAACTGCCACATAATGAGAATGAGGCACTGTTACAGCTTCCTTTAAAAATCCAGATTAAACACACATATATGTACAGAGTTGTTTTTTTTTTTTGTTGTTGTATGGTTTAACGCCATTTTTCAGTATAGTATATTCTATGCATAGCGGCCAGTATTAATGGTGGAGGAATAACCCAGAAAACCCCGGAAAGAACCACCGACCCACGAGAAGCTACTGGAAAACTTTCTCACATAACTACATTAACTGAATCTTAGACTCGAACCCACGCAGACAGAGGTGAGATGGCAGTGATCCGTTACGGACAGAGCTTGAGACCACTCGGCCACTTGGGGCCTCCGTACACATAATTCCTTGTCTAACAGTAAAATTCCCAATAAAAAGGGGTTGGGGGTCGGAAATCAGGGACCCCCTAAACAAAATGTACACACACACACACACACACACACACACACACACGTTTACAGTCAGTTGTCACTTGAAATTTGACCATCGATTTTTTTTGTACATGTTTATTGGGTATGATGCAAACTTTGATAAAAAAAAAAAGACACAAACGGTTGTTTTAGTGCATTTTCGAGGAAAGTCGGGGGCCGTTTGAATATTTTAACAAGTTAGCACTGGTAAAGTGTAAATGTGTCACATCTATGTGTGTTCGTAGAGTATCCCTGTTAATAAGTAAAGGGTAATTATGTCAAAACTGTGTTTTCGTACAGAATAACTGTAAAACAGAAAAGGTAATTATGTCACATATATGTGTTCTCATACAGTATATTTCTTCAAAAGTCAAGTTTAATGTCATTGTGTTCACTGTATGAAAACTTATTGGTACACAAGGTATCAAAGTGAATGATTCCTACAGATCCGAAATTCTGAGAAGCTAAAACAAAATACGTCACTCCAATGATCTATTTAAAGACTATAATGATTAGCTGTTATCAATTTATTTGAGTAGATTTCTCTTATTCTTACTATTACCGCTAACCTTTAAAGCCGCGAAAAGTATGAATACAAATAAAGTCTTTTTTTTTCTCGACATGTCATTGCCAGTAATAATAATAATAAGAAGAAGAAGAAGAAGAAGAAGAAGAAGAAGAAGAAGAAGAAGAAGAAGAAAAATATAACTACTACTATTTTATTATTATTGTTATTATTATTATTATTATTATTATTATTATTATTATTATTATTATTATCACGCCAGAAAAAGTCATCGCCTTGAATTATTTTCTAGTGAGGCAGCGATCGCCTGTTTATGTCTTTACATTAAGAATACTTACACCTCTCTATCCTTTTTGCAAACCAAAAATTTGGGTATAAGAATTCTCTCCATTTTTACTTCGCTTCCTGTTCCATAGTTACTTTAACAAAAGGTCGATCTCAGTGTCACGTGTCAAATTATATAGTGACGTCATGATATTATTTTCAGAGTCGGTACACTTCACTTCAGTGAGGTTTAATATATTTGATATTACAAAAAGTGAACACTTTTACCCGATTCTAGATGATCCAAGCAAGCTTTTGAAAATTATTATTATTATTATTATTATTATTATTATTATTATTATTTTGCATGATGTTCCAAAGTTACAATAACAAATGATCTATCTCAAAGTCACGTTCCAAGTCACAGTGACGTCATGATATTATTACATACAAAATTATTATTATATACAATACAACAACAACAACATAGTTTGGTAATGTTAAATAAGTGTGATCATTTATCTCTCTGAAGAAGAAAAGCAGAAGATTGTAATGACACAAGAACAGAAAGAGTGAAATAATAATGCTTTTACTGAGTTCTTATGATGTTGATGGTATTGCTGATGACGGTGATGACAATGTCGACATTAATGATGTAATAAGAACATTAACAACAACATCAACACTAATAATAATAATAACATGAACAATGGTAACACTACTTATACAACTATTATTAACAATAATAAAACAAGACAATGACGAAGGTGAATTTGATGATGTTGACAATGTTTAATCTTTATTCGTTATCTCTTCGGGAAATTTTCACGCTGTTCATGACGTGACAGCAACAGTTGATTGTATTCGAATTCATTTCCTTTATCCGATGAACATGTTAGAAAATTCCAATGTATTCATGTTTTCTTCATTTTAGGTTTTTGTTTCATCTTATGATTCAGTTCGACTGGATCGCTTCATGCATAGAAAAATGAACTTCGCAAATATTAGGTAACATCGCGAAATTTTGGTCATTTCGATATTTATTTTCTGTATTTCTATACCATATTTAAGGGTCACGTGTACATAAAATATCTACTATAGTTAGTTTACTTGGAAACCTCTGTATGTATCACGACGCTCTAAGTTTGGGTTCAATATCGATACCGCGTATGACATTTCCTTGAAGGTCATATATAACAAAAAAACAAAGTGTGATATAAAGAATGTTGTTTGGTGAAGTCGGCTGAAGCTTTTAGCTTTAGGTATTGTTACACCGATGCGTCGATCAGAGCTACCGTGCAGTGACCGTTTGCTTTCGGTAAAACTAAAACTGACCTGCTCTCCTTTCAATCAACTAAAAAAGTTGTTTTTATGTTTGTGTGTGTTCCCTCTGATTTGTTGTTCTGTTTTTTTTTTAAATATAATTTTTCCATTTATTTTCTAATCATTTTTCCCCCATCGGGATTATATGTTTGAACGGGATATTTTTCCCCTAGCGTTTTGTATCAGGAGTTTTTCCATAAGAGTTGATTTTTTCCACCTACTCTTTGGGTTTTTTTCCCCCTGAAACATTTTTCCAGTTGACCCAGGCTTGCTATATGTTTGTTGCTATATGCATATATATTATGCATTGTTTCTGTGTTGGGATAGCCTTTTCTATTTCAAATTTCTAATTTTTTTCTATAATGTGATTTAGACCTTTAATCAGATCGTCACTTTTTTTTCTTATTAAATTATTTTAATTTTATCTCAGTTTTGAACTTTCAGCAAAGAAGATGTATTCATTTTATTGGGTTTCGGTTCTTTATGCAAGAGACCTCCCCATTGACTTAATGTTTTTCCTGTCTGTATTTCCTGATTTTTTTCTTTGCTCTTTCCATATTTAATTTTCTTTGAAATCGACTGATTGCGAGATAGGTTGTGTACATTTTTTAAATTTGTTTGTACAATCCCTTTCTCGGGAAAGGTCATTTCTAATTATTTATGATTTCCTTAATCTCTCATAAATGTTCCGTAAATTGTTTTTTTCCCTTTAAGCAGGGCTTTCTGTGTAGTTCCTGAGCTACACAGATTTAGATACTGCTCACAAGATTGAGTGCTTACAAGCGACTTTTACCTTTTACTTTCCGTGCATGGTTTTATTTTGTTTTATTCTTTTCCTACTCTGAAATTCTTCTTTGTCGTGTTTGTATTTGTGTTTTCCGTCCATTATATTCCTCTAATTGGTCTTTTTCTAGACTCTTTCACGGGCCTGCCCACTTCGCATAGCGACATGTGATGTAGCCCCGTGAAATCCTTGAGGTTCCCTGTCCCCCTTGTATTTCCTATATTATTATTTATGTTTCTCTATTACAAGTATTTGGCCACACGTCTTCATACTTTCTACAATAAATTCTCTTATATTGTATAGAATATTTTTACTAAAATCACCATCAAGATAAAGAATTTGTATTTCCTTGTATGGTTGCGTAGTTTCAATTTTCATCGATAACTCCACTTTTTGATCCTATTCTTTTCATACTCTACCATAGTGCTTTTATGTGTGTGTGTCTGTAAAACTATGACTGTTACACAGTTGATATTTTGGCGATACTCGGATCATATGCCGTCTCACTGCCACCTCTCCCGTCAACAATACATCATGCATGTATATGAAGCGGAGGCTTTGTATTTTCAAGGATCCTAATTTTACCCAGCTTCCCCAGGCCCTGTCCCATATTGATATTTATGTGTTCTTGTTCCACTTTGCTTTTAATTTTATTTATTGTGTTGTCTGCAAGCCATTTATATGTCGTTTTTTGTATCTATTTACCACAATTCTACACTATCCCTTTATTTGTTTAATAATTCTTTTATGGATCTTAATTTTCTTGGCACTTCTAATAGTTTTATTAATCTATTGTTTTATATATATATATATATATATATATATATATATATATATATATATATATATATATATATATATATATATATATATATATATATATATATATCATTTCTCTGCTTCATCGAGAAACCAAAGTAATATATATATATATATATATATATATATATATATATATATATATATATATATATATATATATATATATATAGAGCCCATGCCATGGTATGTTTGGCTCCGCTTTAATCTTAATTCTGTTTAGTATGTTTGTGTATTTGATAAGTACTGGGTTCGGGAGGGCTAGGCCCCCTCTTTCCGTCCTTATATAGTGTTTTTGTTTATGTAGTGCATTTTGAAACCGCATAAGTATTTAATAATTCCGTTATCTATGTGTTTTAAATCTTTATTTTTTATGTCTAACGAATTTATTATGTAACTTAAGTGTGCATACATATAATCTGTGAAATAGCTCGGGACTACATAAGTAACAAATGTACCTAGTCTTGCTTGTCAAAAACAATTTTATGAGGTACTAAGCTATGTTCTATATGATTGTGTATAGAAATGTTATTGAGCTGTTTGAACTCTTGTTTTCATATATTTGCTTCACTATCAAACTCATCTTTTGAAATAAAATGAATTCTTTTAACTATAAGTTGTGTCTTATTCATATTAGCACTTATCGAACTTCACTTTGGTGATAAGGGATAAATCACATTATGTCATATTGTTTAATAGTTAATGTCAAAGGTCAATGCACTAGTTAGCATGTAACAGTTCTACTCTTAAAGAGACATTTGATCTAAAATAAAGGACTTATATTTGTTTCATGAACACAGAAAGTAACAACAGGGACAGGTGGACATGGCCCAATCGAATAATAAAGTCTTAGCTTTGAACACTTTACACTGTCAGCATATGAATGAGGTCAGTAACCCCCAGTCCTCACACAAAGGTCAAGCTACCCAGCCTCTTTGTCATACAAATAGAAAGCTTCCCTCCTTTGTGTAGTGAATACAATTGATGTAATAAGCCAATCTGACACCAAATAAAGTAGATAACAGCTTTCTAATTGGTTATGTTGGATTTGGGGGTGCAAATGGGGACTAAAATACAGAAAAAGGCTCAAGTTTAATAATGAGTATAGTGAGTCCAATGGATTTAAAAACAGGAGGAAAGTGTGTATCTAAATGGAAGATGTAGCTAATTATAATGGAATTAAAGGAGACAAAAGCAGCAATGAGAAAAATGAGAAGCGAGAGGTTGATGACATTACCTTGGACAATATTTGGAGGCAGTGGACCATAGGTGCAGGGACAATAAAAAAAGCACCTGTGCTATAACATCCCTTACAGGCACCAAATTTCAGGTGAAATGGTGTTCATTCCCAGCTAATATAAAAGGGGGAATAATGTAGATAATATAGATGCATGTAATTCATATTTCTTCCACATATGAAATTAACAATAATGGGCATCAGTTAGGCAGAAAAAATACCGAAACCAAACAAAGCATGTTTGATCAGTTTTCAAACTTGTAAACTTTACTGGGAGAAATTATTAAAGTACTTCTAGTTCAATTTGCATCAAGACCAAGGGCTAAAATGATACTTCACAAATCTTCTTTTTATCTTCCTACACAATAATTGAAAATGTTTTTTTATTTTATTTCTTGAAATGTTATGCTGGTGTAAGGGAGATAATGAATGATATACATGTACATAGGGTGTTTTTTTTAAAATTCCTCCAATATATTATCCATGTAATATAGATGAGTTCAAGAACACATGTATTAACTTCAATGCAATTAAATTATCAAAAAATGCATTACTGATAAAGTGAGAACCTAAAATCCAGGCTTCTATATGTAGTGGAGACCTCAAAAATGATTATCTAACTAAAGAATCGCATTTTCAATTTCAAAGTACAAAAGTTTAAATGGACAATTAGAGCAGGACAATTAAAATCAAAATAGGAAGGAATACCATATCTTTAATAAATTACCTAAAATACTCATACCAGAATACTCTTTATGATACAAGTGAACTATCTACAAGTGGACCAGGAATGTCCTCTATCCTGGTCTATGATATGATTTACAAGAACAAGAAAGTTGTTTTTTATCCATTATTTTTCATCTTTTGTGCATAAAATAGTCAATATTTGGTTGAAATTAACTATATTAACTTTACATAACTTATTTTTTTGCCTGTATGCTAATCTTGGAGCTCACTAGACAGGCACAAAGCCATCAGTCTATATATATTATAGATATAGTTACAAAAGCCCCATTCCAAAGCTAACTTGTGTTATTTTCTGAAGATTTCAGACATGTTATTCTTAAAAGACTGTCAATATTTGACCAAAAATGTTCAGCATCCATTTGTTTTTACCTACATCAATTAGTACTGTTCATTAATGCTGCCCACATGTATGCGTTTCTATGGATACAATGTGAGACTCTCCTTTGATATAGGTATCACGGTACCAATTGTTTTTCCATAGACCTCATTGCTAATGTTTTGCGAAATAAATATACTTTTTATCCTACTTCAGCATGCATGTAACACACTGTCATAGAGAACAATGTTATATTGTCAATTTGACAATGATAGAACCAGGTACTCCGGGACAACTTAGCGACCTAATCATGTTTTGTATCTTATATGTTTTCAGCATGTTTTTATGTTTTCCAATTTCATTGTTTTTGTCATTTGTTGTTCTGTAGTGTAATCATATCATTATTGATGGTGTAAAGCGCTTAGAGCTTCGCAAGATTAGGCGCTATACAAAGTCTGCATTGTTATTATTATTATTATTACTCCATTTCATTTAAGAGAGATAACTCTGCTGGAACTAGACAGGGGTATTAGTTATCTAGTCACAACATACCTATTTTCAGTTATGTGTATCACATTTTCAACGAATCATAAAAAATACAAAATATGATCTATATAGGAATTAGCATAAATTCACATGTTTCCAACAGGCTAAACTTTTTTTGTTAAAGCCTAACAAAAAGTACAACTCTTACATAATCCACCAATCATAGCTTGTATTGCTGTTTATTTCTGAATGCAATCCTTACACGTTAAGCTTCACCCACCTGGACTTGCGCAATTGGTACAGTTATACCATATTTAGCACTGGGTTTTTCCTCGTTTTAGTTCAAGCGGAACAAAAGTAGGCTTACTCACCGGCAGATAAATATTTGCAGTTTCAATAACAGCAAAATATTTAGCAGAAATAGGAGCATGTAAAAGGTATATATCCGTCAGAACGTTTTTTCTTCTTCTTCTTCTTCTAAATCTATTACGTTTTGGAACTTATAAGGAATGCTGGCTGATTCGGACCGTGGCTGATTCGGATCATGATTCGGACCAGATGACGGGCTGATTTGGACCATGTGAATTATTATAAGAAAAACCATGTAACACACACATTATTTAGTTTGGTAGTTATTACTGTTTTTGCAGACATACTAAGAGCATATAAAAAGTTGATATTCGGCTTTTAAATTTACGTAAGAAAGTTGCTAGCAAATTTCTAACCGAAATCAGAACAAACTCCATATTAACTACACTACAGCATTTAGATTTGTTCAACCAAAAAAAGAATATATATATATATATATATATATATATATATATATATATAGATATAGATATAGCGCTTTCGACTCTTAATGGGTCTTTTTCAAAGGCAAATACAAAACATAGACAAGACAAACAAATAAAACAGAAAAACGGTTATGTTTGCAAAGTTTTACATGGCTGTTTCTACTGGAATTAAACATTTAAGTTTATATTGTGCTATTAGTATATAGCAAAATAGACAATATAAATAAATTCATCATACATCTAGCAGAAGCATAACCCTACCATATTGTAAACTCAGATCAATATGTATGAATCAGACGAAACCTATTGATATTTCACATGGTCCGAATCAGCCAAAAATCTGGTCCGAATCAGCCAGAAATCTGGTCCGAATCAGCCCGTAATTTGGACCGAATCAGCTTGGTCCGAATCAGCCATGGTCCAAATCAGCCTGTTACCCTTATAAGGCAATCCAGAGATTTTCGCAAATTAATGACATTTTTGATTTTGCAAATTCGAAATGCTACATTTTCCAGTATTTCTCACATACACAGGTGTACGATGCGAACTAGACCAGCAAGTTGGTATCTAACCCTTTTTTTATTTTGACACAGCTGTGTCAAAATATAAAAAAAGGCTTAGAGATCATTTTGCTGGTCTAGATGTGAACTTGATCATTGATGTTGAGAAAAAAAACCCAAAAAACCCCACAATATTATGGAGAAGAAAAAAAATCACAAAAACACCTTTGAATACCCTAATAGGTATTCCAAACTGCCTAAGTTCAGCTGACTAGACATGGAAAACCACTGGTTTTTGCTACTTTTCTTTTTTCTTACTGTGAACTTTTATTTTGTCTAATCAATAAAATATTTACATGACATTAAAATGTGTTCTTTCTTCTTTTGAATGATATTGTTTGTTTTTATCTGTGTTAATTCTGACCGTTTTAACGAAGTTTTTAAAAACGTGTTTAAGCACAAAAAATCCTGTGGTTAGAATTTTATCGGTCGGGAAAAAACGGTGACCTTTTTTAATCGGATGGTACTACGCGCCTATCAAAGCTATTTCCACATATTATATACCGACGAATAGAGAATTGAAAGTCAGTTTTACTAGTGCAAACATCATAAATCTAAAACTATATTTTCAACCAATTTTCTTAAGATAAAGTGATAACAAAATGTTTAATGCAGTTTTTGCGGACTTTTCGTTAATGTTTTCATTAAAAAAAAAATTGGAAATAAAATATTGTTCATTTTTCTCTATAATTTGAAAAGAGTCAAAAATATTGTGCAAATAGGCGCGTAGCCCCATCTGTCTAAAAATAGCATATGATTCTGCGCATCTTGGCTTCTGCTATTGTGCAAATGGCGTCCAATATGACCTACTCATCACGAATGGTGGATGCGAATCCATTTGATATGGGAGCCACAGTCATTCCATTGAATGATTTAAAGATGCTTGTCAGTAAGTATTATTGATGATAAATTTAATTTTAGTTATATCTGCCTATTTTTCTTCAAATTTATCCAACAGTTACATGTAGAAATAGATGTAAATAAGATATTTACAATAATGACCTAGATTTTCACATGGCCTTCTTTGGCTTCTTTTTTATTTAATTTTTGCCTATAATTACTTGTCTAAGCCAGATATTGTGGTCAACCAATATGATTATATTGCTTTATCATTGATTCAGTTTATAGCTTAGCTGTTTGTTTCATATAGTATATGTATTTTCAAAGTTACTGACACTTCTGGTTTGATACGGTGTTTTTGTTTACATTGACAACTTCTTCATGGCACTGACCGGCCTTCTTGTTTTTAGTCCCCGATCTTGATGAACGTGCATGTAAAGAAATATTTCCATACGAAACTTGCTAGATCTATGTATCTGGAAAAACTAGAATGAGTATCTGATATACTACCTTTATCATGGACTCTTGAGTATAGATCGGGTTCTTGCATCACTTCGAAAGTTCGAGATGTCTTAGAATTTATTATTTATATAAATTTATATATGGAATCTCCAAAACCTTGATCTGAATCTTTAAGTCTGAATTGTTTTAATTTATTGTTAAATAATCATGTGTTATCATATTAAAATACTTATAAAAGTCAGGTACTACCCAATATTTTTCATTTAATTAAAACATTTTAATGGTTCTCTATCACATTGGGCATTGCAGTACCCTTAATTGAATGACATTTTAAAGTTTATTTCAGTTTTGGTTCAAAATAATTAGAATAATTTGCAAACAAACTGCTAGTACTTGGCTGTCATTTTTACATTGTTATGTAACGATCAGACTGCTTATACGAGTATTAGCAGTCTGATGGTTACACAACAAAATATTGTTAATGTTCTAAATGATGGTAATTGGGGGAAGAAAGTATAGCTATTGGGACTGCATGCTTTAGTGCTTGGACAGCAACATTTTTCAAGGAAGCAGTCCTAGACAGCAACTTTCAAAATCCTGTGGAGAACAAAGTTTTTGGATTTCCATGGAGTAGTGTCGCCTTGCAGTTAAACAAAGAAAAATGCTTTGTAAAATATAGAAAGTTATCAAAAATAGAGGTGCAAATAACATCATGAAATGTGCTTCTTCTCTAAAGAATTGGTTGTATATTTGTAAAACCATCATAGTTGATATTATAATAACAAATATGCTTAGTTCTAGGATATCAATGCCTAGGAATATCAACATCTTCCTGACAGAAACATGGTTAAAAATATCTGGTGATGAGCCCAAGTGTGTGGATTTAACACCCACTGCTTACTCCAGCAAGTTGTTCCCCCGCCACTCTCTCGCGGAGGTGGAATTGCAGTTATCACAAAGAATTCCATGATAAACTGACTTAAGTACAACACAACCTTCGATTTCTGCCATACATTGTTTGAACCAGTCCAAAAAACACTAACACTGGAACAGAGGTTTGTCCATTTTTTCTGCCTCGACCACCCTCCTCCTAGTAGAAAAAACAAGCTGACTGAATCTTTCTTTTTGGAGCAGTTTCAGAATCTTCTGGAATATGGAAATTTGATAGGTAGCAACCTAATTATTCTTGGAGATTTCAACTTTAACTTTGACTGTCCTGGAAACCCATGCACATCAAAACTCCTAGATTCCATTCATGTTTTCAAGCTTAAACAGTCAGTTAACTAACTCACCCATAAACTTGGTCACATTTTAGACTGGATTCTTCATAGTCCTGATGATAATATTCTGTGATCCACCCTTGTATCCCACAAACTTGAATCAGATCACCTCTGCATTATATGCCATCTGGACGTATCAGTCCGTAACCCTCCACCTTTATTTTCTAAGAGAAACCTCTGTATGATAAATAGAACCAGACTAATGCATGACATCCAAGAAAGTCTAAAAACTGTCTTACCTCTTACAGCAGAACAAGTCGATAGCTGTCAGCATTCATTGCTTGGAAAACATTCCCCAGCCAAAAGTGCAGAGTATCAATTAAAAGTGTTCTCCATGGTATAGCAGTGTTAGGGACCAGCTTCGCACTGCTAAAAGACACTGCCGTAAAGCAGAGGGGCTTTGGGTTTCCACCAGATTCACTAATCATAAACAAATTTATGAAGCCTCTAAGAAGAACGTCACATAGTCCATTTAGCCAAATTATCCCACTACAGTACTAAGATCATGGAGAGTTCCAGCTGCAAAGAGTTCTTCGAGATAACTAACAAAATATTGTCAGTGAACAAATGTACACTACTTCCAACTACCTTCTCTCCAGTAGACCTTCTGGACCTATTTACAAATTTATTCTGTGACAAAGTACAAACCATTAGAGATAGTTTTGACAACACGATGTCAACTGACTCATCACCACCATACAGTTATGATACAGAATTTCAGCGACAGCCATTAGGAGCATTTGGACCTGTCTCTTTGGATTTAGTATGGACAGTCATGATGAAGAGTGCACCAAAGTTATGTGAATTTGATCCAATTCCAACATCACTGCTGCTTGAGTGCTTAGACCCAATATTGCCTTCACTAACAGATGTTACTCGTATCTCTTTCTCATCCAAGGAATTCCCATCATTTTTGAAAACTGCCATCGTAAAGCCTCTGCTGAAGAAACCAACACTTGACCATAATGATTTAAAGAACTACTGCCTAGTTTTTAATCTCCCGTTCATTTAAAAAATCTTAGAAAAGGTTGTTCTAACTCAACTTGTATCTCATTTGAATTCAAACAGTCTTTTTAGCAATGTACAGTCTGCATATCGCCCTTGCCACAGTACGGAAACTACTCTTCTGAAAGTATTTAATGACATTCTCTCTGCTTTGGATAGTAGAAAGATTATAGTCCTCAGCCTCCTTGATTTGTCTGCAGCATTTGACACAATATACCATGATATATTACTTCACCATCTCCAGCATGTCTTTGGCATTAACAACACAGCCTTAGTGGTTCAAATCCTACTTAGTCAACTGGACACAAATTATATATGCAAATGGAATAAACTGCAGCCCAGTTGATCTGTGTTGTGGTTTTACAGGGGTCTGTTCTTGGACATGTTCTCTTCATTCTGTATACTCAGCCACTCTAAAGTGTCATAGATCATCATCCAGTGTCTCACCAATTGTACGCTGATGATACCCAGATATACAAGTCTAGCCATCCAACTGAAGTTGATGCTACCATCCAAGGAGTAGATAGGTGCATTTCTGATGTAAAATCATGGATGACATGTAACAAGCTGCAGATGAATGATGATAAAACTGAGGAAATTCTGATCACAACATAAAGACTTTCTCATTCACATCCTTTACCTCAAACAATAAATATCAGCAACTTCAACAATAAATTCAGTCATCATGAAAACTAGATGTTACTCAAGAGAGTGTTGCCCCAAGTGGCCGAGTGGTCTAAAGCGCTTTTCGTTACGGATCACTGCTGTCTCACCTGTCTGCGTGGGTTCAAGTCTAAGATTCGGCTAATGTAGTTATGCGAGAAAGCTTGCCAGTAGCTTCTGGTGGGTTGGTGGTTCTTTCCGAGGGATTTCCCGGGTTCTTCCTTCACCAATGATACTGGCCGCCAGGTATAGCTTATCGTGTGCTGAAAAATGGCGTTAAATCCTACACACCAGCAAGATACTTATGCTCTTCTTCTGACAATCGTAAACTCATTATTCCCACTATGAAAATGAAGTCATATGGACAATGTTCTTTTGCATACCATTGTCCAGCAACATGGAATGAATTGCTCATTGATATTAGACACAAAGACACAGTGATCCCTTTCATGAGTAATCTTAAAACTCACCTTTTTCGACTGCAAGAACAAACTTAAATACCTAAAAATGTTTCCTACCTTAAATATTTTCAGCATTTTTTGTTTTCCAATCTCATTTTTTTTTTGTTGTTGTTGTTGTTGTGTATTCATATCATTATAGATGTTGTAAAGCGCTTAGAGCTTTTAAAGATTAGGGGTAGGCACTATGCAAAATCCTCATTATTATTATTATTATTATTATTATTATTATTATTATTATTATTATTATTATTATCATCTTGTTTTATCACTTGAACCCCTTCAAGACTGTTACATGTTTTGAAACCCTCTTCAAGGCCCATACATACTGTGTCCTTTATCACTGTAATGTTGTGATACAGGAGAACCTGTCTTAAAAGACCACCCCTTCTGCCAAAGAATAATGGTCTCTCAAGACAGGTGGTCTTTCATAACAGGTCATAGCACTATATATCATAATCAGTAAATCTGTACGTTGAGATTCTGGTTTCCCAAAACAGGTGGTTCCTCATAGCAGTGGTCTCTCAAAACCGGTTTTACTGTACCACCTTTAAGCCCAGTAGATAGTTTGTCATATATCACTATAATGTTTTGACAGACCCTTCAAGGTCCATATTGGGGCCCTAAGTGACAGAGTGGTCTAAAGTATTTTCTGTTACAGATCACTGCCATCTTGCCCCTGTCTGCATGGGTTTGAGTCTCATATTTGGTCAATGTGGGTATGTGAGATAGCTTGCCAGTAGCTTCTCTTGGGTTGGTGGTTCTTTCTAGGGATTTTCCCAGGTTCTTCTTCCATTGTTAATACTTGCTGCCATTTATAGTCTATTGTGTGCTGAAAAATGGCATTAAACCCTACAACAACAACAACAATAACAAGGTCCGTACATATTTTGTCATTTGTCTATGTTGTGATACCACCTTTAAGGCTGATGATTATTTTTGTCACATATCACTGTAATGTTGTGAGACCCTCACAGGGCCCATACATATTTTGTCATTTATCACTGTAATGTTGTGACACCCTCATAGGGCCCCTACATATTTTGTCACATATCACTGTAATATTGTGACACCCTCACAGGGCCCATACATATTTTGTCATATATCACTGTAATGTCATGACACCCTTTTTAAGGCCCATACATATTTTGTCATTTGTCACCATAATGTTGTGTTACGTATGTTTGATATAAGTCATTTATATTTATTTTTATTATTTGTTTGTTAGTTTTAAATTTGGCATTTTAAGTTTTAAGATTCGTTCATTGAAGAGGGGGGTGACCTGTACTTTACAGAGTAAACACCAGGTGTTGACCTCATTTCTGACATGGTTTTAGAGTTGTAAACGAGCTTTTAAAATGATTGGTTGGTTCCAAGGACAAAATTTAGTGTTTGTATAAACATCTTTCTATTTTAGTTGGGTCATATGGTATTTACATGATTTCTTGAACGTAGGTTTGTTCTGAAAGATTCTAGAAGATCGTGACACCTTTCATGTTTATGTAAAAACAGGTATATAAACTATGTTTCAGTAGAAGTTGGGCTTTTAGAATATTAAGTTGTGTCTTTTTGAGTTATTATAAATTATCTTGTACTGGAAATTATGTCAATTCATTTGGATCAAGAGGAATTATTTTGTTATTTATCTGGAAAAGAATTGTGCTCATAGAAATTTTATTAACAAGAACTGACTTCATCAAGTGACATCGTCTTCCATTTTGGATACTTCGCTTGGATTCGAACTTAGAAATTATTTGGACATTTTAGTACCAGGACTTTTGCAATTTTTCTAGTGGATAATATTTTGGATTAATTTTGGAATTGATTCTTAAAACCGTAAGTTTATTTTCTTTTCTGAAAAATATTTGTACTCAGTAAATTGTTTATTAAGTTTTTACACTCTTTCTATGTTACTGTTTATTCGAGTCTAAGCACATAACAGTTGTAACACCAGCTCTGTTAACCATGAAAGGTCTAAGATTTTTTATCTTTTGAATAACATTTTAGAGTATGGCAGAAGGGAAATCCAGGAAAAAATCACGCAAAAGTAAGGATTCTTCTGACTCTTCCAGTGACTCGGACTCTGATTATGATTTTCATGCTGAAATCAGTTCTGCCATGAGAGAGGTATAACTGTAAACAACAATACTTGTATCATGATTTTAATTTTTATTATTTTAAACCTTTAACATTTTATTTTTTATTCAACTTAACTCATTTCATATATATTGTATACTGTATAGTATTTCTCATGAAAGGATCAGGGTCAACATCATAAATTGTTGTGGTGGGGTTTAATGCCATTTTTCAGCACATGATAGGCTGGCTATACATGGCGGCCAGTATTAATGCATAAATTGTGTATATATATATATATATATATATATATATATATATATATATATATATATATATATATATATATATATATATTGGAATAATTTGCCATTTAAGTTTGTAGAAATTGGAAGGACAATTTTCATAGTGCATTGGTTTATTATTATAGTCTTCCTCTAGTCCATTATAAATTTTAACCCCCCCTGTCTTCAAAAGTAATTTTAACCCACCTGTCTTCAAAAGTAATTTTAACCCACCTGTCTTCAAAAGTATTTGTTTGTTACAGTTATATTCTAGCTTAATCACTTTAAAGCTTGCAGATTTCAAACCAAACATTCCAAAGTGCACACTTTTTTTTGGTTTTGAAAATACAAACATGAACAGCAGGTACAATGTTAAAGAAATGCCATTTTTAGTAGATGGAACAGACTAATGTACATGATTGGGAAGAAGCATGCTTATAATATGGATACTTGTGTAGTTCAGAATAAGTATGTACGTCGATATGGTACACAACATGCAAGGTACCAACCAATATAACCAGTAAAATTGACATAACTGTGGTGAAACTATAGTGACAAAATTCACTGAATCATAAAAGTATAAATAATTAAAATATAGACATTTTAGTTTTTTTTGTTACATGCCACACATTGCAAAATATTTTTGCAAAATTGTTTACTAAATATCAATTAAATTGCCAACAGTGGTATTAGTGGTTGGTATGTTGCATGTAGTATACTTTTACCCATAAATCCACATCACAACCATGCACCTTATGATGTTCATTAGGCTGTTCCCATCTACTAAAAATAGCATTTCTTTAACATTAAATTTGCCCCAAAACTACTTAATTTTTCCAAGTTAAAAATGTGTGCATTCATGGAACAAGGTATGGTTTTGGAATTTGTAAGATTTTGTGGGATTAAATAATCATTAGCTAGATGGTACTTGTGCCATTAGAAAACGTTCAAAGAGAAGAGGTAGGGTATGATTTGTAAATGACTTGAGGTAGACTGTAGAGGAGATGGGCTATGATTCACAAATGACTCTAGAGGAGATGATCTATGATTCATAAATGACTGGAGGCACACAGTATAATAGAAAGGGTTTGATTCATCAAATACTGGAGTTAGACAATATTTAAACGTAATATAATAAAAACATTCATTACACCATCTTCACAAACACTGTTGTGAGATGGTCTTTTAGGTGGAGATAATCAGAAAATCTGGAGGTAGAAAGGATTTCTCTTTGAATAAATAAGGAATTTTCCTGGTCCCCATAAATTATAAGAAGTGTCTTTTGAGATTCCATGCTATTGCAAGAGTTGTATTGGAACTTGTGATAGAACACAGTTCTGAAATAAGATTTTTTTAAAAAATTGGTCATACCAATCAAAGATGGGGAACCACCGGTCCAAATTTCTTTTCAAATGGTCAAAACATGGATGAGAGCCAGGACCATAGTGGCACTACCGTAACCATGGCATGCTACAAAGATATTTTTACATAGACTGATGATGCGGTAATGTAACTCTTAATAAATATTTGAGACATCTACCAATAATAAGTGAGGTCATCTGAGCTAAAGTTAGTTTTTTTTTGTATATCCATTGATTCCTTCTGCCATTATGTAGTACAAATTTCATATAATTCCTTTGCATTGGTACAAATACGAGATGATTTTTAAAAAAAAAAGTGAATTGCAAATTAAGAAGGATATTAAAAGAAAATGCAAACAAAAAATACAGATTTTCTAATCGATTTGCACATATTTTTTCAAAGTACAAAATGTGCATAAATTATATAAACTTATATGACAATAATTTTAAAAATATTGTCTAAATTTATGAAAATTTGACCATCATTTTTGGAAGCAATGTGGTCCTGGAGTTCATGTTTTTTAAATCCTGTAATTGGTTCTTTGAGTCTTTTTCTTGTATCCCATTTTTTCCTCCAAATCTCTTCCATATTTTTTGTTCAGCTTTAAGAGATGGTACTAAACGCAATTAACTTTCTCAATTTCATGTTTTGCATTTATACCTGCTAATTAGACTATAAAGTTACTATTTAGTTGTATCTTGGGATAAATGTCTTTCCTTACCAAAACTAGATCACTGTGACCCACTTTCCAGATATTATTGAAAATTGTTTTAAAATAATGTCTAGCACCACAATAGCTGGATAATTGGGGCTGCATCTTTTGAGCTACTGTTAATTATTGAATCTGAATAGGCATTTAAAATGTTTGCTTAGTATTTTGTGTAGTTACTTGAATATTTTTATGAAATATTAGAGGAGAGTTCCTTTTATAATTAAGATAATTTTTTTAAAAATGTAGGTTGAGAAAGCCATGAAACAGGTGAAAATTGCCACTAAGGGATCAAAAATGACCTCTAAGGATAAAGACAGAATTCAGCTTTCTCAGGAGAGAGCAGCAATGAGTAGAGAGAAGGCAGAAAGAGCCAGGCAAATGGCTGCTTCAGCAGACAATGGTGCAGAGAAGGGAGAATTTGTTCAGTCAAGTTCCACAGGGGACAGTAAGGGAAATGGTAGGTAGGGCTGTCAATGGGTACTCGGGTACCCGACCGTAGCGAAAAACCCGGGCATTGAAAATTAATGACGAGTACCCGTTCACAAAAATAAGTTGTCGACAACACTATCAAAATATCATATATCATCAGCAGCACACTGGTCTGAGTAGTCCGAGTTTCCTCTGACCCTTGCCACCCCATTTTTGATATTTGGACATTCATGTTGGGGTGTAGGGTCAGAGCGCATTTCCTATCAAAAAGCTGGAATTCGCTGACACCAGTTGATATTAGCATGGGTAGCAGCTTACATGCCGGCCCAGCAAATTTGAACAATCTTTCATCGAGATATACCAGCATGAAATCAATAGGAATATGATTTATTTTCTCAAAAATTGTGAGCATAGCATTTATTATGCCTTTAATCTGCTAACAGACGAGGCAAAAGTACATCATTCCTGAAATTTGTCCTGGATCTGGCTATTTGCAGTCTTAGTCACGTGACTACACAAATCTCGCAACCTAGGTCATACAGTCACGTGATATCAACAATAAGCAAATTTCCAAAAGTTGTTGTACATATAATTTGGACATATTATATGGTAGCCACATAAATAAATATAGTCTGTTCTCTCCTCACTAAGCTATACAGATGCTATAAATAGAATTCAAGGGAAAGTAGAACAAGGTTTGCTATAAATAGAACATGTTACTGTAGGAAAGTACAAGTCCACTGACAAGCGTACTCGTATATTGTAGTTATGTAAAGCGGTCTTTTCTAAAATACGGTCTGTGGGATTAATGGAATGTTAATATAAACAAGATTTTTGGAAAGTCGATATACTGGAAAAGCATAATCCATATACGTTTACGCATAATGTGTAATTTAGTGGAAACAAAAATTGTTGCTCAAGGGTTGAACATGTCTTTCATGTTCTAATGAGTACCTGTTAAATGGCGCAATGGTCAAGTTTTCCGTGGTTTTTGACAGTCCTAATGGTATTAGCAGCATGGACATTGCAACCTATCTTGAAATATGCGCTACCTACATTAACCTATGCTACCATCATTATAACACCTGCTTATTAGGGAAACCTACACAGGAAGATCGTTTAGAGATATCTTGACTTAAAACGCTTCCTTCTTGCTGCATAAAAGGAACAGTGCCTGTTCAAATGAAAATGAAATTTGACTCTAACAAAATCATGAGGGTATTTGTAATGTTGTTGTTGTAGGGTTTAATGCCATTTTTCAGCACACGATATTTGTAATGAGTATTGTTTGTATTAGAGTTCATTATATATGTGTCATTAAACCAATATTCAACATTTTCAAATAATTGTGAAACATTTTTAATTTGCAAATTGGCAAATAATAGACTGATTAATGATTTTTAAAAAGTGATACAGGCATATTCATGAATCATCATGTAGGACAGATTGCCCCAAATTGTTTACAAGTGAAAAGTTGCTATATAAATCATTTGAATTTTGAACTGTTGCAGGCAAAAAAGGTGGAACTAATTTCATAAATGTCAACAAGAATATGTTCATCCATATAGAAAATGCTCAAAACATCCAAGTTGGATCTCACAACACAATGGTGGTGAATGTAAATGGTACTGGTCGTAGCCAGCGAAGATCATCATCACGGAGTTCAGAAAATGGTCTGGAAAAGGAACAGCAGGCACAGAATTGCAAAGATGAACCACAGCTAACAGATCATGCCAAAAGAGTGTTAGGTAAGATCTGCTCTTCAGAATGATATGTAGAATTTCTATAAAGTACAGTTGAACCCCACTATAACA
The DNA here is from genome assembly GCA_029339505.1 of Unio delphinus. NCBI lineage: Eukaryota > Metazoa > Mollusca > Bivalvia > Unionida > Unionidae > Unio > Unio delphinus. The sequence continues at coordinate 2,183,327 of JAQISU010000068.1, forward strand.
CACCCCTCAATAATGCAAATTCAGAAATTATGCGGTCGCGGCGTGGCACCCAAAATTTTGTTTATTCATTCGCACATTAAACAATATTTTTTGTTCAAAGTATGTGAAATAGTATATTAAGAATTTATTATCATTTTGGGGAAGAGATCGCATGTGGGGAAGAGATCTCATATGAATTAGAATATACAGTGGGACCCTGCTATAACACGGTAGTTTGGAGCCATAGAATCCGACCGGGATATGAACCGAACCGTGTTATAAGCAACCATGTACAATACCAACACATTTTTGGATTTAATTGCGGGGGGTGGGGGGGGTTACATAAAGACGGGTGCAAAATGCATGGCGCAATTACCATTTTTGATCAATATATATTAAATGAGAAAAACATTTGCTGTGGTAACAGAAATTGCAGATTTAATATATTACTTTATTCAGAGAACCATGCATTAGTACATACACATGTCTAATTTATATATACATGTATAATCTATTGCATGAAAAGAGTATCAACACCGTGTACTCACCAGCGAATCTTGTAACATACATTGAATCCATAATACAAATATTTCCATCGAAAATATCCACACAAGGATGTAAAATATTCAATAATTTTGGCACAGATCATTATGTGACTGAATTCAATGAAAAGAAAATATAAAAAAAATATGTAACGGGTGTAAGTAATGAATGATGAAATAGTACATGTCCGTAGATTAAATAATGGAAGCTAAAGTGTATTCTTATAATAACTACATGTACATTTCAGGATCTTTCTATCTCTGAATTCAGTCATTGTAAATTTCAGCACATTTTCCCACCCAAGCTGCTAGTCAAAGTCCTTTGAACTTGCCGCCCAGCTATTGCGTCATGTTCTTTTGATGTACTCTAATACAGCAGGCAGAACTGGCTGTATTTTAACCACTGAATTATGTCACTGTTTAGCTCGGCAGTTCACTTTGATGATAAACCATGTACTTAAATTGATTGATTTATACATTCTGGTGAGAATCTTTTATCAACCCCCGCATTGGCTATTGCTTAGTTGTGTATGAAATTAAGAGAACATATATCGGAGATTATTAGAGCAATGATTGTATTCAGAATGCATTCAAGACAAACACAAAGTAGACACGATGGCTTCATTACTCAGGAATCAGTAATTATAATATTGACACTTATGAGCTGTAATTTTTCAACAATAAACAAAGATCAAAGTTCTCAGTAGGCCCAGCAATTGGTTCTTATTTCGGACGTTTATTTTGGCACAAAACTAGAAGAAATTTTGATAATACATTTTCTACACGTTCTTTTTCGCACTGTTTAGATGAATATGAAAATGATAATTAAACTCTTGACTTTTTTTTTATACTTTGAGAAAAATACCTGTAATAAATTACCTGAAATTTCGGGAGCCATGCCACGACCGGGTTATATCCGAATTCGGGTTATAGCGGGGCAGGTTATAGCGGGGTCCCACTGTAATATGATCATGACGAATATAATATGATCATGGCGTGGTTCCTGAAATTTTAAATATATGTATGTGTATTTTCTGGTACTGGGAATTTCGTTTACATTTAAGTGCAAGAAATAGTGTGTAAAATGTTTATTATCATTTTGGTAAAGAATTTGCTGATGAATTTTAATATAATATGATTGTGGCGTGGCTTCTGAAATTGAACAATTTCAACAGGTTCTTGAAGTGTTATGCCAAAATAAACATTTTGCGGTCTTTGTGATTGTCTTCAGTTAATTCGGTATACAATCATTGCTCAAACAATAGCCAACATGTGTTTCTTCTTTAACTCCATACACAACCAAGCAGCTGTGATAATGAGGTGGTTAATAAAAGTTTCTCACAGTTTAATAAACATCATAAAATTAAAGTTGTGAACATGTTTTCTGGGCTTGGCGGTGTTATTAGATGCAATCAGTTGACCAGTAAATAATGTCCATTTTACTAGCTGGAAATTGAGAGGGTGAGAAATTGTACATGCGTTCAGCTTAAAAACAATTATAAGAGTGACTCGTGACCATCGCAGGTTTACTGCACTTATTTCTTGGGTTTTACTTGTGTACATTGCTTATGAACTCATTATTAATTTCTCTTTTAAAAAAAAATATTTTACCATTATGGAAGAGAAGAGATCGTGTATGAATTCTAATGTAATATGATAAAGTACAAGATATAGCATGTAACCAACTCAGAAGCATTCTGACTTTGCTAGAAGCCATCAGTTCGCTGCAATTTTTAAGAAATGATGAAATTTAAAATTATGGAGTCATGCAACCAGATTTTGCACAATGTTAGTATAGTAGTTTTTATGTTTCTTTCGGTATTCACAAAATCTGAAGTAAAAGTTATCTCTACGTTGAAAGCATGTGTTGATTGTTAATTATTCTTGCTGTAGTCATTAAAACAAATAGGCATTCATGTTTTATTATTGGGAATTTACAATTGATAAAGGTATACAGAACCACATATGAGAAAATTTTAGCAGTATGAAATTTGCATAGATACTCTTCACAGACCCTGGAACATAATGAAGCTTACATGTGGTTCGTTTTTCTTAACTTAATTTTCTTTTAATTTATTCATTTGCTTTCAGACAATAATGATCTGTGACAAAAATATTGAATAGTTTAAATACGTTTGCAATATTTGCAATGGAATTACAGGAATAATGGATTAACTGTATGCCAGATGGTATTATTATATCAGACTGGAAGTAAACGGTGTTAATACTCTGTTCATGCAGTATATTGGACATTGAATTCAGACACAACAATCTTGGACAAATTTATTGAATATTTTAAATCTCTGTGCAATTTTTTAATGGAATTACATGCATTATGGATGAACTGCATGATAGTAAACTATGTTGATACCCTATTCATGATATAACATAATCCATTATTTTGAATAAGTCTTAATACTGCATTCCATTTAATATTCGTCCAATAATACATGATTTTCTACACTAGACATGAAAATACGTAAATATACCAATGTGGTGTTTTCTGAAAAAGGTAAAATATTATAAAACCCTGCATTAACATGATCCCACTATTAACGTGATCTAATTTTTTGGACCCCAATTATTGTGTTATAGCGAGGTTCCACTGTACCTGACATTCCTTTTCCTGTTTCCTTTTCTTATAATTGTCAGTGACATATAGTGTTTCCATAAAATATCTGACATTCCCATTCCTGTTGCTTTCCTTAGATCTGATTCAGCTGAAAATGACAAAGAGTGATACAGGCATTTTCATTTACTTCATTTTTCATATATAAATATGTATGTATGTATGTATGTATGTATGTATGTATGTATGTATGTATGTATGTATGAATGTATGTATGTATGTATACAGTCAGAATTTCTGCTTGTCGAAAATAGGTCATATTTAATTTCCACTCATCAAAACCGAAGGGTACGCATCTATTGAAAACCCTCTGTGTATGTGTGTGTGTGTCTATATATATATATATATAGATGCGTACCCTTCGGTTTTGATGAGTGGAAATTAAATATGACCTATTTTCGACAAGCAGAAATTCTGACTTGTGCACCATTTTGATGCACATAGATTTGGGCGGGAGATTAAATCTTAATTACCATTGATGTCATCTGGCTTACTTACTAAGAGTATGTTGTCCATAATAAATTTACTGTATAATGCACTGACTGACATCTGCTTGAGAACAGTTTACACCTTGATGGCCAATAATATTGCACCCGTGGAAGATATATATATATGAACTGGGTGGAGCTAACAGTTAGGTGCAACTGAATTGTTTTGTTATTACGTTTGAAGTTTATGATAGAGGAAATGGAAACAATTATGACCTAAATGGACTGTCTTTTGATCACACATCAGAATAGGTATGTTTGGACATCAAATTATAATCAACTGGTCAGAAGTAGAGCATATGGCCGGTTGTCAGGGTGTGTTCCACCTTGAATAATTTTAATGGCAATTAATTTACTTTTGGTGAAACTTCGAAATTGTTTATGATGTCACTGGATTCATTGCTGAAAAAGTATCGTTTGATTGCGGTTTCAAATTATAATCAGTTAGGAAAACAGGAATATTTGGAATATCTCATGAAGCCACTTCTGAACATGGGATTTTGTTTTATTGGCATTTAATTTGCTTCAGTTTGCAAAATGTTTAAAACCTTGAGAATTTTAATTTTTTTTTTAATCATTCAGAAAACAATTGAATGGAGATAACACTATGACTAAGTGCATACATCTGAACTTTAAAACCACATCAGCGCAAAGAAGTATATTTTCTTTTCTGTCTCGGTCTCGGATATGACCTGCCAGTGATGAATTTTCCGACCCTCAGACTACAAAGAAACAGAAATATTGTATCATCTTTAAGAAAGAGAGTCAAACCACGAAATTTGTTAGAAAATTTAAGAGCGAGTGGAAAATTGAACTGACAATACTGTAATGTACATCCTTCATATCTGGATATAATCTTCATAGTTTTTATGCTAGCAGAAAAAATGATTTGATCAAATCATGATAGAATCTGTTTCATATACAAAAAAAATATACACACATTATCACATAGAAAGAGAAACACTTTCATGAAAATCAGATTGTATTTTTCTAACAAAATCCTGCCCACGTACCTCTCATTATTTAGCATGAGACAAGAAAATGTAAACATCATTTGTTTACACCAATAATGTCTTGAGATTTTAGTTCTGACTCTTGAGATTTTGGAGTCAAGGGTCAACTGACTCAGTCTTCAGTTTTGAGAAAAAAAGAATTAGTCCCAGTTTGTTGAACATGATGAGATTTAAAAATCAGTTAATGAAACTGAACAAAATCAGTAAATGAAATTTTGATATATTGTTTTATTGTCACAAAATTTGGTTAGTGCCCTGAAATCTGATTCAGCATCATGAAATTCACACCTATTAAGTTCTATATTTTATTAAGTATTTTAATCTAAATTAAACAAAATACCATATACATATATATATATATATATATATATATATATATACGCACACACAGACACACAGAGAGTAAAACATTGATTATCCAGTTAATAGTCTTTTAAGCCAAGAAAATTTCAGCTGTGACTGGTAGCCGCAGTTTTTAAAAAATAAATACCAATTTAATAAGTTTTGTCAATTGAAATTCCTTTTTTAGTTCTGCTTTTTATGGTTTCATTAAACTCTAAATGCTTGCTGGTATTATCATAGCTATGTCTGCAAGCATTTTAGAAAACCTGATTAAGTGCCAACTGTGTTTTGATCTCTGATTTGCAGAAGTATATGTCATATTTATACTATCATTTAAAAAGTCCTGGCTTGTATTATCATATTAATAATATGTTTTGTATCAAATCAAATAAAGTGGGTGGAATAATAAAGAAAGGCTATAAGGTTTGCGAAATCCCGTCCACTAAGTTGTAGGTAGCATAATTAAAGTATGTACTATTAATCAGTGGTTTATCCAAATAATTAGCAATTTTGATCAATGATGGCAAGAAAAGCAAGCGAAAGTGTTTTGGTGCATAAAAAGCCTTGATCATATATGGTTCATTATGTTAATAAGTGCTGCAATTGTCATGAATTTCACCATTCTTCTAATCTAATTAAGGAAGGAAGGAAATGAGTTGTTTTTAAAGCTGTTTGCCATAATTGAAAAATAATCAAATATTCAGTTTAGAATTATGAGGTACCATCCTTTAATTCAGTCAACAAAGTCGCTCTTAATTCCATTTTTTTTCGGAGTGCTCCAAAGGCAGTGATGTGATGATACATTTGACAAGTTCTGTTGACTAATCTAATAACAACAGCATTTGCCATTGAGGCACAAATTGATTTGAGACGGAATGAAGGGAGACAGGCCCGTTTTCTTAGTAAGTTTGAGAAAAATTATTGTGGATTAGATAAAAATAATAGATGAATTTTGGTGATCAGCTGTGGGTGATGAAATATTTTGAAGAGCTAGCATGAGCTGAAGACAATCCAACAAAGCATGGTGTTGGCTTCTTATGTTAACAGCAGTAACATCATCAAATCTTGGGTTCCAACTTTTTACCAAATTCGGTTGACCCATGGAAGTGGGAGATAAATATCGGATAAATTCATACACATGTAATAAATGGCTAGGTTTGTCAGTTCGATGGAGATATTACATGGCTCATGATAGGATGAAACATCAAGACAGGTGGTCTCTCATAACCGGTCATAACACTATGTAATCAATAAATCTGTGCACTGAGATTCTGTTCCCAAAACAGGTGGTGTCTCATAGCAGTGGTCATTCAAGACATGTTTTACTGTATTATCTGGTTTTAATTCAACCCAATGATGTTTTGGACCAAAATTTTTCAAGATTCTGTACTTTTCAGATGATTTGGCATATATAACATTTTGCCCCTAACATCGACGATGGGCTTTTAATTCCTGAATCAATACTGAAATGTTTGCTTAAGGATAAGCAAAAATTTCAGTTACTTCCAGTGAAATCATGGCATCACTACTTTACTACATAAACAATATTTTTTAAAACCTAGTTTCGATATTGGCTAGAGTCATGTGTTGGAATAAACTTTCTTTGTATCTCTCCATGCCCCATTTTTCCACCTCATTATATTTGTGCTATCAGAATTGTGTGACTACATAAATTTTACATATATGAATATGACATCATATGAAATGGTACTATTTTTGGTAATGGAATTTGAAGGTAGGATGACAATCATATGGAATGTTTTTTTAAGGATTTATTATAATTGTAACAAAATCTTCATTTCTTTAATTTTATTGAATGAATTTATTTGTCCAATAGTTCAGGGGCTCCTTGATTGTTGTAAAAGTTATTTATTTTATTTTCATGATTTTCGATTTCCATTTTAAGGATTTAGTCATAATTTTGTTTTCTTCTGATGTTAAATCTCCTCATATAAATTTTTTTGACCTTAGACTCAAGTTCTGGTCAGGTCGTGAAAAGGAAAGTATATATTATAGGGAAAATTCTTTGCTTATTAATTTGACGAATATTTTTTAATTCACATGGCCAAAGAAAAATTCTGATGGTACACACTCAGAAAATCATTAGTTATCAGCTGAAAGTAAAGTTAAAATGTATGATTGACACATTATAAACTTTATTTATGAATAAAGTGAAAATTTTTGCAGAGCATAATATTCTTACAGTTTCCATAATTGTTTATAAATAGAAATAATCTGTAGGGAATGCTTCTTAAAAGTAATAATTTAGTTAACTTATTGCTTTCAATAACAGAAAATGATACGAAAAATCTGATGTAGATGACTGAAATAGTAAGAAGTGATGGAACCTATTGTTCATTGGTTATATTTGTCATAGTGATTTCATTTTTAAAAGCACGTGGCATGCATTCTACTACCTGTTACTAAGAATGGCTTATAAATCTAATAATAAGGTGCTTGATATATTCAAATGTCTGTGCACGTGACCTTACAAAGTCAGTAAAGACATGCAATGGGACATAACTCAAACTCTGATCCTTGTTAAGTTAAGATATTTTAGAATGACATTGCTTTTGACCGTGAGTAAGAAACACAATTGCAAGTTATATTTATCCTGTTGATAAATGTATTATTTCATGAATTTTACAAGCAATCTGAATTGTCAATACTTTGATTGTGTTCTCTTTAGAATCTGAACGTTCACCAAACGTGGCTGATTTCAACATTGTCTGTGGTTATCTTGGTAATGAATGGAGACGTTTTTGTAAGTATTGTTTTGATATCTTGAACTAACCTATTGTTGTGGGATATTTTTGGCATCTTTTCAATGCTTCCATTCAGTTAGCACTATTTTGTTAAATCCAAACTCAGTATTAAAACTTTAAACCTTTTAAAATTATTTTTTAATTATCCAGTAATTAATTCATTGTTTTGATAAGCCTGTCATCTTCTTAACAAATGCTTGGCACATATCTACTAAGGAAATCTTTGGTTGTTAATAAGTCCACCTATTTGTTTAACAAATATGTTAGGGCTACCTTCCTGAGATAGACATGGGATCAATAATATTCCCATTGCTGAATATAGCTCATGCCACAAGAATTGGAGTCTTGAAATTATTATTTAGTAAAATTCATACATGCATTCTAAAAGTGAAAAATAGGATACTTTTTTTTAAAAAGGTACGCCATACAAATGACTCCAATCCTCCAATGGCAAATTTTTGTTATCTCCCTTGAATGTCTGCTTGTTACGATGCACCAGGATCTAGCTGCACCAGTTTAAAGTTTTTATGTGATAAATATATTGTTTTCTGCCAATTGCTATTATGATATAAGTGTCTAACAAAGTTAATTTCGGATTATTTTCAAAATGTAACCCATAATAGAAACTTTCCTACCATCATATACTTAAATAACATTAATTTAAAAAAAAAATTGTTTGATGGTACTAGGATGTGTAATGTAAATTGTGATGTTCAACTGCTGACATTTTTTTTTCTTCAGTTCGATACCTGGATTTTACTGATGATGAAATAGAACAGCAATACATATCATATCATCCAAATGGGATCAGGGAAGTCATTTTCAATTCATTGAAAAAGTGGGAGGAAAAGAAGGGCAGAGACGCTAAAGTTTGTCATTTGGCAAAGGCATTTCAAAGGCTTGGTCGTATAGAGGCTTTATTGAAGTTTGAGCCTTGATAATAAACTCACAATTTTAGTGTTTGATAAATTCATCGACTCTTGTTACATGTGCTTAGCTGTAAAATGTTTGTCAGTAATATTGAAGAAGACAATCTCTGTAGCTACCATATAAATTGGAGATAAGCATAACTGATTTATGTGGGTTAAGGTACTGTGTCAAATAAAGATGTCTACTGTTCTCAAATCTGTATTTCCGGAACAGCTATTTATAATTATACACCCATCAACTCTGAATTTCAAAACAAAATTTCAATTGTACTCTTAAAAATACCCTATAAAACCGAAACTGAATTAAAACTTTGAGCTATATTTAGCCGCTATATTCCTGATGCATGCTGGAACAGATTAATTATGGTTAACATGTACTTTAGTGGTTTGATCTATGAAACAAGGACCAGGAAAATGTCACAGGGGCACTGAAGTTAAAACAACACTTGACATTCCAGCCAACACTGATTAGGGCCAACAGTAGACTAATCTGAAATTTTTACATCATACACAAGAGCCAGCTTTTAAGACAAATTACATGTATTAATAACTAAATACTTATAGGTAAGGCATTGAGAGAGACTGTTTATCTGATGATTATCTAATTGTGATTGATGTTATTCATGTGTAAACATGAGCTTCAGAACATTGTTTGTTTTTTAAATTAAATATCAGGGCTTTTGCCTTGAAATTGATGCTTTGCCTTTGGAGACCTACAAAGCAGTATTCCAAAAGTCAGATTCACTCAATGATGTTCAATATAGAAAAGACCATTACATACATGTAAGCAGATTAGTCGGTGCTATCCGCTGGATTTCAAATGCTTGGTCAGAGACACTTCATGGTACAATCATGAAGTACTTTGAAGTTGCCAGCTCCCCAATTAATATGGACAATGATAAAATCACTGAGGATGATGATGAGGGCAAGCTCCCCAATTAATATGGACAATGATAACATCACTGAGGATGATGATGAGGGCAAGCTCCCCAATTAATATGGACAATGATAACATCAACGATGATGATGATGAAGGCAAGCTCCCCAATTAATATGGACAATGATAACATCAACGATGATGATGATGAGGGCAAGCTCCCCAATTAATATGGACAATGATAACATCACTGAGGATGATGAGGTCAATTTCCCCAATTAATATGGACAATAATAACATCGATGATGATGATGATGAAGGCAAGCTCCCCAATTAATATGAACAATGATAAAATTATTGAGGATGATGAGGGCTTGCTCCCCAATTAATATGGACAATGATAACATCACTGAGGATGATGATGAAGGCAAGCTCCCCAATTAATATGGACAATGATAACATCACTGAGGATGATGATGAGGGCAATTTCCCCAATTAATATGGACAATGATAAAATCACTGAGGATGATGTTGAGGGCAATATTCCTTTGGCTTGATTGGCTCATGAATTGTGAGTGGACATTGACCATGAGCACCCATATATTATTGACAGTGCAATTGCTGTCATGGATAATTCAGATGACTGGGAGAGTGAACTTGAAGCAGTCAGGCTGATGATGAAAGTGATGAACATGATGATGATTATGTATTTTCTGAGCCACCTGGCAGTGATATGACATACTCTGAAATTTTAGTGCTGATGAAGAGATTAAAAATCCTAGGGATTACAAAGTAATACAAGTACCATATGTCATTCCTCAGATGTTTCTTGTGTCAAGGACTGTATGTCTCAGAGAAGCAGCAATGTAATAATGTGACTGGATATAACTTTCATTAGAATGTATATTGTTCAGCTAATTAATCATTAAATGCATGTATTATGATAAAATTAAAAAGATTAAAGCTTTCTTAAATAGGAGCAATTCTTCATACACAGACACTGCTGCTCTTATAACTGCATACTTTCTTTCTCTTTTATCCATAAGCACCCAGAAAGAGGCTGCTTTTTTTACATCTGCAAAAACCTCAGTAAATTAAAAACTTTGGGTCCTTTAAGGGTTTTCAGTTTTGAGGAGTTTAACTATGTGTGTGAAAATATAATCAATTAAATTTTTTTCAATAACGTATGAAACAGTAGGAAATCATTTGCAAATTTAGACATGCATCTCAGGAATTCCTATTTTGGAATTCTAATGTGGTCTCAATATATGAATATAAACTATAATAATTCATAAGTTATAAGGTTATAAGTCAAATCTGACTTCATATTGCATAGCCTCAGATTAGATGCTGCATAATGCACCAGCAGATCTGAGTCTGTACAGTATGTTAGAACTAATCAGTAAAATAAACAAAATAGACCTTGATCTGCCAGTACATTATGCAATGAATGGCTAGGGTCTAAGTTTTTTGCAGTTGGACTTACATACAAGTATATATATGGTATATCATGGCAGAAAACTTAACTCGCCAATCTAAATTTTTGGGGCATTTATGATGAAAGGAATCTGTTGTCTTTAACATGTAAATATCTGATGTGGGATAGTATTTATAACAATATGAAGGATGATGTCAATGACAAAATCAGAGAGTTGAAGAGACAACAATTTAATTTCCATTTTGAAACAGTATATGTATGTAGTTTGTTGCTTATTAGATGAGGAAGTAGGTTAAAAAGATATCAATGCTAGAATGCATACATTAAAAAAAAAGATATTAGAAATGCAGGACAATATTAGTGATTGATTTAGTATTAATGTCACATAATGTCAACAACTGGCATGTACAATGATCTTGACAATATTATTATTGATTTTGGATTGATGTCATTTATGGCCAGTTACTGGTTTGTACAATGATCCTAGACAATAGTACTGATTGATTTTGGATTGATGTTATTTATGGCCAGATACTGGCATGTACACTGATCCTAGACAATAGTACTGATTGATTTTGGATTGATGTCATTTATGGCCAGATACTGGCATGTACAATGATCCTAGACAATAGTACTGATTGATTTTGGATTGATGTCATTTATGGCCAGATACTGGCATGTACAATAATCTTAGACAATAGTACTGATTGATTTTGGATTGATGTCATTTATGGCCAGATACTGGCATGTACAGTGATCCAGGACAAAATGAATTAGCTGGGAGAAAAAATGTAGTATTTCCATATTTTCACAATAAAAGATAAACTGTTAATGCACAGAATCTGATATCTTTTCATATTCTGTATACTCACTTATTAATTGGATACAATTGTTTCAAAATGTGCCAACTGACTCAAGTCCATGCAGTTTTTTAGGACAAGCAAAATAGACTCTGATCTTTAGGTGCATTATCTGAAGGCAGATCAGGGTCTTTCCTGTTGCAGTTGAACTTGATATATGAGAGTATATGTAAGGTATATCATTGAGAGTATATGTAAGGTATATCATTGAGAGTATATGTAAGGTATATCATTGAGAGTATATGTAAGGTATATCATTGAGAGTATATGTAAGGTATATCATTAAGAGTATATGTAAGGTATATCATTGAGAGTGCATGTAAGGTATATCATTGAGAGCATATGTAAGGTATATCATTGAGAGTATATGTAAGGTATATCATTGTTCTAACGTTAATGCTAACCTTAGCAAGAAGGATGATAAGAATGTGTACTTAAAATTTTGAATTGTCATGGACCTCAGTATTTTTATTGATGCATGGTCTTAATGCAGAAGTGTCCTCTAATTGATCTATCTTAATATAAAGGAATTGGGAAATGAAATGTTTACAACAGTATAAGAAAGTTCTGCATATTAGTGTCTTGTGTGTGCATATATATATATATATAATGAATTTATTTTTCTCAGTGTCAGTTTTCCTGATTTTGCCAAATCATAAGAACTTAAATTTGTTGCATTGGGGAAGGGTCCAATTGTTACCACAAAAGGATCATTGTTCATTAAGTATTTATGATTATGCATTGTAACAATCAGAAAATCGACACTAAACTATACTCAGTAAAATGAATTAATTCATAATATAACTTATTACAATGCACACAGCACAGCTGCTACCAGTCTCTTATTCTCACAATATTTAAATATATATGGACAATTGTTTTGTTCCTTTAGGATGCCATAATGTCCAGAATTTACTGTTAAGCTGAAATTAGCCATATCTGTTTAACATAGATTTGTAATGTATCTGTTTAATATAGATTCATAATATATATGTTTAACATAGATTTGTAATGTATCTGTTTAACATTGATTCATAATGTTTTGACCTGACGATTTGCATAATTCAGGTTGAAAAAAGGTCTTTATTTTGTATTATGTATTACATGTATTATGTTTTCCTGTAAATGTTCTCTTTTGTTTTCCTGTAAATGTTCTCCATTGTTAAACAAGTTGGATGTTTCATTCTGTGTCAGATTATTTTGTACAGTAACAACGTGGCACTGTAAGTTAGACAGTTGATTAGATCATCATCCCATATTTACCTATACATGGGAAATACATGTATTAAAGTTTGAAAAAGAACTCGTGTCAAATTTGTTTACTTTTAACAGTGATCATGAATCATGTTTTTCTTGTATTTTCAGTCAAGAGTTGGCAATACATGTACAGTAAATTTTGATTTATCCAAGATCTGTTTTAGGACACAGAATTGGGTGATATAGGCTGAGCTCTAAAACATCACACTAAGAAATATTTGGAATTCACAAAAATAAGCCAGCTTCATTCCTTCATTAAATCCTACCAATATTCAGACATTTTTTCTTCCATTGGTGGGGATAATTATTTCCCCATAATTTTGAGTTCAAGAATAGACCCTGTTCGTGATTCCATCTTTCAATATAAACTAATTAAATGCAATTATGATATTTTGCATCAAACTAATCTGAAAATGAAGGTATGGAGTGTTCTTAGTATGCACCCAACAAATGTAAAATTTTAATAAAACATATTTTCATTAATATTTAAGCTGCTCATTAACATTTAATTTATATGCTTGGATTTCAACCTGTCCTTTCTCCTGCTGGACTAGATCTTATAGAGGCTGAGGTATATTCAACTCCTTATGTACATTTGTCTGTATGTCTGTTATTTTCATAATTGTATTGTTTGTTTGGGGCTTGACACCATTTTCAATACATGATAGGCTTATATATGGTGGCCCGTATAGCTGGTGGAGGGAGAACAGGGGAAAACCCCGGTATGAACCACCAACCAATGTCAAGCTATTTGGCAAGCTTTCTCACATACCCTCATAGGATGAGCCCAAGACTTGAAATCACACAGAGGTTAGATGGAAGTGATAGGTAAAGTGCTTTAAACCTCTCAGTCATCTAGGTCCCCTGCAGTTTTGTTAGTGCAAATTGTATGTCAGTTTTTGATTGATTACATTGAAACATGGTAAATATTGTGGTCCATTAAACTTCATCAGTATTACCATAATTATCATAAGATATGCATATTAATTAATCACTGTGATCATACAAACTTTTTAAAATTAAGATTTTTTTCCTTTCTAGACTTGCTTGTGAATGTGGTAATTTTAGTTTTAAATTGATTAATCTGGTTGCATGTTATGGCCAACCCCATTGCAAAATCATTGATAAAATCACTGTGCATATTCAAATTTTAGCTATACTGGTCATAGTTGAGAAGAGCTCATGGGATGGCCTGTCCATTATCCAATATAATAGTAGTCTCTCACCACTGAAAGTACATCGAGTAAAGAATGAAATCCAACCTAATTGGCTTATTGCTGAAATCCTAGATGCTATGAAAACACGAGACCAGGTCAAGGCTATGGGAACCATGCACAATATAAAGTATGGTAAAATAAAATAAAAAGTATGATTAAAAAAGCTAAAAAAATCTTATTATCAATCATTACTTGAAAACAAAACAAGCAACTAAAATTCTGCTTGGAAAGTTTTCAGTGAACTCACTGGAAGAACATACAAAGATCAGGTAAATAAAATTCACTTCTGGTAAATGATATCATTGTCATTGATGACACTGACAATGCATTTTTTAAAATAATTTCAATGATTTTTTCACCATCATTACCATAGAATTAAATGAACCAGTGATAGAAAACAACTTGAATGAACTGAAAAATTTCTGCAGCAGCAAAATTTTTGAGGAGGTGTGTATCTCTATTGCACCAGTATAAAAAACTTTGTTAAAAAATGTCTCGGTGAACTTGATACCAAAAAGCTACAGGACTTGATCAGATTGGTCCATGATTCATTAAATCTTCTGCCTCTGCTATTTTAGATAGCATAACACTCATAATCAATTTATGTATTGCAACCTCATCTGTCCCCAAAATATGGAAAACTGCAAAAGTAACTCATATTCACAAATCTGGTTCTAAGGATGACACTGATAACTACCAACCAAACACACCCACATAGACATCACAAAAATACATTAAGGAAGCAGTAAACATACCCACATAGGCATCACAAAAATACATTAAGGAAGCAGTAAACATACCCACATAGGCATCATAAAAATACAGAAGAGAAACTGAAGGAATTGCTCTGCAAAATCTAATGAATCACTTTATGAAATGCATAAATGGAGCAGACTTGTTTGATTCTCTTTTGGAATGCAGTTCTAGAGTAGTCAACTTGACTAATGAAAACTATTTTGGAAAAGTTCTGTGTTTGGTTTAGAAATACTGAAATTTCTGTCATTATCAGTGTTGAGTTGAAGTACTTAGCTCTCTTTAAAGGAACATACAATTTATATAGTTTGTAACAGTGTATCTTTGATAAAGATTATCTTCAGAGGGTTCAGTGAACACCTTATTTATATAACTTGGAACTGTATTAATTAAAACTTGAAACATTTGTCATTGCTTTTTTGATAAATGTTCTTTCATTAACAGTGATTAATTTCATAGGATTAATTATCTCATAATATTTATTACTTGATGCTTCTGCAGGCAATTGTTTAAGCCTGAAACTCAGTCAAATATGAAAAATTTTCCAAACTATATGATCAATGATCAATATAAGACTGGATGTTGCTTTTGTAAATAAGTAATTCTGTATTTTTATGCCATATTTGAGTTTTCTTCACAAGCACAAATATAAATTTATTTTCTGTATTATGGGAGTAATGTGTTGAGACCATTGGAGGTTGTTTTATATAAAGATGTGATTACACTATATAAAAATAGTTTTTTAAGAATTCTTGAGTTTTATTAGTGTATTTTCTCATAATTCCTCACATCAAGCATTAAACCTTTTGATAGTGGTCTGTAGGTTTGATTTGAACTTCTGCTTTGAGTTTTGTGCATCTGATAATGTAGTATCATTAAAATATAATACAAATAATAATAATAATAATAATAATAATAATAATAATAATAATACATGTATCAATAATACTTATAATTATAATTTAAAGAAGAACCTCAGTTTTGTAATTTTCCCTACACATGATATTGTTTATCATGATGCCAAGTACCATTTCAGTTAATAATAATAACAATAATAATAATAATAATAATAATAATAATAATAATGAGGACTGTATAGCACCTAATCTTTAGAGTCTATAAGCACTTTACAACATATATTATAATATAACTACAAAAAAAATATTTAAAAAAAATAAAAACACCATGAAATTAGAAGAAAAAAAGAATGCTGAAAATATTTAAAGTAGGAAACATTACTATAATATCATTCACTATTTTTATATTTGCCTACAGAATCACTGTTAAATATAACTCAGACCATCTCATAGTTAAGCTACTGTATTTGTAGATATAATTTGTACTAATACTACTACTACTAATAGTAGTAAAAAAAATACTTAATGATCGAACTAAAATTAGCAACAAAATCTGCAATTTTGTATTCAAAGGGAGGCGACTCAAATTTAAATAACAGATTAGGCCAATGTTAGTTACCCCCTTGAGTATTTTTACTGACTGCAATACTGAATATAATAGTACATGTAGAAACTACTTTCAAATTAACAATCATTTTTCAAAAAACTATATTAAATTTTTACATGTAAGTCCACTAATACCAAAAAGTAAAGAATTTGAAAAAGATTACAAGATTATTTAAAGCAGTATGTTTATGGTAGTAAATTGGACCATTGTCATCTTAGTTCTGTACATTGCTTATATGGTAATTTATGACTTTTTTGCTGTATATATTTTGGTGACAGTTAATAATATTTACCCACGCTTTTCTAAACATTTTCCACAGATGTTAACAGTCTAGTCTAAATGGTACGGCTATTGATATTTACTATTCACTATCAGTTCACCAAAGTGGTGACTATTATGCAGTCATGCATTAGTCTCTGAAGCTTATTATCAAAGATTCAGAAACCATTAAAAAAAAAAGAAGCTGGACAAATTCATTTGGAATTTGTTAGAGATTGAGCAGTTATTTGATGGATGGTGCTTAGCCAAGAAAGTTAAAAATTATTATAAAAGTCTCCAACAGTATGCATTACTTAAAGAGTTTAAGCAGCAGAGGGGGCGAATCGGACAACTTTATAGAAGCGTCTATTTGGCAAACCAAGGCTTCCTCCAAAATAAAAAAAAGTTTCCTTTGGAGACGCAAAGTCATTCTCGTGTCCCCACTGCTGCTATGGGGGTAAAAATCTTTTTACGATTTCAACTGAATATTTGACCAAATCCGATTTGATATCTTGTTCTAGGATGTATTAAGTTTATCGTTATATTATAAATCCATGTGGGATTGACTGAGCATGACTAAAAAAGTTTCTAACTCGATTATAGTCCATGTCACCGTCACACCAAGTTTGCCAAATATTTCTAATAGTATGAGTGTCAGTCCCATTAAATACTGCTAATATGTTGCAGTTGTCTCTGATCAGTATAGGTACTTGCGTGTATCGTTGAGTGACATATATCACGTCAGTGTTTTTGTGTCTCTCCTTGGAAAATATCATTGCTGGATTTTTTTGTCTATCTAACATTACATCATCGTATACAACCAAATAATTGATACTTCCATCGATGTCTTCCACGGATGGGGCTTCGTCGATATCGGTAATAAACTAAATAATATTCTCTCCGGTGATCTCTGCAGCTCTCTCGTTATAATCTTTTAACACTTGATAACATCGTTGATCATCTATGTTCTGTGCCACTAAATACAACTTGTCCCATTTCATCCATCTTATTATCATATCAATTAACAACTGTGTTTTACCTCTCCCTGACAGTCCAATGATAATCACTAAAAAATTGCAATCAGAATCAGCTATAAAATGTGAAACCACGATATCGCTGAAGCACAATCAGATGTCTGGTGGTCAGAATAAACTATCACTGACAGCTCATCAGATAAAACACTTCAATGATACTATCAAAGATAAAAAAGGTGTTCAGGTCACTCTGCGGCCACAATTAAGAACATGATAAAATCAGGTGGTACATTTCCACTTATAGCAAGACTAAAGGACACGTTATTTCTGATTGCTGCCTATTGAAAAATAGGCATCTGAATCAAGACAGACTTATTCCAAATGCTCTTGTTTTAAAGAGGTAAATGTCACGGTCATGTATTGAAAGCAATACATTTGTTGGGTCTAATAAACCCCAGTCTGGTTTTATTATGGAGAATTATGAATCATTCATATCAAAGGGTTCTATATCCCTCTTGGGTGATTCGGTCAATCCCACCCTTATTAAAATTTTAAGGGATATAGGAGCTTCTCAGTCTTTTATTGTCAGATACTTTTGACTTTGTTTGAGAAGTCTTCTAACGAGAGTGTTCTTATTCAGGCAGTAGAGTGTGGCTTTGTTAATCTTCCTCTCCATCTGTGACAGTTGGAACAGTCTGTTTTACCTGTAGAGGGCATTAATTTAATGCTAGGCAACGGCCTAGCTGGAGACAAGGTTGTGGTTAATCCACTTGTAACTAAAAAGCTTTGTTTGGATCAAAGCCTTGATCCATTTGAAAAAGAATTCCCTGATTTATTCACAGCTTGTGCAGTTACCAGTGCTATGGCAAAGAAAGATCTTGAAAATGATGTTGATAAGGGCAGTATTCCTTTAGCTGACATGTATTGGTCAGGCTTTTAATGATGTCACTTTTACTCCTTATTTGGATCAGTCAGAAGGTACTGATCATAGTGATCCTCTTTTAATTACTCATTGTCTTTATTCTAATCAGGGGGATAAATGACAATCATTTGTCGTCGAACAGGAAAAGATCCTGAGATCTGTTTGTTTCACAGGGCCATTACTAAAATTGAAGCAGCTAAAGTACCTGTCTGTTATTTCGTTAAAAATGGAATCCTTATGAGAAAATGGAGACCTTCCGAGGTACTTGCTGGTGATGAGTGGTCAGCATTCTATCTAAATCTACAAACCCTTACATACAGGAAATATTTAGTCTGGCCCATGTAATTTAGTATTTAGTCTGGCTGGTCATTTAGGGATTAATAAGACTTATCACAAGATCTTGACTCACTTTAATTGGCCAAAAATGAAAAGTGATGTTGCCAAATACCGTAAATCTTGTCATATTTGTCAAATGGTAGGAAACCCCAATCAGAAATACCTAAGGCTCATCTGCCTATTCCTGTATTCAGTAAACCATTTAGTAGAATTATGGAATAATGTGTTGGTCCCTTATCAAAGACTAAGTCAGGTAACCAATACCTGGTGACCATTATGTGCATGTCAACAAGTTTTTCAGCGGCAATTCCTATGAGGAGTTTTAAATCTAAAAAGTTAGGAAAAGCTTTGATAAACTTTTTCAAAAACTCAATTTGGCCTTCCTAAATCTATCCAATTGGGTCAAAGAATATATTTTAGGTCTGAAACTTTCCAGCCTATTATGTTTCAATTGGGCATTCAGCAATTCAAGTCAAAAGTGAAATTGTGGTTTGACAGAACTACAATGGAGTGTAGGCTTGTACATAATAATTGAGTTCTGTCTCTCTTGCTCATTCTTCAAAATTTTCTTCAATTAGATTTTATGGTCCTTACAAAGTTAGGAAGCATATGAATGAGTTAAATTATAATATTAGTGCTCCTGAGATCTAAATAAATTATAGGAGTATAAGTATATTGAAATAGATAACCAAGTTAAACATGCAATTAACTTAGTTGTATCTGTCCCAGTCAGTGAAGATTCAAGTGAAGAAATATCGACGGATTCTACTGATATTGGAGTTACAAATATTCGGAATTCTGAAATTATAAAAGATCTAGACTAGAAACTTATACATTTGCAAGAGCAATAAAGAAATGAACTCAAACAGTTACTAATTAAATATGAGCACTTATTTCCAGATGTTCCAACAAGGAATAACAAAATTTTACATGACATTGAAATTGTAGATTCCAAATCTATAAAAAAAAAAACGTACATAATGAACACTATCAAACAGAAATATTTGACAAACAAAATTCAGTATTTGCTGGAGAATGATAGAGTCCAGTATTAAGTGACTAGAGTGAACCATGCATACTTGTTCCAAAACCAGATAAAACTTTCTGTATGTGCACTGATTATAGGAAAGTCAATAGTGTGACAAAGATTCATTTCCATCACCAAGATTCAATGACTGTATTGATAAGACCTTAAACATGCCACAGACTGAATCAGTAATGTGAAACACTGTTCTTATTTACGAAATGCAACAAAACAAGCCCACCTAGTATATATGTATTAATATCACCAATTTTAAAGCCCAACATTTATTTCCAACCAGAATTTATGTAATATTTGTTTTTAAGTAAAAACTATTTATTTCAATTATAATAATGGTCTGAGTTAGTTTTCTTTACAAAATCATATCTGATTTACTGTTAAATACTTTTGCTCTCAAGTACTTTTCCTGTTGTCAGAAAAATTAATGTGCAGAGGCCATTTACAATTTTCAACAGATGCCTCATCATAAAAAAGTTAAAAGCCTATTACAGTGATCCAAATTGAAAACTTTGTATAACCATCTGACAGCACCTCTAAGATGTACTGCATGGTTCCATACTAGGATCTGTGATAATCAATATTTTTTATAAACAAAAGTTTCTAATTAAAGTCAAGGATTCAAACCCAGGTTAAGTCATACATCTACCTTGCTAGGTGCTCAGCATAGAGAGGTTAGTGTTAGGGCAGGTCGGTCTGGCATTGGGATAATGTGACTGGGTGGGACGTGTTGCTACATGTCTGCAACATGATGCCCCAGTGCTTGATATCACTATAAACTGCCACATTAGAGACAATGTAGCGACATGACTGACAAATTGTTAAAGATACTTTAAAAAAAATCAAAATCTATTTAATTCATAAAACAATAAAGAACACTGTATAATTATGCAGGGGATGACACCATATCTTACACCCAATAAGATCGAAAGAATTTAACATCTGTTCTACAAAATAAGAGCAAGATACTGACTGGTTTGCATAATATAAGCTAATATAATACATATAATACAAGCAAAGCCATAGAACTTCCAAGCCACCATTCCTGGCAAATGTTTGCATTTTCATCATGAAATACGTTGCAAGGTCCTTATACATGTATTGATTTTCAAAGTAAATTTTAGCAACCTCATACTCTAAATGAAACTAAGAATGGTTTTGTAGCATAATATGTTATAACGACTACATATAGAGATCATGTCACGAATGAGGAAGTGGGAAACAGAATTAAGCAAGCCATTGGGCCCTATGAAGAGCTATAGACCATTATGAAAAAGCGCAAAATGAAATGGTATGGACATGTCACACGATCAACAGGGCTTGCTAAGACAATCATGCAAGGTACTGTGTAGGGAGGGTGAAGGAGAGGAAGACAGAGGAAAAGATGGGAGGATAACATCTCAGAGTGGACAGGACTGAAGCTGAGTGACACAGTGAGAGTATCAGAGAACAGATTGGAATGGAGGAAACGGGTTGTCAGGTCATCAGTGGTGCCCCAACGGTCGGCAAGACTAAGGGATAGATAGATGTTATAACTCCTTATCTTTTGACCTTTGGACCTTATCGCATGACACTTTCACTCTTCATTTTAGTAGATTAAGATACATTGCAACTGAAATATATAAGATATGCCCAGTTTACAAGAAAACGCCTAATTACTTGGTCATATTAAAAAACTGCGAAACAATCATAAAAGCCAAAAATCTGGCAAAAGATCCAAGAGTAATTTAATGCCACAAGGTATGGTAAGTTGTCTTTTAAGATTCAGGAACAGGAAGTCTTGTGAACTGAAAATAATTTATAATTTCATAGAATTCAGCAGAATGATGCTGACATGCCCAAGATCTCTAAACAAGTTCTTTGTCTTTCTATTTAGCTGTCTGCGGTAATTCAGATTTATTGTGTGTGTGTGTGTGTGTGTGTGTGTGTGGCTTTAGGAGGCGCTTACCATGTATTCTTTACTTTTGAGATGACATATGTAAGGTAAAGTTGTTTGCATATGAAACATGCACAGCGGAGAGAATGTTGACATATCTCTATGCTACTTTCTTTGTAATGTGGCTGACATTTCTTTGGATATTGTAAATGGAAATTGTACATGATCTAAGCACACATGTAACTAAAATGACTGATCCCTTATGCTAAAAAAATCAGCCTGAATTAGTCTGAAGTTCACTATCTTTAGCACCTATTAAAATAGGGAAAATGAATTTTGCCCATACCAGCTTTTGAAAATGCAATGGATGAATTACAACATATACAAAATGTGAAAAAAGTATTCAGCTCTAAGTTTAAAATACAATTTACTTCTGAAGTCCAGGAAGTTAAAATGACCAAGTGAAGCTAGCAGTTTTTTGAAAAGTGCAGTTTTAGCACTCTAATTTGACTGATGTCATATTTCTTGTACAATGTACGTCAATGCTTGTAATATACAGATGTCTTGTCGTTAATTTGCTGTTTACGATATTGTGCTTATTGTTGCGTTTCTTATCTAAATGTTTAATGCATTTGTTTCTGAGATGTGTTATATACGTAAGGTAAAAAGATAATGATAAAATGTTATTTCCATGATATCTACTGCTGACGTATTGCCTTTGACTCTGCTAAGTGTTATGTGGTTGTAATTTTAGTGTCTTGCTTCCCTGTATGTTGAGTTATGAAATAAAAAAAATCATGCAGAGTTCAAATGTTCTATGTATTTCACACATACCCTTGACGTTAAATAACATTTCTTGCGTCTTGTAAAGCTATCAAATCAAACCAGCGGCAGATCCAGAAATATGGGGGTAGGGTGGGGGGACAGAATCCCAGATGGGGGCTCACTGGTTATATTGTGTGTGTGTGTTTTGCTACTGGGGGATTGTTTTTTTTTTTTTTTCTTCTTTCCCAAACTCTGTATGTCCTGGAATTACAGCTGCATATTTCGAAAGATATTGGGTGTTTTCTCCTTTCTTGTTTCCGACTTTGTGCTAGGTGCGTCGTAGTATAATTTTAAAATTGCGCACAGCTGTCTCAAATCTATTAAATTTCTTAAAAGTTTCATCCGAGTCTCGCGAGATTTCGTTGCCAGCGGAGCCTTGTAAACAGCGCAACGTTCAAGCTGCTGAATTTACGTATTTTCGGTTTGCAAGTGCAAATATTCTGAGGTGGATCTTGTGATACGTTATATTTAAGTTTATTATTTAGTTATACAGTGCTTATGTTTATGAGAACATTATTCCATACATAGTCATTTGAAACGTCATACATCAGCACCCACCCACCTCCACTGACCGTTCAATACAGCCACATTAGTACACACTACAGTATGTATACTTACAGTACAAATACGGTTATTTCGTGTTGTTACGGATTTTTCGTTGCATTTGATTGAGAAAATAAAAATGTTGGACACATGTATTATGGCCTAGGCAGACAGCATGGATATGTTATGTTACTGTTTTAACATCCCTTTTATCCTTATGAAAAGCGGATATGCAATAATTTAAAATAAATAAATAAATAAGCTCAGGTCTTTTTATGAAGCATCCACTGCTATTTCAGTCTTATCAGTGGAGTAACAAAGAGCAGTATAAAAAGATCCAGAAGATCCAGTATAAATTAAAATGAACATGCTCAACTGATATCATATGCACAATCAGATAATTGCAAATTCTGCCTTTTCTCTAAGACAGTAACAAACTGGAATTTGTTAACACAAATATTAGTCACAATTATTTTATCCTCAGGAAGCTAAATTGTTAACTTTAAAAAAATTTGTACATACACATATTTTATGAAATAAGCTTTTGTTGTAAAAGGTGATGTTGGTTGGTTCAGAAATGTCATTAACACTAATGAAGATCAGAATCAGTAGGTCAAGTCAAAGAAAATCACTAGCTTACATGCATTTAAGGCAAATTTCACATCAATGAGAATATTATTATTATAAAATAGGGAATTCTTTGCTTTGATACACTGTAAAACTTCACCACAGTGAATTAGAAATAACCCATTTATTAGACTACGTGGATTCAAGTTTAATGTGTCTGATTAGGATTTTATCAAGCCAGATTTAACTTAGCACTGAATATGAATGGGAAAAACTACATTCAGATCAGCTATGAGATCTGAAGAATGTGAGAATGATTATGGAACCAACCTTATTGTGGAAGTTAGGATAAGACGATTGTTTTATTTTACATATTATGCATATGTTTTTTGTAAGGAAGAAAACTTTAACATACACCTAGCATAACTATTTTTTCAGACCTGAAAAGTACAAAGAAATAGTAACAGTATGTCATGATCCTTGAGCTATATAAATAACTGATGCATCAAAACCAGTCTTGAGAGATGATAGTATTGAAAGCCCACCTGGCATGAAGGACCAGATTGTTCATGCACAATCAGTTGTGGTTATTATTAACCTCTAATGAAAGTATGCTTATCTTTTGCCATATCTCACATATGCCACCAATGTCAGTATAACAATTCTTTATAAAGTCAAAAATGAGTTTCTTATAGTTTAGCTTAAATCCAATTTGGGTATGTCATAGTTGTTAAAAAAAAGCCAGTCCCATTGGACATGTCAGATGCAAACTTGTTTGACAGTCCAGATTTAATTAACTTAAATTTGACACGTGTATGATTTTGATTGTGAAAAGTTAATTTCCTTGGAATTTTGTTAAGTTCATCGTTGCATATATCTGAACCGGTAATCAAGTGTCTATCATTTACCATTCATCTTAAGCACTTGAGAAACATTTATGTTTTTACTGAATTTGAAGATAAACAGGGAAAATAATGCTGTCATAAATTAAGTTTTCATTTGCATCCTCAAAAACCAGAACAGGGTCATTTAATTAGATTTAAATGGTTTAGTTCAAACTGTTTACATTGCAACTTGTGCGGATGTGAAGAGTGTCAGTAAAATATAGACACAGGAAAGAGGAATATTGATTCTTGTTTATTATTTTGCTCCTTTTTTGTGCTTTGCTTGTTTAATGAATAAGTATAGAATGTGTTGATATTTCTGTGAAATTTCATACTAGTCAGATCATGAAATTTCATTTACTAGTCCAGTCAGATCGTGAAATTTCATTTACCAGTCAATGGTAACATTGGTGAATATTCAGATCACATTCATGTACAATCAATGAATATTTTATTAGGAAAATTTGATATTTGTTTCAGTTCTAAACAGGTTTCACTATGAGTTTTTGGGGCTCAGCACAAGGCTGAAGATATTTTGAGTAGTTAACTTTTTATGCCAATTATTTTGTATTCTTTTAAATAATTTCTGCCACATGTTAACCATTTGGAGCTCAGTTTGAAAATAAACTTTACAGACCCAGTAAAGAATGCTGTTTATGTTAATTTACAAACAGTGCTGCAAAAGTCAGAAAGAAAGTGATAAACGTTTGACTTGTTCTAAAGGATAATACTTTTAATTACAGTTACTTAAGTGACTGGGCATGGAGGAAGAAGAGGTATCAATGCTTGGTGGCGGGGATTATGAGATGCCTCTGTTGGAGGGGGAAGATTTCTTTAAGGACTTTGAAAACATGGAGAATGAATTTATCTTTGAGGATACTACAGAAGTTGTAAACGATGATGGAGAGCTTGGATCTGAGGAGGATGATGAAGAGGAGGATGCTTCTTACATCCAGTAATATTACTTTTTGGTCTGAAGGAATATTGATTCTTGTTTATTAATTTGCTCCTTTTTTTCTTGTGCTTTGCTTGTTTAATGAATAAGTATGGATTATATTGATGTACCTGTGAAATTTCATTTACAAGTCAAGTCAGATCATGAAATTTCATTTACTTGTCAAGTCAGATTTGTGTTTTTGTGTTCCTCTTAATTAAGATTTCACAGAAAAAAATTTGAAGTGATTTATAATTGTACTCCATGATGTAAATTTTAAAGATCACACAGACACACACACAAAAAATGGAAACTTCATTCTTGACAAAAAACGTTTATAGAATGAGAAGTTTATTCCCAGTTATGATTGTTAATGAAATGCTAGATGTTTTTCACTCAGAGATGAGCATGTCATGCCAGTGTATAGTACATAATTTGTACGAGAAATTCATTTGATTGAAACAGAACATTTTTCAAAAAGATGCATTTCTATTTGGGGCTCAGTATGTAGTTTTTCAAAATTAAAAATGTTTTCTTTTCAAAATATTCTAGTCTTACTTTACAAATATAGATGATAATTTGAACTTTAAAAACTTTTATTGGAAATAATATGCACAATTTATGCTTTGCACTGTTACATTATTATATTCCTACAGTTCTGATCTGGATCCAGGTCCTGGACTCTCTGCTTTCATAGTCAGGTCTTCTTTTTTTTTCATTTGCATAGTTTTAAGTTTTAATTAAAACAGTCAACTTGGCTAAGTGTTTTTTTTATATTAAAAAAAATGTTTTCTTTTTCACAACACTCAAAATAAAGCTCTAATGTAGATCAGTACTGCATTATTTATCTTTATTCGAAAATAGAACTGGACTTTGTGAGACATTTCTTACCTGGTTCCAAAAATTGCATGCTGAACTTAGATATATTCGAATTAATGTATCAGAATTCAGGCTACAGTTACTTCCCATATGAAGGCCATTTGTATTATTATGTATTAATTGCAATTGCATCAGTTGCTAAATATAGGGAATATTTCCAATGGTCAGAACATAATAATCTGATCAGACTCAATTGTGTTTAATTCTGAATAAACTTGATGGAGAACTATGTTATATTTCTATAAAAAGAGTCACATGCAAAGTTAGTAAATTAAACACTGAATCAGAAGGCATGCACACTGTATGCCTTTAAAATGAAATAAAAATGATGGGTATATTTAGAAAATTTAATAAATTGATTTGACAAAATTAAATAACAAATCTTTATGAATTTTCTGACAATAAGTAATTCTTTCTTTGATTAGGTTTGATAAAAAGCTGGGAAACCCCAAATCTACTAAGAACAACATTCGGACTATGTTGTACAGCACTTTCACTACGGCTCATTACAAGTGAATTTAAAACTATGGGTAAATGGATATATTAATTGGGATGAGAGGGGTTCTAAGACTAACATTTTAACAATTGGATTCACAATCCTACAATGTAAGACTCCATCCTTGAGAGTTATGATATGGGTGTGTGTGTTAGAAATCCCACTACTCCCTCATCATAATTGTAATTGATCTATGTCTTGTATTTTGTTTCTACTATTGGACTCCTGTCACTATAACCATTTACCAATAGTCAAAATTTCATTTAAAAGTAACCCCAATAGGTAGCTTAAACTGTTCATGAACACAAAAATACATTTAAAGAAACAAAAATCAGTTACTGACATGCCTGGACAATTACAATTTAGCCAAGTCATAATGAACTCATAAGAGCATCAAATCCAAGGATTGTTTGTATCTCAATTAAAACAATACATTTGCTTTGAATATTGAGCTTATACTCACATATACCAACAACTTATTGTGGTCCTCCATAATTCGACTTTAGTAGCAACATCAGTAATAGATTCACCCGCCCTCAAAGCAAACCTGCTGTACTTTGGTAAAATCCTAACTGTGTAGTATTATTATTCATATTTTGACAATGTTTTAGCTGTTAAATCACATAGACAAACAGTATAGAGACAACTATCCTGAAGCTTTCACCTTCATGCTAAGGACTTCATCAGCAGATTGATTTAATCTCTACTGACTGTTAGTATCATACAATGACAATAGTGAGTGATGTTAAAAGATTGTCCCAGATGTGCAGCAGGTTGTAACAGTGCCCCCCTCCCCTCTTCCCACTTCAGCATTAGTTTGTGCAAGTGATGTTAACAGTCAGTAGAGAATGAATAAGTCTGCCATTGAAGTCCTTAGCATGAGGGTGAAAGGTTAGTTTTCTCTTTGCTGCTTATGTTACATAGTTGACAAGTTAAAAAGATGTAACATATGAAGCCTGCTTTAAACTTAAAAGCAATATACCCATCTTCAAAAAAAGTCAGCACCAAACTTGGATAAAAGCAATTAAATCTGATTGATTCTTTAATTTTCCAAAGTGAATGGAACATGTTTAGTTTGTGTGAAAGTTTCCTTTTAGCATGACAAAAGTAACGTTTTGTTTATGATGGTTACTAATAGCAACATAAAACATAAAATAAATTCCAATCTTTGGAAACTAGATATCTGGTCATTAAGTTAATCTTGCAAAGATGTTTGTGAACATTTTTTATTTTGTTCACATGTTTAAATTTCCTTTTGAATAGTTTTATATAATTTTTGTGTTTCTAATGGGATGTTAGTGATGCAGAAAGTTTTTAAGAATGTGAGTAATGCCTGAATTAATACATTTTTCAAATGCATGTACAGTCATTATTGATTCTACAATGTACAATACAAATCCAAGATGTCAACTTACATGTACAGTCCTTATCGATTATACAGTGTAAGATACAAATTCAAGCTGTCAACTTATATGTGTATTTGAGACTAGTTTTGTCTTCATTTAACAATATTTCCAGTGTTTTTTTCCCCTCAATGCAAATTCTAATTACTACAAAATTCACTTATATACAAAATTTTAATTTTTTGGCTCCCATCCCCAACTTGACTCCACACTAATACATGTATTGTCAATGTTGCCTTGGTGCAGAAGATGTCAAGATAAATGGGTAGTGCTGAAACTGGAAAATGCATGGCAGATATCCATGCCATTATTTTCACTGGTTTTTGTGCCAACAATATTGAGACTTACCATAATCAGTATTTTCAATTTAACCAATTATTTCATTAAGTTTTGTGTTGTGCTAGTGATATATTCATTTTAGTTTCATTGGATTTGATTTGCCATTATTGGACCATTCTTTTTGTGTGTATGTGCAGAGCTAATATTATTGTCGAAGAAAGCCTGGACATTGTGTTTATAACCATTTGTGGGAATAAGCTATGTAGGAAAGAATTTAATATTTCCAACATGGGGCTTTGAGCTTTTTTTTACAGCCATTTGAAATCATTGAAACATGTCAGTGCTTCATCAAGATATATCCATTATTTTCATTTGCGATGAAAGCTTCTGCCTCAGATGTCTACCTGAATACAGCCTTGTTAGATCAGTATATTTGTCACATTGTTGGGTTGGGAATTATTTTTGTTTGGTCTGGGAAAGGTCTAGAATATTTGTTTAAATTTATAGGAGAAACCCTGCTCCCAAACATTAGTTATCTGCAAAATAAAATATGAAAGACTAATGTTAAAATTCTATAAATGTACATAAAATAAAATAAACATGTAAGAAATATCAAATCCATAAAATAAAGGGTCAAACTTTGATATAAAAACTGAAAAAGTCCAATATTTTATTTACTAATTTGATGATGAATATTTTTATGTGGAGTCCAGTATAGTATTGCTTTTAGCTCATTAATTTATTTTATTGACCCATTTTGATACTTTAAAATGAAAATTAATGTTGACACGAGACCAGTGAAGCAAAGTCTTTTTTCACTGATATTATCTTTGTTAGTATCAATAATAAACTTAAAAACAATATGTCCAATCGAATGGTTAAAGATGTTTTTTGAGTTTTCATATTAGCAGAAATAATTAATAATAATTTAAAGTAGGAATTTTAAAAGTAGACAAGATAAGATACTTTTCAGCAGAAGACTATTTCAGTTAACCATAAATTCTCAAGGGCTCCACTATTGTGTTTTTTGTATTATTCTGCTGACTGTATTTTAATATAGGATTTTTCGAATTATCTTATTTTTGGACAGATTAATTCCGGATTATAGAGACAAGTTTTAATGTAATTTTACAATTTGGTCGCTGATTTTGATTTCCGGATCTGGAACGCGGATTTCTTGATTAACAGAGCAAATTAACATTTAGGAATTCCGTTCCCGTTGAATTATGTCCGGATAGCGAGGTTTTCGGATTAACGGAGACCAGAGTAATGAGGCTCCACTGTGTGTATATATATATATATATATATATATATATATATATATATCCTGCCTTATCAGAGTGGCATGTACATTTATATGGAACATCCCTGAGTACAAGGTCACCATATGTTTTTGACTATGAACTTCTTTAATACATTAACCCCTAGCACCACGTTTAATTGGCAGGAGATAATAGCTCACTGGCAAGCTCTGTAGCATTGAGGTCATGTATGATACACTAATGTGGGTGGTCTTATAGAAAGTCAGACAGATTTAGCTCTACAAATAATATGGACATTTTGGTTGCACTACAAAATACAGAGGGAAAGTCTAATGTTTTTAAACCAATTTTTTTCCCACCCAAAATTAATTCATGAGCAAATTAACCAATGAAAACATTGTTTTTAGCACAACTAGGCATTGGGCTAATGGAAAATTGCTTGGAAGTTGATGTATTAGGATGTATTCAGAAATAGTCCGCAAAATGTGTTTCCTACTCGCATTTCATGCGAAAACAGCAAAAAGCTCCAAGGGTTATTGTGTTAAGATAGTTATTTGTAACTTTACAAAATGTTAGCACTTCTGCATCTATTGAAATTTAGCAGCAGATAAATGTTAGCACATGTATAATTAAAATAAAATTAAAAATAATAATGAAATATGTTGGTTTAGATTTTTCATAATGCATATAGGATGCCAATAGTGCAAAGTTGTTTATGTGCCATTGGTAGACATTATTCAGCATAATGAGGGATCTGATACTTACAACTCAAGCCTGATTTTTTATTCTTCAGAACGCCAGATTTATATCCTGAGACTCCAGAGGAGAAGATAAAATGGCAGGAGCAGATCCGCATGATTCACCTCCGCAGCCACTTGAATCAACTGATGGAGAAAGTAAAACATCACCAGTACCTCACAGAGAAAACAAGGTGAAAACAATTCATAAACAAAATAGGCATAATGTTTATTACATATGGTTTATTTAAAATAAATTATACAGAATGTGAATATTTCATAACTAAACTGAATCTTTACACAGTAAATTTGCCATATCTTAACTGAATCTTTTACAGAGTGAATTTGTCATACCTAACTTGAATCTTTAACAAAGTAAATTTGTCATGCATACATTGACTCCTACACAAAATGAATTTGTCATACCTAAACTGAATCTTACACAAAAAGAATTTGTCATACCTAAACTGAATCTTACACAAAGTGAATTTGTCATACCTAAACTGAATCTTATACATAGTGAATTTGTCATACCTAAATTGAATTATACACAAAATGAATTTGTCATACCTAAATTGAATCTTACACAAAGTGAATTTGTCATACCTAAATTGAATCTTACACAAAGTGAATTTGTCATACCTAAACTGAATCTTACACAAAGTGAATTTGTCATACCTAAACTGAATCTTACACAAAGTGAATTTGTCATACCTAAACTGAATCTTACACAAAGTGAATTTGTCATACCTAAACTGAATCCTACACAAAGTGAATTTGTCATGCATACGCTGACTCCTACACAAAGTGAATTTGTCATACATACTATATTGACTTGAGGAATAATGGCTAAACAAATATTTCATGTGGAAAGCATACAGTTGCTTTGAATACTTAGAATTCATAGAACCAGATTAAAGATAACTTGAACTGTTATAACCCAGATAACCTTAAAATATTGACAAGTTTCTGGTCAGGGACAGCCAAATAAATGACAGACAAGAAGATACATGGAAAATTGCAATTGTTCAGTTATTTTTCTATTTGTCACACAAATAGATTAAATATATATGTAAACTTGTGCAGAACTTTCCATTTGCAGGACTGTTAAGAGCATTGTGTGCAATTAGGACTAACTATATATATCAACAAATTCATCAAATAATTTTGATTATTGCAATCATTGGGGTATACTGCAATAATTTATCTGGCAACCATTAAATGTGCTGGGTAGCCAGTTTTTCTAAGCTATGTACCTCTCCCTGTCATTCAATAACTTTTCTTTTTTATATTTGTATGCAGTAATTTCCTATTATGATTCTGTGTTGTGGTGTTTGGCATGCAGGCTTTATTTTGCATGTGTGGAGTTAGAAGAACATTTGCTATTCATTACTCAGATATCAAATATGCATATAATAATTATGTCTCAGCCACTTAAACTCATCAATTTTATTAAATCATTTTGTCAAATATTTAATTGCACCATAAAAGAAACACAAAATGTTGATGGCGATGACTTTTTAACCCTGCACTCAGTTGAGTAATAACATTATTTTGTATTTTGTTTAAAATTAATTGACAATTACCAACATAAAAATTAATGTATTAAGAAATGTCTTTTCAGTACCCAATAATCAGTTTTGAAGAATGGCATTCAGATCACATGAAGAGAGCAAGTTAAACAAAACAGAATTATTATTTTATTTTTTATTATGTGAAGCATTTAGTAGTGCTTGTTTGAAACTTTTTATTTTAAGTTTAGCATTTATATAGTATTATGGGCTACTTCAGGGCTACATAAATTGTGTTAAGAACCATGCTAATCTGATGTGGCCAAAAATGGTGCTCCCAGTCCATCACTTATCTGTGGGATATGCATGAATCAGAGCTGCCTGCAGGTTGTGGTAGCTCTGGCTCCTGCAATATGTTGGCTATGCATAGATTTGTATGAGTTTGTTTGACAAAACCATTCTGTCCATGTAACTCAGTTTCAAATTAATGTCAATGACAGTATTACAGTATCATTAGAATGTCACAAATTCAGTACATTTTGTATATTTGCTACAGAACTTTTGTGGGAAATTTGTCATAAGCATTTACTTACTTTCATTTTGACTTGAATAAAAAAAAAATCTTCAAATGCAGTTGTCTCACTAAACTTGTAAAGATGTTACACTTGCAAACATTCTGGGATTAATAGTGCTTGATTACCTGGACATTTATTGATTGTTATGATGTAACGTCTTCTTCAGGGAGGAATTGAAGCAATGTCGTAGTACAATAAGTCAGCTGGAAGCTGAGAAGAGACAAAATTTGTATGAAATACAAACCATGGAGGCTGAAAAAAATGTGTAAGTATTCATTAGTTTTTGTCACAAAAAGTCATATTTTAAAACTGTCTACATTGAGAAAAATTAAACAAAAGGCATTCACATAATGTGTCATTCATTATATTCTTGATTATTTATCTAAAAGTGGCTTCTATTGGAGGGACTGTCACTACATTTCATATTAAAAAAGTGGTTTTGTTTGGTGATTAGGAACATCTACAGTGTAGTAATGTAAATCTGATTTTAGATTGTCCTTAAAAATATTTTCTTTTGTTGCCAAATTAAAGACAAAAATTGCATTCTTAAAAATATAATTCCTAAAAAAAATTCAGTTAATGCTGTATTCTGAATTTTATCACCGGGTTCACCTTTTGGTATGAACTTAAATTCAGAAGTGCATTCAGCAGCACTGCAGTCTTAGCCTTAGATGAAATATTCTATATAATAAACTACATATTAATTCGCTAACTGCTTGAAAGTGAATGACAATGAAAATATGCCATACTATTATGGAAGTAATATTCCATACTATTATGGGAGTAATATTCCATACTATTATGGAAGTAATATTTCATACTATTATGGCAGTAATATTCCATACTATAATGGAAGTAATATTCCATACTATTATGGAAGTAATATTTCATACTATTATGGAAGTAATATTCCATACTATTAATAAAGTAATATTCCATAATATTATGGGAGTAATATTCGATACTATAATGGAAGTAATATTCCATGCTCTAATGGAAGTAATATTCCATGCTATAATGGAAGTAATATTCCATACTATTATGGAAGTCATATTCCATACTATTATGGAAGTAATATTCCATACTATTATGGGAGTCATATTCCATAGTATATATGGAAGTAATATTCCATACTATTATGGGAGTAATATTCCATACTATAATGGAAGTAATATTCCATACTATAATGGAAGTAATATTCCATACTATTATGGGAGTAATATTCCATACTATTATGGGAGTAATATTCCATACTATTATGGAAGTAATATTCCATACTATTATGGAAGTAATATTCCATACTATAATGGAAGTAATATTCCATACTATTATGGGAGTAATATTCCATACTATTATGGAAGTAATATTTCATACAATTATGGGAGTAATATTCCATACTATAATGAAAGTAATATTCCATACTATTATGGGAGTAATATTCCATACTATTATGGAAGTAATATTCCATACTATTATGGAAGTAATATTCCATACTAAAATGGAAGTAATATTCCATACTATTATGGAAGTAATATTCCATACTATTATGGAAGTAATATTTCATACTATTATTGGAGTAGTCTACTTCTGACATGACATTCAGGTACAGTCATCAATGACTTTATTGGTAAACTAACCCCATATTGCTCATTGATAATTAGTCATTTTATCATTCAGTTAGTGAAGCATTACAGATCTTTCATTTTTATTTTTAAAAAGAACTTCTAACATTCTTCTGTTGAGTTGTGTTGTCCATATACTCATGCAAAGTCGACACTCTTTATTTTTAATATAGGCATGAGATATAATAAGTATACACAAAGTTTCTAATGTACCATGAGGCCAACACACTAACCGATTCAGATTTATTGACTAGCGGCACTCTCAGTGACTTTGTCAAACATTTCAGGTCTGCACAAAGCCGTTTGAGAGCTCAGCATGATCGCCTTACCCAAGAGCTGGAGGATGAAAAAGGTGTAGAAAAACTTATTTTGGAAAGACTTGATAAAGAAGAGTAAGTTTTTACACTTAATCACCCCTACCTGTCCTGCTGTCTGCCATTCTGTGTGTGTGTGTGGACATGGTGTATTTGTCTCTTATGTCTGTCTGGGTGTATATTTTTCTGGTGAATGGGGTGTTACCTTTTTTGTGGTAACAATGGCATAATTATCAGTGTTAACATTTTTGTGCTAAAACATGAAGAAAGTGATATCATATCTTCTACATTCAGTTGCTTTAAACTCCAGTTTGGGCATACTATTACCTTGTTCCTAAAGTGTGTACCCTGATATTTGTGGGATTCTATTTCACCTGATCAAGTAGAAAGCTGCAGCATAGTGTTACCATATACAGACTAGACATTGCCTTTTCTTTTATATGTGACTGAATCGGCAAATGTGTGAATGCATGCAAGAATTAGTTCATGTTTCTGTACAAGTTAGAGTTTTCTTTTGAGAGAGATTGATTGATAGAGATTATCTCTTAACAACACATCTGTACAGGCCAGGCGCACAATAAACCCTGTTTATAATTGTAGTTATTTCATTTAAAACATGTAATTGGCGAATTGCAGATATGTTTATATATGCTTGCCATTAGGCATTGTATATCATAATGTTATCCTCAGTCTGTCTGTCTGTCTGTATGTGCTGCTTACATACTTAAATATGCAGAATAGGCCTAATTTTCCCTTCTGCATGTCACAAGGGGAGGCAATCTGTTTGCTATATATTGCATTCTTGTTTGGTAAGGAGAGGATACTAATGATGAGTAGAGGGGAGAGCAGGTTGTTCCCACTTTGATGAAGTTCTTTAACTTTAGCTTGATGAGTGGTCAGACAGGCATGATCTAATAAATCAGCTAGTAATATCAAGTTTCACAGTCTATGTTCATGAGACAAACATCTCAAGACTTTTCTATTTCAATATTGTTAATAAGACACAATATATTATTATTGCATTGTGAAGCCTTATAAAGAGTATTGGCACTGAGGGTGTATCAAAGTCAGCCAAGTAAGGAATCCACTGTTCTTAAGTATAGCACCAGAGGCACAACAAATTTATTGGCATGGTATTAAAATAATTTGCTCTCATTTCCCATGTCTCCTTGCTCAACATGTTTCTGATTTGTGAATTAACCCATTACTGGTGCATTATGTAGAAGTGTTTAACTTACAGACACTGATGGTTTATATAGACTTTCACTGTCTTATGCTAGGAACTTTGTATTTAACACTGATGAATATGAACAGGTTACAGAAAACACAAATCAAATGCAAAACAGAGAGGTTATTGATGAACATGTTGACATTTTTGGGAAATATTCCCAGATTAATAAAGCAAGGTGATACCATCTAACTGAATTAATCTTAAAATGCTTCCCTTACTTTTTCTAAGCCATCATCAGAACATGGAACAGAAATAGTAGTAAAGTCAGGTTTAATGCGACCCTATTAATAATGTTGTCAAAACTTACATATCTGACCTGATCAACACAATGCAGGTAGATACACATGGAGTGATCCTCACATATATACCTTTAAATATTTACATTGTAAAATAGATTCAGGTTGTTGTTCAAAACAATTTGTCTAATGCAGTAAACATTGACTACAGCATACTGGCTAGCACAAGGGTGAAGGACTCTAATTAAATAGAAATCAGTTTAAAAATTGGATAAGTATTTAACCTCTATACATCTCTCACAGGAAATCATCCACATTTAACTTTGCTGTAAATTGTAAATTAAATTGTGGATACTGTATATATTTGCATGGAGATTAAGTCAAACTGCAAATAGCAAAGATTCAAATTTGCTGTAGGCTAATACACCAGGAGAGCAGTGTCTATGTTTTTGTTGTACTCTTCTTTACTGGCATTTTCAAGGATGTTGCTGGGGATACAATACAAACAAAGTTTGTCTACAAACCATGGTTTGATGATGCTTGCAATGATGTCAAACAGCAATATAAAAAGAATTTGGTTTGGAAAATTAAACAAAATGGAAAATAGTTATATCAGACATTACAATAAATCTGATAAATTGGTCATAATTATGTTGAAACATTCTTTAAAAACTCATAACTACTTTGAAAGTATCCATCATGTCAAAATCTTGAAGAAACAGGTTTCTTTAAATTTCAAATTTACTAACCAGAGGATAAAAATAAACCTTTCGCTGTCAGAGATCTACAAAACTTTTTTAATGTGACACATCAGCAGTACCAGATGAAGTCCATTAAGGGTCTTTATAGAGATAAGAATAGTACCTTCTCACCAGATGTGTATGAAAAATAATTGCTGAAAGATCTTTTTAAAAAAATACGTTCATCAAATTTGCACATTGTGAATATCATAGATTCTTTATATCTGGCATTGCAAGACAGATGTATACTATGTTAGCTCATATGTACAATGTACATGCCTTTAAAGTAGCAACCTCAGCAAATATAGAAAGTTGTTAAAGTTTGTTTTTAAAGTTTTGATTAAAGTTCATATGAAAAACAGTATACATTTAAATTTCACTGCTGCATGTTCATTAGCACAAGCCTGATGACTTTAAATATTTTTTAAACCCAGTTTTACTGATTATTTTATTGAAATGTATGGGAAAACGTTTGAGGTTAATGCTTGCATTTAAGGCTTGGTTTATGGCCTGTAGGAAGAAAATATGTTTAAATTTCAATTTTGTGTGTTGCATGACTAAAGTTACATTTGTGTTTAGGGCTTTGTTTATTGCTTGTTGAAAAGATCTCTGCTTTTCAGTTTATTTGTAATAAATATAATATTTTTGATGTTATTTAATGGTTTTCCCAACAGTTTTATAGTTTTTTGTTTTTTTGCACATTTTTTTAGTTTCTGTTATAGTGTTTTATTTTTTTTTGATACAGTTTGTAGTGAAAGCTGTGAGATTAAGATTGTGTTTGCTCTTTTGGGTTAAAAGTTTGATCTTTTTGTATCTTAAAGCCAATGTTTTTAGTTGTTTTCAAAGAACAAATTTCTTCTAATATTATTAACAATAAATATAACAGGCAGAACATCACCTGCCATCTTTGCATTCTTCTCTCCATCATTCTTTTGCTCAGTTTTGCATTTAGATGAAAATTCAGACAATCTCACTTAGACTATTTTGTAGTTAACTGTAGAACCAGCTTGGAGAGCACTAAACTGTGATGCCAAAATGACCTACATTTGATTACATGTCTCTATGCCAGAGTTGTCAACACACATAGAATTTTGTCTCAAAGATTTGTGTTTCAGTGTTACAAATTAATGTAGCATTAACAGTATTCTGAAGACCTCTTCATTAGATTTGAGGACAATTTTATAAATATCTGACATACAGTTTTGGTTATTCTAGCCTCTGTAGTACCATTTTTTTTTTAAATTTACAAAATGTATAAAGATTAAATCACTGATTTGCAATATCCCTTCTGCTTATCATTTTACATATTAAATGCATAGTTATCTTTATTGTAGAATATTCTGCATATGCTAAATGTTCAAGAGAAATTTGTATATAAATAGTTGAGGACAATCTGGTATGACTTAAGTTGACTAGGGCTATATTCTGCTAATAAATTGAAAACTCCTGTGATGAGAAACATTTATAAAATGAAGTCAGAGTCTCAGATTTCTTTTTCTGCATAGTTTAGTAACAGTAGTAAACATCATTAAACATTCACTTTTTCTGTATTCAGGTATGAACTAGCAAAAGTAGAGGTTGAACGAGGGAAGTTCCTCCTTGCAGAAGATGATCTTGTGAAGAAGGAACAACAATTGTCCAAAGAGAAGACAACCATGGCCTTGAGGAGACTCAGAAAGGAGGAGAGAAAAGCACGTCAAGCTGAGAAAAATATTAAGGCTAATGAAAGGTGATATGTTTTGCAAGAATTTATAATTTTGGCAAAGTTTATTTGGCTGTTTGATTTTTATAGTTAAAATCAATGATGTCACTCTTTTACTGGAGACAGTTTGAATTTACAATGTTTGGATGCAATCAACCAAAAGGTGTGATCCGATACAAAGTGGATTGAATGTTGCTTGCTGTGATGTCACATAAATGAAAGCTCCACATGCTGAAAACAAATTTGTACTACCCTGTTATTTTTTATGATAGACTCAAGGTCCTCTTTTCTTTATCAAGTTTAATACCTGCCCACCATTGTAAATGTCCATAGAAATTATAGTTTCATCAGGAAGAATTTTGTTTATATTCAAGGTGCAGATCATTAAAAAATCAGGATTAATAGACTTTGGTTAAGCTATTTGAGTATCAAGTTTTAGAACAACAGTTAATATTTAATTTAGTTTGAATAAATGAACCTACCTGACCACATTGACATACAATTTAGATTAATTCTAAAAATTTGTGAGATAGATATTTAAGTTTGACAATGAAAGGTATCAGTTGTAGATAAATAACTAAGTGTGTTGTAATTTATTCTATTACAAAAGCTACATTGAAGTCCTTAAAGCATGGGAGAAAATGTACTCTGTTGTAACCTATTCTATTA
This sequence comes from Unio delphinus, assembly GCA_029339505.1. Lineage (NCBI taxonomy): Eukaryota > Metazoa > Mollusca > Bivalvia > Unionida > Unionidae > Unio > Unio delphinus. The sequence goes on from JAQISU010000068.1 coordinate 2,222,694, forward strand.
AAGAAGTTACATTGAAGTCCTTAAAGCATGGGAGAAAAAGCACAGTGATGTAACTTTATAATACAGAAGCTACACTGAGGCCCTTTTGCAAGAGAGACAGTGCATTAAATAAGTTATGATGTAACATATTCTATTACAGAAGCTACACTGAGGCTCTTAAAGCAAGAGAGACAATGCATTAAATAAGTTAAGATGTAACACTTTATAATACAGAAGCTACACTGAGGCCCTTTTGCATGAGAGACAGTCCATTAAATAAGTTATTATGTAACCTATTCTATTACAGAAGCTACACTGAGGCCCTTAAAGCAAGAGAGACAATGCATTAAATGAGTTATGATGTAACCTATTCTATTACAGAAGCTACACTGAGGCCCTTAAAGCAAGAGAGACAATGCATTAAATGAGTTATGATGTAACCTATTCTATTACAGAAGCTACATTGATGTCTTTAAAAGAAGAGAGAAAATGCACAATGATGTAACTTATTCTATTACAGAAGCTACACTGATGCCCTTATGCAAGAGCGACAGTGCATTAAATAAGTTATGATTTAACCTATTCTATTACAGAAGCTACACTGAGGCCCTTAAAGCATGAGAGACAATGCATTAAATAAGTTATGATTTAACTTATTCTATTACAGAAGCTACATTGATGTCTTTAAAAGAAGAGAGAAAATGCACAATGATGTAACCTATTCTATTACTAACAGAAGCTACACTGAGGCCCTTAGAACAAGAGAGACAATGCATTAAATGAGTTATGATGTAACCTATTCTATTACAGAAATTACATTAATGTCTTTAAAAGAAGAGAGAAAATGCACATTGATGTAACTTATTCTATTACAGGAGCTACATTGAGGTCTTTAAAAGAAGAGAGAAAATGCACAATGATGTAACCTATTCTATTACAGAAGCTACACTGAGGCCCTTTTGCAAGAGAGACAGTGCATTAATAAGTTACGATTTAACCTATTCTATTACAGAAGCTACATTGAGGCCCTTAAAGCAAGAGGGACCATGCATTAAATAAGTTATGATGTAACATATTCTATTACAGAAGCTACATTGAGGCCCTTAAAGCAAGAAGGACCATGCATTAAATAAGTTATGAGGTAACCTATTCTATTACAGAAGCTACAATGAGGCCCTTAGAACAAGAGAGACAATGCATTAATAAGTTATGATGTAACCTATTCTAATACAGAATCTACACTGAGGCCCTTTTGCAAGAGAGAGAGAGTGCATTAATAAGTTATGATGTAACCTATTCTATTACAGAAGCTACACTGAGGCCCTTAGAACAAGAGAGACAATGCACCAGAAAAGGATGGAGGATGCTAAAAAGAGTAAAGATAAACATCAAAACTTCCTCAAGGAAACTCTTGACAAGTAAGTGTCTTGTACACTATAATGGTCCCTCACTGTCAAGTCGCTTAGTATTACGTGACCACATAGAATATGGCTTTTGGCATAAATCCAATTAAATCAGTTTAATTTAGTTGCATAATTGCCACTGTATAGTAGAAATGTTTAGTTAGTGCTGGAGAAAGTTTAGTGATTTTGTAGTGGTAGAAAGAATTGTTGAAATAGATCTTCCTAAAATATTTATACTCCTGTTTTCACAGATGTGTCGAAGCAATTTCAAACAGTAGGTAGAAATATAAATTTGCTATTCTAATATGTTAATATATGTGTGCCATTCAATGTTTAAGAACAAAAATTATTGTATCTTGATGGCTAATTTCTTTATACAGATATAGAATCTGTTTAGAATGCTTTTAAACAAAGATATTCTTAAGATATTCAGATCCATCCAGAAACAATTTCATCAGCATACTGTGTATTAGACATTAGTTTCCATGTGTATTGATACCATTAATACATTTATCATTATTCTTTGTATTAATGACAGTGTGTCTACACAGAGTAAATACAAATAAGGTGTAAGGGGGTCACCATGCCTGCATCCTTGATAAATATGAGACTAAGAGGTAACATGCATGTTAACAGTTACACAAGATTTTTTTTAGTGTAATAAAATGTTTCAATCTATTTGCAAATTGAATTAATGAAGTTAAAATATTTTGAGAACTAAATCAGAAATTCCCCTTTACAGAATTCAAGGCTTTTTCAAAGCCATTGTGTAGATTCAGTCTTGGTGTGTTATGCGTTTCATTGTGAAACATAAGATTGTTTACTGCTTTTGTATTTTCACCAATGGATTTACGAGTCATTAAACCAGTCTGATCTTCGTTAATTAGGTATGGTAATATTTACGAGTCATTAAACCAGTCTGATCTTCGTTAATTAGGTATGGTAATATTTTTAAAATTTAAATTCTATTTTTAACACATCATGATGCCATTTTATAGGCAGTATTTAGGAGAATTATTGGTCTCGAATTATTTAAATAATTGTTTGGTCTTCATCACCTTTAAGAATACAAACTTCTTTCTTCTGAGTTCCTGAAAGATTGTTTATTTCATAATTGTAATTAATTATCCTATATCATTAAATAATATTTAAAAAAAACCATTAGAAAATCTCTCATAACCTGGACAGTTACAAGTTTTCATGATTTTAAGGGTAGTTAAAACTTCAAAATATAAAATTTTGCCCTTTAAGTCTTGTCATTTAATTGTAGATTATCAAAGCAATCAATTAATAAGATAAAATAATAATAATAATAATAATAATAATAATAATAATAATAATAATATTGAGAACTTTGTATAGTGCTTAATCTTTAGATGCTCTAAGCACTTTGCAACATTAGACAGCACCTAAAAGATAAAAAAATAAACATATATAATGATATAATTACAAAACCAAACACATTGAAATTAGAAAACATAAAGCATGCTACAAATATTTAATGTAGGAAACATTATTAGGTCTTTAAGTTTGTTCTTGCAGTCAAAATATGTGAGTTTTAGGAACACTCTTGAATGAGATCACTGTTTCTTTGTGTCTAAGTTCATTGGGCAATTCGTTCCACATTGTTGGGCCCTGGTATGCAAAAGAACACACCGTATGACATTGTTTTCATAGTGGGAATAATGAGTATACAGTTATTAGAAGAGGAGCATAAGTATCTTGCTGGTGTGAACTGGAGTCTCTCAGTGAAACGTAGCACAGAGAATGAATTTTGTGTTTGATTCTGGATCGCATGGATGGCCCTTGTATTGGTACAGAGCAGGTGGGGGGATGTATGCTCTGACCATGGTACTCTTATGAAGTTTCTGGAGTAGATATTGAGATGAACCAGACAGAATTGAGTTACAGTAGTCCGGTCTTGAAAGTACTAATGAACACACAAGTCTTTTAGTGGCATCAGCTAAAAGTTAATGGCAATTGGAGCTGATAAGTCTCAGCTCAAGATATGCAGCCTTGCATGTGCTCTTGGCATGTTGGTGCAATGTGGGAGACTCAGTACTGTTGAGAGTAACACCTAGGTTTCATGCTGACTGAATTTTTTGTTGGTATTGCGGATATTTTTTGTTTGAGGTAAAGGATGTTAATTTAAAAGTCTTTGTGTTGTGATCAGTTTTTTCATCAGTCATTTACAGCTTGTTATATGCAATCCCAGTATTCAGTTATTAAGATCAATCTTTTCAACATCTCTTGAGGTATGTACAATTTCATGATAGGATTGTGTCACTTCAAGAATTTATTTTTGCTTCGTAAGGATAGAGTCATCACCTTTTTTAATACTTTTCATATATTTGCCTTGATAGTTCCTATTTTCTAAACTTCAAAAATATTTCATCATTTCCTCTTCAATCTATCTGACACTTGATCTTGATCATAAGTCCCAGGCATTTCTATTGACACAACTCTTGTAATTGATTTTGCTTTTTACAAATCAAACTTGTATTCATTATTTCTCCATCATTTTAGAAATATGATTATCTTGAATCAATACTTATTCAAGTCTTTTCTTGACTGAAAAGTAAGACAGCATTAATGCTTTTTATCTTTTTTTAAAAGGACTTCAGAAATTAATTGTTCATTATCCTTACATTTTATTTCATTGTTTGGAATATCATTGACATTTTTTGCTGTAGAATTAAATATAAATTTAATATCTTTATTATTTTATATTTTTGATATATATCCTTCTTTTAAGCAATGAATTGTTGTACTTTCCAAAAGATTTTTCCATCTTAATGTTCTCTATTTTATACACTAATGTGAAAAGAGAATGGTAAGTTATATACACTGCTTTAATATCTGCAGTTTCAATATCAATAAGCATGTTTTCAAAACTCTTGAAGAAAATCAAAGACTGACTTTTTTGTTTCTTACATTCCAAGTGTTTATTTTCTTTTTTCTATGAATTTCTCTCCTAAGATCAGTAAGCCCCAACTCATTAGGGATATAACTGAGTTTCTTCCTGAATCTTTTGTTATTCAGCCGAACATAATTACATGTATCATGTTGCTGATTTATAGCTATATTAAAATCTCCAACAATGGACTGAGCTGTCAGGCAATTCAAGTCATATACTCTTGAAATAGTAACACAAAGTCATGAAATCTCAAGAAGAAAAAATATTGTATGCTGTTTCATTTACCTTTCACAGTATACAAGGGATAACAAAACAAAATTATTTTAAGAAATGACCCTAGCTCACTGGAACATACAATATATCCTCAGTTATAAGTTGAGTCAAACTGCAAACAACAAAGATCCTGCTTTGCTGTGGAATAATGCACCTGCCGATCAGAGTCTGCTGTATTTGTTCCACTTATTACTCCTAATAAATTGTACACTTCCCATTTTGTGACCTCAGATCTAGGTCTGTATAGTTTGCAGTTGGACTCATAAGCAAGTATATACGTTAGATATTTATAGTCATAGGAGAAAATTCTTCCACAAGACTGTTTATCTCTTCATCAAGTCAGGAGCTCCTTCTGTGGTTTTGTCACTATCTCATTAATGATACTTAGGTTGACTTCAACATATGTAATCCTATTTTTCAAGACTTTAGTTTCCTCCTTAACAATGTGAAGCTATGGCCTCAACCTGTCTACACTCTTTTAATCTTAAATTGGAATCTAATTTTCTTCTCTAAAAATGGGTCTCTCCATGCTTTTCTCTCAAGTTTTTTGACAATTGTATGTTTAGGTGCACATTCTGCCCCACTTTTATACTCAGGCATCATATTTACCAGTGACACTTCTACCGCATGATTGTTGTCAGATTTATCTTTAATTTTAATTTTCCGGGATTTGTTTTTGATAGGATTAACATTCACAGATCTGAAGCTGATATGGATTTATTTAAATTTTAGATTTTTATGCCATTTTCATTTGTAGGTGATGGGTTAGTGGATTTCATTATTAAGAAACTATATAAAGGTTTTTCATTGTGCACACATATTCATGCACTTTGTTGTGAAAATTATTTATACCATTTATATTTACCAATCATTAATTTGCTTCCCAAGGTGTAAATTAACTACATTTTGATGCAATAAGGCTCATCTCATTCAAGATAACATTCCAGATAATCAAGGTCATTTGTTTCCTGCCAAGGTGAAACTGAACATATTATTTATTATCCATATCTACATGACATAAAAATTTAATTAAACTTACTTCATATTATTTTAATAAACATTCAGTTAAAATCATTCATACTTTTATAGACTGAAGCAACGCCAGGAGGAGGAAAACATCAGATACAAGGAGAACATGCAAAAGAAAATGGATATGTTATTGAAACTGAAGAGTGACATTGCAGCCAACAGGGTAATTATATGTTTAGTATGCTAAAAAAATATAAATACAATGTTATCTATTGTCGTTAATATTTAGATTTATATTTGTTGTGAACTGTGAATTTATATATTTAGAATTTCTGTGACCATCACTATCCTTTGAGTTAGCTCATTTTCTCAAACACTATTGCACACAAGTTGTGTACCTTGGTATGTAAATGTTCTTCAATTGAAATGTAAATCACTGTAACCTATATTTCTAGACCTGCAAACTTTGTGATATTTGACTGTAAGGCTTGCTGAAGTGACCCTTAAATTATGTACTTGGAATATAGCAAACCCTCATGTGTTCCAGTAGCCTAAGTGGTTTGAGTTTCCACCTTGGATGCAGGAGGTCATAAAAATGGTACTCACAGTTGCCATTCTTGGTGCTCAGTATTAAGAGGTTAGTGTCAGGCTTGGTCGGCCTGATGTCAAGATAGTGACTGGGTGGTACATCATGCTACATGTCTGCAGCATGATGTTCCAGTACTAGGTATTACTATAAATAGCCACACTGCAGACATCATATTGATTTGACTGACAAATTGTTAAAGCTATGTTATAAATCCAAGTCACACATACATAGAGCAGACCCTTCATCCAAAATATGATTGTTGATGTTATCTACAAATGAAGTCTTGTCAGTGTTTAGTTTGGATTAAGGTTGTCATATTCAGGTTTTCATATTAGATTCAATGAAGTTGAGAAGGGTACCAGACTAACTTTGCACAAGCATCTCAGATGCTTTAATCTGCCTTAAATTTGTTTTTTTTTGTGCAAAACATTTGAATAATTTGTTTTTATGTTGTGGCTGCAAATTTCATCAAATAGATGAAAAGGCTTTGAATGCAAAAGTAACAAAAAGCTTCTTCATCAGTTCAAACAGTCAACACAAAAGTACGAAAAAGAAATATTCAGATTCAGAAAAGGACAGGAAAGGCAGCAGTTATGTTTACTGTATGTCATGGCATTCTGATTTTGAATATTACTCATCATAGGAGAGATGATTGACACTTCTGCATGAAATTTTAAAGAAAGCAACAAAAAAAACCCCACAAGATTTATGCCAAATTGACAGATAAATCAATGATGTCATTGTCCTGTTTGTTTTCAGAAGACTGAACTGGAGATCTTCAACATTTAAGTGTACTTTACAAACTTTTTAGTTCATGATATATGTCTGGTCTGCATAATGTCACACTTATAAACTTTTTTAGTTCCAAATAATGTCTGGTCTGCATTATGTCACACTCATCATCCATCTGGTGTGAAAATGCAATAGTGCTAATCATCAATATTACCCCTCTTGTTTTGGATTCATGATGTTAGTGCTTGAGACCATAATGTTAAATTTGTTTGATTGGGTTCTAGGTTACACAGTTATGGAACTTTACAATACTCCAGAATCACTAAAATTAGATGGACTAACAAAAAAATACAAATGAACATTAAGGTGTCCCTAATAACAAAGAACAGATTGTTTGGTGTGTTTATAATAATAATAATAATAATAATAATAATAATAATAATAATAATAATAATGAGGACTTTGTATAGCACCTAATCTTTAGAGGCTCTAAGTGTTTTACAACATCAGTAATGATATGACTACAAAAAACATAAACAAAAACAAACACCATGAAATTAGAAAACATAAAAATTCTGAAAATATTTCAGGTAGGAATCATTATTATTAGGTCTTTAAGTTTGTTCTTGCAATCGCGAGTTTTAAGAGCACTCTTGAAACTCACTGTGTCTTTTTTTCTAATTTCAATGGGCAATTCCTTCCATGTTGTTGGGCCTTGGTATGCAAAAGAACGTCCATATGACTTCATTTTCATAGTGGGAATAATGAGTATATGATTATCAGAAGAGGAGCATAAGTATCTTGCTGGTGTGCACACATGGGTTAGGCCAGATAGTTATGCTGGACTGGAGTCCATTAGTGAAACATAGCACAGAGATCAAATTTTGTGTTTGATTCTGGATCGAATGGATAGCTAGTGTTGGGTGCAGAGCAGCAGGGAGGGGTGCTCTGATTGTGGTACTCTAAAAATAATCAGAGCAACTGTGTTTTAAAGTTTCTGGAGTAGATATTGAGATGAACCAGACAGAATTGAGGTACAATAGTCCAGGCTTGAAAGCACTAATGAACACACAAGTGTTTTAGTGCCATCAGCTGAAAGATATTTGCGAATGGAGCTGATACGTCTCAGCTAAAGATATGTAGCCTTGCATATGTTCATGGCATGTTGGTGCAATGTGAGAGTACTGTCTAGAGTAACACCTAGGTTTTGTACTGACTGTGTGAATTTAATGTTGGTGTTGCTGATATTTATTGTGTGAGGTAAAGGATGTGAATAAAAAAGTCTTTGCGTTGTGATTAGAATGGCCTTAGTTTTATCACCATTCATCTGCAGCTTGTTAAATGTCATCCATGATTTCACATCAGAAATGCACCTCTCAACTCCTTGGATGGTAGCATCTTCAGTTGGGTGGCTAGACTTGTATATTTGGGTGTCATCAGCATACAATTGGTCAGACACTGGGTGATGATATATGACACTTGAGAGCAGCTGAGTGTATAGAATGATAAGAACAGGTCTAAGAACAGACCCCTGTGGAACAGCACAGCATAGATCAACTGGGCTGGAGTGTATTCCATTTGCAGATAAAATTTGTATCCTGTTGACTAAGTAGGAAATGAATTAGTCATATCGCTACGATGTCTGCAGTGAGGCAATTAATAGTGATGTCTAGCACTGGGGCATCATGCCACAGACATGTAGCATGATGTCCCACCCAGTCACATTATCCTGACACCAGGCCAACCTCTTAATGCTGAGCACCAAGCAAGGCAGCCGTTAGTACCATTTTTGTAAGTCTTTGGCATGACTCGGCCAGGGATCAAACCCACAACCTCCCGCTTTCACGGTGGATGCTCTAACCACTTGGCCACCGGAGTGGTTCAAAAGATTAGAAACTGGGTGGTAGTTATTTAAATCTTTATGGTCAAGTGTTGGGTTTTTCAGCAAAGGCTTTACAATGGCAGTTTTGAAAAATGATGGGAATTCCTCTATGAGAGAGAGACATTAATAACATCAGTTAGTGAAAACAGTATGGGGTCTAAGCACTCAAGCAGCAGTGATGTTGGAATTGGATCAAGTTCACATGACTTCGGTGCACTCTTCATCACAATTTTCCGTACTAAATCCATAGAAACAGGTTCAGATGAGGTTCAATGGTTGTTGCTGAAATTCTGTATCATAACTGTATGGTGATGACGAGTCAAATGAAATTGTGTTGTCAAGCATATCTCTAATGGCTTGTACATTGTCACAGAAGAAATTCGCAAACAGGTCCAGAAGGTCTACTGGAGAGAAGGTAGTTGGAAGTGGTGTACATTTGTTCCTTGACATTATGTTGTTAGTTATCTCGAAGAGCTCTTTGAAGCTGGAAATCTTTGAGACATGCACATTACCACACTGGACAATGGCTCATTGGTATAAATTTTTCATCATGTGCCACCATAGCCTTTGATTATATTTAATTGTAAGTAGGTTATAAAGCCTGTGATTAAGAAGTAAATAATTTACTTTGAATAAAACTGTAATTAGACAATAATCTGGTTATCTGTTGTTCAACGATATGGTTTGAAATGAGATAACACTGTATTTGTATGAGAAAAATATCATTGTATATATTTACAGGAAAACTTGAAAGCACTGCATGCCCGAGACATGGCCAGAGAAACAGAGGAGAAGAGAAAGGAGGAAGAAATCAGAAGGAAGATTGCAGAAGAAGGTGGCAATCCTGATGAGATTCGTCTCATACAGCAGAGACTTGACACATTTGAGAAACAGAAGTCGTATGTATCAACTTGTATTTTTAATTTTGAAATCAGAACTGGTTTCTGGACTTTACAAGAAAAACTTTGTGAGCTCAGGCAGTTTTTATTACTTAAAGATTTTATGGTTATTGAAAACAGTATTTTATCTTATTAGTAGTTGTAAATATTTGTTTTATTTTGCAATTGATTATTTACGAATAATGTTCAGAGATTTTTCACAAAGTGCATATGTTATTTACAGTGTTCTGATGTCTGCTCAGCATGTCCATAAATGGTCACCATCTTTAAAGTCATTGTGTGTATCATTTTTCAAGCAGTTTTGGATATAATTGTTATAGGGGTATCCTTTAAAAAAAAAATTTTGTGGTCTTGATATAAATGCTAATTTAAAGCTAGTTAACATACAATGTTAATTTACTCACAAATGATTTGTAGAAAGTTACCGCAAAAGACTTGCAAAAATAAAAGTAATTTTTGTGCTTGCTGTTGTCAGTTAGAGACGATTCTTCTTCCAAAGTAAGAAATGTATTTGCCTGCCCACAATAAATTGGCTCTTAGTTTAAGTGTTGGTAGTTATGCATTTTTATTTTATTTTATTTTATTTTTTTAATTTTATTTTATTTTATTTTAGTGATTTTATTTTATTTTATTTTAGTGATTCAGAGGAATTTTTAATGTAAAATTCAGATGTATATACTTTACTTTGTTGAAGTAAGCAGTCTTCGACATACATGTTTGACATTATAAGATCAAAAGAGACAAATTGGTATGAATTTTAAAGGATTTACCATGTGCATACTATGACATGATTATTTCCCTTTAAATCAAATGTGCTTCCAGATCATGTTTGTACAATACAATGATTCAGGAATATCCCGAGCTCAGAAAACCATTGATGAGTTTGTGGTATAAGACATAAGTAATTCAAACTTTTCCAAATATTAAGGAAATTTAATGGGCCTAGGATTTCTTCATATTGGGGCAAAACAAATGTTTACAATGTCACTCACTATAATGTTGTCTGTTGGTCTGGTCATCAATCCCATTTGCTCTACAATGATACAGATTTGTTTGAACATACCTTTATATAAGGTGGTCTGATTTGTAATAAAGGTAACATTTATGATTGCAATAAAGAGCATTATAAAGAGGGAACACTGTATTGAGGTGTGTGCATTACCAAGAGAAGTTTCATATTTATATTTATTATGCATTATCAGAAGAGTCTAAGTCTTTTTCTGCTGACCATACATATATCTCTGTGTAAGATACCATATTTCTCTATGTAAGATACCATATTTCTCTATGTAAGATACCATATTTCTCTATGTAAGATACCATATGTCTCTATGTAAGATACCATATGTCTTTATGTAAGATACCATCTGTCTCTATGTAAGATACCATATTTCTCTGTGTAAGATACCATCTGTCTGTGTGAAAGATACCATATGTCTCTATGTAAGATACCATATGTCTCTATGTAAGATACCTTATTTCTCTATGTAAGATACCATATGTCTCTATGTAAGATACCATCTGTCTCTATGTAAGATACCATATTTCTCTATGTAAGATACCATCTGTCTCTATGTAAGATACCATATGTCTTTATGTAAGATACCATATGTTTCTGTGTAAGATACCATCTGTCTGTATGTAAGATACCATATATCTCTATGTAAGATACCATATGTCTCTGTGTAAGATACCATCTGTCTCTATGTGAGATACCATATGTCTCTGTGTAAGGTACCATATGTTCATATGTAAGATACTATATTTCTCTTTGTAAGATACCATATGTCTCTATGTAAGATACCATATTTCTCTACGTAAGATTCCTTATTTCTCTATGTAAGATACCATATGTCTTTATGTAAGGTACCATATTTCTCTATGTAAGATAACATATGTCTCTATGTAAGATACCATCTGTCTTTATGTAAGATACCATATTTCTCTATATAAGATACCATATATCTCTATGTAAGATACCATATTTCTCTATATAAGATACCATATGTCTCTATGTATGATACCATCTGTCTCTATGTAAGTTATAAATCAGTTTTTAAACTGATAAACTTATCATTGCTATTAAATATTTTGTAAAGGTCCTAGATAACCTGATGTAATTTTGAAGCCATTACAAGAATTTTTCATATTTAATAAGCCTATTGTTATCACAAGGTCATGGTCACAATAAAAGAGACTAAGCGTGACTTGCATCCAGAGTATAACTTTTAAACCACTGATTACCTGACTATTGCAGCAATTAAAAAAAAATGCACTGGTTTTAAAACTTGTTGAAATTTGTATATTAGAAATAAAAGCATTCCTAGCATGATTAATTATGAACCAGATACAGTAAAGAAAGGAAATTTAGTATGGATGCTTGTGGATACCCTGGTTCATATTTTATGGCATTGTTTCTAAAAAACAAATCTTGTATTTTTGACATTTTGGGACACACATATTTTGGTTTGCATGGGGACATAATTGTTCTACATTGTTGCAGGGACTTTGAGGCTCGTCAGAAGGAGAAGCATGCTGAGATCATGCAGAAGGTCCTTATTGAAGAAGAACGAATGAAACAAAAGAAGAAGCAACAGCCATATCTCTGGTCAGACCCCCAAAGGGAAAAGTCCAAGGTTTGTTTTTGTTGTTGTATACATAAGCAAGACATAGCTTAGATAAAATGGGCTGTTCCAATCATAATCCCCAATCTTTATGTCAGATTGACAAGAGTGGTTGTAAAATGAGTGATCCCTATTTTGTAAATATCATCAAGTCTCTTCTATTTTCCTGATACCTGTTACTCTTATTTTCACTCACCACGATAAAGCCTTTGATTAGGACAGTATTTTTTATAAGGCAAGAAGAGTCATAAATCCCATTTCATTCATCGGTAGTAAAAATTGTATTTATTACGTAATTCATTGTAAGGTAATATAATTTTTGGCTCCCATGGACTGCTTTATAATGATGTAGTATTGTATTATGTACTTCATTATGATGTGTTCTTACTATAAGGCATTATATAGACATTACTATATTGAGGCATTACCATCAACGACCAGCCCCTGCATGAACTAGACAATTTCACTTACCCGGGCAGTAAGGTCGCCACGGATGGAGATAGCACAAGGGAAGTCATCACAAGAATCAGCAATGCCAACCAGACCTTCGCAATGCTGAAGCCCATATGGAGGACAAGAAACCTCAGCGTCCACACGAAGATCCGTATTTTCAAGCTCGAAGTGTTTCAAACCAAATGCTTGCGACACATCATGAGGATCTTCTGGCCAAACACGATCTCAAACGAGGAACTTTGGCACAGAGCGGGTGCAAGCACCATCTCTGAGATCATTTCAACTCGGCGATGGAGATGGCTCGGCCATGTCTGCAGAATGTCTCCTGACTCACTACCAAGGGTGGCACTGAGATGGACCCCACATGGGAAAAGGAACCATGGCAGACCCAAAGAGACCTGGCGATGAACAGTGGAGAGAGACCTTAAGACCAGAGGCCTCACCTTTCAGACCACCCCAGTAATAGCTGCCGACAGAAGGAAATGGTGCTCCCTTGCTGTTGCCTCAAGCACCAGACGGTGCAGAGAGGATTGATTGATTGATTGATATTGAGGCATTGCTGTATATAGAGATTTGATGATGATGTCAGTGATTGCTGGAAACACTGTCATTATTATTGTCAAATTTCTGTATTTAAGCTTCTCTATATATCATTTTCAGGATAGCTACCCAGTCATACAGCCTAGTTAGAAGCTTCACTCACTATACACAAAATTCAAATCCCTGTAATAAACATTGTTTCGAGTTAACTTGAATGTTTCTAAATGAGCGGGACACTTCAGACAACCAAAATCAGTAAGTCTGTGCCAACTCTGGTCATTTTTAGGCCAGTCACATTACTCTATTAAAAAAGATGTTTCCAGTGAAAATGCCAACCATTATGCTTTTGGCATAATCATTATGCTTTGTTCACTGAATTATGCCATATGTTCTCCTGTATATGGATTATGATTTTTCAGTACATTAAAAAAAATACAAATAAAGCAATAAAAGGTTGTGTTTTTCATTTATATTATCATCTCTTTAAGTTCACTCATCATAACAGTTTAAAAATATTCTAAAAAAAATGACTGTAAGAATAGCATAAGAACTAATTTGTCCATCATAGATCAATATGTACTTTCCTAATTTTCTATTTATAGCAATGTTATATGACCTATTTTCAATAAAACAGATGGGTTTCTTTAAATTAAAACTTTATACTATCATTCAACAAAAGTTATAGACATGTAGACTAGATAAAGCGAGTATTGAATATACCTACTTTTTCTGTATGTTTTGTGTTTGTATTCAGGTTCTAATCTACATTGATTGTGGTCACTTTTGCCAAGTATTTTGAGCTGTGGTCCTAGTTAGTAGTTAATAAAAATACATTTATCATGGTATATTGTAATTATGGCATGTAATATGTTAACTACGATGTTGTAACCTTAGAGAAGTAGGGATGCTAGCACTAATGCTATTAATGTGTAGATTATACTTTTTATGCTCAGTGTATGATTTACCACTTAAATTTCAAAACTTGTGCTTAAACCTCTTTTGGGCTTGGCATGTATGCAGTGAAGAAAGGCATGTACAAGCCATAGTTTAGAGTGTTGGGACATTATTATTATTGATGACTGGACTAATCTATCTTTTTATTGTCCACAAAGAAATCCTTGAATTACAATGGTTGTCTTCAAATGTCCTTGAATTTGAATGGTTGTTTTCAAATGTCCTTGAATTTGAATGGTTGTCTTGAAATATCCTTGAACTTGATTAGTTTTTCTTTAAATCTCCTTGAATTTGAATGGTTGTCTTCAATTGTCCTTGAATTTGAATGGTTGTCTTCAAATCTCCTTGAATTTGAATGGTTGTCTTCACATGTTCTTGAATTTGAATGGTTGTCTTCAAATCCCTTGAATTTAAATGGTTGTCTTGAAATATCCTTGAACTTGATTGGTTTTCTTTAAATCTCCTTGAATTTGAATGATTGTCTTCAAATGTCCTTGAATTTGGTTGTTTGTCATAAAATCTCCTTGAATTTAACGAATTTGCTTTTTGCATTGAATAGTCCTTGATTTTATTGAATAACTTTGTGAATTTATCTAAGGAATGATAGAAAAATCAAAACTGAAACAAAATGTATGACTTTTTAATTCATAATTATATCACAAATAAGTAATAAGTAACATATCAATATAATGAGATAATGGATAAAGAAACACACAACATTGTTTAGTTACCATGTCTATCATCCTTTTGCTGTAGTGCTTGCTTCTACTTTTTGACCTATTTATGTTGTGATAAGCAAACTAACATGAAAAAGGGTTAATTTCCCTAATAAAAGTTACTCTTTGAAAACCCTTTAGAAATCCTTGAAAACTCCTTAAAAAAAATTCCCGTTGCTGTATTAGCCATGGTAATTTATGTTACAATATTTTTTATCCAAAACATCCATCCGTTACCAATTGTGTTTGATAACAATATCTTGAGTTCTCCAAAATCTACATTTACCAAATTATGTGGATGGTTTGTGCTTGGGTTAAGGAAGAAATACAAGATCAAACATATAAAGGTCATGGTTATGGACTGAAATAAAAAAAATTGTTGCAGCATAATAACATTAGTTTTACATTTCAAGCGTGGTTATGACTTTGTGGATGGCTTGCACATGAGTTAGGAAGATGTCTTTTCATTTGGGGTCAAAATTCAAAGTCAAGATAACTGGCTTGGTGTATAATGTTCCACTCTTGCTAAATTCATGCGTAGTAGACCTAATGACATTTATAGTAAGATATATACTGAAAAATAAATACATTTAAAAATGTTCTTGTTTATCTTTCATCTGACATAAAGTAAGCTTTCTCTCTATTGTTTAATATATACTCCATTGCCACTCATCAGAAAATGCCTATCAATGCAGGAAAGTGTTAAAATATGGGGGCTGAAGGGATGTTGGTAAATAAACTTTATATATCTTGTCCATATGTTGTTTTCTTCAGAAAAGCTTGTGTGCTTTTCCTGTCATATTGATAGCATGAAAGACAGTGATTGCACTATTGCTGTTGTTATTGTAATTATTCTTCAGAATATTAAGTATTTTAAATATGAAGAAATCTCATTGCTACATGATCTTTGTTGGTAAGTCTGGACTTTGACAGAAAGAGATTACAACTATTACCAGTGACAAAAAGACAACATCTGAAATAAAACTGCATACACAAATCATACTGATCTTACTGATCATTGCTTTTTGTGACATGTTTACCCAGTAATCCTGTATGCTAGTGTCAGACTCTGAATGTTACATCATGCTGAGCAGTGTTCTTTGTGACATGTTTACCCAGTAATCCTGTACGCTAGTGTCAGACTCTGAATGTTACATCATGCTGAGCAGTTTTCTTTGCGACATGTTTACCCAGTAATCCTGCATGCTAGTGTCAGACTCTGAATGTTACATCATGCTAGCATTGTTCTTTGTGACATGTTTACCCAGTAATCCTGTATGCTAGTGTCAGACTCTGAATGTTACATCATGCTGAGCAGTGTTCTTTGTGACATGTTTACCCAGTAATCCTGTATGATAGTGTCAGATTCTGAATGTTACATCATGCTGAGCAGTGTTCTTTGTGACATATTTACCCAGTAATCCTGTATGCTAGTGTCAGACTCTGAATGTTACATTATGCTGAGCAGTGTTCTTTGTGACATGTTTACCCAGTAATCCTCACAGACTCTGAATGTTACATCATGCTGAGCAGTGTTTTTTTTGACATGTTTACCCAGTAATCCTGTACACTAGTGTAAGACTCTGAATGTTACATCATGCAGAGCAGTGTTTTATGTGACATGTTTACCAGTAATCCTGTACACTAGTGTCAGACTTTGGATGTTACATCATGCTGAGCAGTGTTCTTTGTGACATGTTTACCCAGTAATCCTGTATGCTAGTGTCAGACTCTGAATGTTACATCATGCTGAGCAGTGTTCTTTGTGACATGTTTACCAGTAATCCTGTGTGCTAGTGTCAGTCTCTGAATGTTACATGATACTGAGCAGTGTTCTTTGTGACGTGTTTAACCAGTACTATGGTACACTAGTGTCTGGCTGGTAATGTTACATCATACTGAGTAATTCACTTTGTGACATGTTGACCCAGTAATAATATCAAGCTGTAAACATTACATCTAACTGAGATATGCTCTTGATGACATGTTGACCCAACAATACTTATACCAATGTTAGGTTGTAAATGTTACATCATCCAAAGCAATGTACTTTGTGACATGTTGACCCATTACTATGGTACAGCATTGTCAAACTGTCAGTGTCACATCCTGAGCAATGCGTTTGGTGACATGTCATCTCAAGAGAGGTGTTTATATGCTTGACAAATACATGCTTCTCTTTATGCTTGACAAATACATGCTTCTCTTTATGCTTGACAAATACATGCTTCTCTTTATGCTTGACAAATACATGCTTCTCTTTATGCTTGACAAATACATGCTTCTTTTTATTATTAAAAGATCCATGCTTCTTTTTATATGTTTCATAAAAAAAATGAAAGGTATTTATGTTATAGTTTATATTTTCTGGCATGATTTAGTGTTGCACTCGGAACTATTTTTAAAGAAATCTAAAGGAGAACAAATATATCACATTTTATTCCTTTCAGATTGTTGGCCCTACCAAGAAAAAGCCACTTAAAATTTTCCAAGAGTACACCACAATGACTGGTTTTGATTTGGATAGCTCCCTCAAATATTCTTTAGATGTCAAACATGAGGTACCTTTACATGTTTTTAGCAAATCAGGATTTTACAGGATCAGGATTAGTACAAAATCTTAAAACATTACACTCAAATTTTCTTGTTTGTGAAGGTGGCAGGGCACCTGTTTCCTTCATCTTTCCAGTATTCATAGTAATTGTTGAAAACATACACAGATATATGGAGCAAGCATTAAAAGTTTGGAATTTTTGGTAATTCTGTACATCCTATTGTCTGTTGTGTTTTGGACTGGAAGTTATTGATAGAGAGTGTGCATGCAAGACAAAATATTCTGCAAAAATCCTTATAAGTTATGCTTATTGATCTACAAGGTCATTGCATATTTGTTTATTTTCTTTGATATGTAATGTGAATGCAAGGTGAGATTGAATGGTAGTACTGTTTGGTGCCCAATTTGCAATCAGTGTCACAACAGAAATTACAGATATTACAGTTCTGTCAGCTGTTTATTATCTCTCTTCCATCAACTTTGAGTTGAATTTTCTTTAATGGCTTTTGAACTTGACAACATATCTTAAGAAATGATTGTCATTAGTACTGAACTCAGATTTGTAAAAGGACATAAAGTATATACCTTAAAATTGATGGGTCCAAATGTAAAACTTTAAGGTCACAGAGAAGTTCACGTTTCAGCTTACTGAGTTAACATGCTGTACTGATTAAATAATTTTTGTATATAGAATGACATGGATGAAGATGAAGGCGAGGTATCAGTCAGAAAGGAGCCAAATGATCAAAAGAAAGAGATTATTGTTAATGAATCTCCACGAGTTGAGAAGAAGTCTAGTGACTCCAGTGACCAAGATACTGATGGTATGTATGGTGAATTGTGTTGGGGACATAACATTTAATTACTATTGTATAACCAGGATTGAATTTAAATGCTACTTATACCTACCTACCTACCTACCTACCTACCTACCTACCTACCTACCTACCTACCTACCTGCCTCCCTCCCGCCCTGCATGCATGCATGCATCCATCCATCCACACACACACACACACACACACACACACACACACACACACACACACAATTACCCCTTACATTTCTTGTATATAAATCACCTTATAAAAGCAAAAGTTTGTATCATTACTGAGTTATAATTCCAAGTCCATTAATTTTCCTCTTTTAATCTACATTGCGTATATAACTCGTTTGCAATGAATTCTCTCACATATGTGTTTTGATATTATGTTCTCTTTGTTGCTA
Source organism: Unio delphinus (assembly GCA_029339505.1). Classification (NCBI taxonomy): domain Eukaryota; kingdom Metazoa; phylum Mollusca; class Bivalvia; order Unionida; family Unionidae; genus Unio; species Unio delphinus. The sequence continues at coordinate 2,241,403 of JAQISU010000068.1, forward strand.
TATAGTGTACTGCAGGTAATTTAATGACAAACTATGTTCATAACTTTTCTGTTTTTACGAAACATTAACTGAATGAAATCTCTTCTGAAGAGGAAATAAAAAAAGTCAGTCAGTCAGTCAGTCATACATACATACATACATACATACATACATACATACATACATACATACATACATACATACATACATACATACATACATACGGTAATATGACACTATTGGGAATAATGATATCACAATTTTAAATGACCAGCATTTTTGTTGTAGAGGAGACCAATGTTGATCTAGCCAAACCTGAGTTTGAAGGACTCTGGGATCGGCATAAACCATACAAAGTACCAAAAGAGATCGAGACTTCCCCTCTTAAGATTCCTGGGGCCTCCAAAATGGACAAGGTATTTTGACATATTATTCATAAAAAACTAGCAAACATGGATTATATGCATTGGTTTTGTCAGCACCTGTAATTCAAGTGTAAGTTGCAAAGTGCATCATGTATTTGCTTGTCACAATGTAATGTCTTTTATATATATATATATATATATATATATATATATATGGGATTTGGACATTTATTAGGTATTAACCAATAATTGTTACAGCTAAATATTAATAGTTTACAAAGGTAATGTACATTTAAAAAATGTAGACAAAAACCACTTTTGGTTTTCCAAATTCTTGTATATTTTTTATGAATATTTAATTCACATGGAAAATTAATGTGCATCATTGTGCTTTTGTTTTATTAACATGTTTTGAATCGTTATTAATGGCTAAATGTGCTGCTATTTCAGTCAGTCTTGACTTAAAATCCATGATTTCAAAGAATTAACTAAACTAATGAATAACTAATTTAGGTAGACATTGGCCTTAAAAGACACTTGTTCTTAGTTATCTTTTCTTTTATTATATATATTGAAACATTCCTGCTATAAAATGCTTGTGATAACATGAATTAGATGAGTCCTAAGGATGGCATGGTCTCCAAAATTTTACCATAAATTTTACCAATTTCATAAAGTAATACAGAGCTTTAAAATAAAGAAGACTTAGTTAATAGTTTGGCAAGATGTATTGTATTTGAGATTGTGTATTGTATTTAGCAAGTTGCATTTGGCAAGATGTATTCATGAAGAAAAAAATTATCACTGCCTTTAATTTAAAAACAATTTGAATCCTTGATAAGCTGATAATTGTAAACCTCATAAGGACATGATTAATTACATTAATTATTTTTATTGCTTTTCTTCAGTGATTTCTGTTTACAGTCATTGCTTATTCTAGAGTAAAGTAATGGCTAACAGATGTTTTCTCAGCCATCTGACATACACATTCAACGACCAAAGATTGTGGTGGTCACTTAGATTTATAAATTATAAATCATTTATTTTAAGAGAAAACAATGTAGCACAAGTTATAACATGACAGTACTTTGTAAGGCATGAACATTCTGTTATTTGGACACTTAGTCATTATGGACAGAATAAGTTCCTAGGTTTTGCTATAAAAGCAAAGTTTTACTGTATATAAATGTCTAAATACATTAGGCCACTAAGAGATTCCTCTATTGACATCTGCCCCACATAGTTAAATTTTACCTGCCTCTTGAGTTTCATTCATAGACATCTCAGATTTTTCAAGTATATGTCTAAATAGACTTACTTTTGTTTGTTCATAGGAAATTTTGAACAAGGTTTTAGAGAAGCACAGGGCTGGCATAGTTGTTAAACAAGTAGCAGCAGGAAGAGAGTTTACTGGTTGTCCATTTTACAGTAAACCTGATGTCATTCACTTCAAGGTATGTTTACTGGCTGTCCTTTTTATAGTAAACCTGATGTCATTCACTTCAAGGTACATTTATATGACTGCAGAAAAAAGGAAAATATTTTTCTTTAAAACTATCACAATAATTTCATTAAGTTGATTCTATTGCAGTCATTCTACAGTGTGCAAGAAACATAACTTTTTCTGTCCTTTACTGGCAAAAAGAAACACTGTATTTTAAATATTTGTCCAGGGTAAGAATCTTAATTTTAGAGACTTGATTTGTCATGTATTGTACTGATTTCAAGATGTAATGTGAGGAAAGCATCAATTTACAGATTTATTAAATTATTCTTGGACCTGAAGACTAAGTCCATAAGTGCACATCCATTATTGTTTTCAAATTTTGTCATGTTCTGTGATATTTCTTTAAATATCTACAGAAAATTCATACAGTTTCTGATATGAGATCAGAGTGATAATATTACATAATTGCTGATATTGCAGGACTTTGATGTTGGGAAGACATACAAGAAGAAGGTGATCCTAACCAATGTGTCATACACTGTAAATTATTGTAAATATCTGGACATCACAGAGAGGCTGAAGGATTTCATCTCCATAGAGTAAGTTTTATGACACTGTGTATGTTCTTTAAATTCTCTGTGTCCATCCAACTGTCATTAGTGATTAGTCATTCATTACAAATTCCATATTCCAACTGTTTTAACAATTTTAGCAGGCAGAGTAAGAACAATTGTGCAAGATCACATTGGTCCAGTACGGTTAGTCACTGGGACACATGTCATAACTTACTTTCTTTTGTCATATTTTTGTAAAATGTTTATCACACACCTAAAATTTCTATAATTCCAGTCCATTTTCTAAATTAAAAAGGTAACACCTAATGAAATATGATACTGATCCAGACTTCATTGACTGTTCATAATGGACATTATCTGGATTTGTCCCTCTGTGTGTGTGTGTGATTTGGAGTTTTAATATAGCTTCAGCAATTTTTCAGTTATATCACTATGATTTCAGCATTGTGGAAGTTGATTGTAATGTTTAGCACTGGGGCATCATGTCTCACACAGGCTGACCAGTCCTAATACTAACCTCTTAATACTGACTACCAAGTGAGGCAGCTGCTAGGACCATTATTATAAGTATTGTCTTTAGTATGACTCGCCTGGGGTTTGAACCCATGATCTCTGAGGCAGTCACTCTAACAGCCGGGTACTTAGGCCACCAGAGCATTCTACCATGTCATTTGCTATATAACTATAGATTACATGGAGCTAGCTTGCTTTTTGATGGGGTGTTTTAGTTTTCAACACTTGTGGGAAATAACAGATTTTTTTATTACTAATGTCACACTTTACTAGAATCTGGTCTGCTTTAAAGAGGGAAAAAAATAAAGAAATTGTTAAACACATTCAGTATTCATTTATTGATTGAAGTTCTTGAATGTTGATAGTTTAGAGTTATATGAAAAAAATTATCACAAATTTGGAACTTGAATAAAAGAGAAATAATGAAACTTCATATATTTAAAAATTACATGAACAACTTATTTTTAAAAAAAAATATATTGGGCTTTCTTTTTATTTAAATTTGTATCATTAAGATTAATTAGATCAAAGTCATTATTAAGTCGCAAGTATTTATATCCTGTCATATACATTTATGGGATATTAGAGAGCAGTACAAAATGGTGAAACAGACACACACACGATGCCTTAAATTTTTCTTTTGTTTTCAACAGCTGATTTCCCTTGTCCATTTCAGGTTTGATCCTCCAGGCCAGATGTCAGCAGGGTTGACTTGTGAAATGCTGGTCACTTTCAAACCTATGGTATGTTTTTTTTTTTATTGATGGGCATTTTTCTAGTGCACAGTTTGGTAATTATCTACAATAAATGGCAACCTTATTTACTGGAGTTAGTCTTTTTGTACACTACCACATATTTGGAATGGGTATGTAGAACTAGTGTTGTCCATTCAAACATTTATCACCTGTTGGTTAAGTTTTACATTTAGTCTAATTTTAGGTGATTGCTACCTACATTCCACTATCCTGTAATTTCATAACATTTTAGGGCCCCCGAGTGGACGAGTGGTCTAAAGCAATCTCCATTATGTATCACTGCCATCTTACCTCTGTCTGCGTGGGTTTGAGTCTCAGATTTGGTCGATGTGGGTATGTGAGAAAGCTAGCTTCTTATGGGTTAGTGGTTCATTGTGGAGTTTCCTGGGTTCTTCCTCCACCATTAATACTGGCTACCATGTATAGCCTATCATGTGCTGAAAAATGGCGTTAAACCCTACAAAAACAACATAACATTTTATGTTTAGGTTGATTACTGGGGTGTTTTTGGTCATAAAAGCATGCAGCTTTGTCTGTGGTTGAGTGATGGTTAATGCAGTGCCACATATAAAAAAAAATGAGTTAGATTTGACAAATATTGCAATCACTTGATTTAAGTTTTCCATTTAGGTCAAAATCTCATACACATTTGACTGTATGGTCTTACAAAAACAGGTTGGCAGGCATTTGTATTCTTTGAACACATTTGTAGTCAGACTGATTAAATTAAATATAGGCACCATGAAAGGTTCCTGGTGATGTTAGGAATTTCCAGCTTGCTTATTTTTGTAACCAATCAGATCTTATATTGCATTTCATATTATGAGAGTTTTCATTAGAAACAACGTAATGTTAATGAACTTTTTCATGTTGAATTCATTTATGTGAAAGTTGTAATTTGATTGGTGCATAAAAGTTGAATAGATTATGGCATTCTATCTGTATCTGTCCGATCTTCATGATGATAGATTTTAATCAGATTGCATATTTTGTGTATTCTCCTGTGATGTCAGAGCTAATGAATTCAATTAGATTGCATATTTTGTGTATTGGCTTGTGATGTCAGAGCTAATTAATTCAGTTAGATTGCATATTTAGTGTGCTGGCTTGTAATTCAGATAATTGCCTATGTCATATAGATTTTATTTTATCTGATTAGTGAGTCTGCTAAAATAATGTCTAAATCACATATATTTCCTTAGATTATTCATTGTATTTATCTTGATTCATGACACCTTCAAATTTGCTTATTCTATCCCCACCAGTAACATACTTTCATAAATATTGAACCTTGTTATTCCTAGTTTTGTACCAGTCCCATATCCAAATCATGAACCTGTAGCATTGAGTCATAAATTGCAACTCAATTATACAAAGTTTAAAATTTCAAATGTCACTTATTTGGTTTTGAAGGCTGTTTTGAAATGTATGTATTAGGTCATATTTCTAATCAATGTAAAAGCCACTCCAGCCAGTTCACTTCATATACATTTAATAATGCAAATCATCTGGTTATTTTAGTGTCATTAAATTTCACTTTATGACACATGATTCTTACAAAAGCTACATTGAATCCTTTAAATTTACGTGAATAATATTTTTTTCAAACTTGTCATTAATTTGTGAAATTATTAGACTTCTTTTGATTTACACTATTTTTATGGTTGCTGTAAACAATTAAATTTTATAGAGACCCAGTGAACAATGGACTTCCGGTAGACAAATGCTACACCTCTCTGATTATATGAATTTAACTGCCAATGTTCATGAATATGAAAAAAAGTTAATGCACAATATAAGCTTTCTTTTTTTATATAGATAAATGAGGATCTTGAAGGAGAAGTGAAGTTCCTCTCCCAGACTGGACCATTTTCAATTCCTATGAAATTCACCACTAAGAAATGTGATGTAAGACCAATTTTCAGTTAATGATTGAGACAATGGAGAGAGAGAGAGAGAGAGAGAGAGAGAGAGAGAGAGAGAGAGAGAGAGAGAGAGAGAGAGAGAGAGAGAGAGAGAGAGAGAGAGAGAGAGAGAGAGTATTGTATTTAAATCAGGATTTAATTTGATCCTAAGGCATCTCTTAGTCACAGGAATTAAATGTACATGGACATTTTAAAGAAAATCATGAAAAGCCTATGTTTCAAACCATACTGAACATTACAAATTTGTTGTTTTAGTATTATTCATTGTGTTTGCAACATGATGTTTCTTTCTTAAGAATACAGAACTTTACTATTGGTAAAATCTAGACAACTTTAAATCCAATTTCAGTCAGAGAGAGAGAGAGAGAGAGAGAGAGAGAGAGAGAGAGAGAGAGAGAGAGAGAGAGAGAGAGAGAGAGAGAGAGAGAGAGAGAGAGAGAGAGAGAGAGAGAGAGAGAGAGAGAGAGAGAGAGAGAGAGAGAGAGAGAGAGAGAGAGAGAGTATTGTATTGTATTTAAATCAGGATTTAATTTGATCCTAAGGCATCTCTTAGTCACAGGAATTAAATGTACATGGACATTTTAAAGAAAATCATGAAAAGCCTATGTTTCAAACCATACTGAACATTACAAATTTGTTGTTTTAGCATTATTCATTGTGTTTGCAACATGATGTTTCTTTCTTAAGAATACAGAACTTTACTATTGGTAAAATCTAGACAACTTTAAAGCCAATTTCAGTCAAGTTTACCTTTGTAGTTTGAGAAATCATACCTTTACACACCATTCTCAATCTACTTTGTCAGAGAATGAAATTGTTCATCATGTTTTCATTCATATAATTTAATATTTTGAATTCATTCATACTGGCAGACACTGAAATTCAGTTTCTTTTTAGTCTAAAAATATATTTGTAAGTTTTTGTAGACTCAAAACTGTCTACCAGTCAGATATATGAAATTTTTTAAAATTGATATTGAACTCATTTTTGTTCCAATGTTTAGACTGGAATATGATTTATGATTTAGGGCCTAAGTTTTTCTTTTTTTCTACAGATTCATTTACTCATTGAGAGGCATAGAAACTAACTGTTGACCTTTTTAGATATTTAAAAAAATTAGTTGCAGTTTTTGTTACTTAAGATTTTAGTTTGTATGAATATGAGACAAGAAATAACAATCTTTATGTTATTCTAGCTTTCTGTGGATATTAGCACTGTTCAGTTTGGTACAACTGTCATTGGAGAGACCCTGAAGAAAACCATCACTCTGACAAACAAAGGGGCTCTTGGAACCAACTTTGAATTTTTTAAGGTTACAGGTAACTATAAGAAGTTATATTTAATTTGCTTTCCCCATAGTATTGAGAAAAATGAGGGTTTACACATTAAATTTCTTGTCATGGTATTTAAATACAAATTTGATAATCTATTTTGATGAATTTTGAGGACATGATTTTAAAGCATTCCATCAAACTTACAACTGACCAATTGCAAATTGGCTTGATCAGTCTATTTCAACAAATTGTATTTCTACAGTGCTTGTCTATGAAAAAAGTGGTTTTAAGAATCTCTGCTGTAACATTTTATAATGAAAGATTGAACAACAATTATGGATGGTCAGTTTGTGTAGATCACATGTTAACATAGAAAATCGTTTGATTTTTAAACTTGTTAAGCATTTGGCTGTTAATAATTCCATGCCAGATACTAGATGACCTTGATTTTATGGCATCAAAATAACATATTTACATAGTTGCTTGTATGTAGAGTCTACTGCAAATAACATCAATGCTAATCTGCTATCATATAATGTACTGGCAATTCATGGTATCTATTGGGGATTTGTTCTACTGATGTTCCTTAGAAACTGCACTTACCCAGATCATCTGTTACTTTTAGAGAACATTACAATATTAATTCATTACAGTAAGTTGATATTTTGTCAGTAGCACTACTAATATGTACAAGTTAAATACTGTGAAGTCATTTTTATTTCTTCATTGGTATACATGCTTATGGCTTTGCAAAATATTGCATTTTGTCATCAGTTTAGTTGCCTAGTCATAATACAATAGGAATACATCCATTACCTTTCAAATCCAGACTTCCCAATGTTTAAAAAGACTTTCACCGCATCTTTCAGCTTATTTTAGCAACAGAAGTACTGTGGCTTACCTGAACCAGTTTGGCTATGGTGACCATTCTTTCTATAGCTGGATTTGAGACTTAGGTACCAGAAGTCAGCCTGTTCTGGACCTTGAGTCCACTACAAAACAGGCTCATTCTTCATCAACTTACAACAGGATCAGATACAGTGATATGTTTTCCTGTTATACCTAGTACCAGACAAAAAACTCAACATCCAACACTCAGTCACATCTTGTTCAGTCTAAATTCTGTCTTGGAGGTCCAGAATAAACCAGCAAACAAGTGGGTTAGCCATTTTTTTGACCTTACTGTTATTTTGACATTACCCTTATTTTGACATTACCATTATTTTTACATTACCATTATTTTGACATTACTGTTATTTTGACATTACCATTATTTTGACATTACCATTATTTTAACATTACCATTATTTTTACATTACCATTATTTTGACATTACTGTTATTTTGACATTACCATTATTTTGACATTACCATTATTTTGACATTACTGTTATTTTGACATTACTGTTATTTTGACATTACCGTTATTTTGACATTACCATTATTTTGACCTTACTGTTATTTTGACATTACCATTATTTTGACATTACCCTTATTTTGACATTACCATTATTTTGACATTACTGTTATTTTGACATTACCAATATTTTGACATTACCCTTATTTTGACATTACCATTATTTTGACCTTACTGTTATTTTGACATTACCATTATTTTGACATTACCATTATTTTGACATTACTGTTATTTTGACATTACCATTATTTTGACATTACCATTATTTTGACATTACCTAGTACCAGATCGATTGTAGTAGTCTCAACTCTCACAATGCAGTACTGGCTAGTGTGACTCCCTGGTCTCAAACAACCATTACTGATATCGTACCTTTGATGACACTCAAAGTGACTGTCAGGAGATTACCATTCACCAGCATGGACAGGCTTCCCACATCCTTCATTGTTTCCTCCACCCTGTTTTGCTAGTAACTGTTATCAATGACTTAAAAGGAGGTTTCCTTGCCAGTCAACTCTTGCATGTTCAAAGACATAAGCTCACTAGCATCATTATCCTTCCTCCAATGCATTGATTTAAGTAGCAGGAGATTTTACCTGGAAGGTGTGCACTGTCATTCTTTCTGAAATCTTATATTTCACTGTAGGAGTTTTAAATAAAGCCCAGGTCTATTCCTTTCATTTTTGGGATTTTCTTAGTTTAGTGTTCTCATTTATTATAAATTTACACCCACTTCTAAACACCTCAGAAATTCTCCATTTCCTAGCAGATTCAGTGGAATCAGCCATTCTGCACTGTATGGTTATTTCAGATCTTCAGTACAGTCTGTACTTGCACTGGAGTTGCTCTATATGGTCCTCCTTGTGACAGGTTGGAATGCCATCCTCAAAATACCCATTTCCCCATACATTTCTTATTCCCAATCTTACAGAACGATTCAGGCCAAAACAATGACCTGTTTGCCCATCTTGAAACTTTTGACTTGTTCTGACAGAAGATTGGAATATAACATGGGGTTTGGTATAATTGATTAAGACACTGTTTGAGCCAATTTCCAGAACCTCCATGATTCAGCACCTGTACAAAACTTGCTTCCTCAATACCTGGTTTACCACAGGCAGAATCAGTAAAGATACATTTCTTATCAGTCAGTCCAGATTATCTGCAATTCTACTATGATGGCTTGATTTCTCTCTTGATGACCCTCGATTGTCATTGCCAAGAATAGTTCTATTCATAGGTAATCAGCCATTTGTCTTGACAGTGCTGTCTATTTTTGGACCCTTTCCTCTAGATGCCTCTACAGGACCTTGTCAGGGATTCAGAGTGGTACCTTGAAGTAAAATGAGCCAATCAAAAAAGGAGTCCTTACTTATTATTAACACTAAGGAAGGATGTACTTGCTCATACTCTGTTGTCTTGGATAGGATGGGATGTAACCCCTAAAAACATTTGCATTTGGTATGCATAAATGGGATCATGGCCGTCAACAGAGAAATAGCATCTCAGTACCATCCATACTGTGGGATTTAGATGGCCTTCTCAGACTTTTTTTGCTTTATCATAATGGGCTTGGTTTTACCTTATGGGACTATTTTCTGTAGCACATTAAGATATGATCTGAGGTTGAGCAGTAATTTCATAACAATATGGACTACACTAATTTCTTGGACTTCTTGGAGTGACATTATTTCTTTAAACTGCATTCATGCATAAACTATGTGCTAAGCTTGTTTTATGCCTGAAACTCAAATCTGCTTGACATATGTTAGGAAACAAGAGACATGGTCAGCTTTTGGGTAAGGGGATGTAATGTCTATTTCCTCTTATCTGTTATCTTAACCTATTATGATAAGGAAATATGTTTGAAAGAAAATAGCAGATTTTAGAGAAAAATTTGCTATTTGTCTTCAATAATTGTTACCATTGTTTAATATTGGTCCCTCTCTGCAGTTAAATATGTAGAAGAGTGTTCACATCTGCTTCTATAGCTTGCAGTTGATGGGATTAGATTTCAGTCCCCCTATCAAAATGGAGACCACTCTAGTTTGACATCCACCTTGGCAAGCAGATAATCTTTTATCACATCTGTTGTTAATAAGTCATAATATGTGCAGATGTATGTTTTAGCTTGGTAAGGTTAGATTTGAAAATCAATGTATGTACATTTAATGTATTATGATTGGGTAAATATTAATTATAATGGGATATTTTTGGGTTTTGGTTTTGGCTTTATTGGTACTTAAATTTTTTGATTGGGAAAGATTTTGCTTGCTTCTGTGAAAGGATCATTGATTATTGGGTCTGTAAATTCATGGTTTGTAACAACCATAGAATCCACAGAAACGTACAACAATTGTGAATTCACAGTGCATTCAGTGGTTAGGAAAGATTATGGTTTGCTTGAGTACAAGGGTTGGTTGTTCATTGTGTCTTTAAACGTTTTGAAGCAACCACAGAATCAACAAAAAATTCACAAAGAAATGTGTATTCACAGTACACTTTATGTTATAAAAAATCATTTTATCTTTTAAAGGAATGAAGGGAAGGGATGTAACTACAGCTGATACTACATCTCTTGGAAGACTAGTAAGTTTCAAATATAATTAGTATATACAGTATAATACATTTATTCTGGATATGAGATTTGAAAATGTTCTCACTTTCAAACTCAAACTTTGGTAGAATATCTGACATTTGATTGGTTAGTAAGTTGATATTGTCAAATCAGATGTAAATTTCATACTTTTGATTGGCCACTAATTTGACATTAGCCAATCAGACATTAGATCTTTAGATTGATCTTGAATTGAACAATTTTGCTCTCAAATGTTCTTTATGCATTAACAATGAAGCCATGTTAAAGCATCATTTAAAAAAATAAGAAATCCATTCACATCCAATGTTGTACAGTTATCAATACTTTAGAATACACTGGATCTAGATCATTTCATTGTCATTAAAAAAAATAAAGGTTATTGATTCCTATCCATTAGAAATCCATTCCTTTCCATTATCTAGCTAGAAATAAATGAAGAACAGAGAATAAGTTAACTTAGAAAAATTCATTTTTTTGTTTTCTTTTATCAAAAGGACTGCAACATTGATTTGAGATAGATTTGAAACAGACAGGGTTTAGATTTGACACTTACTACTGTATTAACAAAGTTTATCATTTTCCTTTCTGTTAGAAATGTTTAAGGTATTAGTTTTTAATGGTCCTCAATATTTTTGTTTTTCACCTTTAAATGTTTTCACCAGAAATTAGTTTTTTTTCTGTTACTATTTTCACTTTATACAACTTATAGAAGTATTCAAAACGTTTACTATATTGATTGTTAATGATCTGTTACACCTAATGAATCATAGGTGTATGAGTACTTGAGTATGAATTGGTCATTGCAAGAAATAACCTGAGTAATTTATACAACTTTTGTTTTTTGTTAAATTACAGCAAGTCCTAGTTATCATTTGAATGTAAACAAAATGGAAAATTACAGGTATATTGTGAAAGCAATTTGAAACATTTATTATGTCAACAAGACTGGTATTCTGACTTGTAAGTACTAATAACAGGATTCAAATTTAACATGCTAACTGAAAACTAGAGAACAGTTTTACTTAAAGAAAGGTTTATGGTGGAATTATCAATACCTATTGACATCTAATTTCATTTGATTTCTCATTCTTAATAAGACAACAGCTGATAGTGCTAGACCCATCAGTCCAGATTCCATGGATGAGGACAAAACCAAGAAAGAGGGCACTATTTCCTACATAAAAAAAGATGGCACCGAAACAAAGAAAGTGTCTGATGGTAATTTTTTAATAAACTTTTTCTCTTTTGTTCCTATTCAATTTGAAGACGTTTGTAAGTTTCTTTTTTCTGGTGTTCTGATTGTCTTGCCTCCCCCATTCCTTTTTCCTTGTCTTCGTTAGTGCGCAGAGTCTGGACAAAGTAGGATATTATATCATACAGCCTATCTGTACTTCATTCATCCTTTCATCTGTCCATCCATCTGTTAGTAACTCCTCCTTCATGGTTAGAGAAACATACTTGAAACATTGAGATATGGCTGTTGGTGGTCTTTTAATGCAAACATGAAGAGACAGACACACTGTCAGAATGTTGCAAGATTGGCATCTGGGTCATGCCAGGCCCCTAGCTTGGAAGTATGGCAACATGCATTGGCATGCATTTGACCTAGTTCTCATTTTTAACTGTTTCTATTTCATTCTTACTGTCATTTTCCCTCTTTCCTTATCTCTTTCTCTATTGGCCTGGTCTGTCATGGTCTGCCTGTCTCATGTGTCTGCACACACCTTTCTAACTTCCATTCAGTTTATCTGTCTCTACATGTTTGGTAATAGTTTCTACTTTTTTCTTTATATTGAATTTGTGTGTGCTGCCAGTCATCCAGTCTATCCAGTCTCAGTCTCTCTTGTTCATCTGCAAGAACATTATTTATTTTACAGAGAACCTAACCAAGGCAGGTACAGAGAGTCAGATTGGGGGAATGGCAGCCCCTGTAGGTCAGATTCCGGAGTTGGTCCAGGAGGCGTACATAGCGGAACCCCAGCAAGAGATGCAGGAGGGGCAGGACATGGAGACACATGGTATGTTGTCATTACCATATTTTTCTTTTTAGTCGATGCTTGATGATGGACAGACCTGGACATAGAGACCCAGCGTCCCTTGGCAGTAAACAGAGTTGGGGGGCCCCCGTTTTTGGTAAAAACCAAACTTGTGTCCTCAATGTGTACTATTTTGGTCCCTGGCTGCGGTCCCCTCAGAGGTTGGGGCTCTAGGCATCTGTTTAGTTTGCCTAGGCAAAAGTTTGCTGCTGATGACGGGTCATTCCCCCACCTTATGACAAATTTAGAATTATTTATTTAAGAAAGCCATGCTAAAGAATAAGCCCATCCCACCATATTTAAAAGGTAAGCCCCTCTGGGTTGATCATGAGAGAAGTAAAATAATTGTTCTCTCCATTGCAAAAATATGTATTTTAATGCAACATTCCCATTATTAGGTTTGTACTCTACATCAATCTTCATTGATGAAAATCTGAGACATCCAATGTTCTTACCATAATTCTCTGACAGTAAGACCAGTGTGTCAGCCTAATATATTTTTCATAAAGTAGGGGAATGTATGTTTTCTTGAATATGGTCATATTGGAGTAAAATTGTCAAAAGTTGTATATACCACACTCAACTATTCTTTTTATTTCAGGCTGTGACAGTTAAGTGAGAGATGTTCAATAAAACTATGTTCTCTATCTTTTAATTGAAACAGATAGCATATTTACTTAAAAATACTTCCATTTGCCAAGCTGTGCTCAAGAATGTAGTGGTTAGATCTCCACAGTGGATAGTACCAAAACACAGACTTGCACACCTAGTTGGTCAAGAAATTAATTTTGTTGCAGAATGTTTGCTTTGCATAACAACTATGGATCAAAATAAATGCATTCAGTTCAGATACATTTTGATTTTCCAAGTATTGAAATATAATCACTGTTTTATTTGTTTGAGGCAAGGACATTTTTAGTTCTTGTTTGAATACAGTTTATGTGATGTAGTTGCTAGAATTGATAAACAATTTTAAATTGCTTAAAGTGTTTTTGTGAATTTTAAATGATTTTAAACTGTCATGAGCAATCAACAGGTACAAGGTATAACACGATCACTCAAATATGTCACATGATAATTGCATTTTTTTCCTCTTCTCCTTAATCCACAAAATGACAATGTGAAATGACAGACAAATGTGCCTTCTTTGTCCTTTCCATTCTTTGTAGTAGAGAGTGATTCAGACATTCACCTTTGTGCCTATTTCATTGCAAAGACATTTTTGGTTCATCGTATTTAATAATAATTCCATCAAGATTTGTTAACACCCAGCACTTAAACTAAAGATGATTAAAGGTGTAATACTGCCACATATGCACCTCAATGCCCACCACAATGCCCACCTCAATGTCCACCACAATGCCCACCTCAGTGCCCACCTCAAAGCTTGCCACAATGCCCACCTCAATGCCCACCTCAGTGCCCACCTCAAAGCTTGCCACAATGCCCACCTCAATGCCCAACTCAATGCCCTTTATTGTACTCCTTCCCATGTATTCACATCATTATAACTCCTACTTAAAACTTAAGATATACCCAATACACTTTCAGTGTCCCCAGGAAATGTCTCAAGATAATGAAAATTATTATTGTACAAGAGGTTACCTCACAAGGGGTGCCAAATTACTGACTGAATTTTTAAGAATCCTGTGTAAATTAGGCAGTTCAGTTTCCATACTGATGTGCAGTAAAGAGTTAAGGGACATAACTCTTACTCTAATCCTGAGAAGGAATAATCATTTTAATCCGTTAAAGTTGATGTTTAATGTAGTATTATCTTAATCCTCTCAAATGTCAATATTCTCTGTAATCTGAATAAAATATAATTCAAAAACTATTTATATTCTCTAAATCTGATTCATTATAATCCCAACTAGTTATATCATCTGTAATCTAATTAGATATAATCCACACTGTCTGTATTCCCAGTAATCTGATTAAATATAATCCAAACTGTCAATATTCTCAGTAATCTGATTAGATGTAATCCAGGTTGTCAATATTCTCAGTAATCTGATTAGATGTAATCCAAATTGTCAATATTCTCTGTAATCTGATTAGATGTAATCCAAATTGTCAATATTCTCAGTAATCTGATTAGATGTAATCCAAATTGTCAATATTCTCAGTAATCTGATTAGATGTAATCCAAATTGTCAATATTCTCAGTAATCTGATTAGATGTAATCCAAATTGTCAATATTCTCAGTAATCTGATTAGATGTAATCCAAATTGTCAATATTCTCAGTAATCTGATTAGATGATTTAATCAAAACTGTCAATATTCTCAGTAATCTGATTAGATGTGCTCAAGCATCCAAACTGCAGGAGAAATATTTTCATGGTTGCTTTTAAGAGAATGAATAAATTTAAGAATAATAGTCATACTTGGTTTATGAAGTTCAAATGTTTTAAAGATAAATTGTGGTCTGTGTTCAAAGTCTATCTCTTAGAAATTTTAATCTATCTGCACTAAATCACATACTTCAAAATTATTACTGAACAATGTACTCCACAGAAATTCAGAAAATGCAAATATATCATTTGTGTTTTTCCCTTATGCAGGGGAAGGTGACTCCCCATACCTAGCAGTTAGTGAGATGGAAGACTATGGGACCCTTGATGGGATGAAAGTTGGACCATTATCAAGTGGTGAAATAGGACCATTTTCTTCCTTCAAACTGGATATCATCTGGCAGCCTACAGTACCTGGAAAAGTTGACTCAGAATTTATCATCACTTTTTCTGATCCTTTGTCAGAACGTGTAAGTAACCATATGTAAATGTAAAGTTTTGTATATAAAAAAATTTCTCTTTGATTTTAGCTAATAACTGCTTGTTATTTGAGGTAAATGCAGCTTCCCAAAAGCAACTCAGTTTTATGATTTAACTAGTAACTACCTGTCCAGTAAGGAAAATGCAACTCATTTTATGATTTTAACTAGTAAATACCTGTCCACTGAGGAAATAATGTGTGAATCCCATTTAAATATTAAAATTGTATAACCAGTCATGCAAATTTCACAGAATCAAGATCATTATTATGTAAATTATATATGTACTTGAATGTTGTTAATTTTAAGGTTGTTCATTATAATATTTTTGTATACTTATTTGTCTTCTGCTTTCTATTTGACACTTCATTCATTATAATATTTTTGTATACTTATTTGTTTTCTGCTTTCTATTTGTCACTTCATATATGTCAATGTGTGCAATAGTTAACACATATGTCATAAATGTTCATAATTGCAATTATCTTGGAAATCACACTTTCATGAGAAATGTAACATCCCATTAAATTGCTGTCAGTCACCCTTTCATGAGAAATGTAACATCCCTTGAAATTGCTGTCATTTATTTTAGGGGTCACCCTTTCATGAGAAATGTAACATCCCATGAAACTGCTGTTGATTATCATGGGAGTTACTCTTTTGCAAGAAATGTAACATCCCATGAAATTGGTGTCACTTATCTTCAAAAATGTAACATCCAATGAAATAGCTGTCACTTGTCTTGGGAGTCACCCTTTCATGAGAAATGTAACATCCCTTGAAATTGCTGTCAATTATTTTAAGGGTCACCCTTTCATGAGAATTGTAACATCTCATGAAATTGCTCCCAATTATCTATGGAGTCACCCTTCATGAGAAAGTAACATTCCATGAAATTGCTGTCAATCATCATTGGTGTCACAGTTTTATGTGAAATGTAACAACCATTGAAATCACTATCATATGTCACACTTTCATGAGAATTTAACAACCATCAAAATTATTGTCAATCATCTTTTGGTTGCAACTTTATGTGAAATGTAACAGCCCTTGAAATTACTATAAATTATCTTAGGTGTCACTGTTTCATGAGAAATATATTAGAAGTTCATTCCTTGAAAAATGTAAGCACATGTATTTGTAGAAGTTTATATTTATAGAAGAAATAGTTTAAAAATTACAAGACTGTGAAAAATGTCATTTGTGAGACACACCATGTAATTTTGTAGCCCATTTGTGGAACATGCCCTGTAATGGTGTAGCCCAATTATGCAGCACACTTTGTAATGTTGTATCCCACTTGTGGAATATACTATGTACTGTTATACAGTCCTACCTGTTTATGTTGACATCCTCGGGCCCGAGGAAATATTGTTGAGATAGGCGGATGTCAAGATAAGTGTGTGTGTGTGAGTGTGGGGGAGCTGAGAAAAGATAAAAGATAAAATTCGTCAGCAAAGGGTGACCCGTCGTCAGTGAATAGCATTTACATTCTGAGAAAACAATGACAATTTTGAGTACATGAAGACAGAATCAGTGTGAAATACATTTGCATATTGACAAATTACATTTTGGTTACTTTTATGTAATAAAATCCAAATTAAAATATTGCACTGATCACATCCTGATACGAAAAATATTATGATATTCAACGTCTGCATTAACACATGGTTGGATAGTTGTCACTTACATGCTTCATATACATGTACTTAAATTGGCCTTGATTGTGGTCAGTCTCTTCCCATCTTATTGAGGCTACCAAGGGGATAGGTCTATTCACAGGGAAGTGAAAAACTTTCAGCAGTACATGTATTCTCCACAAATACTCTTGTATCCGATGTTATGACGAACATTAAAGCGACTGAACCAAACACTTGTTGCAGTGGCTTCCTCTACATATTCAAATGTAGCAGTTTTGCTTCTTCATTTTTTTGGGGGAGCATAGTTACCTTCAAAGCAATCTTTATTTATAGACTCAGCAGCTTTCATCCTTCCTGAACGGTTGTTATTTTTAAGTGAAAAAATCTCACAGACCTCTTTGTGAGATGTTCATCACATAACTTCCTTAACAGCCAGACATTTAGTTTCCTTAGACTGTAAATTTAATTTGCATTTTATCCTTCTGTTGGTAGCCATCGTACAATGTAAATAAAGTTAAAAACGAAACTTTCACAGCAAAAAAAACACAAAAACTTGTTTTAATCACTGATCACTTTCAAAGGTCTCGGAAACGCGTAATCCATATTTTCAAGCAATTTTTATATATGGGATTCAGAAAATCACGTATACAGGAGTCCTCAGTATGCATCAATTTCCTGGAAGGCAAATTTAAGGGCTTGCTAGTTCTGCTTCGACCACCTGTTGATTGGGAAATTATGTTCATCAATTGATCCTTTTAACTGTGTTGATATTTACAATCAGAAAATTCAGTGAGTGAGAGACCCACAGATGTACATGTCATTGTAAGAGTACATCTGAAGAACATGACCAACAAGCTAGGTGGCAAGATCAAAGACTTAACTATAGCTGCAGAGTGGTGAGAATATGTGCTGCTATGTTGTTTTTTATCCGACCGTGACATCAAAAGCCTGGCGGCAAGATCAACTAATTATTGAACAAAGTATGGGTTGGAACTGGTAGCTGGTCAAGATGAACGATTAGGCGGTGAAATTTAAGCCTGGTGGCAAGATCAAGGAATTGTTGAACAAAGTATTGGTCTTAACTGGCAGCTTGTGAACATAAATGTTTTGAAAACAAAGGATTTGTTCAAGCAGGGACCAAGGGCTTCTGTCGACATACGTTTTTCTTTTATCTCGACATCGACATAAGCATGACAATTTGATAGTAATAGTAGACCAAGGGACCGGGACTTTGCTTTTTTGTCGACATAGGTGGCTTGTCGAGATAAGCGATGTCGATATAAACGGGTAGGACTGTAGTCAAATTATTGGTCATACCATATAATATTTTAGCCCACTTGTGCAACACACTATGTAACATTATAGCCCACTTGTTGAACATACCATGTAATGTTGTAGTCCACTTATGGGTCATACCAAGTAATGTTGTAGCTTGCTTGCGCATTATATTAATATTGTCATCAAGAACAATGCAATTCAAAACATTGATCTAAAAAATGATGAATAGTCACCTTAAAGGGAGATAAATCTAACTTGATTGAGCTATTCATTATATCTATATTTTGTACAGATTTCTGTGCTAGCCCTTGGGAATGCCATTGATGTACCAGTGTGGGTAAAGAGAGAGACTGTGGATCTAAAGATCTGTATGTTTGACAGACTGTACCAGGACACCATAGTAGTCAACAACAGGTATGTAACCACTTTCTGAGGACATTTCGGTGTCACAGCTGTGGACAGTTTCATCAGACTGTCATAGTCAAAGAACTTGCGGTATAGTAGAATTCTACTAATTGATAGTCAAGGAACTTGCGGTATGGTAGGATTCTACTAATTGATAGTCAAGGAACTTGCGGTATGGTAGGATTCTACTAATTGATAGTCAAGGAACTTGCGGTATGGTAGGATTCTACTAATTGATAGTCAAGGAACTTGCGGTATGGTAGAATTCTACTAATTGATAGTCAAGGAACTTGAATTATGGTAGGATTCTACTAATTGATGAATTAAAATTATAAAAGGTACCTTACCCACACCTTTGTAGATCAAGATTTGTAGCTGTCCATTTTCTCTGATGTACAGCATTCCACATCATAGTTTTAAAATATTTTAGATATTACAAACCAAGATATTTCTGAATTCATTACTTTGCTATATACTTCATTGTTTGGATTAATTGTTAGTTTGTGTGTATTTATAGATTTTGTATATATGGAAGAAACAATTTCATTAATTTAAATATCATAAATATTAAGATCGATTTTAAAAAAATATGAAATTCAGCATGCAACATTTTGACTGTAAATTTTGTCATGTTGAAATGTGTGTATGTGTGTATGTGCATACATCTGTGTATGAACTGAAATACTTTTGTAAACGGATAATTCTACTTTTGAGTGGTTGTGTCATTAGTCTCGTTTTGAACAAAATCCAACAGAATTAAATTTTTGAAAAGGAAACAAAGAAATCCAGCATTATAATCCTCACTGTTTAGTAAAATATCATTTTTGTAGAGAGTTACATTTCAAATTTTTAATAACCACAAACATTTATCGAGTTACAGTAGTGTGCAATGCTATGTAGTATCAAGCATAGTTTTAGACATCAATACGGGTTTTTTTAAATTAAATTTTCAAAGTTGTTGCATTTCAGTAAAATGCACTAAGATGTAATATGTAATTCAGTCAGACATCCTTTGCATGTATGTAATTTGTAATATGTACAATATGTTGGAGACAAAGCATATAAAATGACTAAACCTGAGAGAAAATTGACATTATGTGTGACTTTGGAACTTGATTTATGGGTTTTGCCCAATAACGTAGTAAAGAGTATTAGACATTCAATTCTTTATCACAAAGATCAATAAATATCATTGTTAGTCAATGATGTTTATGGTTTGCTATGCAAAATCAAAAACTGATGAAACTTGGGGAATGTTGAGCAATTGGTTGACATAAATATACTCGCACTATCTTGCATCTTATCACTGTTGTTTGATGGAGATGAGTCTTTTGAAAAAGGATTGGGTACAATGATTGAATGCTTAAATCATTCATGTCTTTGATGATGAGCATAATATGTACTACTAAAATCTACAAAGGTAGCATAGGGCAAATCTCTTACAAAAATTATGTGAGTATTAAAATCTACAAGGGTAGTGTAGGACAGAGCTCTTACCAATATCATATGAGTATTAAAATCTACAAAGGTAGAATAGGGCAAAGCTTTACAAAAATCATGTGAGTATTAAAATCTAAAAGGGTAGTGGAGGGCAAAGCTCTTACAAAAATAATGTGAGTATTACAATCTACAAGGGTAGTGTAGGGCAAATCTCTTACAAATATCATATGAGTATTATAATCTACATAGGTAGAATAGGGCAAAGCTCTTACAAAAATCATGTGAGTATGAAAATCTACAAAGGTAGCATAGGGCAAATCTCTTACAAAAATCATGTGAGTATTAAAATCTACAAAGGTAGCATAGGGCAAATCTCTTACAAAAATCATGTGAGTATTAAAATCTACAAGGGTAGTGTAGGGCAAAGTTCTTACAAGAATCATGTGAGTATTAAAATCTACAAACATTTTAAGATAGCATAGGGCAAAGCTCTTACAAAATCATGTGAGTATTAAAATCTACAAGGGTAGTCTAGGGCAAATCTCTTACAAAAATCATGTGAGTATTAAAATCTACAAAGGTAGTATAGGGCAAATCTCTTACAAAAATCATATGAGTATTAAAATCTACAAGGGTAGTGTAGGGCAAATCTCTTACATAAATCATGTGAGTATTAAAATTTAAAAGGGTAGTGGAGAACAAATCTCTTACATAAATCATGTATTAAAATCTACTAGGGTAGTGTAGGGCAAAGCTATTACATATATCATATGAGTATTAATATCTACAAGGGTAATGGAGGGCAAATCTCTTACAAAAATCATATGAGTATTAAAATCTACAAGGGTAGTGTAGGGCAAATCTCTTACATAAATCATGTGAGTATTAAAATCTACAAGGGTAGTCTAGGGCAAATCTCTTACAAAAATCATGTGAGTATTAAAATCTACAAGGGTAGTGTAGGGCAAAGCTCTTACAAAAATCATGTATTAAAATCTACAAGGGTTGTGGAGGGCAAAACAGTTACAATAATCTTGTAAGTACATTTGTCAATATGTGCATGTTTTTGATGATCATAATAAATCCACAACTTTGCAGTGATCCGTAGAAATTCCAATACAAGTTGCATTGCAAGATTTTGTGTCACACTACATTGAGCTGTACGACAGAAAAGTGAAATAACTCTAAGAACAAAAGCACAAGAGCACAGTAATTTGTTTATATGTACATCTTCAGATAATGACCATAAAATTTCTCAATTTTCATGGCAATCCAATTAACAGTGTGAAACTAGTTCACAATATTTTGACATTTCTTTGCATTCAGCTCTATGTTCAATAGGGGCAATAACTCTTATAAAGATTGCTGGAGCAAAGTCATTTTTCATTTTGTGAATCTTCAAATGATGACCGTAATATTTTCCAAGTTTCCATGAAAGTTGTGGGACGAGATCAGATAGTGTTTCTTGCAAAAGGCCATGAACCTTATATATCCTGTCTCTGGTGATGCCAGCATAATGAAGTAGAATGATTCTTTTTGTGTGAGTATTTTATTGATACTCCTAAAATAAAAGTAAATAAAATGCACTATGTTGCTAATACTAATATGTATGAAATAAATATATTTAACAGGGCCACCACAGCATTACGACTCAAATTTGAAGTGTGTAAAGAATTAAAGAATCATCTGGAACTACTCCCTAAAACAGGATACATTCAGGCTCAATCCCAGTTCTCTGCCCAGCTCAAGTTTCTTCCAAGGTAATAGAAAACACTTGTAACACCGGAATAATCTCTGAAATCTACTTACCAACAGATCCTTGTACCAGTCCATGTATTTTTAAAAATATGATTCCAATATTATTTCAACTTAAGTTGCATTTTACTATCATATGACACATTCCATACAGCTGAAATAAAATTGTACTGTAATATAACAAATTCCAGGTAGCTAAAATGTCATTATACTATTAAATAACAAATCCCATAAATAAACAAGCAAGTGTAGACCCCTGTTTAAATGTTTAGTAAATTGTATGAACAGGGAAATCTGTTTTTTTTAATAAATAGTCTTGTTATTTTTACTTGAAATTTATGAACATTGACAATGAATATTGTATATAATGCAATGGAACTTGACACTGTTAGTGAACTCATTTAAAAAAGTTTGTGTAAAATGGACTCTTGTTACAAAAATTCTTTTAACATGTTTAATATTAAGAAATAAAGTTTTTCTATTTTACTGATTGAAGTGAACAATTCTTGAATCGCAGATGTACATTTTGGAAATTGTATTGAAATAACTAACAGCTAAGAATCTATAGAAGGGGATTGTGACCTAGGAGACAAAATAGTTGCAAAGATTAAAGATGTTTGTCTCATTTAAAAAAAAGAAATAGTATATGAATGTTTTAGCTTTCTAAACAATGATTATCAATATTTCAAACTAATCTTAAACATTTTCTCTGGAAACACCAAATGTATTTTGGAAAGAAGTAACCTTGCCCCCAAAAATGACCAAAATTATGTCACACTCACTGCACCTTATTTGATTATATATGTAGAGATTATATATGTAGAGATCATTAATAAAATATTTCCATTGCAGGCATAGCTTGTTTGAGGAGGCTGGGAAGTATTTTGACAAAGAGACTGGAGTGCTGGAGGCTCCACTGGTCATACGTGTGGCTGATCAGGTATTACATAATAACATTTTGGTACTATTGTGGGGGTGGGGGGGTATCAGAATAATGAAAATAATGGAGAATATTTATTTTATGCATGTGTTAATTTTCTCATTCAGATTATTAAATATAGCTTTTGACCTAATAGAATATATTGTATATTGAAAAGAATAAATATAGCAGAATTAAACATGATGCTGCATTTTGTGCTGGTTGTAATCAATACTGCAACTGTTCTGAACCAGCAACTATGGAGCTTTAAGAATATGGCAGTGTAATGGGTGTATGTATGGGGGTGGGGTGGCTGCATTAAGAAGTTAAAGTAAAATTGAAATTGACTGTTGGAAAAGCCAGACACTCACTTGATATGAGACGAAGTTGTTTTGGGGAGATGACTATTATGGGGAGATAGGAATTTTGCTTCTACCTATGTCAGACATTTTTATTGGTGTCAGCTCACCTTGCCAAAAGGTAATTTAATCTTATGATGTAGTCTACTGGCTGTCATGTGCCATCCATTGTCTATGGATTGTTTTGCTGCTATTTACTTCTTTTAAAAGTTTACTGGATCAATTTTAGACAAACTGAGCATCCTGGTATAAAGAGAGGTCGTGGGTTTGATCCCCGGCTGAGTGATACCAAAGACTTACAAAAGTGGTACTAACAGCTGCCTTGCTTGGCACTTGCATTAAGAGGTTAGTGTTAGGACTGGTCAGCCTGGTGTCAGGATAATGTGACTGGGTGAGACATCATGCTACATGTCTGCGGCATGATGCCTCAATGCTAGACATCACTACAAACTGCCTCACTGCAGACATCATAGCGATATGACTGAAAAATTGTTAAACTACGTTAAAAATCCTAATCACACACACACTGGAATAAAGACCTTTCAGATTTGCATAAATGATGCTGATCTTCCATCAATTATGGCCACCATTTAGAAAATCTTTAAACAACGTTTTGAAAACTATAGAACAGCATTTTACAGAAAGCATCTAGGCATGAATTGGTACAAATGATGCTAATTTGCCATTAAATATGGCAACCATTACTAAAGGTTAAAAACAAAACATTTAATCGACTTCATTTTCAAAACTACTTAACAGATTTAATACAGTTTTGACATAAAGCATCCTGTTGGGAAAATTATTCAAGTTTATTTAACCCATGTAGATACACCTTCATATATGGCTTCCAATACTAAAACTACAAAAAACAATCAAATAACTTCTTCTCCAAAATAATGAAAAAAGAAATTTTTTGAAAGAAAGTATCCAGCTTTAGGAATTATAAAATTTGTACAAATGTTGCTGATCTATCATCAAATATGGCTGCAGTTATTAAGTAAAGGCAGTGCTGAAATATTTTTCAGATATATACCCAGGGCAAGTGATTCACACATTGCCCTGATTCAGAATCCACTTGCCCCATCAAGATATATTTCTTTACTAATATTTTATTCCCGTCTGATCCTCTCCAGAATAAAAATGATTGGTCTGTATACTTGTGACCTTCATCCTCATTCACATTAGACTGTAAAGGATTCACAATATGATTTCCAACATTTGACAATTTCTGCATTATCTGGAAGTTACTAAATAGGATGAACAATGACACTCTATTGTCAGTGGAAAATAGACTTGCCCATAATGCACACAATATAGTGGTATATATATATATATATATATATATATATATATATATATATATATATATATATATACACACACACACACACACACACACATATGTGTTATTTGTGCATTCACCCTTCACTGAAAAATGGACATGTCCAGGAACTGGAAATGACTGGTGAGTAGGATTTTCTTTTACACAGAAAGCTTTGTTTAGCATGAAATATGCAGACAATAATGGTACAAACAAATGGGGAGGCATGTTAAGATTATATTGGTTATAGAATAAAAACTATGTGTTGGGTATGGCAGGATCTCATATTTGGATTTTTTTAATTGGTTATTGCCTATATCATTCCAAGGGAGTCAAAGCTAAGTGCTTTTTCAAATGATAACCTGAAAATTAGGAATTGAATGGGAATTGTAACTGTATTCAGAAAAGTATTTTCTTTTCAGACTGCACCAGTACCTTTCACAGTGCAGGCTGTAGTGACCAACTCGGACATGGAGTTTGATGTGAACGAGATTGACTTTGGATGTTGTACTATATATGAGTCAGTCAAGACAACAATTAAGCTGAGCAATAAGTCCATTTTACCACAAGAGTTTGGATTTGTAGGACTTCCTGAGGTAAAAATTCTTTATGGGTTTCACTTTTAGTATAATATTCATAAAATTATTGAATGCATGTTTCAAATTTAACTTGTCAGAGACTTTTTAAATTTTTTGCATGTAGGAAACTGTCTCATATTCTATCCTATACAACAATTGATGTTTATTGAACCCACTGCGATCAAGTTACTGAGGAACTTAAAATAGTGGTATAATACTGAGTACAATTGCACCTTAGATGAGAAAATGCCACATTGTGAGCAAGTTGAAAGTTTGAGCCATCTGTAATCATTTCTCCCATATGATGTAGTGAACAAGTTCAAAATTTTTACATCCTGTGAGCCTTCTTTTCTGTGATAATCTCTCTCTTCTCCCAAATTCATATACAATGTTTCTTACAAAATTGAATTCCAGTTTAATATTATGACAGTGGCAAATGCCTGAAATGCTAAATTTGATGATGTCATCAATAATACATTGTGAGGTCAATGTGCCAGACATACTGTAGTATCATTTATTTTCGTTGGGCTCAATTTTCGTGGTTTTGTAAAAAAGGGCATTTTCGTGGGGACGTAAATTCGTGGTTTTGCCTGTCAAATTTTGCATATTATAAGGTAGTTAATTTCATGGTTTAACCTCTACAAGTACCCCAAATAAGAATACAAAAGAGTAAAACGATGCCGACGCAAACGGCGGTCACATTAATGATTAAAACAATACTACCACCTGTATGAGTACATATCTAAGACCGGCTAGTTCAATACTTATAACGTGTTTTTGACCAAGTGATTAACATCTGTCAAAGCAGACTCAGCCAACAACACTAAAACAATACTTCTACCTATGTGAGCACATATCAAACACCCGTCAGGATTAATCAGTTTCGCCATGTTTTCGTTTGAGTGTTCAAGATCAAAGGAAACCGACGCTGCCATCAAAACCAGACCAATCAGTTATTAAAGTACATTTGAATGATCTCTTACTTAAACCACTGTCCATAAAGTTGCAATATCAGCACTTTATGACTATCATGGCGTTAACACAGTGGCTTAAGAGTTGTAAAATTCAACTTAGATCACCCTCGGTTCCTGGACTTCCTAACCCATCAGAAGCTGAGAACCCGGCGCAGGCTCTCGCTTACTAGGCAGCTAATGACGCAGTAGAATCACTGCTTCAGTCTGTGTCCCGGAAAAGAAAGCGAGGAGAGTATAACTGTTATAGCGAGGAATTACGGGCAAAGATAGCCAGATATTCCATCGATAATGGTGTTGCCAAAGCAGCCCGCAAATTCAGTAGCGATCCGAGTTGTACTATCAGTGAGACCACTGTACGGAGTATGCGGGACCAATACATAAAGTTAAAAAAGCAAGATGGGCAAGAACAACAGCTGCACTAGATTGAAAGATCGACTTGAATAAGTATTAAATCTAATTTTCATATGCAGTTATTTTGTATTACTAGTATTTTTTCTTTCTTTCTTTCTGTTTAGTATTACTATTGTTTGAATATGTTATGCTTTTTCTATATTTTATATCTATCCTTACTTAAATGAAACACTGTAAAAAAACGGGTCGGGAATTGGGGGGGGGGATCATCAACCTATGTGGCTCATTTTTCGTTGGGGATTTAAATTCGTGGTTTGTGGTAACCACGAAAACCACGAAAATTGATCCCCCACGAATATTGATGATACTACAGTAATAGGACTGATTTTGTACCTCAGTTTCTTATGATTCCCAGTTTTTTAATTGTAAAAATTCAGCATGCCATACATTTTTTTATCAATAATTAAGCAGCACTTTTTAATAATAAATTTCAATTAAACCCAAGGTAGTAAGAATTTTCAAGCAATCCATTACAGATATCAAAATACATGGGTTTCATGAAAGTGCTAAATGACTGCCATTTTAAAAATCAGTACAGAGCACTAAAAAATGGTAATATCCCTAAACTACCAATGGGAAAATCCCTAATAATACAGCAGATTATCTGGACGTTGCCATGTCACAGCATAAGGCTAGAGTATTGGGCAAACCTAAATAAGAAGGAGGCTTGGGAATCTCCCTAAAAGTTGTTGTTTTGACTACTCCCCCTGAATGGATGGTTGTATCAACATAGTTATTTTTTTTAAAAAAATCACTTTGTGTAATATTTAGTTGGATTTGTATTAAATGATACTGGTCTAACCTTCACAATGACCTTCTTTGGTGACCTTCCTTACAATCTTAATATGGCTACTGCCACATAATAGAGGTTGTATTGGCTTTTATTTATATGATTGCCAAAATGGTGTTCATTAAAGATAATTTGTCACTGCTCCTTTTGAAAGAATGATGGTATTGACATGTTTTAAAAAAAAATGTAACACCTCTTACAATATGATATTGGTCTTAAACTGTCAATATAAATATTAACATGTCTACACAATTGTGAACAAGTTTGAAAACCAGAACTACCTGACCTTGGGGTCAAGTCAAAGGTCAATGTTTTTCATTACGGTACTTCACTGAGATTATAAACACAATGACATGTAATTTACTAAATGAATTTGATTCTACTGAAGTAAAAAGGTTGATTTCAAGGTCAAAAGTATTGACATTGACTGATTTTATCTGATACAGACACAATGTCAGTATGATGCACACACCACCCATTGGTCATCACCTAATTCATTTTCCAGCCCCTCCCCCCCATTCCCAGGTGATGAACTCACTATCCAGTTATTATCCTCTGATTTATTTTCCTCCCACCTCACTACCACAGTGTCTTTAGCATGACGTATGTTTGTTTATGCAATTTTGTGTCCATATGTCTGCATTTCTGAACATCCATCCAATTTGTTTTAGCTTAATCACACAAAAGCTATTTATTTAATTGTTGTCAAGGAATATGAAACATTTCATTGTGATTATGAAAAAGTGACCTGATTTGATCCTAAGGCAATTAACAGCAATTGTTTTCATTTTATTGCATTTTTATAAAATGTTGTTGGACCTTTTTTCACAAAATCCTTTACAGTTAAACAGAATGCACATTAGCTACACTGATTTATTAGGCATACTTGATGCTCATTTGTTGATGAACTGATTTGATTTTCACACCATTAGATCAATGTGTCAATTTTTTCCAATATATATTTGATAATTTAGTCTTAGAATGTTTAGATCAAAACTTTGTTAGCACAGTTAAGCCAAAAATTCTCAAAATAGACCCCAAAAATTAAATTTTGCATGTATATGCTGATAACTTTGTTAGATTTTCATATGTTGCAGTTTTTCAAATGTTCTACAAGCAAAGCATTCATACTATTTAGTACTCACAGTACTTTGATCTCATGCCTCATAATCTTGCTTTTGTGAAACGTTTGCTGCATAATTTAAGTTAAGTGTGACATTTGATATAATGTATGATTTCTTGTGGTATATTTTATAATATTATATTTGAGCATATTTTGTATGTAAATATTTATCTGAAAGTCATTAGCCTTTTTTATGTCCCTGTTCCAATTATAGTATTATTATTATTATTATTATTATTATTATTATTAACAGTATGTTGAAGTTCAACCAAATGATGGATTTGGCACATTACTTCCCCTTGAGACAATCGAACTGGAGGTTATATTCAGTCCAAAGCAATCCAAAGAGTATGACTTTGAACTCAACTGTAAATCTCTCATTAACAGGTAGACTTTTTTTAAAATGTACCTTTCATAACTTACGTTATGTTCATTTTAAGCTAGCTACTTCAATGATTCTATCTGGTTTAAAAATGGTTTATAGGATACATTCATTTTAAGCTAGCTACTTCAATGATTCTATCTGGTTTAAAAATGGTTTATAGGATACATTCATTTTAAGCTAGCTAGTTCATGGATTCTAGCTGGATTAAATATGGTTTATAGGATACATTCATTTTAAGCTAGCAACTTCATTGGTTCTATCTGGTTTAAATATGGTTTATAGGAGACATTCATTTTAAGCTAGTTCATGGAATCAGTAAAAGGTAAAATCTTGCCAAGTGATGGCTCCATTCCCACTCAGTAAGTCAACATGTATGGTTAAATGGTTTCACATGTTGGAAATCAGTGAATCATGGATTCTGTGTGGATTAAATATGGTTTTATAGGATACATTCATTTCAAGTTCATGGATTCTATCTGGATTAAAGAGAGTATGATTGCTTGAAATGACAGATTAACTGGGTGAAAAACTCAGGAGTGGTGAAGAAAATAAAAGTTTTTCACCATTGAGATTATATATATCCAATACTCACTCATAACAAGCAAAGTTTTAAAATTTACTCGCAAACATAATGGCTAGCAAAATGCATAGCAGATATAAGTAATGGATTTTATATTAGATCCCACACAATGTCAGTAGTTTACCATTTATGTCTCGCTCTGTTTTATGAATATTCACACAGAAAATATAAAGAGTAAGATAAATATTCTTACAAAGTCAAAATGAAAAAGCACATTTAGACAAAAAATAATTTGTCTTTTGTTGGATTTGAACTCAGTTCATCTTCAAGAGAAAGCAGCCATACTTACAGATTGACTCTGCAAATGTCTAAGAATAACTTTAGATTACTTGGTCATAATGTTATCAGTGCCAGTTGACAAGGAGTGAGAAAAATGATATTGTTTCATTTCAGTGAATTATCAAGATTATTTCCAGTTCTGACATAAAATATATATGGGTTTACAGGACAGAATAATTAATGAAGCATTCATACAATATATATTTTCAATGACAATTCTATATCTTCTAAAATACAAGACACATAACAATGCAGAATTTTGAAATACTGATCAAATTATGAAAATATTTTTAATTTAATATACTTTTTTCTAATCTAGTTGGCAGTCCAGAAATAAATTTAATGTGATGTTGAATTCATTTTTAAAATGCAGAGACAACATTGCTACTGAGCACTGGAATAATTAAAAAACCAATAATGTAGGGGTCTTATCATCAGGGTCAAGGTTGATGGGTCAATATATCAAGTTTCCCATCAACTTTCTGGTTTGCTAAATAACTTAGAAGTCACATGAGATTAGGTGGTTAACCTTGGTATACTTATATATCATCATTAGAAACTGTGTCACATACCACACTGGGGGTCCCATCTTCAAGTCAAAGTCATTGTTCACTATTTCAGCTCCTTAAATCAATTGTCTTTTCTGCTCTATAACTTTAAGCCATTTTAGTTTAGCAAATGAAACTTGGTATATTGATGGATCATAATTAAACAGACATGTTGCATGCATATCTCATCAAATTGTATTATCATCAAGGTTAAGATAATTTGGCAAAAGATAGCTTTTACTTTTTCATTACAATTACCTTGCCCTGCTAGGCATGTCACTAAAATTCAATTCTTTTCTAAATTTTGAAAAGTCTTCTTAAAATATATGAAACAGTTTTCATTTTAAAAGTTTCTAGTTAATACTAGCAATTGTAAATTGTAATTGTAACAGGAAGATCGGTTTCAGTTTTATTACAACCAGTTTTGATATTTTTACTGTTGGTCAAGAAAATGGTAGATATAATATATTATGTAAGCAAAGATTGTTATTAAGATTTATTATTAATATGTGTGTCAAAACATTAAAATTTTCAACATGTTTATTCTGATTATTTGGCAATACATATATTGTGATATTGACATCACAGTTTGGGATAATAGGGCTGTTCCATTCAAACATAGGGGAGGCTAGGGTACTCAGATTGATCAAAGACATCATTATGAAATTGCATGTCTGAGTGACTATTCCACATTAAAAGTGCATTCTTTGTGGGTCCCAGGCATAATTCACTGAAAAAGCTCAAAAATGTTGTAGGTCCTGTCATTATTTTTTTAAAAGTATACAGGTCTTAGATCAGAAGAGATCATGTGATGACCTGTTGTCTCTTTTCAATCAATCATTAACAAGTTGTTTTTATTGTGGCTACTTCTCCTGTACTACTTTTCATAACATTGTGGACATTCATCCATGAATCCAGTTCATACTAAATGAAAATGCTCCTGCTCAGCCAGTCAGTATAGATGCCACAGTGGCCATCTTGAAAATAACCCATTTAATGACGATTGATCTGCTTTCTGTATTTCTGTATTCAGGGAGTTTAAGATCCAGTGTAAAGGCACAGGTGTCCATCCTCCATTAGAACTGTCTCACCAGGTGATCCACTTTGCAGCCACTTCTTTATATGATGTGTCATCAGCATCATTGCATGTTGTTAATTCCCACACCAGCACGAATGAGTTCACCCACCCAGTACCAAGAATTGGAAAAGGTTTGAGATTAAATTTTTTTGTCTGCGAAACATATTCATGACAACATTATTGTTTTCAAACAGCAATGACATCATTTTTTTATGATCAGAAATCTTTAGATTCTGTGTTATTATTGTTAACATCCTTTGCAGTATTCCATTGTGCAATTGCCGATGTGATTATGAGAATCTATTATATGTGTTTGCAAGGGATAGGGAAATCTCATCCATGTATCAGACATTGTATGCAGTTACTGGACAAATTTATGAAATTTGTCTTTTCTTTCCCACATCATTGCATTTAACGGGTTATTTTTCTCTCATTTCTCACAAGGTATGGATATAGCTCTAGAAATGCAGAAAACAAAGTGCAGTAGAACCTCTTTTGAAAGACCACCTTTTTTGCTAAAACTTAGTCATCTCAAGTCTGGTGGTCTCTCATGGCATGTCATAAGACTATATAATCAATAAATATGTGTATGAAGAATGTGGTCTTTCAAGACAGGTGGTCTTTCATTGAAGTGGTCTCTCAGTACAGGTTTTACTGTATTTAGAAAAGAATATATATCATTAGAAGATGCACACAAAATTACGTTTACCCATACCAAAAATAATTAAATAAGAATCAATGTTTAGAGGTTTGCAAAATGTGTCTTTTTAGTGCTGAAAATTTAAGACATATAATAGTTTTTCATGCCATAATAATTATTTTGACATATCTATAGTGTCACTGGGTGGTCTTTCATTAGAAAGTGTGACCCACATGACTTTTCTTACTAGGGCAAATAAAATATATAGGAATGAGAGAAATTCTGTTGTGTGGAACTCTTGTTTCTTGACCCACATGTAATAGCAGATAGTAACACTGTATCATATATCAGGCATCATCTGTTAATGAGTAATGTGTAACAGTCCCAGTTATTGTAATTACTACTTAACAATCAAAAGTAGGTCACAGTGATACATTTTACAAGTAAATAGAGGAAATAGGCATGACTTGGCATTCCTCAGACTTCTTGTTCTGATTTTCTGTGATTAAAAGACTTTTATATCGCTGACAATCATTTTGAGTTGGGGTCTGGTATCATTCATATCTAGAGATTGTCTGTAGATTTCATTTATGCAGTAAGTTAATTAGTTTTCTTCTAAATGGTGATAATTCTTCTTGTTAAGAATCAGCAGAAAACTAATTAATTTGTTAATAATTATTTTGTTAATTTGTTAATAATTATTCCTGTGTCTAAGAAAGATATTTTGAATAGAATATTTATGATAAACTACAGACAAATAACAGTACATAATCATTTCTATGACCATTTTTGTTTAAAGTTTGATAAGTTTTGTCATTTAGCAAAATTGGTGATACTGGCTGTTGATGAGACTGATATAAAGATTTATCAAACTTAGAAAAACCTTTTCACCAAGAGTGGCCCAAAATAGAATTTTGATATGCTTGCCATAATATAGAGTTTTGTATCATGTTGTAGGCTAATGTTTACTTTTGTTGAGGCTGATATAAGGATATATTGACTCTAGAAGAAAAAATTCACCAAGATGAGAGGCATGAAATAGAAATTTGGTTTGCTGACCACTGGCAGGGTGTTTCAT
The DNA here is from genome assembly GCA_029339505.1 of Unio delphinus. NCBI lineage: Eukaryota > Metazoa > Mollusca > Bivalvia > Unionida > Unionidae > Unio > Unio delphinus. Next base: position 2,274,643 of record JAQISU010000068.1, read on the forward strand.
GTTATCATGTTTTCCTGACTGACATCTATTTCATTTCTGCACAGTAACTATTTTCTCCACTGTCTCTCATTACCAAGCTTTAGTAACTAGTTAGCGTGTGGGGCAAGAAAGAAACATATTTATTTTTGGCTCAAAGATTAACATCACACAGAATGAAAGAACTTAATTCCACACAAGACCTTGAGTTTTGTATTTGTTACCTTGAACAAACTTTGTAACTGGATTACTTTTGTGATAAGAAAAACACTTTTTGATTTTGAAATAATAGGTAAATATCAGTGATTCTAGGAATCAAAATTGTTTCTGTTAAATTGTTTTTCTTTATATTGAAAAAGACTTAATAAGAAAGGGTATGATTCCTCACGAGCAAGCATAGTGATGTTGATTGTGGTGGTGGTGGTGATGATGGTGAAGAAGAAATAAATGAAGATAAAAGTAGATAAATATATAAATTATTCATTTGGAGAGATTCACCAGCATATAATCCGTGGTTCTTATTATTTTAGGTGAGATTGCCCCCGTGGGTCCCACTTCTTTTGAATTTGTGGTGCCAAAAAATGCACCTTTGACCATCTCACCAGCTGTTGGCACCATTGAACCAGGAAAGGTAAGACTAAGATAAACCACTCTCTCAATAACTTGCACCCTGATAACTCATGAACCTGCTTATAACATGGGGTCAGGCATGGATCCCACTTTTTAAACTAGAAAAACCCAAACATCTGGTACCGGTTTGTTGAACTTGAAGAAAGTCATGATCAAAATTTGTAAAAGAAATTTTTAAATATTGCTTATTTTATTGTCAGAAAAGAAGATTGGACATGGAAATTGTAATCAACATTAGGAAATATCAACTTTAAAAAGAAGTCATAACATTTTTTTTTACATTTTCTATCCAAATGACATTCTCAGTACACCATAATTAATGATATTCAAGGAAATTTCAATCAGTGAAAATGTCACTTATGCCTAGTTGAGGCAGTACTTTAATAAATAAATACCCATTAAATAATTTCTTTTATCAATTGAAATTTGTGTTCTAGTTCTGTTTTTTAGCTCCTTTTAAGTGTAATAATCATAATGTAATGTGTCCTCTTGTAATTTAACATAAAATGTCTCAATCTACCATAACAGCATTTGTCTGAGAACCTAATTAAGTGCCGACTGTGTATCGGACTTGTGGAAGCATTTGTTGTATTGTCGTATTATTGCACTAAATAAAAAGCTGGCCTCCTTTTCTATTATCACCTTACTTATGTCTTTTGAATCAAATAAATTAGGTGGAATAAATAAAAAAAATTAAAAGGCATGAAAATCCTACATGCTTAAGAACCAGCGATCTCTGTCATATGTCGGGTAACTCATTTCAATTCATCACCACTTTACATGATTGTCTAACGAAATGTATCATTGTTTTTTTGTTGATAAAAATGAATCTTATTTGTTAGTGTATCAACACAGTTAGTCTTGTTCTGTGCTTTGTGGACTACTATTTTCGCAAAATACTCTAAACACCTTTAGGGAACCAGACTAGTCAACAACACAAAAAGTCGTGATGTAATACACGAATGTTTTCGCGTACCTGTGTTGGTTGTTGAAATCAGTTTTAGAATCATTTTATCGATCATTCATATGTTGAACATTTTGAAAATAAATGTAATTTATTCAGAATAAAGAATGACATTATCAGCAAAAGAGCGTTACTGACAATTATTCTTAACAAGATTATAAAATGAAGATTCAGTCTTTAAACAGTCCTGTCCCCACCCCCAATCCTGCAGTTTTCTGGATGTCTATTTAATTATTGGCGTTCTCTCAGTAATTCATGCCCTTGCTTATAGAGCGGTCTATGGTTCTGGACCTCGATGTGTGCAAGTTATCAAAGTAATTTGTTGTCCTCTGTGATTTGGTGACAGGATGTAGAAATTGTCTCTGTTGGTTGATCTATCCATGCTTCTCTCCATCCATCCACCATGTGAATGTTCCAGTTTCCACATTTATTATTAGATTTAAACCACATTTACTGTGTATATTTATTTCAACAACTGCTCCAATGAATTTGATGATAAATTCATGCAGCATATATTTCCCAAGTTATTGCTCTTGATCATCTTTGCATTAGATATCAGCATTATGCTGTATTATAAAGTTTTAACATGTTTGGCTGTAAATGTTTGGATTAGCAAGAATGTGTAGTTGTTACAGGATATTACATCTATGCATATCAAAATTTGTATTGGTAGATTGGGTTCTAAATCAGTATAATTTTTTTAGACATAAAATCCTTTGCATTTGAATTAACTGACAACACAATAAGTATAGTTTTCACCATATGTTTTCTGTTCATATTACAATAATAAAAGGACAACATTTGAACAAGAATGGCAAATAATACAGTAATAATTGATGAGTGAGGATATTTTCAATTAAATGAAAACGTTCACTGTTTGTTCACTGTGAAGAATTATTTCTGAATCCACAAGCATTTTATTTTCCATGACAAATGATTGGTGACCACTGATGACATTTATTATGATAATTGCATTTTACACTAAACAAGACTTGAACGGTTTGCCAATCCAGATGTCCCTTATTTCACTTTGTAATTTTTGAAGAATGGAGAATGCTGTCTTTGTGTCAGAATTGGACCTTGGTAAGGTCAGAATCTCCAGGCTCAGCCCGACAAGAAATTATGACTTCATTTGTCCCATGGCTGGGTTTTTAAAGCTGCAAACTGATCTTCAGCACCATTTGAAGCAATTTTTGTAAAAACGTTTTATAATATTTCTTAGCTGCTGATCTTTTAGCACTGGGAGAAAGTTCACATTGTAACAGTTTGACATGAATTGCTCAAAAAAAGATACATAGAGTTGCTATTCAATATTCTCCCTAAAGCATCTTGATAAACACAGTAAGAAAAAAGCAGGGCAATTTTTTAAAAATGTTCTTGATGAAAGTATTTCTGTTGAAATCATTGTTGGTCTCTCCATTTATTTCACCTCAGTCAATGGTTGGCAGAATATTAATCAAAGCCATAATTGATCTGTTACTTTTAACACCCCAGTAATTATGATGCCTTTGTGTTTGAATTCTCCAAATTAGAACACTGAATTAATCAATAATATTGTAGTCAGTTGACATCTTGTTGTTTACACATCTGGACGGTTGTATAATGATTTTAAATCAGATTACTCAGAACACATCATGCAACCAGCTTTTGCACTGGTGAACCATTCTGGCCTCCAGTAGACTTTCTTACTTGTTTCTGTAATGAGTGTTTAGAACATATAAAAATACCATTTGTTTCTAAGCTAAAAATTTAATATTTTAATTTTCAACAGCAGTAGGCTTTAAGTATAAAACAGTACGACCCTTAACATTATATTCTTGTTCTAATACTGGTGAACTCTCATATATGTCAACTGATTTGCCTGTTTTGCACATATTTCTTTAAAGTTATGTTCCTTAATAATTTAGCATAACAATTGGTATTACACAACCTTGCGAACATTCTAGAAAGATGTATATGTGAAGATTTCTCATGAGTTATTTCCCTTTGACTTTCACACTGCATGACCACAGCATAGCCTAGTGAACAATATTGCCATTTCGTTTATTATTAGATTTCAAGATAGTTTTATTCCCTTTTAAAAGGACAAGAATAAAAAATGTATCCAATCCACACTTTGGGCTTTTTGAGGTGGGGGACATTGGCTATGTGAATTATAACTACTTGTCACCTTAAAATTTAAGTATTGTCTCATTTTTGCCATCCAAAAAGATATTCTGAGATTCCAGTTAGGGAATAATGGAAAAGGAGACATTAATTATTATTCCTTGAGAAAGTTGTACCTCTATCATATTGAAGGAGAAAAAGGGAAATGAGATCTACATTCTTAAGCTGATTATTGTAGAGAAAATTCCCAATAAAAAAGTAGTTATGGAATTAAAAATGATGTTTACTTATATACATCACACATATATCAAAACATTGCTATCATATTCTTTTTATAGTCATTAATGTTGTACTTCTTTAGAAAGAAATTTTTTAAAAAATATTTGTAGATGAATACCATTTGTAAAAAAAATTTCAATTTTTAAAAGTTATAGATTTTTTTACTTTCATATTCATTAAACAATGATAGATTTGTGAAAACTATATGATCTCCACATAACTGAATGAATATCTCATTGTGATTTTGAGATTTAAACTTGATCATGAATGGTTCCATCAATATTTAGCTATATATCATCTCTATACAGAAATGCCGAATTACTCTGCGATTTGCACCAAAACTTGATGAGAATACCATCAAGACAGAAGCGGTTAGGATGGCCACACGGATGATGGAAATTCAGGCTGAGAAAGAGTACAAGGAGGCACTCAAGCGGGAGAAAGAAGCTCAGGATGCAGCAGCTGTAAGTATCTGATGAAATTTTAATTAAGTAACTTTGAAATCAAAAACCCTTTTGAATTCACAAATCTTAATAATGAGCTTGAGATTACCAGACTTTGATGGATTGATAGTTATTTCAAAAGGCATCACAAATAGTATCCAGTACTACATCTAAAATCTTTTGATGCAAACAGCCTGAATAATGAATGAATAGAATATCTTTTGCTTGGACTTAAGTTATTCAGTCCTTTCTTTTTTGTGTTAAACCAGACCATATGAATACAGTCCAACTTCAAATGTTTAAGGTTTTTTTTAATGTAAATGTTCATAGGTAGTTGCATCAGAACAAATTTCATGCTACTGTCTTCAGTGTCATTGTTGATAAACACCATTTTGACTTAAAATAATTACTTTTTAAAAGTACTTTTTAAAAAGTGAAACCTTTCCAAAGAAACTTAATGAAAATATCAAATTGCTTGAAGAGTAAATGACCATAAATAGCTATAAAATTGGAACCTGTTTACCCCTGCAAGAAGAAACTATGGAACAGCATGGCAGCAGTTTTTACAATATATGTGTTATTACTATTAGAGGATAATTTGAATGCATACTGTTGGCATTTACAAACGAATCAGTGGTATGGGATTATGACAGCCCATTGAAAAGAAACATTATTTATCCATTTTCCAGGCTGTTTGCACTAATACATCTATAAATGTAGCACTGGATGTAGTCCATTATACCATTTGAAACCAAATTCATTTTAAATACCAAACTGTATTGTGTAGTAATTTGTTTACAAATTATTCTTACCATGTTCATCTATGTATGCTTTGTTTACTCAAGTGTAAAGAGTTTAGAACTGGAATAGTCATTGTTTATCTTTGGACAGGTCATATACTAATGATTGAAGAAAACAGTGTAACTATTTGAACAGTAATTTGGTATGTGTTACACATTAGAGAATATCATCATGAAAATAGTGAAGAATGGAATTAGCCATAATATATTGTTCCATTTATCGTTGGTGAAGAATGGAATTAGCCATAATATATTGTTCCATTTATCATTGGTGAAGAATGGAATTAGCCATAATATATTGTTCCATTTATCATTGATTTCTCACTGTCTGCTCTATTAGGTTTCTTTAAGTTAATGTGACAGCCAGTTGTATAACATTGATCTTGTATTGAGTTATGTAAATTACTTTGAAGAAGTACAATATTTATTCAACATTAAAAATATTTTAAGAAGTCATTTTTTTAAGTTCAGATGTTTGAAATAAAAAATAATAATCATGCAGTCGTCTAATTTTTACATCAGTTTCATAAGAAAAAAATAGCTGCATTCACAACACTCTACATCTCTATTTAACTGTAAAATTTAATTTTCATCAGTCTTCTGAAATAACCACAAGAAAATCATTTATCGCATGACTTACAATTCAAGTCTATTTCATATTCCTTTGCAAGTTACAAACATAAACCTCCATTTAATTTGGCTTCTCAGGCCCGCACAATGTCTTTGTGTTGATTTGTCTCTTTTCTTTTCAACAGAGGCTAATACTCCTATTTGTTTTCAGGAAAGAAAACCAGTGGCTACTCCGGTAGTACAAAAAATACAATTATGTAATTTTCACCCATATATGTCCCTGTTTTCATGTTTTTAAACAGACTTTTGTTGATGATTTGGCTGCACCCACGTGTCCATGTTAATTTCACTCTCATCTACATTCACATTTTGAAATTGTCACTATGCTAAAATTGACCATACTATCAGCACTACTGTTTATAGTCAGGAAAGAGTATTTTGTGTTATTTTTTACATGTGGAGTTGGGTTTGCTTTCAAAAGATATATACATGGACTACTTCTTTGTATTTATAGCACAATATTATTTATGATTTATGTATCTAGTTACACTTCCAAGTTTAGAAAAAAAAATCACACATTCCATATTTATCTGTGGAAGCAGAGTAAATCCAGATGTGCTGTTACATATTGTACTGGCAAAATGGCGTCTGTTTTTCTATCTGTGATTAAAAGTATATTTTTGAGACCCTTGTCTACTAGTACGATATTCAACACCAAGACCAAATTATTATCAGCCTAAGTTTTAAAGTTAAGTCTGGACATTTGATTGGTGAGTGTTGAGAAATGTAAATTTCAGAGAATCAAAACACTAGACTAGATATCTATGTTTGACTCCAGACTTAAGTTTTGTGGGAGAAATCCAGAATGGACTTTGAGGTTTGAGCTTGAGTTTGCAGTTGAGTTAAGGTATAGGCCAATTAAAAACAACCATTTAAATGTCATTTCATTTGTGATTGGTCAAAACAATATACCAAGCACAGAAATTGAGCTCAGACACACAACAAGAAAATAAAAAAAAAAATACACAGAGTTTCTCATTCAAATTTAGCATGTTTATTGAGAAACGAATAGTTAAATAATCTGAAATATTCATATCTCTTTCAAAATGATGTTATATTATATAGCAAGTTCAGACTTTTGAGCATGACAGTGGGGTTAGACCTGTATTTCACCAACAAAAACTTAGTAAGCTAAACTGAAAATTCAGATTAAAATTTGGTGATAAGACGATAGTTTTAAAATAGCTTTGCACTATATAGAACATTTTTATCATTCATTATGATTCTAGTAGACTACATGTACTTTGTTTTAAAGTTGTTTTAAGACTGACACCAGTATTAAGCCATTGTGTGATATGTTGACTGGTTATTTGTTTTAATGTTTTCCATGTAGGATTTGGTAAGTTTTACTTTTTCTCTAGAAATTTGGAAGCAGTTTGTCTGTGCAATGTCCTAACCATTTCATCCCTAGTAAATCTTTGTACATGTATTTATTTATTGTACCATATATACTCACTTATCAGCCAAGGTCAACTGCAAACACCACAGAGCCCCTTTGATCTGCCATTACTTATTGTGCTGGAACATCAGGGTTTATGTTGTTTGTTTTATGGGTAACTCCTAGCAAACTGCATAAACCCAGACGGATAATTGTATTATGTGATAGCAGGTCAGTGTCTATGCAGTTTGCAGTCAGACTCAAATTATAAAAAAGTATTTGTGGTAATTTGTTGTTAAGCATCCATTTGTAAGCATTTCTGTTAGCTGTTTAAACAACATTAATTTTACATGTGCAAGCATGCAGTTATAATCACTTTGAGTGCCACAGTAACTTATCAGTTGGGTCAATCAGCAAATGGCATAGACCCAGATATACACTGTTTGATAATATGCTAGCATATATGGGTCTGTGCAGTTTATTAGAAAGAATGTAGAACAAATAACACAGACTATGATCAGCTGGCATATTAAGTGATGGCAGATCAGGATGTGCTTCAAGTTGGACTGACTTATAAGTGAGTATATGCAGTTATATACTTCCAGATGTACTTTTGATACTGTAATGCATTGAAAAATTTACATCTAGATTAAATGAGTTCATAACTTCTAACAAAAACCCAGGTCTATTTGTGTGTTCTTTTATTTTGTTCTAAGTTCTAACTCTGTAATGGTGGTATTTATTGAAAAATGATTTGTTTTTGCATGTCACTATAAATCTGTATATTTGTGTATAATAAGTACCCCACAGTGATCATTATATATACAGGGTCTTACATGAAAAATTTTATTCTTAAAACAAGCAGAACAATTTTTATCTTGGTGAGATTAGGCAAGCAGAAAATGTAAACAATTTCTACGAGTTTCATAACTTTGATCGAAATGAGCACATTTGGAAGATTTTTTATATAATGATGATTATATTGAAGTTAATTTTACAAAATCACGGAAATTCATATTGATTTGACTTTGAAACTTATTTAGGTGCCTTGGGTTTTGCCATATATATGAAGTCATTTGTGATAACATTAGATGTTACAAAGAAACACTACTTTAAAACAAAATTCTGGATCCATGTAGTGCCATCATGCTGTGTAGCATGCAAATTTATGGCAAGTCAAATGAAGAAAATGATGCAAGCATATCTCCTAGGCTTTGCAGATGAGATTGGATATTTGAGTAGGCATAAAGTTCGTACTTCTTTTGCATAGTTACAGTCTAAAAGTGTATTAAACAAGAAAAAAATAGTGAAAACAGTGGTTTTTGAATAGAAGAGAAACTACACTGATAAAAGAAGAACCTGTAGAAGTAACAGGTTGGATCCTGATGTGTCAAACAGTGTAGATCCTGATGTGTCAGACAGTGTAGATCCTGATATGTCAAACAGTGTAGACCCTGATGTGTCAAACAGTGTAGACCATGCTATTCAAATATTGTAGACCCTGATATGTGGAGCTGTATAGACACTGATATGTGTAATATTATAGACCCTGATTTGACAAATAATTATAGACCCTGATTTGTCAGACAGTACAGACTGATGTGCAATGGTGTAGACCATGTTATGCCAAATGTTGTAGACCCTGATATATGGAGCAGTGTAGACACATCTGTGTGTAACATTGTAGACCTAGATATGTTGAACAATACAGTCAATCAATCCTTTTATGTGAAACATTGTATATCTTGATATATATTTAACATTGTGACCCTCATATGAGAGGCAGTGTAGACCCTGATATGTGGTACAGTTAGATTCTTTTATGTGATATAGACCATGATTTGTGGAATGATGTATACTCTTGTTTGTGATGCATTATAGACCCTGATATGTGGTACAATTAGATTCTTTTATGTGATATAGACCCTGATTTGTGGAATGATGTACACTCTTGTTTGTGATGCATTATAGACCCTGATATGTGGAACAGTGCAGACTGATATGTGGGAACATTATAGAGTAACATATTGGCAGATATGACATTCAAAGCAGGGAATATGTAATACAAGATCATTATACAATATCAGGTCTGTCCGTTATGTTATTATATTTCTCAGGATGTAGTGGAAACTTTTTGTACAGTTTATGCTGTTTTTTCTTAATGTTTGGGATAAGTCAAAAGTCAGTTTATGCTGTTTTTTTCTTAATGTTTGGGATAAGTCAAAAGTCAGAAGAAAATATATTAATCAAGGATCTTATATGAGTGCTCATTTCAATCATGTTTATGAAACCGGTTGAATGTTTTTCAAGCCTTGCTGAGCAAAACATTGAAATTATTCAATAAGTTTTGTAAATTATTGATTTTATTTGACGGAACTGCAGAATAATGAAGTGAAATGACCTTCAATTACATCTGGAAATACCATTAATGGTCATTGTATCTTTCCAATGTATGGTATATTTTATTACATGCATGACATTTACAGCTTATGAGTGTATTAACATAGATAATACAATAGTCATATGATAAATGAAAGATTGTATTTTGTCTGAAGTTTAAAAAAAATAATAATTCAGTTTGTGTGAGAAGGGAAAGATCCATGTAGAACATTTTGCAGTAATGTGTCATCTTTGTCAAGCATCATATCAAATATCATGACCCTGTTGTAATAATCTGTCTTAATTCTCAAGCATAATACTTAATATCATGACCTTGTTGTAGTAATCTGTCTTAATCTGTCTTCCTTCTCAAGCATCATACCAAATAGCATAAACCAATTGCATTTTGTGTACTATGTGGAATTCAGTATTCCATTACAGTACTATTAATGAAATAATGAAAATGTGATATTCAAACCTCCACCACATCACCACCAACCTGTTCTTGTTGGGCCTCCAGCTGGAATACCAAATCCCTGTAATCCTACTGAGTCTCTTTATCCTTTGTAAATTGATGTAGACAACATAATTCAGGTTACAAGCAAGATTTTTAATATCTATTAATTGTGGCTTTTGACAACCATTATTCACCCAGCCCTCAGAGCTGAATTTACCAGCTTAAGTTTATGAAACATAATTACTGAATATCTTCACCCATTTTCAAATTTATGTAGTTACAGTTCAGGTTTTATGTACTATTACATTACTGTAACTTGTCACTGTCAACCTTCTTTCCCATCTCCTTGCATGAATATAAGATGAAACTGTATGAACTCTCTTATTAGTCAAGTCTAATTGAAAACTGCACAGACCAATATCTGCAATCACATAATGCACTGGCAGATCTGGGTCTATGCAGTTTCATAGGAGTAAGCAGAATATCCAACAACATAGACCCTGGTCTACTGGTGCTTTATGCGACAACATATACAGGTCTGTGTTGTTTGCAGTTGGACTTGACTTTTAAGTGAAAATATTTTAGCCTTCAAACTCATTTTGGTTCCCAAAATTAAATTATTTTTAAGTTTATTATGTTTGAATTTTTGCTTTGTGCTGAGAGAACTGTAGTGCATGTATGTTACCCCAAATGTGTATTAGTTTTAGACTTTATTAGTATTTTAATTGGTGTCAGATATATCACATGTTTCATTTTAAGTTACAGACTGAGATGTATTATCACCACTTGGGGCTGGTGCTTAGTACCTCTGTTACAATACTTTAATTTGTTAAAAGTGTTATGAACTTTCCAAATTCTCTTTTAGAGAATAAAAGAAAGACAAAAACTAAGAATATTTTTTTCATTATAGCATTCTTTATTATAAATTATACAGTTATATGGTCAAACCATGACTACAAATTTTCACAAATACATTCTCTACTGTTAAATTTTCATCAGTATAAAGATTTATTTAACCTTTTTATTCAAGTTAGGGATCATCATTTGTCTCCAGATCTTCACTAAGCCAGTAGCGGCTGACCATTTAATTTTGGGCAGGGGATGGGGTCTTAGGATATTTGGAAAAAAAATCTGATCCCCAAACAGTTTGAAAACAGTTATTATTGCTCTCATTATTACAAAAAGATTATATCCATTATATTAGTTGGAAAATAAATTGTGTTCAGATAGATGAACAAATTTCTAGTATGAAAAGAAATCCTTGACCCCCCCCCCCATTAAATGATTAGTTACTTTTTATATTCTGTGATTATCAGCTATTGTATTCAGTAAGAGACTATAGGACACATATATATTGCTGTCTGTAGAAATTCCATGTGCCAAGTCTGCCATTTGATATAAATTTTTTTTACCGGTACCCTATTTCTGTGGAATTGATATAAATTTTTTTTACCGGTACCCTATTTCTGTGGAATTGATATAAAAATTGGGTACCGGTACCCTATTTCTGTGGAATTTTCATTCAGGCACTACGGACCCATCAGGAACTGTTATATGGAGTCAAAATAAACAACACAGTATTTCTAATAGCAGTAATACATTACCTACTCTAACTGCATTGATTTCCTTAATATCCAGACTCATAAGCCCTCATATTATATAAGTTGGTTATCACTAAGGAGTCTGACTGAAATCATGTTGTTTTTAATTTTGGCCTGCTAATGCTAATTGGAAGGGAGAATTATTAGCTTGGGCTTCAGACTTTGTGTCCTGGAGAAAAGTAGAGGCGGAGTAAATTGGAAAGCATAAAGATCACTGACCAGTAATGGCTTGCATGTGTCAGAACCAGGGATTAAGACTTAGATTGCAGAGTTACATAATCCAAAACAACAAAACTAGAAATATGTAATAATTTTATTAGTTTTATAAACCGATGAACTTTGGACATTATAATTGTAACATGAACAGTTATAACATTATTGTAGTAATGTTCATCTATTTTTTGTTTTAGGAATCGGTGAGTGGTAGAGTGCAGATATTCAGGTCATTTACATGAACTGCTGAGAATAACTTGACCTCATACTCAATTACTGTGATTTGAATTTCATAATTATTTTCTTTTTCAATTAATCTATAAGTGGAGTCCAACAGTGAGGCATAGAAACAGTGATCTGCCATCATGTCATTTTTTGGTAGATCAAATTATTCTAGGAGTATTCAGTAGAACAAACAACAAAGATCCTGATCTGCTGGCACATTATGTGAGATCAGATCAGGGTCTGTGAAGTTTGCAGTTGGACTGAACTTATAAGCAACTGTAGATGTTAATAGCTTGCGTGCAGCATGCACGTGTTACAAAGTTTCAGTACTTCAAACATGCAAAGTTAGCAACAAATGTAAATTAGTAAATTTATGAAGCAATGCAACATTGAATATATTATCAAATATGCCCAACATAAATTTCCCAAAATTTTCAGTCCAAATTTACCGCATTCACAAAAATGTATGATGGTAATATATTGTGATTCACAATATGAATTTAAAAAAGTTTTTCTAATCTTTTATATTAATCAATTAAAAAAAAATTAGTTTTAACTCATGTTATTCTGTAACCACTGATATGAGGTAATATTGGCATCGAATGTATATGAATGTGGATTAATTATATTTTCTTTAGTATCAATTTTCATGGATTTTGTGGAAGTTAAAAAGAAAAATGTAGAAGCTTAACAATTATCTTTATATGGAAACAACATGAACACCTCCACTCCATGAATTTGAAGTAGTGAGACAAATAGATCATTTTATGCAAAGCCTGAGATGTTATCCCCATGAAAACACATGAAATAAGTAGTAAAGATGCTATCCCCATAAAAACACATAAAATAAGTACATAGAGATGCTATCCCCATAAAAACACATGAAATAAGTACATATAGATGCTATCCCCAAAAAACACATAAAATTAGTACATAGAGATGCTATCCCCATAAAAACACATAAAATTAGTACATAGAGATGCTATCCCCATAAAAACACATGAAATAAGTACATAGAGATGCTATCCCCATGAAAACACATAAAATAAGTACATAGAGATGCTATCCCCATGAAAACACATAAAATAAGTACATAGAGATGCTATCCCCATGAAAACACATAAAATAAGTACATAGAGATGCTATCCCCATGAAAACACATAAAATAAGTACATAGAGATGCTATCCCCATGAAAACACATAAAATAAGTACATAGAGATGCTATCCCCATGAAAACACATATGCTATCCCCATGAAAACACATAAAATAAGTACACAGAGATGCTATCCCCATTAAAGTAAGTAAACACATGTAATAAGTACATACTTTAATGTCTATTGTTTTGAAAATTGACATTTTAATCATTTTCTTGTATGGTAGAAAACTAATAGGGAAGTATTCTTTAATGATCATTGTTTTCATCTGATTCATAGATACATATTCATAGATACTTATTCATAGATATTTATTCATAGATACATATTCATAGATACTTATTCATAGATACATATTCATAGATACTTATTCATAGATACATAGATTTTCAAATCTTAAAATGAATACCAAGTAATCAGTATAAATCATTACATGAAAATTTTTAGTGATACAATGAAAATGAAATGAAATGAAAATTTTTAGTGATACAAACATGCCAGACAATATGGTAATATTCAAACATACAATTGAGGTCAAGTTTTTAACTATTACAGGATATTTAGTGTTGCTTTTTGAAGTTATTTGATGTGGTTTAACTGTTTGGAATTTACAATCAGGTTTTTAACCATTTACAGATATTGTGTGTTGCTTTTTGAAGTTATTTGACGTGCTTTATCTGGGTGGAGTTGACAAACTAATATTGCTGATGATAATGAAGCATTGTTATGAATGCAGTTTTTGTTTATTTTCATAGTTAAAAAAGGGTGTCTGGCTAAAATTGGATTTTAATCCTACTTTGATCAATTTTTGTCCAAGTTTCTTGTGATCATTCCCACCCCTTGTTAGATATTTGGATAGGTATGCTGGGTGTATACTGTAACGGTCCATATATCTAACATAGTGTGGGAAAGGAGATCCTTACTTGGCTGAATCTACTGTAAAGATTTGAAAATACATAGTAAGTGTTATGGCTGAATGACCTCAGCATTAATTAGCCAGTGTAATTAGTGCTCAAAGAAATTTTCTAGCCATTTGAAATTAACATTTTAATACACCAATATTTTCATTCAAAATTCTCATCTTCCATGAAATTTTGTCAAATAGATTCATATTTAGAAATTTTACTGGAAACGTTTTGGTTAATTAAAAGGTCATTTAGAATTGAACCCCAAAGTTATTGTGTCAGAACTTTAAAGCAAGCATTACTGTAGCATTAGGATACAGTTTTAGTCAGATGGCAAAAGCGAAGAAAGCAAAATATCCAATGTGTGCTGTGAATATCTCCTTCTGTCAATTGACAAGAGCAGTCCTTAATCACAAACTTTTTTACTCCTTAGGAATATGTCAACTTTCCTTATTAGATTCTCTTTCTGTAAGGCCAAATGAGCTTATGGTAGGGCTTTGTGTCATGCATCATAACCGTCTTATGTTTGTCACCATTTTTGCTCAATCCAGCTCCTTAAAAAAATGCTCAGTTTAAACCAAAATTCACTGACTTCAAGACCATTGCAGAGGAATCACTCTGGCATCCATATACTAAAACTTCATACTGATCATGCACCTTCTAATATGGCAGCTCAAGGCAAAAGATATAAATATTTTACAGAAAACATCATCCGGTGGCATTAAGGCCTGTCCAATTTGTAATGATATGTGTCTGGATTCAAATATAACCAACATAACTAAACAAAGACAAACCCTTATTTTACTTCTAAAACCTCACACCAGTTGTATGACTGATGTTAATCAGTAAGCAGGCCCACTTAGGCCTTCTTTATTTTATTTCTCTTATTTATACTCTAGTTCTCTTTGGATTTAAACTCGATTTAGAATATTGTTGTAAAAATTATATTTTCTTCAGTACCATATACATTTCTTTTGTTGAATATATTATATTTCAGAGAAAATTATGGAAAGAAGCAAAAGTATGATTTTTGGAATCGGGGTTTAATAATTCTTTGCTAAATATACTTCTTTTTTATGTAGCATTTATATCTTATTTCTTTGAATTCTTAGTATTATATTTTTCTTTCTATGAATAAAAGTCTTTAACTTTTTTTAAACCATTGGATGATGGCTTTCAATAATGTTTCATTTGAACATCAAAATCTAGTTTTGTTTTAGGATATTAATGTGTATTGTATTCTTTTATATATTAAGTGGCTTTTAATTAATAAATGGGCCTGCATTTTCCAATTTTTTTACATGTATGGTGCATTTGTTTTGTACATTTTTTATATTACCTTTCATAAAATTAGTCTTTGAGTTGGAACAGTGTAGAAAAGAATACTTAAAAACAAACAATTTGTAGTTGGAATATTTTAGTACATTTTGTAAATGTTTATTAAGTCTGTAGTGGTGTGTGTGCAATGATCAATTTAATTGTAGGAGCCTTCCATTAATAAAGAAATAACAGCTAACCGGGTTGCTATGGATACCAGTTAGTGTTGTTTTGAGGCATTTCTTACACACCTGATTTGTCTTTAATTGATTTAGCACTCTACTTATCTATTGTAATTAATTTGAATTTTAAAATTCTGGTTATTGTCATTTAAGTAAGACAATTGTAACATAAACTCTCTTACAAGTTGAGTCCATGTGCTAACAATGTAAACACTGATCTGTGCTAGCTGCCAGCTGACAGTGTGCTAACAATGTAAACACTGATCTGTGCTAGCTGCCAGCTGACAGTGTGCTAACAATGTAAACGCTGAGCTGTGCTAGCTGCCAGCTGACAGTGTGCTAACAATGTAAATGCTGAGCTGTGCTAGCTGCCAGCTGACAGTGTGCTAACAATGTAAACACTGATCTGTGCTAGCTGCCAGCTGACAGTGTGCTAACAATGTAAATGCTGAGCTGTGCTAGCTGCCAGCTGACAGTGTGCTAACAATGTAAATGCTGAGCTGTGCTAGCTGCCAGCTGACAGTGTGCTAACAATGTAAACGCTGAGCTGTGCTAGCTGCCAGCTGACAGTGTGCTAACAATGTAAACGCTGAGCTGTGCTAGCTGCCAGCTGACTTTGTGCTAACAATGTAAATGCTGAGCTGTGCTAGCTGCCAGCTGACTGTGCTAACAATGTAAACACTGAGCTGTGCTAGCTGCCAGCTGACAGTGTGCTAACAATGTAAACACTGAGCTGTACTAGCTGTCAGCTGACAGTGTGCTAACAATGTAAACATTGAGCTGTGCTAGCTGCCAGCTGACAGTGTGCTAACAATGTAAACACTGAGCTGTGCTAGCTGCCAGCTGACTGTGCTAACAATGTAAACACTGATCTGTGCTAGCTGCCAGCTGACAGTGTGCTAACAATGTAAACACTGAGCTGTGCTAGCTGCCAGCTGACAGTGTGCTAACAATGTAAACACTGATCTATGCTAGCTGTCAGCTGACAGTGTGCTAACAATGTAAACACTGATCTGTGCTAGCTGTCAGCTGACAGATCATGGTCTGCGATGTTTGTTCTACTGATTACTCCTTACAAACAACATAAACTTTGATCTGCCAGTGCATTATGCAATGGTAGGTCTGTGTGGTTTGAAGTTGGAATCGACTTATAAGAGAGTATATATGGTAATCTGTATTAATAAATAATTTTGATATTTATAGTTTATAAGGTTAGAATTCAAACTAAATTCGAGATTAGCTGGATTTTGTTTGCTTTACATATTTTGCAAATTTGAAGGATGGTTACAGTGATTCATTATTATGGTCACTAATTCCTGGATTCTGGATTAAGGTTTTGTATTCTGGAATCTGAGTTGATATTTTTCAATTCTGGAAACTGACTTAAGTACTTTTGTTCTGGAATTGATTACAATTTTTGAGATTCTGGAATCTGTGTTTGTTTTTAAAAATTCTGGAATCGGAGTTATTCAGATTCTGAAATCTGAGTTACATTTTGGCTTTTAAAGTTCTTTGCTATCCAGGTTATATCATTTTGAAGGATACATTCATTTAGAAGACAATTAATCATTCAATATCATGAAGCATTTTAGTTTTAAAAACAATCCTATATTAAAAAATGCAAAGGCATAGTTATTTAACTTCTCAATTAGACTCACAATCAATTATGTTTTTATGTACATGTACCTGTATTATCACAGAAAAGAAAATAATATTCCATGAGGAACAAGTGAGCCATTTTATTTTTCTAAAAATAGTCATTAAAATAAAATAAAAAATTGTGGATCACATTATGGAATAAGCCTACCCATAAATTAATATCCTTTTTTATTTTCTGTTCATTTTAATACTGTTTATGATATGCAAATATCAGTTTCGTCAATTCCATTATTTTTTCCTGTTTATTTTTCATTTATTACGGAATTTTAATAGAAACAAAGTTATGAAATTATGTTTTGCATCATCAGCTAGTTCATTACATCATAAATCTGAAATGATCTTTATGATTTTATTTTGCTAAGTACATGTAACTAATTATAACCATATGTAACAGTCAATTCCATTATTTTTTCCTGTTTATTTTTCATTTATTACGGAATTTTAATAGAAACAAAGATGTGAAATTATGTTTTGCATCATCAGCTAGTTCATTACATCATAAATCTGAAATGATCTTTATGATTTTATTTTGCTAAGTACATGTAACTAATTATAACCATATGTAACATTATTTGACATGAAGGTATATAATTATTTTCTCTTTTTCAGCTTTAAATTCTTGTGATCTGCGATTTTAATAGGCACCATTCACTGTGAGTAGGTTATAATTTCTTCTTTTTCAAATTTAGCAAAAAGCTGGAAGGAAAGGGGGTGGAGCAAAAACTCCAGCAGCAAAGGGAAAAACTGGTGGGCCAGCAACAGGAGCCACACTGACTATTACAGGACCAAAGCCTGTCACCCAACCTGATCCTGATTCCATCTCAAAAGAGTAAGTTGTGAACTCAATTGGTGAAAGTTTTACCACAAATGTACAAGTTATCATCCTGGAAAAGGTGACTGAAAATTCCCGATTATCTATAGAAGTTAATCCTTTATGCTTTGCTCTGATTATTTTAAGGATCTTGTTCAAATGAAGGTTGTTGATGCTCTAAAATTGAAGCTCTAGTAAACAGAGAATGTATGAAAATAAGGCATGTGAGCAGTTTCTCTTGTTCACTGGTGAAAGATAATTCCTGCTTTCTGAGTATTTTCATGCTCATTTGTACTCATGAAATATGACAATATGGCATGGTCCTGTGACATAGATTATTACTAGATGTGGGCACAGGGAGGTGTATATCCCTCCCCCCCCCCCAACTGTGAGCTTTATTTGTTCTGGTTTCTATGGTGGTTAGTAACACAACTAATCTTAAATGCAGCTGCTGCAACCATCAATAATGTTGTTACTGGCCAATACCACAGAGGTGTAGTTCATCATGGCAAACAAAAACAAGAGACTTGTGATTTTATTTGAAGGAGAAAAATATGGATGATCAATATTAAACTTTTAATGTTATGTCTGAGCAGAAAAAAAAATGATGTAATTAAAATGTCTTTAATATTGAAAGCAAAAAAAAAATTACAATAAATTTCTAAATTTTGTAATAAAGATGTGTTTGATTTAGTAATGGAATATATGTGTTTGATTTGAAAATTGAATGTCATAGCCTTGTACTGCAGTCATGCAAAAAGATAAGGACGCACATAATTTTCATACAGATGAAAGTGTTTAAATTAATCTGAGGTTAGAGGTTATTCACCTTCATTATTATATCCTGATAGTTCTTTGTAAATGGATTGAATCTCTCAATACATTAGCATAGTTGCTACTATTTACTACAAATAAAACATGTATAAACTAAAATGGAGGCTAGGGGTCACCCAACAGAGAGACAGTTAAGACAGAGACACAGATATAGAGACTTAGAGACGATCAAGCTTACATGCATGTATATAGAGATAGACTACATGCATATTATATTAAATAAAATTGAAACCTGTAACCTACCCATCCGCCTACTTACCTTTATATGTACCCTCATCCAACATACATGCACACACAGACACACACATACACACACTGAAAGCAAATGTGAGTTCCAGACAGGATACAGTGGTCTGTGCATAACATGAATTTTGATGACTATGTCAATACAATGGTGGTTGCTGATTTTTATACAGGTCACATTTATGGTCATATAATATATCTTTACTTTATAAATCTAACTTACTTAGTAATTAAACCAAACGTTTTACCTTATTTTGTTGTGCATCTTAGTTTGGAACAATCTGCACTCTACCTGCAGACTGTACTCTGCAGTCTGGATTACAAACAATTAAATAAAAGGTTGTAGTGATGGCTGTAGATGCATTTATATTGTAAAATAGATGTATGTGTGACAGTGTATTTATAGTGTAAAATAGATATGTGTGACACTGTATTTATAGTGTAAATTAGATGTATGTGTGACAGTATATTTTCAGTGTAAAATAGATGCATGTGTGAAATAGGTATATGTGTGACAGTGTGTTTATAGTCTAAAAAAGATGTATGTGTAACAGTGTATTTATAGTGTAAAATAGATATATTTGTGGTTGTGAATTTATAGTGTAAGAAATATATATGTGTGACAGTGTATTTATAGCATACAATATATATATATATATATATATATATATATATATATATATATATATATATATATATATATATATATATATATATATATATATATATATATATATATATATATATATGACAGTTGTGACTGTAAATGACAAGTAGTCACTTGTGACAGATCACTAAAATCAAGTTTTACTGTACATGTTTTATTTATTATGCACACATCTGAGGAAACACCTCATTTAGTTTTCAATTCTTGCTTTTCTTTTTTATTGCCCTAACCCTTGTTATTTTTCTCTGTACTAATCATGTTGTATTTCATTCTTGTGGTGCTTATTTCACTAGTTTCCACAGCAGTTAATGGTGACTTTATAATTTGCTAATTATATGCAGTCAGACCCTGAAAAAGCAAAGTGCCTTAAGCCAAACATTTTTGTTTTTATTTATAGGTTGAATTTTAATTTTGGGTCGCTAGCTTAATGTTGGACTGAGTATGTCAGAATTTTTGATGATAACTGTTGGAAAATAATTGATTGAGTTATTAGAATAAATATTGTATTTCTTCTTGTATAAAGTACACCTATTTGCTTGTTGTACCTGCTATCCTGATTTACCAGTACATTTTTCCTGGGCAGATTTGAGTCTGTACTGTTTACTGTGTGATAAATATGGATTGAATTAATTTATTTTTATAGCTCTGCAGCATATGCCGCTTCTATAGGCTCCTTACTGAGGCAGTTTAAAGGAAAATTTAACTCCTTCGTTATTCCCTGTTATGTGGCATCAGGCACCTGTGGAAATCCTGGGGAAACAAAGTACAGGTAAGTAGACAAAATATGCAAAAGGCGAATTAAATTCATTAACAAATATCAGTTAGGATTTGTTAGTTGAGATAAAATAATTATAATTGGATTGTGATGATGTTCAGTCCACTTTTACTTTATCCTCAGCTCTTTTTAAACTTTTATTATCAGTAATGTAAGAATCAGTTTGAAAATCAGAAACATATGTGTCATTATGCATTGCAACGACAGACATGCCCACCCTTATGATTTTACTTCAAGGCTTACAGAAATATCAACCTCAGATGCCTTGCACACACAGAGATGTCCACCCTTATGATTTTACTTGAAGTCTTACAGAAAAATCATTGTCAGATGCCTTGCACACACAGATGCCCCCCTTATGATTTTACTTCAAGGCTTACAGAAAAATCAATGTCGAATACCTTGCAGACATTCACAGACATGCTGACCTTTATGACTTAACCTCAAGGTTTACAGAAGCAACTTTAAGTCATGGAATTATTGAACAATAGTAAAAGCTATTGAAATGTGATAGTTACAATAGTAAAAGCTATTGAAATGTGATAGTTACAATCAGACCTAGATATTGGCTTTGTCAGATTTGGTTCAGATCTGGGTTTAGGACTTAGTGCAGTTGTTTAGGTAACCAGACTAATCTTAAAATGAGTAAAATAAACACTCTAATCTTTTCATGTTGTTAATGCAAACAACTACTGGATGAAGCTTTTGTTATGACATGGACTTGAAATGTGGTCCAGGAACGTAACGAAACACACTGAAGGCAACAGACATGTACAGCTTCTTGACAAATTCAAATTGTTGGCACAAAATTAAAATAAACAGTATTCAGTAACTTGTGTATTCTTGGAAAAAATTAGAAAATGTGACAGTTACATTTATTGGACATCATTTCGTGTCAGTTGTGAGTGATGTTCACCATTGGAGAGTTTGCCATTAACACATCAATAATTTTGTGGTTTGGAACTGGAGATCATTTAGGTCAAAGTGTATTTTACAAACTTTTTATTGAAGCAAACTTTTGCCTTCACTGCATCAGACCTCACTTCTTTACTTTCCAAAAGCATGTTTTCTAAGCTGAAAATTGCAGTTTGTGATATTTCATTATACCTAACTTACAGAAAAAAATCAGCTGCACTACTGAGATTTGTTTATGGGTGCTTGGTCTGCACTGATTTTTCAGCCTGCCACCCCTCTTCCCCAATGGTTTTGCAGGGCTGCATTTGTTATTGAAGTTGAAAGCTGTAGAGATAGCTCCTGATAATTAACCCCTTCCATTGAGCAATATGTTGACTACTGTTTGGTTAATACCAGGTATGATTGACCATAAAGTTAAGGGTTATACACTTAATTTTATTTTAATCATAAAGCTATGGTTATACACTTAATTTTATTTTAATCATAAAGCTATGGTTATACACTTAATTTTATTTTAATCATAAAGCTATGGTTATACACTTAATTTTATTTTGATAATAAAGCTAAGGTTATACACTTAATTTTATTTTAATCATAAAGCTAAGGTTATACACTTAATTTTATTTTGATAATAAAGCTAAGGTTATACACTTAATTTTATTTTGATCATAAAGCTAAGGTTATACACTTAATTTTATTTTAATCATAAAGCTAAGGTTATACACTTAATTTTATTTTGATAATAAAGCTAAGGTTATACACTTAATTTTATTTTAATCATAAAGCTATGGTTATACACTTAATTTTATTTTGATAATAAAACTAAGGTTATACACTTAATTTTATTTTGATCATAAAGCTATGGTTATACACTTAATTTTATTTTGATAATAAAGCTAAGGTTATGCACTTAATTTTATTTTAATCATAAAGCTAAGGTTATACACTTAATTTTATTTTGATCATAAAGCTAAGGTTATACACTTAATTTTATTTTAATCATAAAGCTAAGGTTATACACTTAATTTTATTTTGATAATAAAGCTAAGGTTATACACTTAATTTTTTTTTATAATAAAGCTATGGTTATACACTTAATTTTATTTTGATACTAAAGTTATGGTTATACACTTAATTTTATTTTAATCATAAAGCTATGGTTATACACTTAATTTTATTTAATCATAAAGCTATGGTTATACACTTAATTTTATTTTAATCATAAAGCTAAGGTTATACACTTAATTTTATTTTAATCATAAAGCTATGGTTATACACTTAATTTTATTTTGATCATAAAGCTATGGTTATACACTTAATTTTATTTTAATCATAAAGCTATGGTTATACACTTAATTTTATTTTGATCATAAAGCTATGGTTATACACTTAATTTTATTTTAATCATAAAGCTAAGGTTATACACTTAATTTTATTTTGATACTAAAGCTATGGTTATACACTTAATTTTATTTTAATCATAAAGCTATGGTTATACACTTAATTTTATTTTAATCATAAAGCTAAGGTTATACACTTAATTTTATTTTAATCATAAAGCTATGGTTATACACTTAATTTTATTTTGATCATAAAGCTAACGGTTGTAAGAATAATTGACTTTTATCAATAAGCTATGGGTTGTATTGTTTAATGTGACTTGGATCATAAAGCTGTGGGTTGTATTGCTTAATTTGACTTCTATTTATAGCTCATGGCAGGCAAAATGTATTTTTTTAGCTACTCTAAATCATGGAATTTAAACTGCCATAAGAGATTTAATAATTTAGAGAAATGAGGCAAAATTAAAAGTTTTTAACTACAGTATTGACATCAAGTTATTCAGTCAATACATTACCAATCAACACTTTCATATAAATTGTGTATTGCTTATATGTTGAATGTTTTAAGAAAGTGTAAATTAAATAATACTTAATTTACACTGTCTAATTTTACAGATTACCTTTAATTTTCTACCATTTTCCTTTGTGTATTTTACAGTATTCATAATACACTGTACCTGGAAGTCCATTGTCCCATTGTAAAGCCTCCAGTGGTTGTTATCTCAGATCATGGAAGGACAACTCTGAACTTTAGTGACATTTCTCTAGGCCAGAATATCATAAAGTCCATCACCATACAGAACATATCAGACAAAATTGTTGAGGTAATTGTTTTGTACTCAGCTACACTAGCATGCCTATCTTAGTGTTATTCTGTCAATTTTGACTTAACATATTGTTTCTTTTTCTTCTTCTTCTACACATACCAGATTTTAGAGAATACAATGCTATGATATTTGTCAATCCATTCATCTCTCTGTCTATCCATACATACATATGTCCATCTGTGCATCTATATGTTACCTTTTTCTTCTGTGCACAGCAACGAGTTCTTGCAACACCATCTGTGTTGACCAAACTTTTTCATGATTTGCACTTGGATTAAGGAAGAGGCATATTGATTTTGGGGTTAAAGGGTAAAGGTCAGGGTTACTGTGACACATTGTTTCCATAAAATAACATTAGTTCTATATCAAACACCAAGACAACATTTTATTGATGGCTTTCATTTGTCATAAGGAACGCACCATCAGTGTGAGAGTTAAAATGTGAAATGTCAAAGTCACTTTGAAAAAAAGAAAAATGGCTTCTGCAGAATAGTTTGAGTTTTACATGAATGACCACGACTTAACTTTGTGAATTGCTGGAACTTGGTGTAAGGAAGATAGATTAATTTAGGAGTCAAAAGGTCAGAGATAAAGGTCACTGGTTAAAAATAATACAAATGATTTTGCCCCAAATCTTCAGTTCTCTACCATATACTTTCATAGTCAAGGTAATTGAGACCTGTTGGTCAATATTTTCCCAAGGCTAGCATGCTCTTTTAAAGACTACATATAGAGATATTAAAAAAGAAGAGTTGATTGTATGATTCACCATTTATGGTAAAATTAAACAAATATAGTTATATATTACATCATTTATGGTAATTAAACAATGGATGGTTGTATAACATACCATTTATGGCAATATTAAACAAGGGGTGGTTGTATAATACACTATTTATGGTAAAAGTAATCAAAGGTGGCTGGATCATTTAAGGTAATCCTTATCTAGAAGCCCCTGATTTTTTATTCAAGTTGGGACTGAACATTTCTTATGAACAAGGTCTAAGACCCAAAACTATCAAATTCAGACACAGTCATTTTCTTTGGATAAAAGATCTGATTCAGCCTTCATAAATGAATAGGAATTTTTTAAAAGAGTTATCTTTCCTTTCTTTCTTCTTATTTTTGCCACCTTTCTAGTTTTAAACTTGGATGTATTCTAACATTGTTTCATTATTAGACTGTGAAGAAAAGGTCTTGAACTTAGACCCTGAAGAAATATACTTAAATATTAAGTCACTGTGAATTACCCAAAAATGGGAATTTATCAAGACTTTTCAACATTTGGGTTTGTGGTAAGGATATATCTCTGCGAAGGCTGCAAGAAAAAGAGGCAAAAGTTCTGACCTCATTTTCATATACTGGAGCAAATGAGGGACAAAAAACAGGCTCAGTGAAAACTCTAAAATTTAAAAATCAGCTTAGAGTGTCTCAGTATCATTTGGTATGTGGAGATAATGAAAGATGATCCTGATTGTTTTGTAATGCCAGTTTTACAACAAGGTAGTGTTTAAGTATGTGATTTTATTATTGTGAGTCTTCATTCAGTTCTTATGTTCAGATTCTGCTGCATAGAAGATAAATGAAATTAGAGTTAGACAATTATCAATTTACTTGAAACCTTGTGATGACTGATTTCAGCTGAAGGCTTCCAATCTGGACACCAGTGGACCATTCCTGATACTGAATGCTCTCCGAATGTTGCCGCCAGATGCCTCCCACACAATGCTTGTATCCTTCACACCTAATGAAGGCAGAGTGGTAAGTTTAAATTCATGCTGTAAATAAAAGATTATGTAGACCTTTATGATTTTAATTGCCGTCATGGTCCTCATTATTTTATCATTTATTTTGAAATGAATGTTAATAGAATTGGTATCATGTCCGAATGTGTGAAAATTATATTGTCATGTATACATTATAATTTTTGGGGGTGGAATGGCCTGTATCAAGATGCATGATTTCTATAGTAATCAGTTTTTCTGCCCTTGCTTCTATCCATCATTTTCTCCAATCTATACATAATTCCTGTAACAAGCTTAGCTCTGCAACCTTTACACACAGTTGAATGCCATTTGGTAGGTATATTTTATATAACATGGCACAAATGCCTTTTAAAGATTTGTCTTTTCAGGTTTGATTTTGATAGAGTTATTGCCCCTTTTGCAAATTATTAGTCTGTTAATTCAGATTTCTCTAAGCAGCATAGCTAAACCATGCAACGACTTCTGATATAATTTGGTATGTACACATTCTCACAGCCCTAGATAGGCCTTGTATGTTTTTTATCTTGTCAACTCCATGTTTGGATAGATTTATGGCCCTTGCCATTTAAATTCATCTCTTTACAGAATACCATAGCAACAACTACACACAGTAGAATGCCATTTTTTAGGTGAATTGCCTATTACACATATATATGTCCTTTCTGTTATATTTATAGACTAAACTGTGTCATCTCCATTTTTTGATTAATTTGTGACCTTTGAATGTTAGCCTAATGTTTCTACGTTAGAGATTCTGTTACTGATATAGCATGTGAACCAGTCAACAAAACCTGATGCAATTAATATGAATATTGCCTCATTGAGACACATTTGCCCTACATTCAGTCTCATTAAAAGAATTATGGCCCACCTGCCTATCCTTGATTGCTTGTTACCCCAAGATAACATCCTCTAAATTCTGTTCATATATCACATGTGGCTTCAGTTTGATGAGAACATGAGCAAATTTTATTTCAATGTTCCAAAATGTGATTTGCAAGAGTTATTGACTCTGTTATCCTTCAAATTCTTTTCAAAAACATATCTTTGCTTGTGTAATGTTTTAGTCAAATTTGACATAACACCTTGATAGTGACAAAACCTGAATGATTTTAATTTCAAGGGTTCCACATAATCATTTAGACGAGTCATGGCTTCTGTAGTATTCTCACACTGTCCCATTCGTTTGTAATCCCCACCGATTTTAAAAACAGAAGGCATATAAAAAATGTACAAAATCTAGTAATTCATTAATTCATTGATTTATAAGATCTAGCATTATTGTCACCAGGGGGGTTTAAAACACTGTCAACATGTTGGCATTTTGAATCAAGTGGGAGTTTCTGTAGTGACATGGCCGCCATATTTGCTTGGGCCAGTCTATGTATTCAAGCAACAGATGTCTTTGAAAATGTATAATTATGTAAATTTTGAATTTACATCCCATTGAACACATGTAAACAAGAGTTCCTATTATTTCTTTGTTCAGTTTCTTTTTCAAATATTAAAACTAGGTGTACTTTATACAAGAATAAATACAATATTTATTCTAATAACTCAAAACTAGATATTGCAAATATTGGATGCAGATGACAGTTTTTACTTAAATATATTATTCTAAAAAACCATTGAATTGCCAATAATTTGACAGTGTTAGGGACCTCATAGTGGCAGTAAGGTTAGAAATAATAAATGTGTGAATGAAGTGACTAAATTTTGTGCATTTTTTTATATCATTGGTGCTTTTCGTCTTTAAAATTGGTACAGGGGGTGTGCTAATGCTATAATTGCCCATTCACCTAACTTTGCTTTCTGTAGCATAATTTTGCATAGAAGTAACGGTCTTACTAAAATAGTTTTTGTGTACTATCCAGTTAGTGAGACATAGAATGATTTGGTTTTAAAATGTTCGATGTTGTTATTTAGAAATTTTATAGCCTCTGATTGTCCATTTCCAGGTTTTGGGTTTTCCAACCAAAGTTCTTCTTTTTAAGACCTCACCAGTAAAGTGTACAACACATAGCCCTGTATAATGCACTTATTGCCTATGAGTTCTGGTTTTTCTTATTGGCTTTGTTGTGAGTATTTTCACAAATTTAGCTTCCTGCCTAAATTTGTGATAATTTAGTACTTGCTAAAATATTGTTTAGTTTTTCTTTTTTATGGTTTAACGCCATTTTTCAGCACAATATAGGCTATACATGGATTGCATTCATAAGTTATATTTGTCGACCTATGCTAATTCATTTTAATATATTGCAACTAAGTGCATCAGATTTGGTCATTTGATCAGTAAATAGTAGACTGTGCCATATTTAATATCAGCAGGTTTTCTGTTCTTTGTTCTTTTCTTTAATGAATTTCTTTATTGTATTCTATTTTGTGTTAATTCCTGACAGTTCCAGGAGGAGCTGCAGATTAGCTCTGGCACAGCCAATCTACATCTGACTCTGTGTGGGAAAGGGGTCAGTCCCCTGGTGAGTTTAAATATTCCTGAGTCTGGCATAATGGACATGGGTGCAGTCTTGGCTAATGAATATATTGAAAAAACTTTCAAGGTAATTTTGACCTTTCAACTTTGCTTTTTTTATATACACACATTGTACAAATTCTAACAAATTATAGTGCTCCTCTTTTAATCAGGCATTCATGGGAGATGTAGCTGTTTTGGCTTGTATAGCAGATATGGTTGCAGCCATTCATAATATATATTAATCTTTGCTTATAGCAGAGGTGGCTGACATCCATTTATGGAATGTAGTAGTTTTGGATTGTATAGCAGAGGTGGCTGACAGCCTATAATAAGTTGGAGCAGTTTGCTTGTATGGCAGAGGTAACTGACAGCCAATCATGGGATGGAGCAGTTTGTTGTACAGCAGAGGTGACTGACAGCCAATCATGGGATGGAGCAGTTTGTTGTATAGCAGAGGTGACTGACAGCCAATCATGGGATGGAGCAGTTTGTTGTATAGCAGAGGTGACTGACAGCCAATCATGGGATGGAGCAGTTTGTTGTATAGCAGAGGTGACTGACAGCTAATCATAAGATGGAGCAGTTTGCTTGTATGACAGAGGTAACTGACACCCGATCATGGGATGGAGCAGTTTGCTTGTATAGCAGAGGTGACTGACAGCCAATCATGGGATGGAGCAGTTTGGCTGGTATAGCCGAGGTGGTTACAGCCAGTCATGAGATGTATCAACAGTGGCTTGTATAGCAAATCATGGGATGTGTCAGCACTGGCTTTCAAGCTGAAATGTCTTCATTGTGGGACATAACAAATTTTTGCTTGTAGAGCAGATGTGGCTGTAATGATGGTATGGTATCGTTATTGGCTACTACAACAGAGGTGGCTGTAACCAGTTGTGGGATGTATCTGTGTTGCCTTGTATGGCAGAGGTAACTGCAGCCAATCATAAGATGTATCCATGCTTGTATATAAGAGGTCAGTAAGTGAGACCATTAGTGTTATGTGTCCATGATGGCTTGTATTGCAGTGGTGACTGTAGTCAGTCATGAGATGGATCCATTGTGGCTTGTATAGTAGTTGTGACTGTAGCCAGTCATGAGATGGCTCCATTGTGGCTTGTATAGTAGTTGTGACTGTAGCCAGTCTATGTCTCTATGATGGCTTGTATGGCAGAGGTTATTGTAGCCATTTGTGGGATGTGTCAGGATTGTTTTGCATAGCAGAGTTGGCTGTTAAATGGATGTATTGAAGAGAAGGGGAAAAAATCCTGGTTTGTTGTGGAAAGTACTTGTGCAGTGGGCGTGAACCATAATCATGGTAGGTTTAAGATATATATATTACTAGTTTTAAAACTTTTTTAAAAAGACTAATGTCTGCAAATTGTATGCCGCAAATCAGCCAGAACTAGTTTAGCTATGTAACAATCAATAAATCATTGGAAAGAATGAATTTGAATTTTTGTATACAGTTTCTTTGTAGTAAAAATTCATACTTGTTTCTGTGAAAAGGTATGCTTGTCTAAAATATAACATGCCCTCATCAGAATGTAGAAAACCTCAAGATTTGTTAAAACTTTCTTTCTACAGATGCAGAACACTTCTTCTCTGTCCATAGACTACAGTATTAACTTAGAGAGTCTCTCATTGTTACGGCACTCTCATCTGCAAGATCTACCTGCATTTGTCAAGAGAGACAAGAAAATCAAGTTTCTTGTGGGTTAGTAGATACAAAAATAAATTACAATGCTTTTGTATAATTATGCAGTGAAATTTAGCAAAATTACCACAGTTACAAAAGTAAATTGAGTTAACAGTTTTCCATTGAAACATAAGTATTGTGTGCTTTGGCATCATTCATACACCTAATAAAAACAGTTTGGTTGCTCTTGTTTAGTATCTTGTTGTTAAAATGATAATTAATGTTATCTAAATTTTGCTCAAGTTGCATCAGTTGGGATAGTTATCAGTATTTACAGCCTAACATTTTAATGTGAATACAAGTTTGGTGAAAATTACTTTTTGAATTAATAATTTTTTTTGTGATTTGCAGTAATTTATGTCATCTGAAGTGTTGTTATTAGTAATCACAGACACAGTAACATATTCTTAGTGAACAAATACAAATTTCAATTTTTGCAGCTAGAGCTGGATATTTGCTTGTACTGATTTGGTCTGGATCCAGATTTTCATATTAGATTCATCAGAGTTGGTCAGGGAAACAAACTAACTTTACAGTTTCTGTAACTGAAGTTGAGGTCATTTAGATTTTGGTCAGGGAAACAAATTAACTTTACAGTTTCTGAAACTGAAGTTGAGGTCATTTAGATTTTGGTCAGGGAAACAAATTAACTTTACAGTTTCTGAAACTGAAGTTGAGGTCATTTAGATTTTTGTGTACTCTTCCAACCTTTTAGTTGAACATAATGTTGACCTCACTTTGTCTGATGAATTTAGAACTTTTCCAAATGAATGGTTTCCATGTCAACAATTGCTGTTCATACTATTTTGATAATATGTATGGCCTTACTGAGCTGGTCTTGTTAGGCTTTACTGCTCTGCAATCTATAATTTATTCTTCATTTATTTTAACAGCTGGTGGTATTTGTACTTTGCATTTTATCTCTTGTAAATTTAATAATAAATAAACTTTACAGTAAACTCTGCATGACATCACAATTCACACAGAATAATATGCTTTTGTTAAAATATCATTACGTTATATAAATTGTACAAGAGACTGTAGTGTGTGTGTGTGCATGCATGCATGTGTGTGTGAGATATTTGGATTTTTAATGTAGCTTTAGCAATTTTTCAATCATATCACTATGATGTCTGCAGTGTGGCATTTTATAGTGATGTCCAGCACTGGGGTACCATGTCACAGACATGTAGCATGATGTCCCACCCAGTCACATTATCCTGACACCAAGCTGAACAGTCCCAGCACTAACCTCTTAATGCTGAGCAACAAGAGAGGCAGCTGTTAGTACCATTTTATAAGTCTATGGTATGACACGGCCGGGGTTTGAACCACAACCTCTCACACCTGAGGCAGATGCTTTATCCACTTAGGCCACTGGAGTGATTACAAGAGACTGGAAGAAACAAGCATTGTAATTACTGTATGTGCTCATTATAAGTCAAGTCCAGCTTCAGACTGCAAAGACCCAGATTAGGTATTGTATAATGTGCTAGCAGATCTAGGTGTATGCATCTACTGATACATTATGTTATGACTGATCAGGGTCTATGTTGCTTGCAGTTTAACTTGGCTTTAAAGGGAGTATATACAGTACTGATACATTCGTGCAAATGATAATGTTACGTTGACTTGAGTAACGCACAGCTCAGATTTGAATTGGAAATTATAATTTTTTTTTAGAGATATAATTTAGTCAGTTCAGTTTGTACGCTACTCAGCAATACCCATATTGTGTAAAAATCTCAGTAAAACACCCATATACCTTTATCCCGATAAAATTTTTTCCAATAAATTTAGCAAATTCTAAATTGTACACTATTTGTGTAAGAAACACCTGCTAATTTTTCTTACAGATTTGTTTATCAATAAAGGACATTGTATTATTAAAAGTTGTTTACAGAGTAGAAAACAAAGCAATAGTAATGAGTTATTAGTGTTTCAAATGTTGTTTCAGTCCGTTATGATCATTAGATAATTTGTGTCTTCATGTAAAAGAAAATGTGTTAATCAGTTTGTAATATTGTCTGTGTGCCTTTGTCTATATCCTGTGTATAATTTACATACTAAATTCCTATATTTTTCTGTTTTTTTTATAATCCAAATATTTTAAAAAATATGTCTAAAGGTATTGTAGTCAAAAGTTCGATATCAAGATAAGTACATTGACAAACAACTAATATCATCTTGTTTGAGTGTGCTTCCTGTACTTATACTCAACAATAACATATTAAGTGTACTTGTACCTTACACTAAAAAATGACAAGACTTCTTGATGAAAGGTCAATCTAATGAGACCCAGTGATCGATAATCTCTGAGTCAACCATGACCAATTAGTGTCTACATAAAGGAGTATTAACACAACATATCATTTGCTGTGTATTTTGTCTAAAGTAGTGTTAACTATTCTAAATATTTAAACCTTTTTTTGAATTTCCAGGTACACAAAACAACAATGGGCAAAATGTATTTGATTTGGTACCATCTGCAGGTACCATACCTCCAGGTAAGATGAAGTCATTTGAGTAATTTGGGGTTTGTATAAAATCATATATTGTGTTCTAGGACATTGAAATGTAGATATTTGTATGAATCATTAGGTACTTTTTTTTAAAATGTGTTTTCTTCTGAAAGACTAATTATCAGCTTTACAATGAATATTATCTGAATTTATAGCTAATACAAATATATCAGTCATTGTATTGCATTATATTATTTATGTAAGCACACTGGGTGGTATAATTGGTGTTATTGGTTTCTGTTGTCCACATTTGCTTGTATTTGTAAAACTTTTATATAACTTTGCTTATCAAGTTTTCCTGGGGATGTTGAGGGTTTGTATTCATGATAAAACGATTTAGAAAGCTTTAATTTGGAAGGGTGATTAATAATGATCGTTTTTATTACATGATTCCTTTGAGAGATGCCTTTTGATTGGCTGATGTGATAATCATGTGATTCACAAAAAGTTGTCATGCTGATATCTTTGACTTTTATGTGACACCATCATTGTGGATTTATTTGTGATATCATGGTTTTGAAATTGCACTTTTCGATTCCAAAAACAATAATGGAATTTATAATTGAATGCAACAAAACATTTAAATTATTTCACAATCTTTATAAATGTCACATGAAAGGAGCACATATTTCAGATTATATCCATCACATAACAAAAAGAGCACTTGTGTTATTCAATGTACAGAACATACTTTGAAGTACATTTTTTTTTATATATCTTGGATTTTACTCTTTTGATATGTATGATGTTATGTCACCTGTGAGTCATGATATCACTGTATGAATAACACATGTTATGGTGATGCCCTTTTATGCATTTCATTTTTTTTATTCTTGGTAGATAATATGCATGTCTGCCAGTAACACTTAATTTTCTGGAATACACCTCTCCATCTTTTCTTTTATTTAAACCAGAATTGGAACACATGTCAAGCATGTTACATAGAGATGCCTTTTTGAACTTAGCATTTTCCAGATTTAGTAACTTACGTTAACATGGAAACAAAATGTAGAACAAACATTATATACATTGAGAATACTGGGCCCATAGGGGGCTAGCAGGAGTAGTATAAACATTCATATTTCTAGACCATATCATGGTTACAGGAGTAGTATAAACATTCATATTTCTAGACCATATCATGGTAGCAGGAGTGGTATAAACATTCATATTTCTAGACCATATCATGGTAGCAGGAGTGGTATAAACATTCAGATTTCTAGACCATATCATGGTAGCAGGAGTAGTATAAACATTCATATTTCTAGACCAGATCATGGTAGCAGGAGTGGTATAAACATTCATATTTCTAGACCATATCATGGTAGAAGGAGTAGTATAAACATTCATATTTCTAGACCATATCATGGTAGCAGGAGTAGTATAAACATTCAGATTTCTAGACCATATCATGGTAGCAGGAGTGGTATAAGCATTCAGATTTCTAGACCATATCATGGTAGCAGGAGTGGTATAAACATTCAGATTTCTAGACCATATCATGATAGCAGGAGTGGTATAAACATTCAGATTTCTAGACCATATCATTGTAGCAGGAGTGGTATAAACATTCATATTTCTAGACCATAGCATGGTAGCAGTAGTATAAACATTCATATTTCTAGACCATAGCATGGTAGCAGGAGTGGTATAAACATTCAGATTTCTAGACCATAGCATGGTAGCAGTAGTATAAACATTCATATTTCTAGACCATATCATGGTAGAAGGAGTGGTATAAACATTCAGATTTCTAGACCATATCATGGTAGCAGGAGTAGTATAAACATTCAGATTTCTAGACTATATCATGGTAGCAGGAGTGGTATAAACATTCGGATTTCTAGACCATATCATGGTAGCAGGAGTAGTATAAACATTCATATTTCTAGACCATATCATGGTAGCAGGAGTGGTATAAACATTCATATTTCTAGATCATATCATGGTAGCAGGAGTGGTATAAACATTCAGATTTCTAGACCATATCATTGTAGCAGTAGTATAAACATTCATATTTCTAGACCATAGCATGGTAGCAGGAGTGGTATAAACATTCAGATTTCTAGACCATATCATTGTAGCAGTAGTATAAACATTCATATTTCTAGACCATAGCATGGTAGAAGGAGTGGTATAAACATTCAGATTTCTAGACCATAGCATGGTAGCAGGAGTAGTATAAACATTCAGATTTCTAGACCATATCATTGTAGCAGTAGTATAAACTTTCAGATTTCTAGACCATAGCATGGTAGAAGGAGTGGTATAAACATTCAGATTTCTAGACGATATCATGGTAGCAGGAGTAGTATAAGCATTCAGATTTCAAGACCATATCATTGTAGCAGTAGTATAAACATTCAGATTTCTAGACCATATCATGGTAGCAGGAGTGGTATAAACATTCAGATTTCTAGACCATATCATGGTAGCAGGAGTGGTATAAACATTCAGATTTCTAGACCATATCATGGTAGCAGGAGTAGTATAAACATTCAGATTTCTAGACCATATCATGGTAGCAGGAGTGGTATAAACATTCAGATTTCTAGACCATATCATGGTAGCAGGAGTGGTATTAACATTCAGATTTCTAGACCATATCATGGTAGCAGGAGTGGTATAAACATTCAGATTTCTAGACCATATCATGGTAGCAGGAGTGGTATAAACATTCAGATTTCTAGAACATATCATGGTAGCAGGAGTGGTATAAACATTCAGATTTTTAGACCATATCATGGTAGCAGGAGTGGTATAAACATTCAGATTTCTAGACCATATCATGGTAGCAGGAGTAGTATAAACATTCAGATTTCTAGACCATATCATGGTAGCAGGAGTAGTATAAACATTCAGATTTCTAGACCATATCATGGTAGCAGGAGTAGTATAAACATTCAGATTTCTAGACCATATCATGGTAGCAGGAGTAGTATAAACATTCAGATTTCTAGACCATATCATGGTAGAAGGAGTGGTATAAAAATTCATATTTCTAGACCATATCATGGTAGCAGGAGTGGTATAAACATTCAGATTTCTAGACCATATCATGGTAGCAGGAGTAGTATAAACATTCAGATTTCTAGACCATATCATGGTAGCAGGAGTGGTATAAACATTCAGATTTCTAGACCAGATCATGGTAGCAGGAGTAGTATAAACATTTTCTAGACCATAACATGCTAGCAGGAGTGGCTCAAACATTCATAATGAGATTGCTGGACCATAGGGTGCTAGGGTGAGTAATATAATATTGTGACACTGGATCATATACAGGTAGATACTGTGTATAATGGCCTATAATTGGAGTCCAATATCAAGCAGCATAGACACTGATCTGCCATCTATAATGTACCAGCTGATACAGACCTATTTTGTTTGCTCTACTGATTACTGCTAACAAACTGCATATACCTGGATCTTTCCCTTGTTTTCCACAGGTGGAACTGCAGAAATTACAGTTACTTTTGCACCTGATCACCCTAGTGACCATTACTCAGATGGTGTCAAAGTAGAACTCTTTGGAAAGGTATGAAATTATGTGTAAATCTATTAGAATAGCTTTCAAGCCAGTGTGATTGTTGATTTATGTCAGATCTATAAATCAAAGTTTTATACATGCAGCTTTTAATTCTTATGAAAATAATGAACTTTCTTGCTGGGCAGATCTCAAAATTTGAATGTAAAACACTTCCTTAATGGTCGAATGTCAAAATTTAAATTTCATGTTGTTTCTTATTTAGTGAAATGTCAACATTTGCTTGTTATGCACTTTTATGGGGTCAAATGTCAAAATTTGTATGTAATGCACTCTTTAGTATCAAATGTAAATATTTGAATGTGATGCACATTTGTATTGGTCAAATGTCAAATATTTGAATGTGATGCACATTTGTATTGGTCAAATGTAAATATTTGAATGTGATGCACATTTGTATTGGTCAAATGTAAATATTTGAATGTGATGCACATTTGTATTGGTCAAATGTAAATATTTGAATGTGATGCACATTTGTATTGGTCAAATGTAAATATTTGAATGTGATGCACATTTGTATTGGTCAAATGTAAATATTTGAATGTGATGCACATTTGTATTGGTCAAATGTAAATATTTGAATGTGATGCACATTTGTATTGGTCAAATGTAAATATTTGAATGTGATGCACATTTGTATTGGTCAAATGTCAAATATTTTGCAGCAGTAAGAAATGTGGTATATTTTCAAAACTTTCATACCATAGTAACATCATGACTCATCCTGTGAGGTGCCACCATGGAGAATAACATTTTAGGTTTTTTCAACAAAATTTTCCAAATTGTGTTAATATGAGGGTAACAATCTTGTTTTTGATAATAAATGGACATTAATAGGATTTTGATGTTGCAATTCATTTTACCAGCAACTCCTCAAATTTGAGAAAGTAAAACTTGCATTATTGTCACTTCAAGTACTATACTGTGAAGGTCTGGGATAATGGATTAAACTACTATAAAAACAGGAAAAATTACTCTAGTTTGTATGGATCTCTTGCACCAACTCTATTAAGGATAAAACCTGCACACTAAGAGATTTAAGGCAACATCATTATGCAGAACAGTTTACACAAGACAAGAAAGTTCAACCAAGTATCAGTTTCTTGTTAGGTATCACTATGTTAATTAGATTCCTTATATATTTCCTTCATTTGATTAAATCCATATCATTAGTTGCAAGTTCAGATGCAGCAGATCTATCTTACTAATGTTAGGTACTCTTAAGCAAATAAATAAAACGGATCAGCACTGGTTATCTGTATTTTCTCTAAACAGTTGCATTGGAATAAAATGACTGGACCATTCCAGTGGTCTAAGTGGTTAGATGATCTGTCTGGGATGTGAGAAGTCACAGGTTCAAAACCCAAACCTTATACAAAAAGTACTAGCAGCTGCCTCACTTGGCATTCATCATTAAGAGGTTGATGTTAGGGCTGGTCAGCCTGGTGGCTGGCCGGTGAATGCTGCTGGGTGGGACATGATGTCACATGTTGTGGCATGATACCCCAGTGCTAGACATCACTATAAATGCCACACTAGAAACACCATAGCAAGATAACTCAAATTGTTGAAGCTATATTAAAAATCCACACACACAAAGTGACTGGAATATTTAGTTCAAGTGACATTTCTCAAACTCAGAGGGTCACATATTTCCAATGTCGTCCAAAACAAAATCTAATGGGCTGAACTCAATAATAATTGTATTTTCTGTTTAGGTTTTAATACTATGTTCTGTTGAATGCATTGAACATATTTCAGTGGTTAATGACCATTTAGGGAAAGTCAAAGAAAACATAATAATGATTTTTTGAGGTTCTTCACTGGGATGCAGTAATTGTTGTTGTTGTTTGTTTATCGATTCGATGAGGACCACTCTAGTCATCCGATGGTTGGAGGGACTGGTTCTCTTTTGTGCATGTGCAGGTGGCTGATGAGGCCAATCATTGCATGGAATATTCGTTTTAATAAGGGACAGTGGATGAGTGGGACATCTCCAGGAGGGTTGATGGCACATGCTTTTCTGGCATACCTCTTCAGCTCTGCACAAGCTGCTAGATTTGCATAACTTGGAGACTTTGTGCACGTAGGAACACCAAGTGACTCAATCACTTGCTGTTTGCTTGCAGGAATCAGGGTTTTTGTTGAACGCTATCAGTGCAGCTTTCAGATTGTATTTGAAGCATTCAGGATGGTGTGGAAGCTGGAAGACCTGCTTTGGTGAGTTCCTCATTGTCTGGAATCTTGCCCTGCCACTTGATGACGTGGATTTTCCTGAGACTTCCTGGCATGGCACTGGTACACCCTCCACGTTTTGCATGCATAAAGTAGTGTGGGTAGCACAACTGCCCTGTAGACCTTTAGTTTAGTCTGATGCCTGATCTATTCCAGACATTGAAATACAATCTGCCGAATATTGCGCTGGATCTGGCAATGTGAAGGTGCACCTAGTCATCAATACTGTCGCTCTGTAAATGTGCTACCAAGGCAGGTTGAAGCGGTTCACTAAGTTGAGTTTTTGGCCATTGACGGTGATGTTGGGTTCAGCATTGGGCTTTCCAAGGGCCGGCTGATGCAGGACTTCAGTCTTATTGGTACTGATAGTGAGACCAAAGCTTGTGCAGGAGCTGAAGAACTTGTCAACACTGCATTGCAGGTCAGCTTCTGAGCCAGCATTGAGGGTGCAGTAATCATCAAATAAAAATATCCCTGATGTAGTCTGTCATAACCTTGGATTTTGCTTGAAGTCTCCTGGGTTTGAATAGTTTTCCACCATCCCTGTATTGTTTATTATTACATGTATTTACAATTACAAACAGACTTCAATGTTTTATTTTAATTTTAAATATGTTTATTTACTTTCGGCAGGAGGAATCTCACTCCTTCCAGTTGAAAGGAATAGCCAAAAAGAATATTATGTATGTGGCAGCTGGAGATTCATTGACACCAAATATTGAGTCCTTGGCAGAAAGAACCACTGTGCATATAGATGAAGAAGGTATGTAAATGAAGGCATGATAAGTGTTTTTTTTTGGTACCATTGCTTTTATGTTCATTTTGGAATCTATTTCTACACTTTTCTGCAATTTTGTATATATGTTTTTATTTTTACCTGTTTCATATATAATTTCAGAAATATTTTAAGAATAATCAACCTGTGATAGGAGATTAGTTTTACTGTAAACAGTGGCGACATTGATGCCAAATTTGTTCAGTAGGTGCATGATATGACCATGGCTAAAGTAATAAATAATGGCCTGAAAGAACTAAATTAACTTTTGACTCAAATCATTCACCAATCAGTTTTTACCTATAGTTTTGCAAATCTGTCTAATATATCAGTATCTATCATAGTTTTTTGTTTTGAATACAAGCCATTACTCTGTTTTTAATATGAAAGATGATTACACTATGTAGTTAAAAATGTCTTTTAATATGTAACAGTATTCACTATAATTGTAGTGTACATTATTTGTGTTCACATTCAGTTCTTTAAGTAGTTATATATATTTATCAAAATGGGTACATGTGCTTATCTCTTATATTTTTTAAAATTATTCAATATGACAAACATTCATATATTCTTCAATTATCTTAGTAATATGGTACCTTTTCTGAATGTTATAAGATTAGCTCAAGATTTAGTATCTGCTGTTTAAAAGAAAAAGTCCCACTGAATTTTCTGTATTGCCTTTTCAGTGCTATGGACTTATTAAAAAGTTTTCTTAGTATTTGACATTGTCACTACTGCCGCTGCCAGCTAACATCAGCATCATGATGGCTTGCATTTTTTATAAACATTAAAGAGCAAATGAACAGAAAAAACAAAATGTACACTTTACTTGCATTTTTGTAAAGGTCATTGCCTTATTAGTAAAGGCTTGGGTCACCACTCTTAGTTTTGCTGTCATAGAAATCACATCATGATGTCATCTGCTATAAGAGTTTAGAAGCCACCTGCAGTGGTTGACTATTAACCACTAGCCACTCTTAATTGGCTATTGAAGTAGGCTGATGAATTGCCATAAACAAAATAAAACTGCCGATTCATTAGCGTAGTATTTGCATTAAAACCCCAAATAAATAATTTCCTGATATTTATAAGACTAACTACCAACTATTGCAGTTTTGTAAAACAACTGACAAATTGCTGTTGGTACAGTGGGACCCCGCTATAACCCGGTAGTTGGGAGCCATAGAATCCGACTGGGCTATGAACCGAACCGTGTTATAAGCAACCATGTACAATACCAACACATTTTTGGATTTAATTGCAGGGTGGGGGGTGGGGGGTACATAAAGACGGGTGCGAAAAAGCATGGCACAATTACCATTTTTAATCAATATATATTAAATGAGAAAAACATTTACTGTGGTAACAGAAATTGCAGATTTAATATATTACTTTATTCAGAGAACCATGCATTGGTACATACACGTGTCTAATTTATATATACCTGTATAATCTATTGCGTGAAAAGAGTATCAACACCGTGTACTCACCAGCAAATCTTGTAACATACACTGAATCCATAATACATATATTTCCATCAAAAATATCCACACAAGGATGTAAAATATTCAATAATTTTGTCACAGATCATTATGTGACTGAATTCAATGAAAAGAAAATAGCAAAAATTACGTAACGGGTGTACGTAACGAATGATGAAATAGTACATATCCGTAGATTAAATAATGGAAGCTAAAGTGTATTCTTATAATAACTACATGTACATCTCAGGACCTTTCCGTCTCTGAATCACAGGCACTTGATTCTGAGTAAATTCATGTATACACTCACCATGTTATATGGTGAGTGTATACATGAATTTACTCAGAATCAAGTGTCTGTGCTCTGAATTCAGTCATTGTAAATTTCAGCACAATTTCCCACCCAAGCTGCTAGTCAAAGTCCTTTGAACTTGCCGCCCAGCTATTGCGTCATGTTCTTTTGATGTACTCTAATACAGCAGGCAGAACTGGCTGTTATTTTAACCACTGAATCGCTGTTTAGCTCGGCAGTTCACTTTGATGATAAACAATGTACTTAAATTGATTGATTTATACATTCTGGTGAGAATCTTTTATCAACCCCCGCATTGGCTATTGTTTAGTTGTGTATGAAATTAAGAGAACATATATCGGAGATTATTAGAGCAACCATTGTATTCAGAATGCATTAAAGACAAACACAAAGCAGACACGATGGCTTCATTACTCAGGAATTAGTAATTATAATATTGACACTTATGAGCTGTAATTTTTCAACAATAAACAAAGATCAAAGTTCTCAGTAGGCCCAGCAATTGGTTCGTATTAACGACGTTTATTTTTGCACAAAACTAGAAGAAAATTTGATAATACATTTTCTACAGGTTCTTTTTCACACTGTTTAGACGAATATGAGAATGATAATTAAACTCTTGCCTTTTTTTTTTTTTATACTTAAAATTTTTTTTTTTTGGTCTTTGAGAAAAATACCTGTAATAAATTACCCGAAATTTCGGGAGCCATGCCACGACCGGGTTATATCCGAATTCGGGTTATAGCGGGGCGGGTTATAGCAGGGTCCCACTGTACATAGATGATTGTCAAAATTAACAACTGACAAAAAGCGATTGGAAGATAAAAGTTGATCAATTTATCAGTTAATAACCTAGGTACTGTTCAGTATATAGTGAGAGTAACCACAAGGTGTTTTCTTTATTTACCTTGTTTGATAAGTAAGCACTTGGTGTTTTCTTATTGCACCTTATGTAATAAGTGAGCACTTGGTGTTTTCTTATTTTACCTTATGTGATAAGTAAGCACTAAGTGTTTTCTTATTGCACCTTATTTGATAAGTAAGCACTAAGTGTTTTCTTATTGCATCTTATGTGATAAGTAAGCACTAAGTGTTTTCTTATTTTGCCTTATGTGATAAGTAAGCACTTGGTGTTTTCTTATTGCACCTTATTTGATAAGTAAGCACTTGGTGTTTTCTTATTTTACCTTATGTGATAAGTAAGCACTTGGTGTTTTCTTATTGCATCTTATGTGATAAGTAAGCACTAAGCATTTTCTTATTGCATCTTATGTGATAAGTAAGCACTAAGTGTTTTCTTATTGTACCTTTGTGTGATAAGTAAGCACTTGGTGTTTTCTTATTGCATCTTGTGTGATAAGTAAGCACTAAGTGTTTTCTTATTGCACCTTTTTGTGATAAGGAGAGTTATTTCTTTTTATTTTATTTTATTTATTTATTATTTATTTACTTATGGTGTTAACATCAATGCAATACTTTGAGGGTCATATAATTCCAAGGCAAGTGGAGAAAGCTGTTTTTTAAAAATTCTTTATGGCTAATATACAGGAAGTTACTGATACCTGTACCTACTTTGACAGAAGAAATTTAAGTCTTAATGTTACAGATGAAATGCACGTTTTGCACTGTCTACTGTTCAACCTAGATATGAATGTGTTTGTACTCTCTGCTATCCAACTTGAGTAAGAAAGTTTATGCACTATTTGCTGTCAATCATAACTATGAATATTTCTGACTGTTTACTGTCCAACTTAAGTATCAATGTTTCTATAATGTCTGCCTTCAGCCTGAGTATGAATGTTTCTGCATTGTCTTCACCATTCTGGTAGCCTTGTGATTAGAGCGTCTGCCTCAGATGCAGGAGGTCATGGGTTTCATCCCCAGAGACTTTTAAAAATGTTACAAACAGCTGCCTTGCTTGGTGCTCAGCATTAAGGGGTTAGTGTTAGGACTGATTGGACTGGTGTCAGGATATTGTGACTTAGTATGAATGTTTATGCACTGTATACTGTCCTTTCTGAGTATGTTTATGCACGGTCTACTGTCTATCCTGAGTATGAATAATTATGCACTGCCAAATGTCCATCTTGAGTATGAATAATTATGCACTGTCTACTGTATATCCTGAGTATGGATGATTATGCACTGCCAAATGTCCATCTTGAGTATGAATAATTATGCACTGTCTACTGTATATCGTGAGTATGGATGATTATGCACTGCCAAATGTCAATCTTAAGTATAAATGTTTCTACACTGCCTACTATCAACCTGAGTATGAATGTTTCTGCGTTGTCTACTGTTTATCCTGATTATAAATGACTGAACACTGTCTGCTGTCAACTTGGGTATGAAAGTTAAGACTGTGTAAATATCAACCCAAGTATGAATGTTTCAGCACTGTCTACTGTCTATCCTGAGTATAAATGACTGAGCACTGTCTGCTGTCAACTTGGGTATGAAAGTTAAGACTGTAATATCAACCCAAGTATGAATGTTTCAGCACTGTCTACTGTCCAATTTGAGTATGAATGCTTAAAGTAAAATCTATTTTACATGCTACATAGATTATGTTTTTCAGAGACTAAGTCAACACTTGAGACATACCTCTTTATGTTGAAGAGTATCGCCAAAGAAAATGAATATATACCTGGGACTAGAGAGATTCTTATTGGATGTGTCCGAACAATGGCTATCAGTCAAAAAAAGGTGACATTTACAGTTGACAAATATCACATCTGAGGTTTTGCTATAACTTATTCTAGCTTTTCTCTATACGCTTAGTCCAATGAGAACATGAGATGATGTAAATTTTTGTGATAACTGATTTTTTTGATAACTTTACTTTAGGAATTTAATATGTTTGTGATTTTTTTGCAGTTACAAATGTCATTTTGATGCCTTGATGATTATTTGCAACAGTTAATCAACGTTAGTGCCATTAAAACCTCAGATACAGGGTTGTTATGCCTGCTATAAATATACTTAAAAGATGTGTTTGAGTTGTTGTTGAAAGTATAATTCTCACTGACACCATTCCATAATGACAGTAATGACAATATAATTTTCTCTGACATGTTTCATTGATTGTAATGATATTGTAATTCTCATTGGTACCATGTCACACTGACATTAATGACAAAATTTGAATATAATTCTCTCTGTCATTATGTCACAGTGAAAGTAATGTTGCAATGAAACTATCAGCATATTTGAACATCCAACCAATCAAAATGGTTTTCATTTACTGATATATCACAACAGATAATTGATGCAGTTTCATTATGCATGATTAATGTAATATTAACATTTAGTATTATTCAGAAAGAATTGCATGGCTTGTGTCAGTGAGAAAGTTTGACTATTTTGGTCCTTAGTTTTCGTATTTAAAAGATAATATACCACAGTAAAATTTCTTGAAATGGACACTGTTTCAGTCTAAATGTTTGGCCCTTTTATAAAGAGGCTACATTTATAACAAGGCCTTTTAGTACTTGGATGGCCTTAATTGGACCAAACTTTGTGGTCATTTTGCGGAGGTATTTTGACTGAGGTTTAGACATGCATTGAAAAGGGTCCATATATAATTACTTGATTGTCTGGTTTTTGGACTATAAGAAAAGATGTTTGGACCAACAGATCTTGGTAAGCAGTCAGTCAGCAAGCACATCATTATAAATTATACTTTATGTACTTGAGCAGTGTGGAATTGATTTTCTACCAGTTTTTCCATGGATTAAAAAAAGCAAATCT
Organism: Unio delphinus; assembly: GCA_029339505.1. Lineage (NCBI taxonomy): Eukaryota > Metazoa > Mollusca > Bivalvia > Unionida > Unionidae > Unio > Unio delphinus. Next base: position 2,318,922 of record JAQISU010000068.1, read on the forward strand.
GTACATAAAACTATATTCAGCTAGCTCCCTAATAATGTTCCACCGAAATAAATTTGCAATTAACTTTTGAAAAATCCTTTGGCAGTATTTTCAGGGCTTAAATCTTTGACAGTTTATTCATTGTCAGTAAAAATAAGGTATGATTATGATGCTAATTTTAGCAGATTTCATTAAGGGGATAATTTTCATTGCTAATTAAATTTGTTAAAATTTCATTGTTAAACTGTTTGGTAATTTTTTTAAACATAAGGTCTACCTATTCATCATCAAGTGTTCTCATGATTTTTTTGCATCCCTAGTTAATATTTTAATCAAAAATAACACTTTAATCAATAACAATGTGTTTACTTTAATTTATAGTTATTTGTTTTTTAAAAATATTTTTTAATATGGCGTTCTGTATTTTGTAAGCTATGCCACTAATAACAAGTTGGGCTTCAGACCATGTAAAGGCTGATATTTAATATTATACCCTATGGGAGGTCTATACATGTGTCAATCTTTGGATGTGCTCAGGGGGTTATGTAGATTTTTTTTTTACTTGAATTTATTTTTCAGCTGGCAACTTATGGGATTTCTGTTAATTCAAATCACATCTAACATTAAATAGGAAAACACCCACTGAGTTTTAATTTTTCTTATCTTTTAAAATCAATCTTTCCCCATTTAACCTTTGCTGTAGCTCCCATGCTTTATGATGGATCTATGAACAACCAAGAAATTCTTTTTCAAAATATGGCTTCTTTATTTTTATGTAGACTGATTACAAGACAGAAATCTTTCTCTATTTGAAGCCACACGACATGTATAATTCATACAAAAGAAAAATACACAATGTTGCCTGTTTCTCCAAATTTGTTCGATTGTTTATTGGCTCTGCACTCATGAGCCGGTAAAATATATGAATGAACATGTTTTTTTTTCTCTTACATCACTAGTGAGCAAAAATATTTGAATATATATTTACATCTGTTTAAGGACAATGATAATTGTGATGACAAGACTTAGAAATATCTTCTGTCCAGTTAATTTGCAGCATACTGTTAATTACTCCATTTTCGATGGGTACCAGTTTTCATAGATTTTGTGGCTGCTTCATCATTGAAGGCCACAAGCACCACTCCACTATGCTATTTTATCGCCCATGGCTACATATGCTGAGATTTGCTCATTGGTCTTGAATATGCAGTAAATCTGCATCACCAGTCACTGTGAAGACATAAAAAGTATTCTTGCCATTGTGACCCAACATAATCTTTCACACAAACTGAGTAAACCAATCTCAGTTTCTCTTTTAAACACAGTCAGTGGGGCCCCATGTGGCCGAATGGTCTAAAGCGCTGTCCGTTATGGATCACTGCCATTTCACCTCTGTCTGCGTGGGTTCGAGTCTAAGATTCGGCTAACGTAGTTATGTGAGAAAGCTTGCCAGTAGCTTCTCGTGGGTCGATGGTTCTTTCCGGGAGTTTTCCGAGTTCTTCCTCCACCATTATTACTGGCCGGCATGTATAGCCTATATTGTGCTTAAAAATGGCATTAAACCATAAAAATTCAAAATACAAACACAGTCACTTAACAGTCAATAAAATGGGCACTTTCATTGAAATTTGGAAGATTCTTTTATTGTGTTGTTGATGACATATTTTTGTCTGTGCATACTGATGAAAAATGAGGAAAATCTCAGGACAGGTAGCCGTAAGTAATGAAGGAGCATGGTGGGTTTTCAGCCATGGCCTGCAATGTGGTGGTTGCTACAGATAATAACTTTAAAGAAAAAACAAACAGTGATCTCATTCTTTGAAAATAAAATTTGACCCCTTCTTATCTACATGAATTTGAGAACTGAAGAAATGTAGGTTTTTCATAGAACCACAAAAATATGTGCTCATCAAGAAAAAAAGTAGAATATTTTAAAGCATTATAGCAAGTACTATGCTTAATTATTTTTTTCTGTATTGAAATGATTGCATAGCTGAATGGCAAGCTAGCTATTTTTAAAACATTTATAAACTTTTTTGTTTTTCATTGAGTTTGTAATTAGCAGATTGTAGTGCTATTTTCTGCACCACTGAATAACACATTAAAACATAGTCAAAATAATTGTTTCAGTAATTGGTGTCACTTGTTTAGTCCTTGCATTTGATCATCAACCTTTTAAACTCAGAAAATTCAATAGCTTGATCAAAATGATATATGCCCTCAGAATTCTATTAATACACTAGTATACATGTTGTACTTTCTAACTAAATTACAGGGCAGGCTTCACAATTGTCCATTCCAACCTCAAGTTCTGACCCAAATCAGGGTCAAGGGGGGGGGGTAGTCCTTAGAATGGTTGCAAAGGGGTCACCAGAACAAAATTTGGATGGGGTGGCTTTTTTAATGCTGAATAAGCCTGAAGGTTAGGAGGTCCTGTAGGAGACCAATTTAGGTTTGCAGCAAAAACTGGTTGATAACCTCTTCTCTTCCAGAAAGATTTCTCTCATCCATAAATTGACGAACCCAATGTAAGCCTTTGATAAGTCATATTCAACTCCTGTTGTCTCCCTTTATATGAATAGTTTACATGTAATTACACTAAGATATGAGATATGCCTCCTGCCTTTTATAGGTTATCAAATATTTCTTATTCCATTATATATTCTAAAAAGCTCTGTAATGTATTTTACACTATTTCTTGTAGAATCTATCCTATCCTTGAACATATTGTCAATAAAAATTGAGCATTAATTTTTTTATAAAAAAATTACAAAAACTTTTAGGGAAATGTGAAACATTACTTAAAAAACTCAAGTAATTATTTAGCTTTATGTAGATCATATATATTCATGTAGCCAGATTCAAAAATAGATTATATAATGAGTGCTTCTTACCCTAATAATTAGTTTTACTTGTATATATATATATATATATATAAAGAATACATTGTTTACATTCAACATAGTTTTATTTTTATTTTTTCATATGAGCCTTAAAAGGATGATTTAATTTTCCTATCATGTGGATAAAAACAGATTTTTACTTTTATTTATTCATACATGATTTAATTTCAAACTAGCAATTAGTTTATACTGGTTATCTGAGGTTGATTATACTTTAGGATATATGTTCATCATTGCTATCCCACATAGTATATCTACCAAAAAAGACTGAAATTGAATCATGTAATGTGAACAACTGGAGGCTTTTAAGAAAAAAATTAAACAATTAAGTCATTGTATGACTTGAATGACCGACATTATTGCAACATTTTCTTAATTTTGGGGGGCATTTAAGGAACCTTAATATTTGAAACCAAAAGTGGGAAGAACATATGTACTATAGAATAATATATAATTTTTATTTGTAGTTGAATGGTGGTTTTTTTTTCTTATAGAATAATAGATCAGGGTAAAGAGTTTATTGTTTACTTATAGGAGTGGTCTATAGTGTATTCCCTCATTATATGGAGCCATTAGAATGCCATTTTTGTGTAGAAAGATGAAAACAAAATTAATGTCAGTTTTAACTCAGAAAATTTCTAACAGATTATGGAATATTTACATTTACACATGTTCATTTCTGAATATATTTACATTTATTGGCAGGGCCCCGAGTGGTTGAGTTTTCTTCACATTTTTAAATCCCTGCCATAAGGCACAACAGATGTTGTCCATCTGTTGATCTGTCTGTCCATTTGTTACAAATGTTTTTTAAAAAATGCAATACCTTGAGTTGTCCATCACTTTGTGGATGGCTTCCATGTGGGTTAAGGAAGAATTTTATCAAGTTAGGGTTCAGAAGCTCAAGGATCAATTTCATTGTGATTGAAAGAAGAAAATAATTATAGTTTCTGCACAACAAATCATGTGTTTCACTTCATTCAGTTATAAAACTTTGTTGATGGCTTGCACTTGGTGTAAGGAAGATCCCTATCAATTTTGGGGTCAAGAGTTCAGAGGTCAATATGAATGAAGGAACAAATGTTTCTTTACAATAACTTCAGCTCCATATCATCTGCAGTGACCAAACTTCATGGACAGCTTACAGTATGAATAAGGCAGAACCCAATCATTTAGGAGTCAAGAGGTCAAATGTCAAGGTCACTGTGATTGGACAAATTAAAACTGGTTTCCACCCAGTTACATTAGTTCCATCAGATGCCTAGATCATACTTAGTTTCCACTTATAGTAGTTGTTGTTGTTTAACATCATTATTCAGCACATATAAGCTAAACATGACAACCTATATATCTGGTGAAGGAAGAACCTGGAAAGACCCTGGGTAGAACCACAAACCCATGGGAAGCTACTGGCAAAGTTTCTCACATACCCATGTTGGCCTATACCAGGAGTTGAACCCATAGAGAGGTGAGATGTCAGTAATCTACAGAAGCAAGTGCTTTAGATCACTTAGCCACCTGGTTTCTCACACACTTTGTAAGAAAGAAGCCAATTGATTTTGGCATTAAAAGGTCAAATAATTAGGTCACTGTGTCACATTAGTTTTACATCACAGACCTGGGCTAGGCTACACTTATTGTATTTGATTTCACTTGGGTTAAGAGAGAAGTCATATAGTTTTTTGTTTCGAGGTAAAAGGTCAAGATTACTAAGGGGTTTGTGTACAAAAATGTATGAGTTATCTGAAATGGGGATTTTTAAACTTGGATTTTGAATATAATATGCCATTTCTTGTATTCTTGTTCTTAAAGAAGGATCATATTTCTTTGGCTTTTTTCTCTTAGTGTATTTAGGATCTGTTGCATACTGAACTCCTTATAATGAGGGATGTCACATCTTAATACAGCTATTAATATGTCCTACTTAGAATAAATTAAACATGATTAAAATTATATTAACAATAATAATTTTATGGAATTTGTTATGTGGTGCATGTTAGAATTAATAATTTTGCTTTCACCCGGTAATTCTTCACATGCTGTGGCCATGTTGTGGGCAATTTCACATTTGCATGCCATCACCTGACCTTGGTGTACTGATTCCCTGACCTTTGTGTGGCATTAACCTTTCTCCTTGTATCTTAATGCTAACAGGAGGCTCCTGCAGGGAAACAGAAGGTAAGTCATGTTCTTCCAGGACTCAATTCGTATTATAGATACTTCAAATCCATCTTATTCTATCAGACCATCAGCGCATTGAGTAATTATTTATTTGTGCCATATTTCGTTTGGTTAGAAAATTTACTTGATTGAGTAAATTTGAATACTCTTTGGTTATTATAAAATATAAAACACATATTTCTTTCTATAATGTTTTGTACATAAGAAAAAAAAGGTAATGATCAAAAATAGTTTTGAAAATTCCAAGAAGTACAGTGATAGATTTATGCTATCAGTTTTTCACATGAAAGACTATAGCTTCTAAGATTCTGCTTTTTCAGTACAATAGCTTTATAAGAGAGGAATCACTGTATTTCGTTATTAACATACAAAATACAGCCAGTGATGATTTCCCTAAAAATATGATTCTTTACTTGAGGCCAGATAACTCTAATTATCACAAGTAGTGATGATTTTGGAATTAAAACTTGATTTTACAATCATGAAAGTCATCTGACTTTGAGAAACACTTGATTTTCAAAACTATTTGGTAACCATCATATTTGTCAATAGTTTAATTCACCTTCCCATAAGACCTAGTCAACATATGGTATGGCTTTCTGTCCATCATATATCTTCCACCGTTTGTTGTCTGTCAACAATTGCAATTTTCAAATTCCCCTAAACAAATCACCAGCCAAACTTGGCACTGGAAACATGTCAACAATACACAGCCTGTTGGCCCAGATTCCACAATCAACTACTCTGGCATTGGGTTATTAAACAGATGTTAGTCTATTGGGGGAAATCTCAAGACCATAGGGGCTTCTTATATTGCATTGGGTCATTAGACAGATGTTAGTCTAGTGGGAAATCTCAAGCCTTTGTGGGCTTCTTACATTTATGTTTTTTTATAGGATTTGTTTCCCTCAGTATTGTTCATTGGTTTTTGATTCTTTGATGAGCATTGTTAAACTTTGAGTCTTTGATGGTGCCATTATTATTTGTGTCACCAGTAATGTAAATTGTTTTGATAATTGATTATAATCACCAATAAGGTACATATGTCATGTACCAAAGTGGCATATATTAAATAATCAAATCAATATATTTCATACATATCTAAATTTGAAAACAGTATACAATAGACAATAAGACATTATATTTGTTCTTTAAATACATTACGTGGTCTTAATATATAGGAATGTATCCACTACCTTGCAAATCCAGTCCACTAAATAAAGAAGTTTGCCCTATCAATTGGCTTGTTTTAGCAGCACAAGTGTCAAGAAGATGGCTGCTCTCCAAAATAAGTCAGACTAGAGTGGTCTCCCCCTAGAGGGATTGATATGAAATCTTGTCACTTTTGAGTTACTATTTCTGCTTTTGCTTGGAAGCACATTCTTTCACAAGGCTACAGAAATTCTGACTTTATATTTATGTTTGTTTTCATTAGTTGAGCAGGTCTTTGGAGTTTTCCCACCTCAGAAAAGTATAATCCGACTTTTTTTTTCAGTTTGTTTCTCACTTTGTCCTCACCATAGATGAATATTTCTTAATTCATTAGTCTAGCTTCACCATGTATTAAGTTTGTCAGTGGCATATTAAATACAACTCAGTACTCAACCATGTTTATGAGTTTCTGTTATATTAAGTTTTGTCAGTCTTATTTAAATCTGCAACATAATGGTTATCTGACAGGCACAGGAGTTCTGCTTATTTTTTAGTTCACTTTAGTGCATTTTTTGTTGGGGATAGTTAATGTTGGTAGTGAGATGTCGTGAATAACATTTTTAACTAATTAGTAATTTGAATTAATAATTTGATTGGTGAATCTAGAGGTCAGTACTTAATCATAGTCATCTTGGTCTAACTGGGAGATCGGTCATTTTTAACTAATTATATTAATCATAAATCTAATTTTAAGCAAAATGTACATGTTGCTAGATCATTCCTGTAATTAGGCATTTTTACTTTTTGATAGATTCCAATTAACAATAAGCTCAGTTTGATACTTGAATGTTTTTTTACCTTTGTATGCCATTGTTTTGCTTTTGCTCTTTAAAGTTGTGAACACTGGTCTGGAGTAAATGGGTGCAGATAATTCAGGTTGATCATAATTGCTCTATCTGTATTATCATATGGGATGCATTGCTGATCTTGAAACTTGTATAAGACAGTCACTGCCTAAATACAACCTAGACCCTGGTGCTGACCTAGCACCAGAATCCAATCATTTCTGGACCATGCACTCAGCTCCATAACAGTCTCGACATGTGCCATCTACCACTGGAACAAGGGTATGGTGATATATTTTTTCTCAGCATATCAAGTGTACAGTGCCCAAGCCAATGCTAACATTGTACTGCATCCCACCTGAATCATACCAGGACATTCCATCACTTCATGCAGACCCTGGTACTGTACTAGCTCTGATGATCATTCCCATTATAGCCAGTATCTGTTGTTGTTTATTTTTGGTTTAACACCATTTTTCAGCACATGAGATGCTATACATGGCGGTCAGTATTAATGGTAGAGGAAGAACCCAGGAAACTCCCCCAGAAAGAACCATTGCCCCTCAAGAAGCTACTGGCAGGATTTCTTACATTCCCACATTGGCCGAATCTGATACTCAAACCCATGCAGACAGAGGTGAGATGGCAGTGATCTGTAACAGAGAGCACTTTAGACCACTCAGCCACTCTGGGCCACCCAGCGGGTATCTGACTTAGTCACCAAATATCAACTAGTCCTGGAACACATCTTTAGCCCTGGCACAGCCTGGACCCCTACTGTCAGCTCTTTATTCCATGTATACCATTTTCCAGTTTTAAATATAGTGTCTGGCACCCAGTTATGTTTTGTCCAGTCCCAACTCTGTCACAGATGCACATCAGAACCAGTCATGGATATGCTGAACCTTTCTCCCATACTTTGCAGTATCAGACCCATGGAAGTATCAGGTCCATTACCAATTTCTGGCTTTTTATTGGATTCGGTAACTGCTGTGGTTACCTCTTTTTTAGACATCTGATACCATTTGATGACAGTATTGATATCAGCATGTTCCAGCATAGATGATCCCAACTTTGTTAACCATCCCAGCCAGAACTTTTGCCAAAGAGGGCAAGTTAAGGCCAGCCTTTCTCAAAGTAGCCTTATGGTCTGACTGAGTCCCAGATATTTTACATTGCTTTATAAGGCAACTGGAAAACCTAAGCACCAGTTTGCCTTTCCTTTTGCAGTGACAACTTAACACAAGTCTTTTACCCAGAAGTGCCAGCTCTCAACAAAGCCTCTGCAGGCCTTGAAATGTTGAAACCTTCCCCATTGTGCATGGACCTGAAACCCTGTTCAACATAGAACAGCTAGTTTGCAGTATTATTGTGATTGGTTCCATGCACAGCTTGGGCTCCATGGCCATACTTCAGCAACACCTTGCACATCTAGGAGACAGTATCACAGTTGGCTTGTATACTCTATAAGATAGCTCATTACTAACTCTCTAATCTTATAGCTAAATATTTTAGCACACAGTTTTCCAAAAGAAATGCATTCTTATCCATGTCCCTGCTAATCATATATCATCACAAGATCATCCTCAGCTTCCTCTATCTTCTAACCTCTTATTTCACTGCCAGGTCAAGGAGGCCTGAAAACAAACTGCTAAGTGCAAATCTCATTTAGGACGTAATATTGTGAGAGACATTCCAGATTCAACCCATCTTTCCCTCATGACAACCTTTTCACAGAAAATTACATCATGCTTGTTTTGCCTTTTTTTCTGATACTCAGGTGTGGAGGTGTAGGGTCTTCACCTTGCACCAAATAGGGAGAAGCTCTGCCACAGCAAGATGCAACTTTCACTAGAATATACTGTTCTCATGAAAAGAGTAGTTGAGTTCCTTAACAATGTAACCTCAGTGGGATCTTACTTAAGGCATCATCAAGATGTAATTATCTAAACCAACATTCATAAGCAGAAGAGTTCATTATGATACCCTGATATCAGTCACCATTGCTGTGTGGGAAAGAGACCGTCGTAGTAAGATACAAAATCTTATGTTTTTCTCTTGGAATACTTGTCCACAAGAACCAATTCTCTTCATTCTGTCCCAGATCTTCTTTTTTTGTGTGGGAATTGGGTCCAAAATATTCCCGTTCATAATGTGTCCTTCTTCCCCTAGAACATCCATTGAGGTCAGTCCAGTGGTTATCTGTCCACTTGAAGAGTTATATTCGGAATCTCCTCATCGCTGTTTTTTTTCTTCAGTTTGACAGCAAGCCTTCATACTCTGGCACTGATAGCTCAGATCACCCCCACCTGCTCTGCCATCATCAGTGATGACCAAAATTTTGCTTATAGCACCCATGATCAATAATTTAAATTATGCTATTTGCTAGTTCAGCTCCCATGTTAATAATAGAATTCATGCTTAAGGACCAACTGCTGGATATCCCTCTGCAAAAATGCCAGCACAGCTATATGTGGTGCCTTCCTCATGCCCTCAGTTCATTAAGTGAGCAGTAATTAGTCCCTTAAGAAGTGTCTCACAAAGTGACCTTGGAGATGAAGGCTAATTAAACTTTGTTTCAGTTGCATCATATATCAGAAAAGGCCATCCCATCATCTTGACTTCCTTTTGTTATTCAGAAGGCAAAAACAACTCAGTCCTCAGATGTCACATTCCCATTCCCATTTAGGGATGTCCTCATTATCAGATCCTAATTGCCTCATCCCAAGCATGCTCTAATTTCCAGCAGAACCAGCCAGTCCACACTACATTGTTATTTAATCCAGTGCTGAACCTGCCTCCTGGTACACATCTAGCAAACCCCCATAAAGGAATAATTCTGTGAATATTTGGGGGACAAAGTTATTTAAGCTTGATGGACTACCGCTTTTGAAATCCATGAGGCAAATGGAAGGTTTTCTCCCTGTGAGCAGAACCATTAATTTCCTTAAAGACTATAATACAAATAGCTAAGTTCATTCTGATCTTTTTGAGAGCTTAGCTCCTATTACAGTCAAGGGATATAATTTCACTGTCTCAAATATATTTCACTCTATTGGAATTGAGGAATAGACCAAAACAAATTCCTTTCCACCCTTTTTTTTAATGAATTTTGACCTGTATTTACTGAAAGGTAAGGGCCAATGCCTGAAATAAAGTCTTCTGTGATTGATTATTAAGTATCCTTTAAATCACATTCCAAAGCCTTCTTAACTCAGCTACTTGTGCAACATGCTTCTTAGTCCCCTTAGCTTTAGAAAAGAAAATCAATGAAAACAAGGGCCACATCAGTCAACCTGATCTGTCTGACATTATTCCATGATGGTTCTATTCCTGTCATCAAACCTGCTCTCATCACCAAGAACCACCCAATCTCATTAGGATCAGTGTTGTCTTGGCATTGCTACCTTCTTTTTTAACTTTCTTCTCAGGAGTAACAACACAACTGTGTGAGGGGTCCAGAGTTGTGCATGAAACAAACTGACACTGTCAGAAGAGATAGATCTCCTTGTTCTTACCATTCAAAGAAGAAAGAGGCAATATTTCTTTTCAGGATGTGTCATCCATAGTATGATTGGTTATTCACTAACCCAACAGAATTAGTTGAATTGGTTATGTATATTGGTTCACAAGGTTAGGAGACTGCTCTGGTGGTCTAGTGGTTAGATTGTTTGCCTTGGATGTGGGAGGTTGTGGGTTCAAACCCTGGCCAAGTCTTACCAAAGACTTACAGAAATGGTACTAACAGCTGCCTCGCTTGGCACTCAGCATTAAAAAGATAGTGTTAGGACTGGTCGATATGGTGTCAGAATAATGTGACTAGGTGGGACATCATGCAACATGTCTGTGGCATGATGCCCAAGTGCTAGATGTCACTATAAACTGACACACTGCAGATAATGTAGTGATATGACTGAAAAATTGTTAAAGCTATGTAAAAAATCCAAATCAAACACACACAAGGCTAGGATGGCCCTTAGTAACATAGCATTGGAGTGCAGCTGCTTTTTTTAATTATGGAAGTCTGGATTTACAAGGTAGTTGATGTACTCCTGATATATTATGATGGGGTATGTATTACAAACAATGGCATTCTCTTCTGAGAACTTTCAAATGTATTTTTTCTTTTTTTTAGAGGAGTAAAACTGGTGTAAGAACTTGTGTCTAAGTTGTAATGCTGGCCACAATATTTGGGAGTGAAGTTGTATGCACAAGTTTGTGGTGTAACAATTCTCTAATGTTGTGCACTGTATATTATTGGCTAGAATTTGGTTTATGGTCCTATATCTGTTTTGTGCCTAAATCTACAATTGATTTTTGTTAAATATAGTAAAACCATGACTTACGGGACAACCTCATTTTTTTAGCTCTAAACAGGTGTCTGCTACTTTAAGACTGCTGATATTGGGTATACCAATTTAAAGTAAAACAAATAGTATTATAAACATCTGTATATTATGGACAGATGTCCCTGAAATCAGGTGTCTTTTAGGACATCGTTTACTGTGTGTGTTTGGCTATACACCAGTAATCTGAGAGTTAAAAGTTCAAACTTAATACCAAGATATGTTTGCAGCTAGAAGTATTGTAACAGGGGAGTGCTGTATTATATATACATTGATAACAGGTGAGAGCTGTATCATACACATACATTGTTAACAGGGGAGTGCTGTATTATATATACATTGATAACAGGTGAGAGCTGTATCATACACATACATTGTTAACAGGGGAGTGCTGTTACAGTATTATATATAAATTGATAACAGGTGAGAGCTGTATCATACACGTACATTGTTAACAGGGGAGTGCTGTATTATATATACATTGATAACAGGCGAGAGATGTATCATACACATACATTGTTAACAGGGGAGTGATGTATCATATATAAAATTGATAACAGGTGAGAGCTGTATCATATATACATTTATAACAGGTGAGAGCTGTATCATATATACAGTCAGACTGGTCCAGCTACAAGTCCATGGACCAAATGTAAACCCCACAAGCTTTACATTTTGGTCTTTTGGCCAAAAGTGTTGAAGATGTTGGACCACCCTGACCACAGTGATAACGGGAGATCTGTATAACAGGGTAGAAATGTATCATCAATACAGTGATACTGGGACATCTGTATCATAAACACAATGGTAACAGGTGAAGCCTGTATGATATATGCAATGATAACAGGAGAGAGTTATCTCTACAATGATAATGGGAGAGCTGTATTATCTATACAGTGATAATATTGAGAGGTGTATGATTTATACTGTGATAATAGGGGAGAGGTGAATCATCTACAAAGTGATAATAGGGGAGAGGTGAATCATCTATACAATGATGAGTAATAGATGAGTCAGGAGATTTTTGTGTACATCAATTTTAATAAGTATTACAAATTGTTCATGTTTAGGAAAGTGCCATTCATTTTGAAAACTGATTTGGAGGTATTTAGGGTTGGGTTTTTTGATGCAGCATTCTTACATGTAAGTCACGATACAGTGTCTCATATTGTTATCTTCTATCACAGTCATACATATAGATGTGGCATAACATTAAGTGGTGTCAATTGATATATGCTTATGCAGTGCTCTCTTATTTGATTTTTGTTGTTGTATTAAATGTATCTCAGACTTGTGTTATTTGATTTGATACAAATGTAACATCAACAAAACTGTGCCACTCATTGACAATAACTTGTTTCAAAGAGTTAATTTTAAATAAACATACATCTAGAAACCTTATAACATTATTTTCTCAGAACAAATAAAATTATCTTTATATTTCATTTTTTTTTTGTAGCAATCAAAATCCTATAGGATATTTGTCTCCATGCCAATATTATGCTAAAGGGACAGAACTCTATCAAAACTGAACATTTTGTGTGGGTTGCACTTGATGGAAATACAAAAATCTGGTGACTTCCAGTAGTTTTGGTGTTTATTTTTGTCCTATGCTTTTATAATTCGGAATAAATTGCATCATTATGTAATTTGCCAAACATTCCTTGTACATGTGTGTTGATGCATGTTGATGTATACTATCACAGAAAAATCATTCACATAAAAACTGCACAATTACAGGCTATCAGGACAGAGATAACCAGGCCTGGATTTTGTCCCATAATATAAACCTGGACTTAAGCTGAAGTCTAGAATCCAGCAATATGATTGGATAATGTTTAAGTCAGATTTAAAATTGACCAATTAAATGTCTTAAGTCTGAACTTAAACTTTCCGTCATATTTGTGGAATTAGGTCTGGGTTGGTCATGGTCACCCAATTTCGCAATATGACGATTTTCAATCTGATTCATTCCACATCAATTTTTATGACGATTTTCAGTCTGATTCATTCCACATCAATTTTTATGACGATTTTCAGTCTGATTCATTCCACATCAGTTTTTATGATGATTTTCAGTCTGATTCATTCCACATCAATTTTTATGACGATTTTCAGTCTGATTCATTCCACATCAATTTTTATGACGATTTTCAGTCTGATTCATTCCACATCAATTTTTATGACGATTTTCAGTCTGATTCATTCCACATCAATTTTTATGACGATTTTCAGTCTGATTCATTCCACATCAATTTTTATGACGATTTTCAGTCTGATTCATTCCACATCAATTTTTATGACGATTTTCAGTCTGATTCATTCCACATCAATTTTTATGACGATTTTCAGTCTGATTCATTCCACATCAATTTTTATGACGATTTTCAGTCTGATTCATTCCACATCAATTTTTATGACGATTTTCAGTCTGATTCATTCCACATCAATTTTTATGACGATTTTCAATCTGATTCATTCCACATCAATTTTTATGACGATTTTCAGTCTGATTCATTCCACATCAATTTTTATGACGATTTTCAGTCTGATTCATTCCACATCAATTTTTATGACGATTTTCAGTCTGATTCATTCCACATCAATTTTTATGACGATTTTCAGTCTGATTCATTCCACATCAATTTTTATGACGATTTTCAGTCTGATTCATTCCACATCAATTTTTATGACGATTTTCAGTCTGATTCATTCCACATCAATTTTTATGACGATTTTCAGTCTGATTCATTCCACATCAATTTTTATGACGATTTTCAGTCTGATTCATTCCACATCAATTTTTATGACGATTTTCAGTCTGATTCATTCCACATCAATTTTTATGACGATTTTCAGTCTGATTCATTCCACATCAATTTTTATGATGATTTTCAGTCTGATTCATTCCACATCAATTTTTGGCATACTCTAGCTAGTAAAAACTGTTTTTGCACAAGTGCCCCGTTACAAATGAAGGCTATGTAGATATCAGTAAAAAATAATGGACTTATTAGACAACTTGTTACTTGATGTGTTAAGATTTCAAAAGGTGATGCCTTAACATGAAGGAAGAACATGTATGAAACATTTAGAGTGGAGAAATGTACATGGGATTTGTGTCATTGTCTATGCTGTAATTATTCTCAACTGTCTTCTAAATGTAAAGTTCATTCAGATTGGATCGATTTCTTTCATCTGCATCTAATCAGATAGCAGAGTAGCAGATACTGATTTGGTTAATGAATGAAGTAGATCAAATGACCCTTGGCTAGCAAATATGGGTGAATCCAAATTGTCAAAAAAAATAGATATTCAGAGTACATTTATTTGGACTCTAAAACTAATTTGAGAAATTTCTCTGTTTCTAAAGTAGCCATCCCACATTTAAAAGCATTGTTACAACACCTCTAACTTTACTTTGGAACATGGTTGAAAGTAATTGGCACTTGTACATTTTATTCTCTGGGTCATGTTATGTTACAGCTGATTACCCTGGCCTTTTTTTGGTGCTACTTATCTCTTCTTCCTGATATATATATATATATATATATATATATATATATATATATATATATATATATATATATATATATATATATATATATATATATATATATATATATATATATATATCTTAACTCTAACAGAGTGGATCCAAGCCCAAAGAGAAAGTAAGTGTGGTTGTCAGCACTTAGTTCATACTCAGATAATGGAATGCAAAATACAGTACAACACCTGTAATTTGGACACTAATTTTGCAACCTTTGGATTATCTGTGTAATATCATAATTCCTTACTGGACCTCTTAACACAAATACTAATGTGTTATGTTATTGCCAAGGTTGTGACATGAAGTATTAGCTCTGTCTTATTGTGGTTTATGATATGTTCAGGGAGTGACTGCACTTTTTCATGTGTAACATACAGTTCTATATCTAATTGTGGTTGATTATACATGTAGGTAGTGACACTATCATACTATTTTGTACAGTGACTCATTCTCTAGATCATTTATGTTTACCTTTGCTAGACTTTTTGGATGATTGGCACTTGCAAAAAGGAAGTACCTTTTTCAATTTGGGGTCAAAAGGTTAATGGTCATGATCTCTACTACTGACAGAAGAAATATGAATTGTGCTTTAAGTTTGTAAGTGGATTGCACTTGGAGTAAGGTAGATAAGCCCATTTGGTGATCAAAAGGTAAAAGATCAAGTGACTGCAAATTAAAATGGTTTCAGTTTTAAATAATCTGTTCTTGACCAAGTAATTTCACCCAAGTTTATGGACAACTTGCATTGTGGGTAATAAAGAAACCTATAGGCATACATTTGCTGTTCATGGTACTCTTCATTTATAGATGAGACAGTTGTGAGAAAAGTTGGATGTTATTGCTCTGAACAAATTTGCTTCTAATTTTTATGTCGGTAATGGCATAAAAAAAAAGAGCTTTACATGAAAATCATTTGCAGAAACAGAGTTTAGAAAACATTTGAAATGTGTGAGCTAGTAGCTTCAATGGCTAATGATTAAAAAAATGTCCCTGTTCCAACCCAAGTCTGCCAGCACATGTTTCTCCCAAAAGACATCATCATATTTCCATTGAATGAAATCTACGCTTTTTAAGAAGTCTGGATAAAAAGTGTTGTACTGTGTTTTTTTTTTTCTGTGTGGAAATGTGGATAATTTTGCTCATAGTGCTGTCTTTCAGAAATTATCATCTCAGAGAACACCATAATCCTATGATTAATTACAGTGTTTTTTTATAATGAGCTGATAGGAGACATGAATATTATATTTTACCAACGGTGCAGTGAATGAGTATAAATGTACACTATAAATGTTTTAGTGATGCTCGCTACATGCCAGTTTTGATTGATGCACTTTCATTTTAATGCCATTTATAATGAAATATACCCTTAATTGAAATTTCCATGACTGGGCTTGTTTTTATGCCGTTGCTAGCGCTATATGCTATGAGTTACATGCAACTCACATGTACTAGTAGTTTACATCTCATCACTTACCGAGACAATTATGCATAAATAATCATTACTTGAAAACTTGGGAGGTATAATTTGCCCTAGAACTTCCATAATTTATAGCATCTTATGGGAAAAATTACTTTAGATTCATGCCAGTGATGTATGCAATAACATCAGAAATACATCTGTACCATGAATCAAGCATGACTTTTATGTCAAAAGGATTTTGTTGATAAAGGGAGAAGGGGAATAATCAAGCATCGGTTTATTCTTGGATGTCTGTGGTATTTCATACATGTACTTTAGGCAGTCTGTGGCATTAATAAAGTTTTATCATGATTTGGGAAAAATTCTTTATTTTTAATTATTTTACTTTTCATGATTACTGCCATTTCTCTTAAATTTTCAACAGAGCAATCTTCATGTGTGATAAACAGTATTGAGCATTGGAGCCTTTCACTTTGTGTTTGTATCAATGATGCATGTTTACAAGTCAGTTTTTTGGCTGTAGGAATACAATGTAGTTTGCTTGATTCTTTTATTATTATTATTATTATTATTATTATTATTATTATTATTATTTAGTCTCATACAGTTCTGAGAATAATTCAGTCCTTCAGGGTATCAATATGTGCCATACACTCATATGAGAGGATAATTCGTAAGATCATGGGGGGGGGGTAATCTCAAGTGGGGGTAATACACTCCCGATTTTAGATGCTGATCTGTTGTGGCATATCATTTATGGATATCAGTTTGCAGTGTCCTTGGCCAATTCTGTGTTTTGTGTGAAGTAGTTTTAAGATTATTTGCAACTCAGAGGTGATATGAAATTTATCAGTAGTGTATGTACTGTTTTTATTAAATTA
Organism: Unio delphinus; assembly: GCA_029339505.1. Classification (NCBI taxonomy): domain Eukaryota; kingdom Metazoa; phylum Mollusca; class Bivalvia; order Unionida; family Unionidae; genus Unio; species Unio delphinus. The sequence continues at coordinate 2,336,182 of JAQISU010000068.1, forward strand.
TCCCCAAGGATGAATTTTTGCTTCACTGCAGACATCGTAGTGATATGACTGAAAAATTGTTAAAGCTACGTTAAAAATCCTAATCAAACAAACAAAAATAATTGCCTACTGGTACTATAATTATATACCAGGACTTTAATTATATACTAGGACAATAATTACATACTGTAAGCATAATTATATACCAGGACAATAATTGCCTACTGGAACTATAATTATATACAAAGACTTTAATTACATACTGGGACTGTACTTATATACCAGGACAATTATTACATTCTGGGACTAGAAGTATATACTGGGACTATAATTATATACCAGGACAATAATTATATACTGGGACTAAAAAAATATTAACTGGGACTATATTATTATATCTATTATTATATTCTGCGACATGAAGAGATTCATCATAACAAATGAAGTAAAAGAACAGAACATAGGAAAAAAACCTACACAAGAATGCACCATATTCTACATCTATTAAAGATGTTGCAATTATTGTTGGAAATAATTTTCTAAATTTGAATGAGAACTTATAAAATAATAGCTGCAATGGAGACACTGATGTGTATGTGCAAAACATAATATGTATATAATGTCCAGTCTGTGTGGTTAGGAATTTAGATTTGAAGTTCATGTAAAATTTAATATCCAGTAAAGTTATTCTTGGTATACCATGTTGTGCTACATGGGCTGCAGAGCATCAAAACTGAACATTTTGTGTGTGTTGTCACTCAACAGAGATTTGCAGATTGTAATATCACACTTGAGTTTTTAATGTGTGTGTGTGACAAACCAGATTCATTGACAAGAGGTTGTATTTGTATATATTAGATGTACATTCCTTTTTGCCTTTTTGCTTTTGAAAGAAAATTGGAGCATGTGATTCTAAGTATAAATGTGTACCATGTGTCTGGTTCTTTGGCCTTTGTTTGCATTTAAATTGTATCTTCCTTGTATGTATTAATACTAACAGGATGGGGCCAAGTCTAAAGGAAATGTAAGTGTAATTGTTGGTACTTTGTCAATACTCAGATATTGAAATACAAAATACAGTAAAATGACTGTTATCTGGGTGTGTTCATACACACTATTTACAAATGGTATTAGCAGCTTCCTTGTTTGGCACACAGCATTAAGAGGTTAGTGTTAGGATTGGGCAGACAGGTGCCAGGATAATGTGACTGGGTGGAACATCATACTACATTCCTGCAGGATGATGCCCCAGTATTAGACATCGCTATAAACTGCCACACTGCATAACAATATAACTTTTTGTTTTTAAAGCTACATTAAAAATCCAAATCACACACAGACTTACATTTCACTCCAATAATATTCAAAATGATCATGGGGGGATAACTCGTATAGATTGGTTATGTTTGCCAAGAGTTTAATGGATAATTTCAAGCATCTATTATTATTGATGGAAATATAGGAATTCTTACTCCATACATTTATAATGGATAATTTCAAGTATCTATTATTATTGATGGAGATATAGGAACTCTTACTCCATACATTTCCTTATGTATAATGTACAGCTACATGTATTTGACTAAATTCTGCCATGTTAAACGAGACTATTTTTTGTAAATCACACAAATATGCATACACACACACACACACACACACACACACAGAAAAGAAAAAAAAATAATTTTAATGAGGAGCCAAAATTTTTTGGTATGTCAATCCATCCTCTTGAAAAAATGAGAAACAAATAATTGAAAATAAAGACAGTTTATTGATAACACTTGCATATAACAGATTTAATTTAATAAAATCCATAGAATTATCATATTTTTATGAAATATCTGGATAGTCAATCTACATCTAGTAAGGATTCTGGATAATCAGTGTTTTGCTGTATTTTGTTTCTGTGTGCATGCACTCATGCAATGGTGTTGGATAATGAAATCGCAAAGTGGAGATTCAGAATTAGCAGGCATGACCGAAGTTTATCCCACACCATAGCATATGATGGATTATTTTTCTCATTCCTAATCAGAAAAGAGTTGGCAGGGATTAGGTGCGGGGAACGGTAAAATGCTGTTTTTAATTCTTGGCAACCTGTTCTTTTAAATGAGTAACCTCTCTTGAGAGGGCTTCTAAAAAATGGACCACTGTATTTTCAAAACTTAAGCTTGTCTTGACATTGCCAAATTTGTTTGCATGCCTTGAGACAAATTCTTCATTTTTTTGAAGTGTTTCTTTTTCCCATGATCCTATCAATACTGTTTTCTTTTGAATTTAAAGTGAACTCTGTTTTATTCTTTGTGAAATGGCATTTCACTCCCATTTCTTTGAATATCTAATAATATGTGGAAAATGCTATAAACCCCAGTAAAAACAAAACAGAAAAGCCTGCTTATATTGTGTCAGTATTAGTGATATATATATATATATATATATATATATATATATATATATATATATATATATATATATATATATATATATATATATATATACACACATCACACTTGTGATTAGGCATTATTTAGATGGTGTCTGTGTCATATTGTCTGGCAGGTCATTGCCCAAATTCCTTTTCAATACACCATACAGTAAGTATGTACTTATACATGAAGTCCAAATACAAACTGCAGAGAACCAGCCTAGATTGATATCCAATCTTATAAAACAATAGCATGTTTTGGTGAATGAAGTTTGGAGTAATAGGTTTAACAGACAACATACTCTTATCTGCTGGCAAACTATACAAGGGCTTATCAGGGTCTGTGCTACATGAATTCAAGAGTATAATAGCAAAATCTTGACTTATTCTTGAATTGTCTTTGAATTTGTAGTAAAACTTTGAATTTTGCATTAAAAAGCTATAATTTATTTGATTATATTGAGAACATTAAACTCATCAAAACATTTAACTTTTTGAATTCAGAATATTCCAAAAATAATAAAATAAAATGGATGGAAAATTGGATGAGTCAGCAAATAATAATGGAGTATTATCCGTTTGCTGCAGAGGGTGCTAATCACAATTACAAAATGGATGACAAACTCCATCAGTAATGGGACCAGACTAGGAATGAACTAGCTGTGTTTGGAATTGAAATGGGAGCATGATTCACTTCAAAATATGGGGTGAGGTGGGGAGCATTTAACAAGAACAAGCACAAAGCAATAGAAAGACATGCACCAAGGTTATTGAAGTTACAGTTTTGAAAAAAGTGCAGAAAAGTCACACACAAAAGGTGACCAGCACAAGAGAATGGCAGTGCTAAATTTATATGCTATTGCTTTGCACTCACTTTCAGGAGCAACTTGAAGAATATTCAAATTAGTATTTGTTTTTCTTATACTGTGTGCCTGTTTATGAAATAATCATCAAAGTAAGATATTGAGAAAGTGTAAGAAAAATTTTACTGAAAATTTTTTTAAGTCCTTGACAGATGCTTGATAAAAAAAAACTATTCCTTGCTGTTCCAGCCATTGTGTCAACAAATAACTTTCTGACCCAAACAGGTTTATGACTACTTGTAAACAGACATGATGATATGATATGATATGATATGATATGATATGATATGATACCTTCTTTTGATAATATAAATGCATATCATACAAGCAATGTCATGTATATACCTTGATGACATAGAGTTTTTTTTTTCTATGATGCATACATGTATTTGAAAATTGTACTTTTACACAAGTTTAATTCAAAAGTTTTTTTAATTATTTCTTCTCACTGAGAAAATTTAGTTGCTTGACTTTAAGTATCATCTGTCCTAGGAGTGCAAACAATTCTTGCACTGAAATTCAAACTTGTGTTATTAGCATTCTGATGTCTGATTGGCTAATATCAAATCACTAAACCAATCAGATCTTGGAATTCTGATGTTTGGCTAGCATCAAATAACTGACCAATTAAATGTCAGAATATTTAGAAGAGTCTATCTTTGAGTATGAAAATTGTAATCACATGATCAGCTTATTTTGGTTAATTCTAAGTGGTGAGTTTGCAATCCATTAAAATTATGGAAAACTATTTTAAAAACTCTTTTAATTCTGCTTCTGATCATCAGTGTTTTAACGCCTTCTTCTTCTCCCTTTAATCTAGAAGTTTGAGTGATTATAAGGTCTCAACTACATTATTATGCCTGCAGATCATACAACTCTGAGATTAAGTTTGAACTGAGTTTTCACTGTTGTAACTAATCAAAAGTTATGTTTCAAAAGTAAACCTCTTTGTGAAAGGCTAACATAGAAGTTTAATGCTTTTAAATATGGTATCAGAGTTCTGTGAAACTCTTCTGCAGGGAGGGGAATTTTCAGCTGGCTACACAGTCATAGTGTTTGGTCTCACTGGACATTTTTTTGGGCAAATTTTCATCCAATAATGACCTATTGCAAAAAAATGATAATAATATTACATTAAAGATACAAATAAAACTAATGATTTTTGTTGAAAGGTTCTGACTGAGGTGTTAAAGTTAATTCCTTATGCAACTAGTGGCTTTTATACTGAACCAACACTGCCCCCAACCCCTCTTTTTTACATTCATTTTTTTTTTACTGGAAATAGCTATTTTGAATATTTTCCCATGACAAGATAGCTAAAAGAATCATTACTTTTCATCACCCCTCAACCAGCTAGATTTTTAGATATTTATTTATCTGTAAGAGACACATGATACGTAAGCCAAGTTGGCTGCTCATTGGAAGCCCACGTTACGCATTTGATCCCCAATGCTAGTTGAACTGTTACAGGCAGTCACCAACAAGTCAGCCCATTTTCAAGCCTTACTCAAAGTAAATGTAAACCACATTACAGATTTAGCTTATGTGTGAATTTAAAAATACTAGGAATGTGATTATTAGACTCACCTTAAATATTAGGGAGTTGTCAAAATACAAAACTATCCAGTGAGACCTTCTGTTGGGAGTTGTCAAAATACGAAACTATCCAGTGAGACCTTCTGGTGAAACATCTATACAGGGAGTGGGAAATAGTGTCAGTTAAAGGATACAGCACCTATTGTTCTGTAAACTCATATATGAGAAGGGGTATATCATAGTGTTCGTCTAATCAGGCAACACATAGTGTTATGTCAAACTAATATACTAGAAGGGGAACATTTTAGTGTCACTTTAAGCAGTGTTATGTGAAACTCTTGTACAGAGAGATGCGCTGAGTGCTAGTTACAGATGGTAACACAGTCTGTTCTGTGAAACTTGTATGCAGTGAGAGGAACATCATACCTTCAGTTACAGCAATCAGCACATTGTATACTTTGAAACCCTTGTTTTCTTGATCTCTGACTCCATTTCTACATGTAAATCACTTACACACTTTATTTTTTTAAACTCCTTATTAGAAATCAGACTGCTGATTAATTTACTAATGGCATCAATGTTAACATTTCACAAAATAAAATTGTTTTTTGTACTAGATGATCTGGTACACAACACATGTCCTGCATGATTGAACTAAGAGTAAACTTTTTGAACAGTCAAAATTTGCAACATTTTCAGATATTAATGTCAATCAATCAGGATAATAAAAGTACCTTAATAATCACTCTTGTACTGGGTAGGCACGATATAATTTTAGGCTGATGAAAAAAAATTAAACCATGTAGACAAAATCTACACAAAACTTGAAAAAATTGTTTTTAACAATTTTGTTCTCATTTTACAACCAGTGGTCAAATCTGAAAGCATTAAGTATCCAATGTTCCCCCATTTGGGGACTTATACCCTGTCTTAAGTTGTCTGATTTTTTTAGCCTTTCTTTTCTGTTTTTGATTTTCCTTCCTTCCTTTGTTCATTCCTTCCTTTGTTCCTTCCTTTATGTTCAGCTGTACCTTTTTGAGCTGAACACTTTGCCAGTTATGAAATTTATCAATATCATGATGATTACAACAAAATGCACTTTAGAAACAAGATCAGATGCATTTCCTAGACAATGAAAAGTTGTTATACATGTATTTGCATGGAACACAGAAAGAATATATTATTTTCTTTCATGCATTTATTACAGGAAATATTTTTTTTTGAATTGCCATAATGGAATTAATTTTATAGCCACAATATATTATCAATATTCTGGTTATATTTGTTACATAGCAAACAGATTATAATTACATAATAGCTTTTTAAATAATCAGAATTTATTGCCAACAGTTCAAGATATTTTCCTATCTCCAGTTGATCTTGAAAATGGAAACTTACATGATATAGAAGAAACCTTAATGACAAACATAAATATTTAAATTAAATTAAATTAAATTATTTTAAATATGATGTTAAAACTGCCATTTACATTCATTTGCTGCCTGATAAAATACTAGCAATCCTAATTTGTATTCTTTAATGTTTTTACAGAATGGAGAGTTCCAATTTGAAAATGTCCAGCAGATCACACAAAAGGGTTTCAGTATAGATCCTCAGAAGGTGAGAACTTTTTTTTTAAATTTTAATTTTCTTAAATAAAAGAAATGTGCCTAATTTATTAGTCATATAGCTAATCTCATCTTTTATGATTTTATCACATCCTGGTCTTGAATATGGCATGGAGTGTAGACCATGTGGCATGTGTTACCTATTCTGATGTACATGTACATACCTGCCAAATATTGTGTATGTGCAATAATTAGTCCTGCATCTTTTTGTGGACTGTGTTAAAACTTGGCAGATATTAAAGAACATATTCATTGTGTGCATGTCACTTACTCATTTATGGCCATGTGAACTTATGGCACTGCATCTGTCATCTGTTAATTGTCTGATTTCAATATTTTTGATCTGATTTCAATATTTTTGATCTGATTTCAATATGTCTGATCTGATTTCAATATGTCTGATCTGAATTCAATATGTCTGATCTGATTTCAATATGTCTGATCTGATTTCAATATTTCTGATCTGATTTAAATATTTCTGATCTGATTTCAATGTCTGATCTGATTTCAATATTTCTGATCTGATTTCAATATGTCTGATCTGATTTCATTATTTCTGATCTGATTTCAATATGTCTGATGTGATTTCAATATTTCTGATCTGATTTCAATATGTCTGATCTGATTTCAATATTTCTGATCTGATTTCAATATTTCTGATCTGATTTCAATATGTCTGATCTGATTTCAATATGTCTGATCTGATTTCAGTTTATATGACAGTGGGCAAGATCCATGTTTATTAACAAAGTGATCTTGCATCTGATTGGCTATTCACACTATCACTTTAGACGCCGTATTTCTGATCTGATTTTGATAAAACTTGGAATATAGGCTTATATTATTAAAGTTGTGGTAGGTGTGATAATAAGCATACAACAAATATGAGGTGATCTCAATGGATGAGCTTGTTACAGCTGTGCTGCATTTCTTTTCTGATTTTGATCACACTTGTTCATAGCATTAATATTTCTAACAAGGCTGATAATGAGCGAGACCATTTCATTCAAACTAGGTGGTCCTGTATCTGATTGGCTGAGCTTTTTCAATCTGGATGCTTTATTTCTGATCAGATTAGGATCAGATTTGAACTGTGGATTTGTATGATGTAGGTCTTCGATGAATTTGGTAATGAGCCAAATACACAGATATTTCTGATGTAATTTTGTATCAGACTGACTGACATTCCTACAGCTGTGCAGGCCAGAATAGCCGTTGATATAGAACAGTATTGTCTTATCTTAAAGCAAGATTCCTATTCCAAATTCCTTTTGAAAAATTCTTTTGATTTTATTTTTTTTACCTCAATACACTGCTCTGGTGGCCTAGTGATTAGATTGTCCACCATGGAAATAGGAGGTCATGGGTTCGATTCCTGGCTAAGTCATACCAATGACTTACAAAAATGGTACTAACTGCTGACCAACTTGGCACTCACCATTAAGAGGTTAGTGTTAGGACTGGTTGGCCTGGTGTCAGGATAATGTGACTGAGTGGGACATCATACTACATTGTAGCAATATGACTGAAAACTTGTTAAAGCTACCTTTATAAGTAAAGCCACTAAATTTACAAGACTACCATTGAGAATGCACTTTTTTGTTGAGGACAAGTTGTCAACTGTTCCTAAACTGTTTTAATTAAGCTTTCTTCTCCTTGTATTATTATTGTCAATGGAAAAAAATAGTTCATGTCTTCTTTTGTTTCTTACAGGGAATGGTGGAAGCTGGTGTGCACAAAGTATGCACTGTAACATGGACACCACCAGCTGGATATGATGTATGTTCAATTGTTTTTCCTTCTATTGCACCTGGAAAACACATCAGGATATAAATGTCACCTTTCATAGCTGCTTGTCTGTCTGTCCATCTGCTTGTCTGTCTGTCCTAAGAAGCTTCTTAGACAAGATTCTACAGAAGAACTAAGTGCAGGCACTATATATACTTGCATATAAGTCCAGTCCCGCTGCAATCTACACAGACTCAGACCTGCCATTGTGTAATGCATTAGCAGAACTTTATGGTTTGTTAGGAAAACTCAGTAGATAAGTATAGACCCAGCACATTATAAAATAGCATATCAGGGTCTATACTGTATGCAGTTGGATGCAACTCAGTAGCAGATATATATGGTAGATTTATTTGTATTCATATGTATATCACCTGATTCAATTTTGAGGCCATTACAGCAATTCGTTTTTTTTTTACAAACATATACTTTGACAACTGTTTTAAACTGCTGACTTTATTCAACAGAAACCTTGTTTGAACAATTTGGAAAGAATTATATATATATATATATATATATATATATATATATATATATATATATATATATATATATATATGACCTGAATAACATTTTAGGTCATTATAGCAATTTTTACATTTTGTACACATTCTTAAAATTGTTTGACTTGGCTTTCACATAGTTGGACTTGACTTTCACATATCTACATGACATGATTAGATTCTCATAATATTATCATATTTTTTTTTATCTCAACTGGTCATAGACCTGAAGAGCTTATGGTCTGGTCTGTTGTCTGTTGTCCATGTGTAATTACCACAAAGTCATCAACACAACTCCTTCTAAACAGCTTGGAGGAGTGCCATGAAACCTTATTAACATTTTCATTTGTGTTATAAGTTAATCCCATAATGCTGCCACAGTGGCCATGTTGAAAATGTTGTTGTCTCTACTTCTTTAGAGTTTGTCCTAAATGAAAATGGGGCCAGTCTGATGTCCAATATGGCTGCTGCAGTGGCCTTCTTGAAATTCTTGCTGTTAACATTCCTCTTGAATGGAAGACCATATTGATGTGGAGTTTTCACCCAAAGCCTTTTCATGATGTCTTGCTGGATCTCATGAAAATGGTTCTGATCTGATGCCTTGTATGGATACCAAAGAAACTGCCTTGAAATTCTTGTCACTACTCCTTCTGAATGTATGTCATATTAGTATGGGGCTTTCACTCAAAGACTTCTTATAATGTGTATTTGGTTCTAAACAAAAATGGTACTGTTATTAGCCACAGTCACTCTATTAAAATCTTGTTATTGCTACTTTAATTTCCAGAATGAAATGTAATATTGCCAAGGGGTTTTCACCTATAGCTTTCTCATGATGTTTAGTTGAACTAAATGAAAATGGTGCTGATCAGATGTCCAGTATGGCACTCACAATGAAGTTATTGTTATTGTATATCTGAATGAAAAGTAGTATGGTCACTGGAGTTTTTCACCAGTAGATTTCTTATGATGTATAGTCACTCCAAAATAAAAATGGAGTTGATCTGATATTAAATATGGCCACAACATTAGCCATCTTGAAAATATTGTTATCTCTACTCCTTCTGAATGAATGTTCTTATCAGCATTTTTTTTATTATTCTAAACAACTTTGTATGTCTAGTTGGTCCTAATGGTTCAGACATTCAGTATGCCAGCATAGAGTCCATCTGAAAATCTTGTTATCACTATTCTACTGAATGAATGGGTCTTTCACTGAAAGACTTCTTATGATGTTGAATTGGTTGCCAACAAAATTATGCCAATCTGACTTCTAATTTGACTGCCACAATGGTCATCTTAAAACTCTTGCTATCTCTACTTCTCCTAATGGCTAGTCATATTGACATTGCCATATCAGCATTGAAAGACTTATTACAATATCTAGTTGATACCAGTAGAAATGGTGCCCATCTATTATCAAATATGGCCACCATGACATTTCTCTTGTTATCAGTGTTCCTCCAAAAGACTTCTTGATGCCTTGTTGACTCTAAATGAAAATGGTGCCAAGTTGACATCCAGTTTGTCACCACAGTAGATATTTGAAAATCTTTTTATTGCTGAAGAATATTAAAGATGGTTTCACTAATCCATAATTAAAGAGAAGAAATGGCCATGTCTTGAATTCACAGAAAAAAACTTGTCAGCTATTAAAGCATGAGTCCCTTTGAGAGACTTGTTTTAGATTGTTACAAGTTTTGGACTTGTACATTTTGGTCTGCAGTGAGAGTTTATGTGTTTTTACCAACACAATTTGTTTACATTAAACTCTGTTTCTCAGAGTCTGTTGCTTATACTATCAAGAAATCTGAGGAGTGCATTTAGTGACATCGCAAGTGTTGAGGAATCCAGGGTCAATGTTCTTTAGTGGCACCCATACCACAGCAACCAGAGCCAATGTTCCATAGTGACATTCCTACTTCACACCAGAGAACAGTTTTTATATCAGTTGCCATCCTCCCTCCTCCCTCCCAGTTTTGCGAAGAATTGCCTCCATTACACTAAGGTGAAGGTGAGATGCTATGAAAATTTCAGTCTAAACAAAGAGAATAGGCTCCCAATGGCAACCCCTTGACCTGAGAGCACCAAGAGGCTATTATTCCCACATAACCCATCTTTATGCCATCACTGAGTGCTGTTGTTAAAGACTAATATTCACTCTAAACAATTAGGTCCAATTTACGAGCTTTTCTTCTTTCTGTGACCATGTTAATTTTATCAGTCAGACGCCAGAAAAGTAGACAAGAATTTGATTTTCTATGGAGTTCTAATTTTGGCATCTCAATCCCTGTAACTGAATGTTCTTAATATGAACTTGGTCATCATTTTTGTCTCATTGTTTTTTTGCAATACTCCTCAAATGCTGCAATGACAGATATGACTACATTGAAGAAGATGCATGATTTAGACTGCACAATAGAAAGAGTCTCAAAGTCTGTAAACATGGATACAGAGACTATCCTAAGAGACAAAAGTGCATACAAGGAAGAACATGAATGATTTAAACTGCTAATTAAGGAGTATCCTCAAAATTTGTAAGCATGGATACAGAGACTGTCCTCAGAGACAGATAAACAAGAAGAATGACATGAATGTATTAAGCAGCACATAAAAGAGACCGCAAATGCTGCAAGGAGGGGTCCTGAGTGGCTGAGTGGTCTAAAGTGCTGTCAGTTATGGATCACTGCCATCTCACCTCTGTCTGCGTGGGTTCGAGTCTAAGATTCGGCTAACATAGTTATGTGAGAAAGTTTGCCAGTAGCTTCTTGTGGGTCAGTGGTTCTTTTTGGGAGTTTTCTGGGTTCTTCCTCCACCATTAATACTGGCCGCCATGTATAGCCTATATTGTGCTTAAAAATGGCATTAAACCATAAAAAACAAACAAACAAACAAACAAACAAACAAATGCTGCAAGAATGGAGCTTGTTACTGTCCTCAGAGTAGACATATATAATAGGAGGACATGTTGTGGACTGTGAATGTGGGAAAGGCCACAAATTCTCTGAACTTGGATTTGTGACTATCCTTAGACAAGATATACACAAGACGAAGACATGCATGTTGTGGACTGTGAATTTTGGAAAGGCCACAAATTCTGTGAATATGGATACTGAGACTATCATCAGAGATGGACATGTAAAAGAGGACATGCACATTTTAGACTGCATATTTAGCAGTCTTTATCTGCAGTTCCTTAAATTACAAAAAAATCCTCAGATTTTTCTTACAGATTTATGAGACTTTTAAAAACATAATGAATGATGCATTAATAAAGACATTGTCTTACGCTTTCATAATCATTTGATGTTCTATGCAGATATTATAGTTCCAGGTAAAGAAATAGTTATTTTGTTTGAGAGTTTGGATGTTTTCTTAAATATAGCTATTACTAATGCATACAATGATTTTTTGAGGAAAGAACTGACTGTAATCACAATGAAAATAGATAAAATTACAGTCTAATTTGCATTTTCATTTTTTTGTATAATGTTTAACTCGAAAATTTGACTGTTTCAGCCCAGCAAGCCAATGGAGGCCAGTTTAATCTTAACCTTGAAGGGAGACATTTCAGAGCAAGTGAGAATCATGTTGAGAGCCATGGTAGTCTCGGAGTAAATAGAGATGGAAGACTGTGTGTGCTGTTTTATATCTTTATTTTAAGTTTGTTTGGACATTTAAATTCTATTGATGAAAAATATGGACCCTATGAAACTGTGATAGATCATATCCCTTTGGTATAGAGACATTTTCTAGTAACTTCTATTTTCCAAAAGAATCAGAATGCACAAGTAGCCTAAAATGAATACAGAACACATGAAATTCTGCAGATTTATGGTACATGTATCTTGAATAATAAAGGGACACAACTTGCTCTGATTTTACTATAGTTCAAGGTAACAAGATTTAATATAGACACATTTTTAGCATAGTACATTGATCAGAAAAACTGAATGTGATACCAACAATAGAATTGAAATATAAACAGCAAGTGAATTGCATTGAAAATGTATGTGATATGAGTAAATCGCATAGGATGTCAATCATCAAATGTATTTGATATGAGTAAATTGCATAGGATGTCAATCATCAAATGTATGTGATATGAGTAAATCGCATAGGATGTCAATCATCAAATGTATGTGATATGAGTAAATTGCATAGGATGTCAATCATCAAATGTATGTGATATGAGTAAATTGCAAAGGATGTCAATCATCAAATGTGATTTGCTGATATCGCATTTCCACAAAAGACAATATAGCTCTCAGAATCAATGTATTATACTGATTATGCTTTAATTTATACCCCCCCATGCAAAAAAACCCAGACATCTTAATTAATGGAACTACTTTTCTAGTATTGCTGTATAAGAAGTCTATTAATAGGTGATGAGGCATTTCATTATGTGTATTGATATGCTGTCCTATATCTGAATGCACAATAGGGTATTCTCATTAACTTTGAATTTACTCAATGACAATATCAGTAGTTTGAATCCTCCTTTCTTGAGAATTTTTTAAATATAAGTGGTTGACAGTGTCAGTTGATCAGTTTCACATACCAAAGCATTTCACCATTTTCACTGTTATAACTGGACGCAGAAACTCAAAAGTGAGTTGCAGTCTACACTGTTGGTTACTTCATTATGCTTTCAAATGTTGGCAAAAAAGACAATGTCATATGATTTTTTTATTATATGAATTTGAAAACAGCATATTGTTCCAATTCTTCAATGTATGGTCAAAATTCTGATGTGTCTTGCAAAATATTCAAATGATCCAGTATGCTTGCTTGAACATTGTTAAGCCAGTGGGATTCTGCTGTTACTTTTTTAAAATAATATTCCATTCTGTAATAATAACATTGGCTTTCTTCTCATATGTCAGGTACATATCTGAGATAAAGTGATATATAAACAGGATTTTGTTTACCAGGATAACAAAATATAGAACATAATGAGAAGTTGACACAAAATACTCACCCATGTGGAAAACACCGCTGGTATTCATTAGTTAGCTATCATTTAACAACATTGTGTAATTAAGAGGAGTCTCTTGCTATTAGGTTCTTTGTTATCTTTACACCACTATAAGGTGACCTGTCATATACTGTAAAACCTGTCTTGAGAGACCACTGTGGTGGGAGACCACCTGTCTTGAGAATACCGGTTGTAAATACACAAATTTATGGATTATATAGTGTTATCACCTGTCATTAGAGACCATTATATTTTGGAAAAAAGGATGGTCTTTCCAGACATATTTGACTGTAACATTGTACACGTTTGAAGGTTATAGTGATAGGTCCCTGTATAATGTTTCAAGAGATTTTAGTCTTGTCTTGGTTCCAGAAAATTCAGATACAGCAGCTAAATGTGCATCTCTTATATGTTTCAATTACCTGTCAGTGAAAATGTACTGCGGCCAACTGTATTCTTTAATTATATTATTTAAACAGATTCAGAATTTATTGAGTGCCTTTTTGTTTGTTTTTTTAATCAGCTGAAATGTTTTCAACCAGTTATTCTGACTAAGTCTCAATATGTATTCGTTTTTCAACATGAGAACTTAATGTACAGCAAAAATCAGAAAAATAATCACTTGTGAGCAGATATGCTATACTAGTCCAATACATCAGCCCCCAACGTGACATTGATTTTGGTTTAGGGGCCAATATCACCTTTTCATTAAAACAGGCAAAAAGTCAGCAGACACTTTTGGCTGCACACATCAATCAGTGTACATTTTATACACATACCAGTATTTCTTACAGCTGTGGAGCTACCATCAGCTGAAGGTTTCTTTTGGTGGCATGTACATCATATTCTGAAGCAAATTCTATGTCTGGTGACTTGTAAATCTAAGTGGAATAGCCCAACCCTTTGTCCTGTGGCCATTTTGAAACTTGGGCTCAATATGGCTGTTACCATTTACCTTTATGTGTCTAAAGTGTATGCAGGCTTGTTTCGGAAAGATTTGCAGGTAGTAAAATTGTACATTTCATCAAACAGGTCACATAAGACCCACATATCATTCATTAGTATCAACACAGCTTTTGGGGGTTTGATTTATCAGACTAATGCTATATATTCTAAGGTTTATCAGTGTTACAGAAAATATTCAAGCTACAGTACCACAGTGTAGAACAAATGCTACCCTATATATACTTGCTTCAGTGTTGGGTTCAATTGCAGACAACATAGACTCTGATCTACCATTGCATAATGCACTTGTAGGTCAGATTTCATGTTGTTTGTTCTACTGATTGCTCATAATAAACTTCACAGACCCTGATCTGTCAGCACACTATGTGATAATAATAATAAACTACACAGACCCTGATCTGTCAGCACACTATGCGATAATAATAAACTAATAATCGCACACTATGCGATGGCAGATCAGGATCTGTGCAGGTTGCAGTAACTGTTGAACTTGACTTGTAAGTAAATATATACAGTACTATTCTTTTAATTTACAATGATATGGCCTTGAATATATTAGAATAATTACATCAGATTATTATATATGTTAACACAAATGATAAATAATATGACATGAACATTCCAGCTTGCTGTTTCTCAGATAAATTTTATATTAATATCATTTCATCTTTTTTTGTTTGAAACAACAAAGTGCTTTTGTGTTCCTTAAAAATAAAGTTCACATTGTGATATGGTCGCATTTAATATTAAATGGTTTCTATTGAAAAGTATATTTCTTTTTTTCTTTCCACTAGCCCTTTAAGTCACCCATACATTTAGCTACTCTATTACTTATTTTTAATTAATTGCAGATTATTTGTCTTCACCCTTATTCAGGTATTTTAGAGATAAACAGCAGCAGTATGTAATTTTATAATCTATATTTTTGGGGGTTGGGGTAACAGGTGCTCATCAATCAAAAGTCACCATTCATTTGATTGGATGATTGACTTGGCATTAGTCCTTACAACAACGTTAACATTGACAGTATATACAGTCATTAAACTGCAGGTTGTTAAGACAGATTTGTTACGCCATAGCATAACATCTACAAATTCTCAAATTCCAGTAAAGATGCAAATCAACAGGGTTAAAAGTCAAATGTTAGACTGGGGATAAAGTCAGAGTAAACCAATTGTTTTCTCACCTGTAAGCATAACTAATTGTTCTGCAGAAGACCTTTATCGCCTACTCTATTAACATTTTTTTGTATTTGTGTAAATAAAATTTATGCTAAATTTTCAATCTGTATAAGATAATGTATTTAACATATAATTTCACAAAAATGCAGCAATTAAGTTTTGTAGATATTTATGTTTTTATATAATTTAAATAAGATACAGTCAGTGCTTAAAGTGTGTGCAGTTAATTTTTTTCCTTTCAGTGATCACTGCTATTATGTGACTGGTCACCTATTAGGTGCAGTAGACACATGGATGAATTTGGTAGTTGTGTCAGTATGCTAAATTAAAGGATACAATAAACTATGCAATTATGTAAAATATGGGTTCCTAATCTGTTGTGTAATAATAAAATATTTATGGATATGCATGCATCCTGCGACTTTATAACTCACTCTATCTCTCTCTCTTTCTCTTGATTGATTGATTGATTGATTATTTGATTGGATACCAGTCTTGTATTAAAGATATTACCGGTTACAAATCAAGCTGACCTAGTCCTAGAGACAGATCAAAAGAATTAGTTAAATTAATATTTTTGACAGTAAAACTGCTAGTGATGTCTTCATTTGCTTTTTTTCAAAAACAAGACTGTTATCACCATTTCAAAAAGACACATTTGAAAATTGTGTCTACTTTTCAACAATACATCATAGTGAGAGTTGTGATGTTACAAAGGCACTTACATTTCTGTTAGTTTGTCAAGGATTTTCTGATGCAAATTTTGTTGCTCAGTCAATCAGAAAGAATGTTAGGCTTGATTTGTGTCCGCAAGTTAGAACTGAATTCATGGTTTCATCATCAGATCTATAAATGTACTTTCTGGTCAAAACTGGTAAACGCTGACAAAAATAAATTGTCTAATCATTTTTCAAAATTCTTAAGATTACCTAATAAACGTCAGTTTCATGTTTACAGAAAGAGAGTATAATCAGTGTGAAATTTTCAACTGGACTACCAAGCAACTGTTTAGTTTGTGTACAACAATAAATAATATTGACATAGTTTTTATGAAGTTTGTGTTTCTAGTTTTAATGAGATATGCATTTTATTTAATCTACTTTTCCAAATATTTGCCATTTATCCCAAGTACGGTAAATATTTTGGCTTCTCTGACGAAGCAGTCAAAAAATTAAAACCATTATGGCAGCATTGATTTGAGCCTAATCAGATTTTTCAGCAATCTCTTTTGAGTGAAAACATCTAACTAGTTACATTTGGTGTTAACAGAATTGTAAATTTCAATGCAAAATGAAACTACCAGTGATATTTTGTGACCTAATGCAAACTGAAACTACCAGCGATATTTTGTGACCTAATGCAAAATGCAACTGCCATTGATATTTTGTGACCTAATGCAAAATGAAACCATTTTCTTTCTAGTGATGTGTAACTTTACAGTATTTACTCAAGATTTACATTGTTAGCTGAAGGAAAATATGACAATATGTGTGATCCTGCCCAACTGGATATGATGCTTGCATGTGTAAGATCATACAACAACTGCATCATTCCAGATGGAGATTCGGAATTCTTGCAGTATGATTTAGGATGTAGAGAAATCTTGAAATATGATTGGGATTGTCCATAGATATGTGCACACCCAGACATACTGACAACAACAAAAACAACAACCTGAGAGTGGTGAATATTGAAACTGGGTAAAAACTGGTGACCCTCTGCTAACATTCCACAATGTGTGCAGTAAGTACATTGGCATAGGCCATAGTGAACATGATGATGTTTGCTCCCTTCTATCAACAAAGATCAGCCTGCATGGAGAGTCAAACTTAGCATTTTTGAAGAATGAATGGAATTTTGTTCGGGAACATTGGTGTTCAGCACATTACTGTTATGAAAGCTATCTGTATGGTTAGTAATTAGACTATCAAATTGATATATTTGTAAAAAGCATATATCTTATATAAATTATCACAATATTTTCTGTGCCAGTTCACTTTGGTCCGTTTTTCCTGTACCTTCATCATTAATAATATATAAAACTGCGTTGCAATTGTAGTAGCAATCGCTACCGAGACGCCATTAAGTAAATACCATAAACACGGGGGGGGGGGGGGGGGGGGGAGGGGGCAGAAGGGAACATTTTCCCACCCCCTGAATGTGCATGTACTGTAAAATTGCTGTAGCCTATATCCGAAAATTAACAATCCCGTAAAGTTCCACTCTCCGCCTTGAAAAAATTGAAATGACGTCCCTGGCCCAGTCGCTGCGTCAAAACGTCTGTAGTGATTCCAGGAATGGAAACCTTCATTTGTTTTACGAACGTATTCATATTGTAACTACTTCTGGAATGGCGACCTTTACCGTGCTGGTTAGTAGTGATCTGAAAATACATTGCTCCAAACCTCAGCCGAAACGTTGTACTAGTTCGTATAACTACAGAGTTAACAGCGGTTACCAGCCAATACATGATGTGTAGAACTTGAACACGTTTGCATCAGACCTTTCAACAAATCATAAATATGAGTCTTTCTCGTAAGGCTGCGCGGCTAAAACATGGCGTGTGAATGTCATATGGGGCAAGCTACAAGATTTAGGCGATCAGAAGTAGAGATTCTCAACAGTAACTTTCGGATATACATTTAGGCAGTGATGGGTGCCCGAACTCAAACGCGTAACATATAAGACCCTTGGTGCAAATGTTTCTTGTAAACTTAGAATATAAGGCATTGGTACGCAGGCATCCCCGAGTCGATATTAAAGTACCGGGAAGTACTCGAAACTGTATTATGTCCTCGAGGCGGTCTTTGCGTTATCCCAAACAATACTGAGTTAAAAATCAAGAAATGAGAGACATGACAACGAACTTTTCATGGCTGATGACGAAATGGGATTAGGTACCAGCGTTGATGTAAATCGATAAGGATGCCAATCACTAACAGCGATGTCAGCAATGTTTAGCGCAAGTCATCAAACACAGACAACGAAACATGGTGATGTAGGCATTATTCAGCCTTTGATCGGCACCACATAAACTATGAATGGATCGAAAGAAGCTGAAAACCACAATGCCACAATGCCACCAAACAGCAATAGTCGTGGGTAGTATTACGGTGAGACTTGCGGAAATATTGTTTCTCTGTTGTGCAACAACGAGAACCCTGTCCCCAGTTTTTCTCGCCATCGCGATGCCACCTGATGTACCACTGTGAGCAATTAGAACTGAACATATCGTGAAGGCGATCCTAAAGACGAGCGCAAACAGATGTTGCCCATTGACATTAGACACAAAAAACACAGTGATCCCTTGCAAGAGTGCTCTTAAAACTCACCTTTTTCGATTGTAAGAACAAACTTAAAGACCTAATAATGTTCCATGCCTTAATTATTTTCAGCATTGTTTGTTTTCTAACTTTATGGTATTTGTGTGTTTTTGTTGTTGTTGTTGTTGTTTTCTTTGGTAGTCATATCATTATCGATGCTGTAAAGCGCTTAGAACATCTAAAGATTAGGCGCTATACAAAGTCCTCATTATATATATATATATATATATATATATATATATATATATATATATATATATATAATCTTAATCTCATCATGCTCAACAATATCACAGCAATCAGACGCATTTCTGTGCAGTACACTCCTACACAAATATTCAAATATCCATGCTCTCATATGTCATTACATCCATATTAAATAAATTTACGCTGCAACCATTGTCCAAAGTTACAATTCAGTTTAACAGTTGCAAAATCTAGAATAACACATGAATTCATGCAATAGTTTGCTATGAAGTAACCAAATAGCGAACTACAATATTAATTATGACCACGAGCTAGAAACTCTATATAATTCTTTACATAATCCTAGTTCATTTCTCAAATACGCGTGTAAGTTAAACACTACAGAGTGTACTAAAGATTGTAGAAATGAAGTATATCTAATGTACCTAGTTTCAATTATACTGTCGTAATATTCTGCAACAATTGCGCAAACACTTACTGAGATTTACGAAGCTTTGTGTTTCTTCGAACTTTGTACGTTTTCCCACCAAATTACGAGTGGCTTTTCAGAGTATTGCTGTATCCTTCCAGCACAATGTTTGGACAATTACTGAGTTCCTAGCTACGAAATTACTAAGTAAAATTTGGATTGGATTAGTAACCACGACCTATCTCAATTCCGATTGGATGTCGATGCTACCCAATTGCATTCAACTTAGTAAACAATGCTCCCAGCCGTCTGCCAACGTGGTGAGACGACATCAATAAGAGTCCTTTGTTCTTGAACAAGGCTGTCAACGTCCACGTGAGAAATTTCACCCCAACAAAGCTGGATTCTCGTAACTTTCACGAATGCCGCAGGGTCTACATATATGCATAACTTCTAACCATTAATTTGTTCCCCTGACGTTTTTTGTTGTTCGTCGATTCGACGAGGACCTTTCTAGTCATGTAAGGGTTGGAGGTGCTGGATCTGTTATGTGCGTGCGCATGTGGCTGATCATTCCGTTGCACGGAATGTTCGTTTTCATAAGGGTCAGGGGATGAGTAGAACATCTCTATGAGGGTTGATGGCACTTGCTTCCTGGCTTGCCTCTTCAGCTCTGCAGCTTCGGTCCTGCTAGATTCGCACACCTTGGAGTCTTTGTGCACAGACGAAGGCCAAGTGACTCGATCGCTTGCTGTATGCTCCCAGGAATCAGGGTTTATGTTGAACACTTTCAATGCACCGTTCAGATTGTCTTTGAAGCGTTTCTTCGGACCTCCGTGTTCGCTGTCCTTGCTGGAACTCGCCATAGAAGAATCAATGTCTCGCCCAGCGTAGCTGCCACTGCATCAGGATGCTGTGGATGCTATGGAGACCTGCTTAAGCGAGTACCTTAGTGTCTGGAACCTTGTCCTGCCACTTGATCTTGAGGATGTTCCTGAGACTTGCGGTGTGAAAGTGGTTCAGCGTTTCGCATGCGGAATGTAGCGTGGGGAGCACAACTTCCCTGTCGACTTTTAGTTTGGTCTGGATGCTGTAACTCTGCCGAAAGGTGCGTTGGCACTGGCAATGCGAAGGTTCACATCGTCATCAATAGTGATGCTCTGGGACAGTGTGCTGTCAAGGTAGGTGAAGCGGTTGAGTATTTGGGCGCTGAAGGTGATGTTGAGCTCAACATAGGGCTGGCTGATGCAGGACTTCAGTCTTCTTGGTACTGATGGTGAAACCAAAGCTTGCGCAGGAGATGGCCAACTTGTCAACGCTGCATTGAAGGTCGGCTTCTGAGCCAGCATTGAGGGCGCATATATCAGCAAATAAGAAATTCATAATGGTGACTTTCATGACCTTTGTTTTCGCTTGACGCCTCCTGGGATTCAATAGCTTTCCATCTGTATGGTACCTGATGCCGACTTCAACCTCTCTGTCTCTGAAAACATTCATTTGTTACTGGGAATGACTCAGATGTCACTTCATTGTCCTGGACTCGTGCCTGCATGCCATCGTGGGAAATGCTGAACTATGGACATAATATTATCAGGCATCCGTACTTGGCCATTACCTTCCACAAGCCTTCTCTGTTGACAGTAGCAAAGGCGTTTGTCAAGCCGATGTAAATGGATGAAAGGTCGATGTTTTGCTCCTGACATTTCTCTTGTAGCTGCCTCGCAGCGAACACCATGTCGATGGTTCCACGTTCTTTCCGGAATCCACACTGGCTATCTGGCAGTAGTCAAATTGCATAGTAAGGCAGTTCAGTAGGATTCTGGCGAGTATCTTTCCTGCAATTGAGAGTAAGGATATACCACGGCGGTTGTCGTAGGCCTGGCTATTTGTTTTGCGCTTATACAGTGGATTATGGAGGCGTCTGTGAATTCCTGGGGTATTTTCTCTTGCTGACACATTAGTAAAAACAGTTCGTGGAGTCTTTCTATCAGGGATGTGTCCGCTTCCTTGTAGACTTCAGCTGGGATGGAGTCTGAACCAGGTGCTTTGCCACTGGGGAGTAACGTATGCCTTTCTCTGTCTCAAGCAATGGTTGGAGAAGCATTCGGAACTTCGTTGTTGGGTGTCAGGGGGAGAAGGCCGATGGCTTCATCACTGAAGGATAAAGGGAAATTTAGGATGCTGTCAACGTGACTAACATTGTATCCTTTGTTAGCGCTAGTGCATCTAGCAGCTGTTCCGGGCTGTTGTTCATAAACTGGAGACTATTTTCTCATGTTGCTTGGAATTACGTTAGTATTTATTAAGACGATGTTATTCAAATAAACTCCATCATAAGAAGCATGTTATGACCGATCAGATTGTGAGACTAACAGGCATCTTTGCTTTGTTTTTAAATAATTGCCCAACTTGAGGTTGTGCGTTGTGGGCTTAGTAATATATCAGCAGTCTTGTACCATATCCATTGTTGGTTCTATAAGCAAGTAATGATATATGCTCTGGATTGTTTGTCTATACCATGGCAATTATTGGTATTGGCTTCCCGGATATAAACACAGAGACAACAGCGCTAAACATCATAACGTTCGATGTGTTTGTTGTCATACTGTACATTTCGGCTTATTTCTTTTGTCTACACATAGTGACTATGGAACAGTTGCTCTTGCCTGCATTTCACAGGTCGATTCGCAAATAATATCAACAGGTCTCTGCCTCTCATTTTGTAACTCGCTCATGCGAATCGAGCATGGACCTTTTTCCAACCAGGAACAAACTGTGGTTGCTTGGTGGTGGCGTCAATGTCATTAACCTTCATAGAAAACGTGAAACATAAAACTTAACCCACCAAGGTGTTAACGGTAGTTGTCGATATACTAATGTTTCTATTATCTGCCGGGTAAAGCGCTGACAAAACTGCTTGCTCAAATCATCGGTTTTCTTTTCATCGTTATTGGCGTTTATAAATAATAATAAAAAAAAACTATGGTGGCATTGATTTCGCAAGTAAGCAGCAAAATCTCCATTGTGTGTTTTGAGTCATTAATGTGTATCAGGTATACACCTTTATTCTTGTCACGGTACTGACTACGGTTGCTGGGTTGTACCGCCTGAACGTTTCAATATCACTACCCTTGAGAGCAAAGTCAATGCCCGCAACGTTCAGATTTCCAAGGTGTTGGCGCTATTTGCCTTGCCTTTTAGTTTCAACGTCTGCAGTGTATAACGCTGATACAACAGCCTACTCAACGCATCGGTTGTATTTGTTCTTCACGTTTAGAACGGAAAGTGTTGCCATGCACTTTCGTATTGGAAT
Source organism: Unio delphinus (assembly GCA_029339505.1). NCBI lineage: Eukaryota > Metazoa > Mollusca > Bivalvia > Unionida > Unionidae > Unio > Unio delphinus. The sequence continues at coordinate 2,359,284 of JAQISU010000068.1, forward strand.
GTAGATTCAGCCATGAAAGAGGCGATAATGACACAGGAATATCAAGCACCTGGTAGTGGTCAGATTTAAATCCCAACTGCCTCGGAGCTGGCAAATCCTCACCCTCACCTTTCCCCCAGCACTTATTCTCAGACCTTTTCAGCTGCTGGCTGAGCCTCAGTAAGAAACATATCTTTGTATTGGTTATTCTGTTGTTCATTCTTAATATTCGGTCGTAGGGTTTTAACCCTTCGTTAAGCGTTCCGAGGCGGCTGGAACTGCTTGTGGGGTTAAATAAAGATTCACAACCTTGCGCAGTGCGCTTCGCAAAGCTGAAATTAGTCGTTGGGCTGAAACTATCAATTCAGTCTTACGACACAGATGTTTTTCGTGGAGCTCGAAATGGATTATAACCCTACTCGCCAGAGCATTATCATATTCACATTCTGTTATGTGTGCTCTACAAAGGAACCCGGTTAATAATTAAGGACACGCCCTTTTTAAACATTATAGTCGAATGCAATGTATGTCTATTGAAAAAAAAAAGAACATTTTAGTTCATTAAATACAAGCTAAAGCCGAAACATCGCATAAATTGATAAATTTTACCATGAACTGTGCACTTGATGAATTTAAAAGAAAAATCTTTCAGTGTCCTCAACACGAGATCAAACTGATTCTTAGCTTGTCTTTATTTTCGTCTGATCATACATCTGAAAGTAAACATCTTTATATACTTTGCCAGAAACTTTAATGATTGTAAGTTCAATCATTACAAGCGCTGATTGCTTCATATCTCATCTCTCTCTCTGTTCTCAAAACGCGCATTTATTAGCATTTTCGCCGCATCTCATGCATAATGGCCTAGCCCTGCATCATATCCCACATAATATAATACATAATGGCCTAGCCCTGCATCATATCCCGCATAATATAATACATAATGGCCTAGCCCTGCATCATATCCCGCATAATATAATACATAATGGCCTAGCCCTGCATCATATCCCGCATAATATAATACATAATGGCCTAGCCCTGCATCATATCCCGCATACTATAATACATAATGGCCTAGCCCTGCATCATATCCCGCATACTATAATACATAATGGCCTAGCCCTGCATCATATCCCGCATACTATAATACATAATGGCCTAGCCCTGCATCATATCCCGCATAATATAATACATAATGGCCTAGCCCTGCATCATATCCCGCATAATATAATACATAATGGCCTAGCCCTGCATCATATCCCGCATAATATAATACATAATGGCCTAGCCCTGCATCATATCCCGCATACTATAATACATAATGGCCTAGCCCTGCATCAGATCCCGCATAATATAATACATAATGGCCTAGCCCAGCATCATATCCCGCATACTATAATACATAATGGCCTAGCCCTGCATCAGATCCCGCATAATATAATACATAATGGCCTAGCCCTGCATCATATCCCGCATAATATAATACATAATGGCCTAGCCCTGCATTATATCCCGCATAATATAATACATAATGGCCTAGCCCTGCATCATATCCCGCATAGTATAATACATAATGGCCTAGCCCTGCATCATATCCCGCATAGTATAATACATAATGGCCTAGCCCTGCATCATATCCCGCATACTATAATACATAATGGCCTAGCCCTGCATCATATCCCGCATAATATAATACATAATGGCCTAGCCCTGCATCATATCCCGCATAATATAATACATAATGGCCTAGCCCTGCATCATATCCCGCATACTATAATACATAATGGCCTAGCCCTGCATCAGATCCCGCATACTATAATACATAATGGCCTAGCCCTGCATCATATCCCGCATAATATAATACATAATGGCCTAGCCCTGCATCATATCCCGCATAATATAATACATAATGGCCTAGCCCTGCATCATATCCCGCATACTATAATACATAATGGCCTAGCCCTGCATCATATCCCGCATAATATAATACATAATGGCCTAGCCCTGCATCATATCCCGCATAATATAATACATAATGGCCTAGCCCTGCATCATATCCCGCATAATATAATACATAATGGCCTAGCCCTGCATCATATCCCGCATACTATAATACATAATGGCCTAGCCCTGCATCATATCCCGCATACTATAATACATAATGGCCTAGGCCTGCATCATATCCCGCATACTATAATACATAATGGTCTAGGCCTGCATCATATCCCGCATAATATAATACATAATGGCCTAGCCCTGCATCATATCCCGCATAATATAATACATAATGGCCTAGCCCTGCATCATATCCCGCATACTATAATACATAATGGCCTAGGCCTGCATCATATCCCGCATAATATAATACATAATGGCCTAGCCCTGCATCATATCCTGCATACTATAATACATATCGGCTTGAACATTCACATTAAAATCAATACTATGTAATAACTCTTGTTCTTGTACATCCATCAATCATCTCTTTGATTTACATATAATGGGTTGTTCCACTTCTGATCCTGCCTATGTAAATTAGCAAAATCTGCTCGTCCACTGCAACATTCAACACATACCACTCGCTAATGCTGATATGAAACTTGTATTTCGTACCTGACCTTTTTTCCTTTAATTGACGCAATTTAAACTGCCATACATATAATTTTATATTAGTTCCAATCATTACAGATTATCGTTTATACATATTACATGTACCTGCCATAGACTGAAAGTAGTATTTTTTGTTATTGTTGTGGTTTTGTTGTCTTTTTAAGATACTGCAAACTGTTTTTTTTTCAAACAGGACCGTGTCAAGAGGTTGGTTGTACAAAATCGTTTTTTTTTTATTTTATAAAAAAATATATAATTATTAAGCAAAGCTACCATTTGATTAAAATCAAATCTCAATGTCACGTTGGACAGGGGTAATGTAATCTGGATTACGCTGTGTTATGGCATGTATGTCAACATCTTGAAAGTACATTTACTCATTTCATCATCGTGATAAATGTTAATCAGGCACATTTGTTTTGATCAGTCCGACAGGCACCTCACTTGGCTATCGGATTTTGTTTAGTACTTCTTTCGCTGTTCATATATTTCTTTCGAAACCGTGAGAATGTTTCGCTGTATCATTTGATAATTGTTATATACGGTTTTATCGTTAGATTGAAGACTAGGCAACTCGTCTCAGAAAGTCTACAGTGACCCAAAAGTCAGATAGTACTAAATGTTTTAATCAAATCTTATTTCATTTAATTTTTCACATTTTAACTCTCATATTTATTTTAATTTTCGTGAATGGAGCGGATTACCTATTTCTTCCTTTACACCTTTATAAATATTTCTTTGTTGTTCTATTTACAAATTCTTAGAGCTAACCTTTTTGATTTTTTAAATTCAGGCAGCCATTAGTTCCATACATATCGTGTCTCTACATATCTCTGTCTTGTCTGTCTAAGTTTAGCAAAAGTTTCACATTCTACCCGACGTACTCATGTGTAAAAAAAAGGACTTCAACTTGATCCCGCTGAGTGTTTAACGTGCTTGACTCCCGATTGAAAGGGTGCGGATTATAATCCTATCGTTGGATTAGTCTGGGTCAGCACAGAGGCGTAGCGAGGGGGGGGGGGGGCAGGGGGTACATACCGTATTTTCGCGCATATATCCCGCGGGTTATACCAGATTTTACAAACCCCGCAAGGGGGGGGGGGTACGGGTTATATAAGGGTGCGGGCTATATCACAATTTTTTTTACACATAATGATTTTTCAACATATTGTTTGAAAAACATAACTACATAACATATATTGTTCTAGTTTTGTTTTGCTAGGGTTGGATATTATGGCTACTACGGTGACTTTACAACTTACGGTATCGGGACCAAATCAACATTTCGGGATAAAAACTTAAAATTTCGTATCCGTCACGTTTTCATAATCAATATTTTCTGTTTTCAATCGAAATAACTACGGTACCTGATTTTACCGCTGGGCCACGATCCACTGCTTCAGGTCAGCTACAAGGTGAGGCCACTTTGCTTTAGGTCCGCGACGAGCACGTTTTCGTGGATTCATCTTCTCCAACGTTCCTTTTTCTTTTCTCCAACCTTCGGATTACACTCTCATCAATATCAAATTTTGTGCCTGTGGCTCTATTGCCATGCACTTCAGCATACGCAATGGCAGTTAGCTTGAAGTCGGCTGTGTAAGACTTTCGTTTCGGCATTTTTTAAATTAAACAGAAAGAAATTATTTAAACTCGAATCTACACTTCACAAGAATACAAGATTATTTAAAAATGTCCGTGTTTATGTAGCCTGTAGTTGAGGCACAGCTCCTACGCACACAAGCACTGTGTACCGTGTTTTTCCTGACTTTTATTGAGCAAAGGTCGTCGGCTTACTTTGATGATGGCGCCGCTAAAGGCTCCAGTTGAAGGGTGAAACGAATACCTGTTTGTTTTTGCTGCGGCAACTTCAGATAATTGTAAAACATTGAAACAGATTTGTTTTATTTGTTTAGTATATATCAGTGCTTCAAAGGTAATCAGTTCTCTTTGAAGTGTCAGCAAACGTATTTTTTCTTCTTCCATCTGGTATTTGTTTTTAAATTAGTGTCATCTGCTTGACTGTACTCATTTTACGTTTTCGCCTTCTGCGGATTTGGATTTTGACTAGTCAGTTGCATAAAGTAATAAGGCCAGATATCATCATTAGCGGATTATGATATAACAGTGCACTGTTAGTGTGGTTTGCCAGTATGAGACAAGGACTTGTTATTTTAACAATATATTCCAGTACATTGTTTCCTGTCATGGTGCCTTTGATTTTCTCTACTCCAAACGCAAGACTGTATATACGGTTTTTATGAGCCAAAATTGGTGTCGCCACAAATATCACCAGATGGTATATTTTGTCACCAAAACGGAAAACAGAATCGCAGTTTGCTACATCAGCGAAGCCCCGTGATCCTGTAATTGATTTCATTTCCGATTGTGGCTGTATAAATATATCTATGGTTGCGGGTTATACAAAGGTGCGGGTTATGCCAACGATTTTTTACACAAAACCCCAAAACCCGCGGGCTATATGAGGGTGCGGATTATCTGCGTGTGCGGGATATATGCGCGAAAATACGGTATGTCCCTGGGCGCCAAGGTACAGGGGCGCCAAAATGAGGCTTACAACGTTACATTATAATAAGTAAACAAGGGTAATAAATCGGTCACAAGATCGCTGGGGTGGCAATTTTATAGTTCGTCCCCGGGCGCAAAATATCATCGCTACGCCTCTGGGTCAGCATCCGTATTAAGTCCTTGTCAAGGCACTTTCCTCACAGTTTGGAAGGCATAAAAGATGCTAGATGTGTTGCTGTGAAATAATGTACCAAGTCAACACCATCTAATCGACCTCTTAGCGTGAGACGAGCATGTACATTGACTGGCTCTAGGCTATCAAAGTGACGTCCCTTCAGCAATAACTTTTAATTGGAACAATCACTTCCGCATCTTTGGGCACTTTTTTTTTTCTTCTTGTTATCTATGCTGGTTTTGCTATTACCAGGACAGATCCAGATCTACCGTCGCATAATGAGCCGACATATCAGATTTGTATGATGGTTGATGTAATCATCAGCGGAAGGAATAAAATATACCCTGACATACCAACTCGTGAAGCGATTGCACATACTTGATAAAGTGTTCACAGCTCTGTGCGCGTTACACGCAAATAATTCGTTGTAATAGAGTAATATTCCATCAGGTTTAACACATATTATGGAGTGTTAATCCTGTTTTAAGTTGACATGTCTGAAACGTGTGGCAAATTGCCTCATGCACTATCATGTATATTGAGGAAATGAGTGTCATATTCCAAAAAGAGGGAAGAAACTTAGAATATAACAACCTACATTAACACTACTAGAGTTATTTGCTGTCGACATTTCAGGTTGTACTTTTTAATTGCTTTTTGTTTTTAACATTATATGCGATAAAACGGATCGCAATACTGATACGAATCATCGTTTAAAAGTGCATGTCTATATAGCAGTGGATATTCTCTTTTAATACGGTTTAGTTACTGCACATTTTTATCTTTGAGGCGACATTTTATAGTAAATCATTATTTGATGAAGTCAGTCAATTGGTTAGTCTCTCTCTCTCTCTCTCTCTCTCTCTCTCTCTCTCTCTCTCTCTCTCTCAATTGCATGTGTTGAATTTGTAAGCTACGTCTAAATACAGTTAATATCCAATTCTTTTGATTTAGGGTGAGCTGCGAATTTTCTTTAAAACAATATTATGCTGCCACATTGCAGATAATATTTGTGTCTCTCCTTTCTGTGCATATGTACCAAATGTTTGGGTGAAAATTTTAGGTCTTAACTACATGTAAAATGATCCGAATCGATGGAAATCCTGACACCCAACCTTAACCCTGTTTGGATACAATAGACCAGTGCCATATTGTTAACCTGCTAGCGGTTTGTAACGAGGTGGAAATCTTTATTGTTGTATCCTTAATACTGCCATATGTTTAAGATATACCGTGTTTGGTATGTCGCATGTAGCTGTTTTCTACCGATTGCTTGGAAATCATGTACAAAATTTGGTACCAACTTCATCGAAAGAAAACTAATCTCTCTTTATATATTACCCTGACTACTGTATGTACCTTTATAAGTAATTGCGAGTCTATACTGTACGGTAAACTGGTTCCAGGCTAGTTCTGAGAATATGCATAAATGCAAGCGTATGTATATAGAGTACGTCTAAGTATTTGACTTCTTTCTTCTTTGCCTACCTGCATGTCTGCTCTTCGGCCTGTTCGTCTGTCCTGGACGACTTATCAATGTAGTACGACCCCCACACTCTCTCTCTCTCTCTCTCTCTCTCTCTCTCTCTCTCTCTCTCTCTCTCTCTATATATATATATATATATATATATATATATATATATATATATATATACATACACACACACACACACGAACTTTTATTGATTCACTGACAATACGGTTTCATAACCTCTTTTCAGTTCATATACCCTAGAATGTTTGGAGATAGAATATACAGAAAGGTGGATACAGCTATAGGAGAATCATTTTTCAAGTACGGTTTATTTCTCGCAAGGCATCCATGGAAATTCATCCTTGGTTCAGTTGCCATCAACTGCCTCCTCTTTCTTGGGTTACTGAATCTCAGAATGGAAACCGACGCCGTCACTATCTACACTCCAATGACAAGCCAGAGTATCAAAGATAGCAGGAAAATACAAGGAATGTTTCCTGATGTAAGTGGTTCCAGTTTCCAAGAATACCAAAAAGCTTCATTTGGCCTTTATGCCGAGGTTATTGTCAGAGCAAAGATGGGAAACGCCCTGAACATAACTGTTCTGAATGAAATGAAGAAACTATATACGTATGTCGGATCCATTTCTCTCTCATACGAAGGCCAAACAGTACATTATGAGGACTTCTGTGCGCGTCTCCACGACACATGTGCCGTTGGAGGAGATATTCTTCTGACTCCTGAGTTTGAGTCACTTTTAGCTCTTGGAAACGTTCCCTATCCAGTATTCTTTCACCCATCTAAAGGACCGGTATACTACAAGAGATTCGTTGGAAGTCCAGTTACAAACAATTCTATGCTTGTCTCTGCCCCCATGATGAAATTAACCTTCAATTTTCGGACAGAGGAGGAGCGATATGGAAGAATCTTTGACATCTGGAAAGATGAATTTGTACACCAAATGAACATGTTTAGTTCTGATGTCATTGATGTTGCATATGCGCATGTTAACTCTATCAGCGAAGAGATCAAAAATAACATTTTGGGAGACCTGTTGATTTTTGTCGCCAGTTTTACACTCATGACGCTCTACATTTGGTTGGCCTTGTGCAGGCCGGGTAGGGGCTGTCTGGGCCATAGACTGCCCCTAGGGACCGCGGGGCTGATTGCTACAATTATGGCAATCGGATCAGCTCTTGGTCTGCTCTCAGCATGTGGAGTAATTTTTGTGACGGATGCAGCAGCGATGCCTTTCCTGTTGATCGGTAAGACTTGTTCAGCTATTAATTTCCAGAATTGTCAAGAGAGGATAAACTGTTCGGCATATCATATCATTAAGATAGTGATTCAAATGCGATTCAGCACAAATCGTGAGGCGACAGTCTCATCTTAGAGTCTCGATTAAATCATAGTCTTATGTTGATTAGAGAAAGATTAGTGACCGCACAGTACACAAGAACAGAGGGATAGTATTTAAAAATTATTTTTGTGTCATTCTTTCAGGATCAGAGTTTCCCCATACGTAGTGAAAAATTCGCCCCCCCCCCCCCCCCGTCTCTCTCTCTCTCTCTCTCTCTCTCTCTCTCTCTCTCTCTCTCTCTCTCTCTCTCTCTCTCTCTCTCAGAAGAAAATGAACGTGAATCAACTGAAACGTTCCTTGAGTAAGTTTTCTTAGCCTGTTACTCTGTCCTCTGAAAATGCTTATTGGCAATGAAGTTCTAACATTAAATCAGCTGTGTCGCCACCAGCATTTTCCTTGTATTAGCCACACCCGGCTAATTAAAGCAGTTCGTGCTATTTGTTAAAATGACATGCAATGCTCAGTACTTGTCTAATTTACATAGTTGTGACTAATACTACGAACATGCGACATGACTGGAAATAACTGACCTAACGTTATTTTGTCATTATCAACGCATTTTTGTTTTACTTCCCTAATCTTAAATTTCTTTACTGGTACCGGTCAGTCAACGGTGCGTACCCAATCTGATTAAAATCAGATATCCATTGTTATACATGAAGATCTGACTTTGACCGCTTACGGGTGTTGTTTTGATATCCCATGTTTATTACCATAACCGGTAATTTTATCAACAAATCAGATGAAGTCTTATATCGTCGCGTTAGGAGACTGAGCAGCGTAGACGAAAAGCACGAATGCGTATCAAACGATTTGATTCACTTTAAGATTTTTGAGAGCCCCATTCCCATTGGCTAATTCAGAGGTCATCAGAACATGACCCCTATGCGGTCATCGTCAGATTCTCAGGTAGTATATCGGATAACTGATTTTAATCAGAATGGAACGTGCCTGGGCACTTCGCCAGGCTCTATGCTAACGTTTTCTTACAACAATATTGTTACATATATGTCCTGGAGCGACAGAAAAGCAAAAGTCTACTTCCTTGTACATCCCACCCATCGCAAACAATGTTCCAGGATCAGCCACTGAATAACAAAAGTGGTATTAGCATATAAACATAAAGTTTCCAGTCGGTCTCTTGAATCGTACATCAAGTTGAAACATATGTTCGTACCGTCACGTGTCTAGTCTGACTAATTGATGAACGAAAACGGGTCGCGGTCAATGCGATGCAACTCCATGGAGCTTATACCACGCTTAAGAACGAAACACCATCAAAGCTAATATCTGACAATAACATCACACACACCACACACACACACACACACACACACACACACACACACACACACACACACACACACTTTAATTAGGTTGGGGTGGGGCGCTCCGAATATTATTTAAATTATTACAGAAGACTTACTCCGGTTCGTTTTTGACAGAAATTGAAGTAGTGATAGAGAGATGCAAAGCTGACTTAGTGTGATAGATTTTCCTAATGTCCTGTGTTCCTACTCATCTTTTGATCTCTATCTGGACTGGTAATACAATTCCCTCCAGTCCGTCTAATTTCTGCCTCCGTTCTTCCTTTTCTTTCGTCTCCCAGAGACTCGGACCAACTGCACTGGGGGTATTTACCTCTGTCTCCTACAGTTCCTCTGGTCCATAAAATCTTCCTGTATTAACACACAAGGACATTAGCACAGCAAATTCCCCTAGCTATCTAACTCACACTAAACAATAATATCATCAGATAAGCAATTACTTTCTTTGGTCACGCATTCGTGCCTATCGAAGTACACATTCTCTCTGATATATGTACACGGTGTATATATAGATTCCCAATCTTTTATACAAAACAATGTCACATAATCAGACGCATTTCTGTACATTGCGCTTCTACAAAGTGTACACTGATATGCACAAATCCATGCGCTGATATATCCTTACACATGTTACTCCTACAAAGTATACACAAAAAGGCAAATCCCTATTGACTAATGTTGCACACTACAACCACTATACAAAAGTTTATAATTCAATTCAACATTTGCAAATCTATAATATCAAATGTATAAATGCACGAGGTTACTACTAATTAACTAAATAGCGAATGACATTATTAATTATATCCATAAACATTGCTCATATCTCAAAATATGCATGTATATCTATCACCACGAATGAATCAAATCCTACAAATGGTAATTCTACGTACTAAAGTATACATACTGTAATGATTAAAGTACAATTACTTCGCCGTAATATTACAGCCTTGGAGCAAATAGTCCCTCACCTGAACTGAAACTCCATGTAATTCCCAGAATAACAAGTTCCCCGCCAATTTCGAATGACATAGGAGTAGCTTATCTTCCCTTATATTTCACCGAAGCTGGTTTTAGCGACTACTACGTTCAGTTCTTAAGATAATATATTCAAGCTTGCGATTCTAATGTTGACCACGCTTTGCTCAATTCCGAGTGGATGCTGATTCATATAATTATCAGACACTGCCCTCTCCCAACAGTCTGTCAAGAGTGTATTTACAACCCTCACTTGATGTTCCTTTGATCAGAACACATAATTCCATCATTTACCTGTGAAACATGTGACTGCAATTTTTATGTAATCAAGGCTGCCCCAAAAAGGCGCCAGCCACTAATTGTATGACCATGTCAAATAACTGGCTTGACACCGCATTTTTTTGCCGAATTGACCTTCATACATATTTACAGCGCGAAATTATTATCCTCATGGTCTAACATATACATATTGAATTTTGGTTCTTCCTTACAACGTCACACACACACACACACACACACACACACACACACACACACACACACACACACATATATATATATATATATATATATATATATATATATATATATATATATATATATATATATATATATATATATACAGAGATAGAGAGAGACAGACAGACACAGAAACAGTGACAAACAGAGAGAGAGAGAGAGAGAGAGAGAGAGAGAGAGAGAGAGAGATGAGAGAGAGAGAGAGAGAGAGAGAGAGAGAGAGAGAGAGACATACAGACAGGGACAGAGGGAAATAAAGGAGGTGAACAAGTTGACGGCGGACGAATTTACTAAACATACGTGTGGATTGAAAATCTGGTTGAAAATTTAATTTAATAAATATCTTTTAATAGTTTCAAGTACTGGTGTCACATTCTTTGAAACGTTATGTTCCTTTCTTTATAGGAATCGGTGTAGATGACATGTTCCTTATCCTGTCTGGTCTAAACGAAGCCCTTGAGAAGGAAAATGACTCAGTCGAGACGAGGATTGCGAATGCGCTTCGACTAAGTGGAGTGGGCATTACGGTGACGTCACTCACTGATTTTCTTGCTTTCATCGCTGGGGTCTCATCTCAGTTTCTGGCAGTCAGGAACTTCTGTCTTTTTACAGGTAACATGGGAATTGGGCATAACCTTTCCTCGATCCACGTATTTTGATTTTACCATATACTCATCCAGCCCTCATACTATATTCGTCTTTTTTATTTTTCATAAATATTTCAGGAATAAGAGCAATAAAAATAACTGACAAACACAATATACGCTGTTTCCAGAAGTGGTCTTATGTCTTCAGATAATTGCATTACCGATGGTAAACATGGGTTCTCATGAACACATATTGTACAATCTAATTCTGAGTAAATGGAAACTAAACAAGAATAACCATAACCTTGTGGAACATTGAGGTCAGGCTTACGGATCATACCTCCAATGTATGTCTATAGCTACCATTCGGATCACCACTGCTGTTTACAAAACAGACCTTAATCAGGAGCGAGATCAATACATACTAATCAGGTTATCTTGCATTTTATTTTCTGCGTTTGTTTGTTATTACCGTAAGCCATATTTTAATTCAATTGGAGTAACGTGGCTTGACATTGGACACACCACGTTAGCGAACCATCCCCCTAAGGCTGGTTTGAATCCTACAATTGGAACAACCTGGTCAGCTACCGCGTTCTGTCATCGGGCAAGGTACTTGACTGCAATTGCTATGGCACCAATTAACCTACTTGTGTTGTTATGTTGTAAAGCACCAAACCAAACTAAATAAAAATTTAAATATGGGCTTACATCATCAAAATTTTGGATGGGTTCAATAGAGAGCGAGATCCACAAATAGCAATGAAACAATCTTGTATCTGATTCCCTGCGCGTGTTACCATTCTCTGAAAGTCCGATCCAGTTTTGTAGAGAGAAACTATGTTAATATCATTAAGATATCAAACAAAATTGACATAGATAAAGCTAACGATCATATGATTGACTGAGTTTGTTAACAAATCTGCAGACTTTATTCCTAAACCGATATTTATCAAACGGGAGATGTATGTTTTCATTTTCTAGATCTTGGTCAAGTTTGATAATGAGAAACGCCCCAAAAATAAGGTGTGATTTTGAATCTGATTCGCTAAACTTGTTACCATTCTAGAAGCCGCAATTCTGACTTGACATTGATCGAAGTTGAAATATGGGCCCTAATCTTCAAGATCTTGGATTGATTGCAAAATGAGCGAGTGGCTAAACTTTTTACCATAATGGAAGCATTATCGGTGGTCCGATTGATACAAATGGAGTTTAGGTTTCTATTATATAGATATTGGACAATTTTAAGAGTGAGTGAGATTCACATCTATTACTGATGTTATCTTCCATATTCTTTGTTTAGTCTTGATTTGATTCAAACCTTAAATTGAAGGTAAAATGCTCAAAACCTTCATACAAGTTTTATCACACATGTTAATCAGTATGACCAAATCATCATACGAATACGAGTTTTATCACACGTGTTAATCAGTATGATCAAAGCATCATACGAGTTTTATCACACTTGTTAATCAGTATGATCAAAGTATCATACGAGTTTTATCACACATATTAATCAGTATGATCAAAGCATCATACGAGTTTTATCACACATGTTAATCAGTATGATCAAAGCATCATACGAGTTTTATCACACATGTTAATCAGTATGATCAAAGCATCATACGAGTTTTATCACACATATTAATCAGTATGATCAAAGCATCATACGAGTTTTATCACACATATTAATCAGTATGATCAAAGCATCATACGAGTTTTATCACACATGTTAATCAGTATGATCAAAGCATCATACGAGTTTTATCCTGTATGATAATCAGTATGATCAAACTCTCATACCAGTTTTATCACACATGTTAATCAGATGATGTTACACTTGATTGTCTATGCATGCTACCACGAACGCGACGACGTTTGATCTGTAAAGGTCTATATGCTTCCCTTTTTGGGATGGTGTGCTTCCAATTTATTTAAATTAATATAGAACACCCACCTTGGCTCGTTTTTGTCAGAAATTGAAGTAGTGATTCAGAGATGCAAAGCTATGAGCCCCCAGTCAGCGGTGCTGACAGCTAAATTAATAAATATACAAACTGAAATTTAAATAACAACAATTTAATATGATTCAAACATTAATCTAGTAAATACAATTCAGCTAATATCATATCACTCCAACAAGTGGCGGCCTAGTTCATCCTTTGAATTAGTGTGTAATTTTCCCTTCTGTCCTGAGTCCTACTCATCTGTATGTTCTTCTCTTTCTTTGTCTTCCTCCGTTATCCCTTCTACTTCTTCCTTTCTCTGCCCTTCTCTCTTTTGTTTCCCAGAGACTCGGGCTACAGCTGGGGTAATTCCCTCTGGTCTCTTAAACTTACTTCTATCTTCTCTTTGTCTCCCAGAGACACGGACCACATCAGGGGTTATTCCCTCTGGTCCCTAAAACGTCTTCCATTTTTCTCCCTGAGAATTCGGCCTCCAGACAAGCTCAGCCTATCAGATACAATAGTACATTGGTATCATCATCAGATAGGCCATTGCCATTTTCTGGTGACGCATTCGTGCCTATCGAAATGCACATTCTCCTTGCTAAGGTAACACGGTATATATATATATATATATATATAATATATATATATATATATATATAACTACAATGGTGATGTTTATTATACTCAAATATATAGATATACTGCAATAATTAAAGTACACTTACTTTGTAGTAATATTTCACAACAATCGAGCAAATAATAACTGACCTGTTTCGAAGCTTCCTGATTATTGTCTGAATAATTCCGCCCTTACTAATGGTCGCGGAGTAATTTTTATTTTCCCGCCAAATGTTGTAACATTACTGCTGTTTGATTCTCAGGAGGATATATTTAAACTTAAGATTCTAATGTCTGGCACCCCTAACTCAATTCCGATTGGAAGTTGGTTCCTAATGATCGGACATCGCCCCTTCCAACCGTCTGTCAAAGATGGTACGATAAAATTGGACGATGCCGTGTTTCAACAAGAAATCGCCACTTACCTGTGAACAAGGTTACGTAACTGACTTTGGCAAAATAAACCGCGCGCCTTGAGTTTAAGGCTGTGTCAATAAATGCGTCTGGACACCTCAGACATCTTGCCGGCGAGAAATGTTTTGCCCATGGGTTTTAACATGCCCATGCTAACATCTTGTTTCTCCTGTGCCGTGACAGGATCAAACTTTATAGAAAGGTTTAAATCATTGCGATAAAATATGAGTACGTGTATAAACAAGATCCCTGCAAATAAAAGGGTTAATTTTGCATGTGATTCATTGTGTTTGCCATCACTTTGGAGACTTTTCTTGATCAACCATGGTAAATAAGCTTGTATCAAATGTTTTTCTATGAGACAGATCTCCCTATATTAATGAGGTGGTCTTGCATATGATTGGCTGAGCTTACCACTGAGAGATTTCATTTCTGACTCAATTTTAATCAAACATTGTAAATGTTGGTCAGCCTTGTTGAGATGTTTGACGATTTTTATAATGAGCAAGACCTTTACATATTTTGAGTGAACTTGCATCTTATATTGATACTTTTCTGTTACCACTCTAGAACATGTATGTATGATTCCTTGGGTGATCACGCTTGGTGTGTGTGTGTGTGTGTGTGTGTGTGTGTGTGTGTGTGTGTGTGTGTGTGTGTGTGTGATTTTGGATTTGTAACGTAACTTAACAAGTTTAGTGATTTGCATTTTATAGTGATGTCTAGGACTGGGGCACCATGCCACAGACAAATAACATCACGTCCTAATCATTTAGACTATCCTGACACCAGAACGACCAGTCCTAACACTAACCTCTTAACGCTGAGCGCCAAGCAAGGCAGCTACTAGTACCATTTATTCATGTCTTTCATATGACTCGGCCGGGGTTTGAGCCCGTGACCTCCCGTTTCCGATGTATACGCTCTAACCATTTATCCCACCAGAGCGGTTATTAAGTTTGGTAAGCAAGCCGTTGTCAACATCTTGGCTGATTATGATTTTGAGTGAAATGTATTCATAGTAACGATATGATGGTGTATGTATTGTCCAAGATTGTCAATAAACTAGCATATTTATTTCTGGTAAGAATTTGATCAAACTTGATAGGTAGTCTTATAATATAAAGATGTCGTACATTTTTAGGAAGATTTATGCATAGTAATGAGGCAATATTGTATCTGATAGGCTGCGTTTGTCTGGAGGCCGAATTCCAATCGGCAAACAAATTGTTCCTCCTTATTCTTATAATATAAACGTTATTGACATATCCTAAAGCAAAAAGTTGCATCTGGTCATTTTATTGAGATACCTTGCAAGTAACTGGCTCACCTTGTTACCTCTGTAGATCTACAGACAATATTTCTCATCCAGTTTCTATAAAACATGGTAAAAAGGTTTGTAGGTTTGTCTTTATCTTTAGAAATGTTCCTTTATCAGGATCTAGTGAAATTGACAAAATAACCATGATATACAATTTGATACGTGAGATAAATTACAATACGACCAAAGCCTGCTTAGTGAAACGGTCAATAGTCAATAGTTATTGTTATGTCAGCTAGGTGAATGAAGTCATGTCCACTTGGGTCTCAACGTAAGCGTGTGGCTGGTACAAAATCATTCAATTTCACTGTCTTAGAACGGCACAAATTCTTTCATATTCTGGGAAGTGTGCATTTTACAGTATATATAGTGGCCTTGAATGGCCGAGTGGTCTGAGGCTCTCACCGTTATGGATCACTGCCATCTTTCCTCTGTCTACGTGGATTAGAGTCTCTGGCTCAGCCAATGTGGGTATGTGAGAAATCTTGCCGGTAACATCTTGTGGGTAGGTGGTTTTTTCTTGGGTTTTCTCGGGTTCTTCGTCCACTATTAAAAGTGACCCCCATGTATAGCCTATCTTGTGCTGAAAAATGGCGTTACACCCAACAACAATAACATTATCTTTATGCTACAGTAAGCTACAGCTACCTGGGTTGTTTTATGCTTTTTCATGGGAAAAGATTCCGATGTCTTTCAAGTACCTCAGAGCATATTAAAGATTTTAAACGGAGCCGTGTTACATTCTGTAACTGCTCAAGGATGTGATAAGTTGATGGATTTTTATTTACTGTAATACGTTATGTAAAATCAAATTTAAAAAAAATAAAAATGCCGAGTTTGCTGTTTGTACGGTATGAATATTTGTGAAATACTCTCGTTTTCCTTACAGGTGTCGCTGTAATAATATGTTACCTGAATCAGACGACATTCTTCATGGCATGCGTAACACTGTATGAAAAACGATTGGATGATAACAAATGCCACGTGACTTGTCAATCGTTTGAAGATCATGAAGGGAAGGAGACTGATGATTCACATTCATGCCATGTTCAATACCTCTTTTGTCCTGCGTCTCTGCGTAAATCTCGTGAGGAATCCGAGAGTTTGCTGGATAAGCTTCCAGGATGGCTGATTCCGAAAATTGTTTTAAAAACGCCATTTAAAGTGTTGATTCTTGTTCTTTTTGCAGGTTATTTAGGTGCTTCTGTGTATGGAATAATAAATATGCAGGAAGGTTTAGAATTTAAACAAACAGTGAACGACAATTCCTATTTTCACAAATTTGCCGTTTGGAATGAAGCCTTTTCACAGGAGTTTCCTATAATGTTTGTTGTAGAACGACCGTACGACTACTTTAATACCACCGTGCAGACTCGGATAAATGAAGTCGTAAATCAGGCAGTTTTAAGCGCTAGTATGCAGAGCAGTTCTATGCTATCATGGCTTAGTACTTACATCAGCTCTCCATTCTTCAACACAAACTCATCAGAAAACATTATTTCAAATTTGAAAGAGAAATTTTTGACTCAGCCTTTGTATGAAATCTTTCAGAATGATATCGTTCTTGACAAGCAAAACGGAAGCATAATATGCTCTCGATTTTATATTTTATCACAGAGCATCTCATCATCTGTTGAACAAGGAAATTTTATGCTCAGGATTCGAGAAATAGCGTCTCGCTCCTCGGTAAGCATGTTCGCTTTCACGCCGTTTTTCATCGTATTTGAGCAGTATGTTAGTATTGTCCCTCAGACTGTGCAAACAGTCAGTATAGCCGTTGCCTGTGTTTTTATTGTAACGGCGTTCCTTATACCTCATCCAATTATATTAATCTATATAACTGGAACTGTGATCATGATTATGGTAGGCGTATTTGGATTCCTCTATTTTGTTGATTTGGCTTTAAATTCAATCACGATGACTATCCTAATTATGGCAGTAGGATTTTCAGTAGACTTTACGGTGCACATGAGCCATGGATACTTGACGGCCGACGAGCTCACGAGACATGAAAAGGTCATGAGGGCGATTAAAATGTCGGGATCTCCAATTTTCCACGGTGCAATTACATCTATGATAGGTATTGTCATGTTACTTTTCCTAAAGTCTTATACGCTGAGAGCATTTGGTAAAGTCATCATGATTGTAATGGTTTTAGGGATTGTACATGCCCTGTTTTTTCTTCCAGTCGTTTTGTCTCTAATTGGCCCGTCTACCACATGTAGATTAAGGGACAATGTTCGTCATTCTGATAAAACAGGAAGTGCTCCGACACGATGGAAGTGTCATTATAGAAAAAAAGTGAGCTGTTTGAAGCCATCTTTGCCAAGCGAAGCATCTCTTCAAGTGATAATTGAACCAAAGGAGGAAGAGGAAAGATATTAAAAAAAATCACTGTAACTTTTATAAAGCGAGGTAATCTATTATGATAATATAAGAATGCAACTAGAAAGTCGCAGGACGTGTAAGGCTTATGTTGGGAAGTATTTATCTATAATAGATTTCACCATAGTTGATCGATTGTCAGAATATTGCTAGCTCTGCAGATCTCTTTTTGCATTGCAAAACTAACCATTGACAGCGAAACACTTTTTCAGTACACCATTGACTGGGAAAATTTAACTTTTCATTATATAATTTTTAAAAATACAAGAGGGGTTCAGACAGTTATGCAATTTTGATCACTTTTATTTGAATATAGTAACAGTCATTTAACAAACCAAGCGACAATCAGCTTTTAACCTGGCTGTAATTATTTAATACTCACGCTAACCAGCGATCCGTCATTAGTTGCAGTCAATACACGTTTCACTGACAGGCGCGCAGAGTCGACACTCCTTCAATTGCAGGAAAGTGATTCAATATTTGTCACAACACAGGGCTTCGTAGACATGATGGCTTAAATTTTCTAATATGTTCTATTTTATAACATTATCACGTCACTTTAATGGTGTCTGCTGAATACCAATCAGAAAGCATATGACCATTATCTAGCGCTGAAAATTCTCCAGAAAGGCACTTCGATCTATACCTGAAGATTATATCCTTGGGTTTTAAACAGTTTTCATTCCGATTGAGCGTGCTCTTACTAATTGAAGGTAAATACCAATAGATGACCGACCTGGAGATAAGGCATATTTTCCGTATATCAATTATTAGGCAATTCCTCATCTCAATTCATTGATAGTTGATTAATGATAGGTATAAATGAAAACTATATAATCTTTTAAATTATGTTTTCCATAATTTTGTTTTCTATTGTGTACATGTGATATTAAAACTATGATTAAAGTCGAACAAATATAGCTTCTCATGCGAACCACGAGTAAGCCGAGAAAAAAAAAACTATTAGGGTTCTTACAATTTGCAGCATTCATGATTCTGCCATTGCTTCTATTTTAAATAACAGAGTCTTACAGCATTATACTTCTTTTTGTGATTTTATCTGTATTTTAGAATAAAGATTTGTCCAAATCCAGTGAGATGTTAACTGTATACTAAATCTATCTGACCAGTCTCAGAAAAACAGCTAGTGCAAATTATTTGACCTTACACGAATTAACTTACCCAAAAGGTTTTTGTAGTTTGTCCATTCCGAGATGGGCTAGATATAATTTTAATGTACCCATTAACTAGATCATGTCACCGATTGTAAATGAGTTCCGCCATAATTAAAGTATAAACCTCTGTCGTGTGCTTTCTTCAGCTGTATTCGCTGGTTGATTGTTGGAGCTGGTTAATTACATTCAAGGATAGCGCTGGAGAATCGTAAACTTATAGCTATGCATGAGCAACACGTGTCGATCGGACGAATTATCAATAAAAATCTCCACCACCACCCCTCAAGAGCAGGTACTATGGTCAAACACACTTAGATGTCTTTCAGCTAAAATATGATTTTACTACTCGTGTGTTTGTTTCAACACTCGGAAGTTGCAAACAATGGAGACGTACAACAATAACATTCGAATTTTCACCTGTCCCTGATTTTATCTGTGCATGAAAAGGAAGATTGCACGAAAAGAGTCAAGTCATAGAATGACCATGGTCGACAATAACAGGAACTTGTAGCTGTTATGGCTTTAATGCCATTTTCGGTGCATGATAGGCTCTATACATGGCAGCCAGTATAACTTGTGATAGCAAAACCAGGTAAAGACCCGGTGACAACAAAAGACCAAAGGGAAGCTACCATTAAGCTTTCTCACATATCCACATTGGCCGAGCCCCTGACTCGAATCCACGCTGGCAGATATGAAATTTCAGTGGCCAGCAAAGGCGAGCCTTTAGACCACTCGGCCATCCAGGCCATGGAAGTTGCATATAGTCTTGTTTTGTTTCTTTTTTTTTTTTC
The DNA here is from genome assembly GCA_029339505.1 of Unio delphinus. Classification (NCBI taxonomy): domain Eukaryota; kingdom Metazoa; phylum Mollusca; class Bivalvia; order Unionida; family Unionidae; genus Unio; species Unio delphinus. The sequence continues at coordinate 2,379,482 of JAQISU010000068.1, forward strand.
TTCATATTATTATTTTTCTATAATAATTATTAATGAAACTGCAACTGTTTAACGGTATATAATATGCACCGCTGAAATGATACCGGTGAAAGATCGAGAAAATCTGTGAAATCGGAAAACTGCTCCTTAAAGACTTGGATGAAACATGTTGTGCACAATATTATATACTACGTAATTGTGTTTTATCTACAATTATATAAATTTGATTGTCTTGCTTAAATTATAGGTATCTTTTTTTGTTTCCTGGTTTGTATTGTTTGTGTATCTGGTTCTTTTAAATAAAAAAGGAATATGATTTGATGGATTCTTAGGAGGCTATTATTCAATTACCTCCCTTTGCAGGTCTTTAGGGTTTGCATTGTAGCCCTTCCATACTGTATCTGCATAGAGGATTCGTTAACATTCGACTGAACAAAAACGACAGAAACTCTTTGGAATTTTTCCCCCCACATTCGTCGGATACGTTTTCATCTGATCTTCTGAGAAAGTCTTGCCATTATGATGTTACATGAACATGACGTTAGAAAGAAGTTGGGTTTAAATGCAGCTAAATTCCAGTTTTCTTGCGCAAAACGTATGTTTTATTAGTACTCAACTTCGCGGAAATAAACATATACAACTGGTTCTCAAATACATCGGGTACTGGCTAATCAGTTTTAATAATTAATGATGATGCTGAATTATCTCATAATACCTAATCGCAAATATTTCTAACCTTCCAAAAGCCATGCTCATGATACATGGTACTTTGAGTATATTAATTGGCTGTACTCAATCCTGATTAGAATCCTACTCGGAAGAAATGTACAACATATGACCGAAAGCACCGTGAAATCATTTCGTGTAGTACATAGGCTATAGATATAGAGAGCAATAACTCCATCCAGAATATCCTGAAGCTATGTGAGTTGTCGATAATCGCATCTTAAAGTGATAGCCACAATATTTACCAAATTTTGCGGCAATTCATTAAAATGATTGGACTGGTTGCGCTATCCAAATTGTACCAAAATGTTGATACAAGATATAAAAGGCAATATCTCTACCCAAAAATAAAATACAATTCAGGGGCTTTGTGATTTCTGATATGTACTTTAATTGATGACCATAATATTGATAAAATTCCAGGATTTTCTACGAAAATGTGCGTGACTAGTGACGTTAACGAAATTGTTTCAAATACTACATTACTATACAACACAATAGCTATGACAAAAATTGGGGGAGCAAATTGAATTTTCAGTTTTCACATAATCAGTTATTGAACGAAATAATTACAGTCTCGTGGCAATTCAATATAAACTGCGGGACTTGTTGCGCTAAGAAGTTAGCGTAAATACTCTGGATTAAGATCCATTATAAAAATGGACTGTATCTATTTTTTAAAAAAACAGAAGGAGGAAACTAGTTTGTGGCTTTGATCATATTCTCAAGCAATTGAGTGTGCTACTGACCAACCTTCATGGCAATCCACCAAATACTATAGGACTAGTTATGTTAACGAGATTATGTGTCGGATAAAAGGACGAATGGATTGACGCAGTAATTGCAATATATCCTCGCCTCTAATTAAGAATGACAGCATATGTAATCACATGCACTAAAGGGTACAAGTTCAATTAGCGGTGCTGTCTAATTGTAATTATCTAAATGATATAGCAAATTACTCACCTTAGATCTGTCGAGGCATCCTGCTGATTAAAATGTTATATAGCTTTAGGCTTCCACACTGCATAATTAGTTTGCTCTGGAATTTCAAAAACCGGAAAACATTGTTACGTGATAACATTAAAAAAACAAACAACATTTTGATATCGGCTATGCAGAGACAATTACTTCTACTCATACGAAAGACAAATAATCTTTTTTTCTATTTTTTAAGTATTAGTTTTGAGTATGTAATTAAAATTTAATCTAAAATGAATGAAATAAATATTGACGTTTAGCCCATTCTATACGATATGCAATAAATCATCTCGGTACCAGTCATGAGATTTGACTCTTTGGAATGCTTCCGGTTTAGCTTCGATGGTGTGATGCCACACATCTTTGCAAGCGATAGTATTGGTCGGCTGTTTTTAGATATATTACTTTGATTCTTTCGTATTTTAATTTTTTTATCGCTAATTAAACACAATCTGCTTGTAGCGGTTCAACAAATTAAAGGATATTTAATGTGCCTGCCTTCCTTAAAAGGGCATACATTCGAGTCAGCTTGTGCAATAAAAGGACATACGTGCACAAAACTTAGGAAACATCAAATTTCACTTTCCATTTAGTGTGCAATGTAATTTGCTTGATCGAATTGACAAAACCTATTCTTAAAGTATACATTTCACTCTATTTCGCACTTTCTAATAATTTGAAAACCACTTTGAATGTACATTATGTTTTTAACATTCTAGTTTGCACTTAGTGTGTGCTAGAATTTTATATTGTAAAAGAAAAGTGACTAAAATGGGAGGAAAGTAACTTGTCTTGACAACATCTACCAATTACCACTTTTTTAATCAATTTTTTAATTTGCAGACACCGAACAGAAATAAACTTGAACTCCTGACATTTCATTGTCGTTTACAGACGGTTTAACACAAATTTAAAACCTGCAATTGTTTTATGTCATTTTTTATGCCAACAAAAATTGTTTTCTTCCCGCGTATTCAAATTATGTCTATGTAAGTAATGGAAGAAATACATTGTATTATTTTACCACAACTTTCGATGCAGACATACTGAAAAACATATCATCATAACTTTTGAAGGACTAGCTGCTTCATAGATTTCTAAAAATAAACAAAGCATTATGTTTTGACTTATGCTTGTTTCTCGACAGATGAGGGAGGTTATATGATTGTTGAGGTTCGCGTTTGCGTTCACATGGACGTGCGCAATACCGTTTTCTGAGTCTTTACTAATCTGCTTGTTTTATAAATTCTTGAAACATTTCTTTGCTTTCGTCAGATATTCAGTTTTAGCATTCTCAGGGATTTTATTATAAGAATCCAATGTTGGGCCAGCGGCTTGTTTAAATTCAGTAATTTCCCGTGTACCCGATTGATCCACACTTCTTTTAGTTTCAAAGTTTTCTTAACATGTACTGTTCCCTTGAATTCGATCGTGGTTTACATCCTGCACTTATGGGATTTTGAAGGATCCACTGACGACTTTGTTAATAAATATGTTGCGTTGGTATGTGTTCACCACTGACTCATATATGGATGGTGGTATAGGTGGAAGGATTATCTGTGCATCTCTGACATCTTCATCAAATTCCTGAGTGTTTTGAAATTTTTCTATTTGCACTGGTAACTGTTCATTTCCTCCGACAATCCTGAGAATCGGACAGCAGTTATTCTTCTGTTCCATACATCATCTCGGCGGATTTCGCAATGTTTTATCTGAACCGCAGTTGCAGCGTTCTTGTCTTCAGGTTCTGACTGGTTTGATTAGTGATGTAAACATGTAATTATAGCCGTTTTTGAGATCTTCCCATGTTTGTCTCGACTGTAGCGTATCTTTAACACGTCTGCGGTCGGCTAAAGCATTGTAAATCAGTTCAAAGTGTTTGCTTTCAGCTTTATGGTGTCACTCAAAGATTTTGAGTTTCTATTTTTTCGTATACGTTTAACTTATGTCAAAACCTGCTCAACATTTTCTAGAAGTTCTGGTCAAGTCAATAGTAAGGAAACTATACAGGTCTTGGGTGACCGGAGAAAACATATTCCGAATTTCATCCCACGAGTGGTCGGGGCACACCAAGTCCATTTAATGTTTGCAGTGTAACGAGCGTCAATGTCACAAAATATATTATAAAAATGTTACAGTTGTGTTGGATCACTTTATGCACGTGTATGAATTGTAGTGTTAAATTAATCACGTCTATGCTTTTGAGTCGATCTGGGAAAAATATTCTCGGGGAGTTGCCTTAATGTTCAAGCATCACATCGTCGTTCACGGGAAAGGTTACGTACCTTGAAATCAGGTCGTCATTTGCATGATCTTCATAGTTTATTGGAAAAGAAATTAACAGTGAATGACAACGACGTCTTTGACGACTGAAACGCTTCCGTAATATTATTGAATTCATCATAATATGGCTGGTTGTCTTGCGATGATACAATTAAGTACAGTCAATTCCACGCTGATCACATTCAAGAACAGCTGACTTTTCAGGATCTAGAACAGCCAATAATCAACACGCAAACTAAATTTTAGACATGTCTCCGTGCTTGGGTGGTCTGTCTTTTTCTTGAGCAGAGAAGACCTTTATTGCGATAGCATGCTGAATATTACTTGTGTGCTTTGCCGCATGAAAAGCAGCAAATCCAACGCTGGTTCAAACACGCAATAATTGATCTGCGATTGCTGAAACTTCTGTTCGAAGCAAAGAGTTCACGTTTGTAAGATATTCCAGGTCTGTCAGCCGTACACAAGCAGGTGCTAAAATAGTTGGCGGTGACGTTGCTGCAGCGTTAACAAAATTACACAGGACACGTAGGAATAAATATCTTGGTGAAAAACATCATTTCCGGTTATAATTACTGCGGGACTGACATACGGCTGGTTATGCGATTCTAAATAAACCCAAATACTCTGAGAAGTACCTATACGCCATGTCGATGTTACATGTTACTGACTTGATCTTGCTTAACAAGCATCAAATTATATCAGAGCGCGTCAATGTACTGATATAGATCTCACCAAAAGCGAGAACGCTAATAATTTTTCTCTCAGACAAAGAATTTCTAGACGGATCTTCAAAGAAGATATGAAGGTTAAGCCAGCATTTGGTGGTTACTAAACAAGTCGCGATATAATACATTCCGCGCGGTTTTTGCAACGGTGAAGTTGCTGTTGAAAAGTTAGCAATATATCAGTCTTAATATTCATCAAGTGTTCACACATGTGGGCCATTAGCATGACCACGACCATTGCAGGTGAATCCGGGCAAAGAACTGGTATTAACCTGGAATGCATGTAAAAGTTTGACATGTGAACATACATCGCGATCATACTATTGTAGAATGATTAAACCGTAGTTGCTGAACAATGTTTTGGATATCAGTACGAAATGTTCATGGATCGTGTAGTGAGATTTTTCGAGGAGGGAAACAACTTTCATCAGTAATATAAAATCTCTGAATAAAGAGGCTACACACACGATTGGTTAAATAACAGACTGCCACAGTTGCCTACAGAATGATTTTCCAAATATCGTTACTAGAAAAAAACAATTTCGTTGGGTATCTGTATGAACCAGACGAGTTAAAAGATGGACAACTACGTACTACTGATCCGTACTGTTTATTTCCAGTATCAGACCGAATTGAGTTTCCTAGGCAACCAACTCGTTACCATTCGGTACTGTAATGTACTCTCTCCCGCCTTTTTTTGCTTTCACATAGCGGTATTTGTGCCAAAGTGCACAACGGGTTTCAAACTTGTTAGAATTTATATGACTCCCATAATAGAGTTTTGCTGGAAGTGTGTTAGTGTCCTGAAAATTGTTCTCTATTTCTCAGAAAGCATGCGTAGGCATCTTTTTCATTATTATCAATTGTTCGAAGACACATCATTCAACAATTCCAGTCTAGCACCATGCTGTGTTTTAACAAGCTGAAAAGATAATAATATATACGCTAATAGTCATATAAGAATAGTGTACGTACCTAAGTAGCCATTGTGTGATTATCTTGCATACAATCTTTGCTATAGATATAACTAATATTAATATATAGAAGGTATTGCAACTTAAAAACTCAGATTTAGTGATCTCATAAACCCATGATATTTTTATACGTTTTTGGCCTTCCAAGAATTTGTAGACAGAAACGTCATTTCAATTTTTCGGGGGTGGAGGTGGGGTGGGGAGACAAAACTTGAATGGGTGGGTGGGTGGAGACAAAGTATATAGCCTACATCAATATTACAGCACATGCAAATGCTCCATCCCACATTCTTTGTTCGTAGAAGCAAAGTAAGCTGATATTTTATCAAGCGTGTATGCCATCTTGGAATGTGGTGCTTGATGCAATTTAGCGTAAAAATTCAGGAGGGCTCACGGCTAAAACTGATTGATATGTCTTAGAGAACCGCGTGGGAAATTCGATGCTTCTTTGCTTCTTTCCGCCGATTAACAGTAATCTTAAAAAATTACACTAGGCGATATGACAAATTAGAAAGCTTCACCAAGAATGGAGAATATTTAGAGAAAAAAAATAGTTTTGCCATTTGGGAGCTACACGGTCTCCGGGGGTTTCACGGTTACAACGGAGTTACTGATCGTAGCGCCTAAAATTATATCCCTTAGCGACAATGCGCATGCCCACAAAAATTTCCATTTCCGGATAGTTTAGTTCTACACTTGATTAGCGAAACATAAAGTCAACAAAGGAAAACCAATGAATCAATTATATATGTCAAACTTATTTTCTTCATACTAGAATAATAATTATAGACAATAAATCAGATAATTGAATTCGGTGTCCATACTTACATTATATCAGATAATTGAATTTTTACTTTCCATACTTTAAAAATGTCAATTAATTAAATACACTGTCCATATTTATATTATACCTGATAATATAGATTCATTATCCATAATTTCAGATACATTTGTAGGAACATTTCACCATGCTCTCCGATTTTAAACGTTTATTGCACATTTTTGGATGCATAACTTTAAAGAAAATAACCTTCTTTCTCAGTTACTTTGGCAAGGTTAATAGTTCGTTTACAACTCGAGTTATAACACAAGTTCGATAAGAAAAATATAACACGATCTCAATACGGCAGCTGATCTGTAATGCTAAATATTCTAAATCAGAAAAGTTCTTTTTTTTAATTTTAAAATTGGAACAGTATATCAATGTATTCAGATGAACTTCACAAAGCAATAATTACATTAACTATCATAAAAATAAAGGAGTATTAATGGTGATGGAATATTTATTAATATTTGCGTGTAGAAATTGTACAATATTCAGATTAATGACGTTCTGACCTGTTTCATTTTCGTTTAGAATTTTGAAACATCAAGTATCGGGCGATACATGCAATAACTTTTAAATTTGCTATTTCTGATTGCCACCTGCACATTCATTTAGAACAGCCTTCTTAAAACATAGACATTTTTCCAAATTATATACTCTAAAATTTCCATCCGTTCAAGGAAATAAAATTAATATAATCATCAAGGAGACTCGTACGTAGGCCTAAGTTAAAATTGTTTTCTTGTCGTTCAACATCAATTTACTGCTATGATTAAAGCTGTAAAAAATAAATACACATATTTTCATTATTCTTCAAGAGAGATAAATTGCAAGAATTGTTTACGCAGCGATACACTGTTGCACAATCAAATAATACATACTAGTACATAATGTAGTAATGGAAAGATAATGAAGATCTGAAATGGGCAGATAACATTTATTTGAAAGCTAGCTGCAGCGCAAGTTAGTGGGAAAAAATTTAAAGATGTAACAACAATTTGTCAAATATTGATAGAATTTCTTATTAAGATAGTGAGATATCGATCCTGCTTGCAAAATGTGAGCGGTTTGTCACGTTTTCTTGATCTAAGTCTGCCATCTTTAATTATTGAAATATCGGGAAGTGAGCTGCACCGATACGCCCTCTGGTGAGCTAGTAACCGTGAAACCCCCTATACCTGCAATATATTCTTAATGATTACCACTGAAGTCCATATACGGACTTAAACATTTCCTCCTTAACAAAGTGACATGGACCATTCTTTGAATTGTATAATTAGAAACCTCATCGACACACGGAATCAGAAAAATAGGAGACTAAACTATAAACTATACTACATAATTTGAAATGTTTAAGATGTGGATTGGCTAAAACAGTGGGAATGGGAATTTAAAAATCATGATTTCATGTCCTGTGATTGTCATCATTGCTGTCTGTAATACAAATATTATGGTCTACTTACCTACAAGGTTTTGTCTTTATTCGAGAGACTAATCACCTAAGAATTGTAGTTTTAAAAAAATGAGAAAGAAACCCATTACAAATATATGAAACAAAAACATTATCGGCAACTTAATTTGAGCAAACAGATCATTTATGGATGGGTTGATGAATGATTATGATTGCTATTATAAACCCTCATCTTCATTTTAAATTAATATAAAGTGCAAGTGTAATGACAACAAGGGAAGATTTAGATGAGTTTTATCACGAATAAGACAGACGGATCCACATATATAGTTAGATAAATGAACTTAAATGGACAAAGTAAATCTCATATACCGTAAATTTCATGCCATGGTATCATAAGCCGAAATATTTTTAACAAGCTGTAAATCTTGACTCCTTTCCAGAAAAAAGAGAATTATCATGGGATAAACGAAACACACGTTATAAGAGTCAAGTATATGACCAATAAGCATAGACTGAAATAACAGTTTGAAAAAAAGTATTCGGCAGGTTAAACATTTCTCAGAGATTTTTCTCCTTTCTACATTGAAATCCAGGCCTGCCCATTTAATTTGGTGTGTGTGTGTGTGTGTGTGTGTGTGTGTGTGTGTGTGTGTGTGTGTGTGTGTAATAATTGAACACCAAATACTATAGCTTTAAACAGTACCGCTTTTAAGTTATGGAAAAAGAACATCTTATATCAATTATATTATGTGAAAGGAATTAGCTATCTTGAGGCAATAGATAAAAAAATATTTTTGGTTTGAAAAGGTTCTCGCTTCCTCTCAGCCAAAAACATTATTTGGTTACTCAGCGGATACGTTTTATTCTCCATAAATGCATCAATTGTATCAATTGTAGTGTTATGTGTATCTATATCATATATATTATTTTATAGTAATAGTTTGTAAAATTCATTTTAGTTTATGACGTTTATTTGTAAGAAGCTATGATTGTGTACTTTTAGAATGAGTCATATAATTCTTAGGCCGATTCCATTAATAAATTCCAAGGTGGATTATTGTAGTGAGCAGCACGTGTACCAATTAGCCATGAGTTACTCCAGCTGAGGTCAAAATGACATCACGCCATCCAAGTACAATATAAAACAAAGAAAGTAAAATATTTTCACCTTTGTTTTATATAAATATAAAATCAATGTTCATGCCATTAATTATATCAAATTCAGAGTTTAAAACAGCACCCTAAATGCAACATTAATCTTAACTTTCAAGAACACACTCTCCATATATAGACGGCCCTATCGTATGCTGAAATGAGGTGTTAAAAATCCAGGGCCGTTCAAACCCACAAAAATAACTTCTCCTTGACATGACGTACGCAGTGCTGTTAAACGTAATAAAGATTTAATTCAATACTCGCGTGCTGCGCGAGATAAATCTTTGTAATACAAAATACCATGCGACAATAGCGGATGTCGATTATGACGACAATTTGTCACACAGGTGGTAGTCACATTTAATTAAATATGCAGTATAAAATGTTTTCCTGGTCGGAAGAAAACAACAAAATTCGTTTAAATACGCGAGAATATATCTTAAAAACGAAGATTTGTTTACAGGTCAAGTTTATATAAAATAATTGAGAAAGAAAAGTAAAATCAATCTTCAACACGTGGTTTTGTTCACGCGGTATGTTTATCCTGTTATGTATATTAAATTAAATTTTTTGTCTGTTAGTTTTAATTTTTTTATTTCTTACATGCTATTGTAATTTAACATTGTTGTCAGAACCTGACCTTGTTCAAAATTGAGTTCAGTTTTGATTGACCTGATTAACGTTTTACAATTTTTAATTTCACTTATGTAAACAACTAAAAATAGCTTCAGTATTCTCTATGGGCATGAGCTCATTGACCGAAGTATTATTATTCAAGTAAACAAGGCATACACATGTTGATTGGGGTCAGGGTTTTGGAGATCCCTATGTTAACTCAATAGGTTCTTGTGTTGTAAGTAAAATGGGATAATTAAAATATGCTTGAAAGTTATTTACCATTAGGTAATAGTTGCTTTTAGATAATGCTAATTTGTAACATGAGGTCAAACAGAGAACGATACTTACGTGTGACTGGGAACATGTTACCAGTCGTGTTTTAACATCTAGCACTAGAAGTTGTATTATGTTGTGATCAGTTTGGTCTGAATTTTATTTTCTTAGAGTTATTTAAGTGATTATTTGTTACTGGCAAAAAGTACTTAGACAAAATTCTTGGACAAAGACATTCATTGGAATTAATACTGAATTCAAACCTGGAATACTATTTGTGTGATTGAACAAGAGACTGTTGACACATCAGGACTTCACTGACTATAACAGACACGCCATTGCCTTCAATTTTGGATTTCTTTGGGATTGGAACTGAGTTTCATCATGTACTTTTTACTACTAGGAATTGTGTCTTTAATTCTTAGATTGATGTTTTGGATTTAAATACCAACAATTTTTTTCACTTTGTATTCTATTGAAATACATTTTTGTTAAATTGTACAGTTTGTTGTTTTCACTATTTTCTGTTACTTATTTAAAGAGCATAGACTCGTAACAATACTAATACTTGAAAGAAAGAAAAACAACTGGAAAAACAAACAGCGCTATTTTACCCAAGCAAGCAGTTTGGCTAAAGATCTAAAGAGATTTTCGGTAGAAGGTCTAACCTCTTGCAAGTTTGCTTATGCAGAAATAAATGTTGATGAAAAGAAAGCTTCACTCATCAGTTTTAGTGCTCCATGTATTTGTTCTAGACATCCAGTAACGACAATTGTAAGTTTTATTGTGATTTTAGTAACTTACGTTTCGAAGATATTTTTCATCATTTCTGGAATACCATTAGTTGTTATACAATTTCACCGAAATATAATAAATCATCTCCAATAATTCCATTCCCATCTCCTTCTGATATTTGTTGCTTCCTCTTATCTTGATTTCGGTTTTGATGCAATTAAAGTGCTTTATCTACGGGAAATGGGATGACAAATATCCTATTAATCTATTTCATTATTGCGTATTCTTTCACATTTTAAGTATAAATTCATTTTTACTTATTAGGGCAGCACACACTTTTGTATGAAGCTGCAACTTGTCAATAGGACCTCGGCTCTCGATCGCGATAACCAATGGCATACACGGATCCGTCTAATTATTGCCAGGTACAGTTATCACCATCTCCTACCTCTTCAGTTTGGTTATATTTTTTGCGCATTATGCAAACTTGTTGCTAACTACAAAAATTGTAACCAACCGAAAATGGAACAAAATATACAGAAAACAAATGAAATACGCAAACTTAACTTTCTATTTCGGTAATTTCTTCATTGAAGGCATTCCCAATATGTTTGTGTTGTTAGAGTTTAATGCCTTTTATCATTATGAGCCATACTGAAAGGTATAATAACAATGGATATGGTGTTAATCTTGATTGATTTACCTGCAAATACATGACAATAACGAAAGGAGAACAATCTTCGACAAAATAAAACTAATGTTTCATTGTCATACACAACTTTTATACTTTCAACTGTTAAGACAGTTGTAATAAAGGAACTGTAATACTAATACTACTATTACTACTACTACTACTACTACTACTACTACTACTACTACTACTACTACTACTACTACTACTACTACTCAGGGCCGGCGCTTCCGCTACGCGAACTAGGCAATCGCCTAGGGCGCTGGGCTAAGGGTTTATTTCATGGTGGGCGGGTGGGGGAGGGCGTGAGTGGAAGGGAGGCGCCAGATATCTGATCTCGCCTAGGGCACCAAAATGCCTTGCACCGGCACTGCTACTACTACTACTAAATATACACGTATGTTTCCTGTTCAAGTTGAAACGTTCAGAAATTTCTTTGAATATATCAGCTTTAAATGTGTTGTTTTTTTTTTCAGTGCCATATGTTTCAATAGAGGGAATGTTATATTCTATAAGTGGAAGTAAAATTGAATAACTTTTAAGGGCGTTATTATTATTACTTTTATTATATATATATATATATATATATATATATATATATATATATATATATATATATATATATATATATATATATATATATATATATATATATATATATATATAAAGAAAGTGGTTTGACGAATTTTATTAACTTTTTATAAACTGTTCGATATAATCTCTATCTAAATCCTTTGAAAGACCAAAATGAAATTACTCTATCCATCATTTGCCGTTCTTAAGATTAATAGAATCGGTCAACTAACTATATACCCGCATTATATAGTAAGTACACGCAAGTACTTTTTATTACTCCAACTTTGCTAGAAGAATTACATCAATACGTCTTGGGGTTGAAGGTATATTTAGATTTAAAACATCAAAGGAGGGTCTATTTTACAACCGTTTAATGAGGAGGATATTTTCGGCCGAGATGCGTAAAAGGTAATCTTCAAGTCGGCATAGTTATAGCAACCATGTATTTAGCTCCCCATTTCTCGAAACGGCGGACGAATCATTACTAAACGTCTTTTACTGATGGAGCAGATGTCGAACTATACACTTTCATAGAGGAGTTTAAATTGATATTTGTTTTAAAGAAGAGGTTCACTTAGTGCAAAATGTTCATAGAACTAGTTATCTGCACCAGTTTTGAAAAAGCCAGTACCTGTAAGCGTCCTTTCGTTTTGTACGATTCCCTTGGATGGAATTTATAAATGCTTCTTCTGGGAGTCGAGCATAATCCTGTCAAAATCCTTTGAGGGAATGTTAGTGTCCATAAGAGAACATAAGATTTCATATTCTTACTATTCTGTAGCTAAATCTACTTAGCCTCTGATATCTTGAGACCAGTCTAACGAATTCTTTTCTTAACCGTTATACTGCTGAAGCGAATCCCTAAACAAACAATTGCTAGAGATGGATTCAAGTTAAAATACTTCAAACAATGAATCGAGTCACTAAGAATGTTAATATTATCCGTCTGCTCTCTTCTAGCCTCTGGTAGCTTAAGCGTCCACCTCAGATACGGGAGATTGCGTGTTCGAATCCCGGCCGAGTCATACCAAAGACTTTTAAGAAAGGTACTAACAACTGCCTCTATCGACGCACATTATTAAGAGGTTAGTGTTAGGACTGGTCAGCCTGGTGTCAGGATAATGTGACTGGGTGAGACATCATGCTACATGTCAGCAGCATTATGCCCCAGTGCTAACATCACCATAAACTGTCACGCTGCAGATATTGTAGCTATATGGCCGAAAATTGTTAAAGCTACTTTAAAAATGTAAATATAACACACACAAAAACACACACACACACACACACACACACACACACACACACACACGCACGCACGCACACACACACACACACACACACACACACACACACACACACACACTTCTAGTTATACATAGCTGGTATCCATAATAACACTTCTATTTCTCCGACTGAGCTAAACTAATTACTTACTCTCTAATTACGTGCTTGAAAAGTGTTCAAATCTGAGTTTGTATTTTTAACATTGAAAATAAGCAACTGGTTAGTTACCTATAATAATGAATATAGTTATTAATGCTCACTGACATAAAACACAAACCTCGGTTTTCGACTTAAAATGATGGGGAAAAATCGAGTTCTGCCCTGAAACCTGCATGTGTAATTTTTAAAGGACACCGATGGAAAGATTCAGGAAATCACGTGACAAATCTAAAGATTGGTGGAAACTAATTAGAGAAATTTAAGGAAGGTAAAAAAAAAGTTAGCGAATATTTGATGTGAAAGATAAGGCTTTAGGTGAGAAAGAGGAAAAGACTAAAGTTTTAAACGATTTCTTTTGTCAAGTATATAAACCAAAAGTTTACCTCCAATTCACTAATTAGCCCCACGAAATTTACCTGTACTTGAAGAGATTACCGTAACCGAGGATGATGTTTATACTGCTTTAAACGGTTTAAAGGCATCGAAAGCATGATATATTCATCTGATTCATCCTATGTTGGTGCAAAAATTGGCACAGTCAATAAAATATGGACTATGCCTCTATAATCAATATTTCATTGTAAACGTCAATGCTTCCAAATCGCTGGAAACAAGCAAATGTTGTACCTCTGCATTAGACAGACTTTAGAACCGTTGTGTCAAACTCTGGTCCTATATCTTTATCCTAAGGTTCAGAGACGTGTGTATATAAAATCACAAACAATTACATTTTTCAACGACACACAGCCATAGAGGAAAAACTGCACGACACCAATATCCCAGACTAACACGTCTACAGACTTCCCATGCTTTAACATCCTGTGTGCGCCCAGCTTTGGACTCGGGGCCGCATGAGTAGTCTCTGTGGGCAGGACAATTAGCGTCATCATCGGACATGATGGACAACAGAAGATGAAGACATTGTTCTTACACGATATACTTTCCCATAATCAGTCTGGTTTTTCACTGGGTGATTCGACAACTCATCAATTAACTGATATTTACAATGCAATTTGTTCTGCACTAGACCAAGGAATGGTAATTAAGACCGTTTTCATCGATATGCACATGGTATTCGATAGCAGGACACATAGGCTTGCATTCAAAATTGGAAAAAGTATTGGTTTTCAAGGAATTCGTTAAAAGGTTTGAAAGTTATTTACTGTAAATAAAACGAGTTATTATAAATTATAAATCCTGAAATGTTGGAGATGTGTTAACTCTGCAGTGTCCGCCCATCGGGGATCCATTTTGGGACCCATTACTATTTGTAATTTTCTTCAACGATATTGTAAAGAACATATAATCATCAACTATTTGCTGACAATACAGCATTATTTATAATAGCTGACAATCGGATCGCAGCTAATGAAAACTTGAACAGTGATATTCAAAAAATAAATGATTGGTTGCTACATTGACCGGTTACGTTTAATCCAGACAAAGCTTAATACATTCTAATAATACGAAAACGGAACCGGAACTACCATTCCAAATTATGGATGAAACAATCCTATAAGAGGGATATCCAGGACAAGCACTTGGGCCTTATATTAAACAGTCACGCAACTTGTTCCAATGTTTTTACTATGCTGATCACATTTGGAACAATTGTACATTGCATGATAAATAATTACTATTAAAAAAAACGACGAGACGATCAAAATAATAATAACGTTTTCAAGATTTCATTTGTCATTTATTTATTGAACATGAAATCTACTCCATTCGAGCATCAAATGATCTTCAAACTCGAATGTGTAAAACTATCATGTTTTATAATTTATTTTTACCATCTACAGTTCGAATATTAAACCTGTTGCCTGTTGAACTAAAGAATATCCCTTCAATACATAATAAATATTATATATATGTATATAATGTATATAATAAATAAAGAATATCCCTTCACTACATAATACCATACCCACTCTAAGTTACTAATACGCTGGTGGTGATAGAATTTCTCAGATCATGGATGCTAGGCTAAGAATAAATTGTAGTAACTGAAATTACCATTTATATACGAATCATGTATATAATATCATGTATTGTTCCCGCGGTAAAATTGAGAATGCAAAACACTTTTTTCTCGACTGTTCTAAATACTCATATCTTACAGATTAAATACTCTACCATTCCCTTTCCGCTTACGACTATTTTTATTGCCGATGTCATCGGTATAAAATAATACACACATATTTTCAACTGTGCAATATTATATTATGATAACTAAGAAATTTAATTGAATGAACTCACAGCCTTTTGAATCACAATTATTTAGTTATTATTCATTGTTATGCTTTGTATATAAGTTTATGCATATTTTCTGTATAACCGTTTGTACCAGCATCACGATCACTTATATCTTTTTTGTTACTATTCCGGAGACAACACCAATAATCTTATGACCTGTACTGCATCCCCCAAAACCATATGTTTGTAACTGCATTAAAGTTTCTCAAACAAATTTGGTTTAAACTAAAAATCCAGGCGGCGAGTTACATCTGAAGCTGTTTTTCTCACCATAAAGAAATTCCCAGGATGTTCCAGCTGATGATAGTGTTCATGTCCAGTTCATACTGAATCATCAGGCTTGAGAATAGGAATTTTACACCAGGCTAGACTCGGGTCAGCACTGAACAGATTCAATGGACTCACTGGTTGAAATCGCAAAATGGGGAATTCTGTCAGCACTGACAATGGTTTCGGCTGTGTAAACTTCCGTCTGTGTATTTCTTGATTGATGCTGACAAGAGATGTCTTTTCACTTTCAGTCTGTCGTGTTGAGTAAAAGCGGAATAAATGAAACGAACTAATAGAAATAAGAATCCTGACAGAATATGAAGCAGAGTATTCGAGATAAATGTTTGCATAGATAAGAAATGTCTTTTCGAAAGATAATATCGCAAAGGAAATGATCATCTTATCGTTATCATATACATACGATCCAGGACAAGACGCACGCGCTGGTAAGGTCACTCTTCTGGATTCTCTTATTGTTGTTATATCTGTACGAGTCTTACAGGAGTTGGTGACAAGCAGAAAGAAAAAAGCGACAAAATATCGCTCAAAATTAAGACAAATAAGACAGAGAAGGAGTACAGTGTACCAAATAAAACAAAATCAGCCCACATATTGTCGGAAGTGCACATATTACGAGGAAAAATGACACATATACAAATGTTTCGACACTCTTTTAAGACTATCTTAGAGAAATAAAGAGGCTCATGAATTTCACTGAAAAATAACCAGTTTATTTTCAATTATCAACGACACATACATTTTCCAAATACTAATATATGTTTGTTCATTTTTGTATCGCTGGTATTTCATTTATAATCCTAAATTTGTCTTGATAATCGGAAGTATTTAGATACTAATGTTTTAAATGGTGTTTCTTTTATTGTGTCCTTGCAAGCTTTCATATATCTATGGTCCTTAAAATCATCATTCAGCTATGTCGCACACTGACCCGGATTTGCTTCGTCATTTAGCTTTCTTGACCTTTTCCGCTACACCTCTATTCTACATTCCAGAGAGCAGGAAAATTAACATTTTTTTTAGAATGATCACTAGGGGCCCCGAGTGGCCGAGTGGTCTAAAGCGCTTTCCGTTACGGATCACTGCCATCTCACCTCTGTCTGCGTGGGTTCGAGTCTAAGATTCGGCTAATGTAGTTATGTGAGAAAGTTTGCCAGTAGCTTCTTGTGGGTCGGTGGTTATTTCCGGGGGTTTTCTCGGGTTCTTCCTCCACCAATAATACTGGCCGCCTATCGTGTGCTGAAAAATGGCGTTAAGCAACAAACAAGAATGATCGCTATTTAATAACAATCTGAGGCTTGTTTAGTTAGCATGGCTTTCGCGACTTTTTTTTAGAATAAGTAAGTGATGACATGTGGAGATTTTATGCACGTTATATCGCTGATACTCATTATGTTATGTTCTAGGTATAGAGTGACCACTGGTAAAGCAAGATTCTGTTCACACTTGGAAGATTTAACTCTTGCTCGCATTGATGAATTACGTCACCTTTTACCCAAAAACATTACTTCTTGATAACCGTTAGGAAGCTATGGAGTGATTGATAAATTTCGACTGTCCCTGTTGTTCATGTCAATTGCTTTTTTCATAAATTCAATGCCAATGCAAATGCATAAATATTCAATCTTAAATACAAATCTCAAACAGATACAAAACAAAGCAAAACTAAAACTTGCACGTATTATCTGAAATGATAACGTCGAGATTTGAGATACACGTTAAATGATCTGGGATGGTTCCTCTTTGTCATCGAGGGACACTATGCCAATGAATTAATGCATATCCATAATGATGAACACACCACATTCATCCTACATCCAATATTATTCATACACCATTGTGTCAGATCTTTGCAATCACACATTTTTTTAATTGGATGCATACATCATTTACTTTTACGTGTAAATAATATCTTCTTAGAATGGAGATAATACATATAAATTAAACTGTTCCACTCTGTGGTCGTTGGATTCCTGTCTGATGACTGTCGTCAGTCTTGATGACATACCATCGAACATCTTTAAAATTTTGATGAGGGAGTTTACCATTAGGACCAATATCTAGGTTCCAGGGTGCAGTGCACGATCTGTGTCAGGAAGTAATGAAATTCTCAGGTATTCATCCGTTTTGTATTCTTCAGGTAATTATAGACAGTGATATAAGAATTTATGTTTTCTTTACATGGGTTTGCGAAGGTAAGTTGAAGAACACGAAGTATCGTTTCACTGCTTCGCAAGAACTTAGATACATTGCATCTCCACATGAGTCAGTTTTGTTATCGAATTCTCTATCAAGTTATTATACTGCCATTTAAGCTATTCTCTTCTTGGATGAGAATCAAAGATTCTTAGAGATAGTTTTCCAACTTTTCTTCTTAACTCATCATTATACATATGTAATGTAGTACTTGACATGGGCGATATATTTGTGAATGATAACAACACTCTCAGTTAATAGCGTCATTGTGTAATCCATGTTCTTCTCAACACGGAACGGACCGTTCCGGTGGTGTAGTGGTCAAGTGGTTAGAGCGTCCGCCGCGGAAGTGGGAGGTCGTGGGTTCGATTCCTGGTCGAGTCATACCAAAGACTTACAAAAATGGTACTTATAGCTGCCTTGCTTGGCGCTCAGCATTAAGACGTTAGTATTAGGACTGGTATGCCTTGTGTCAGGATAATGTGACTGGGTGGAACATCATGATACATGTCTGCGGCATGATGCCCCAGTGTTGGACATCACTATAAACTGCCTCAAAGCAGACATCATAGTGATATAACTGAATTTTTTGTTTAAAGCTACGTTCAAAATCCTAATCACACTCACACACACACTCAACACGGGATAATACTAATAATGACGACTTTTTATAGCGCCTAATCTTTCGAAGCTCTAAGCTCTGCACAAAAACAAATGACAAAAACAATGAAATTGGAAAACAGAAAAACATGCTGAAAACATATAAGATACAAAACATTATTAGGTCTCTAAGTTTGTCCCTGCAGTCGTAACAGGTGAGTTTTAAGAGCAATCTTAAAAGGGACCAATGTGTCTTTGTGTCTAATTTAAATGGGCAATACGTTCCACGTCGCCGGGCCCTGGTATGCAAAAGAACGTTGTCCATATGACTTTGTTTCCATCGTGGGAACAATGAGTATACGATTGTCAGAAGAAGAGCGTAAGTATCTAGCTTGTGTATACACATGGGTGAGGCTGGAGAGGTATGTTGGACTGGAGTCTGTCATTGAAACATAGCACACAGAACAAATTTTGTGTTTGATTCTGTATCGAATCGAAGGCCAGTGTAGTGTACAGAGCAGTGGTGAGGTGTGTTCTGATCGAGGTACTCTAAAGATGATCCGTGCAGCTGTAATTTGAACTGTTTGAAGTTTCTGGAGTAAATATAGTTACGAACCAGAAAGAATTGAATTACAGTAGTCCAGTCTTGAAAGTACTAATGAACACAAAAGTGTTTTAGTGGCATCAGCTGAAAGATATTTACGAATGGAACTGATGCGTCTCAGTTCAAGATATGCAGCCTTGCATATGTTCATGACATGATGGTGCAGTGTGAGAGTACTGTCTAGAGTAACGCCTAGGTTTTGTACTGACTGTGAGAATTTAATATTGGTCTTGCTGATATTTATTGTCTGAGGTAAAGGATGTGAATGAGAAAGTCTTTGTGTTGTGATTAGAATAGCCTCAGTTTTTATCATCATTCATCTGCAGCTTGTTACATGTCATCCATGCTTTCACATCAGAAATGCACCTCTGTACTCCATGGATGGTAGCATCAATTTCAGTTGGGTGGCTAGACTTGTATATTTGGGTGTCATCAGCATACAATTGGTGCAACACTGGGTGATGCTCTATGATACTTGAGAGTGGCTGAGTGTATAGAATGAAGAGAACAGGTCCAAGAACAGATCCCTGTGGAATACCACAACATACGTTAACTGGGCTGGAAAGTATTCCATTTGCAGATATAATTTGTGTCCTGTTGACTACGTAGGACTTGAACCACTGTAAGGCTATATTCTAAATGCCAAATACATGCTGGAGACGGTGAAGTAATATATCATGGTCTATTGTGACAAATGCTGCAGATAAATCCAGGAGAGAGAAGACTAATCTTTCCACTATCCAAAGCAGAGATAATGTCATTAAATACTTTCAGATGAGTATTTTCCGTACTGTGGCAAGGGCGATATGCAGACTGTACATTGCTAAAAAGACTGTTTGAATTCAAATGAGATACAAGTTGAATTAGAACAACCTTTTCTAAGATTTTTGATATGAATGGGAGATTATAAATTGGGCGGTAGTTCTTTTAATCGTTATGGTCAAGCGTTGGTTTCTTCAGCAGAGGCTTTACGATGGCAGTTTTGAAAAATGATGGGAATTCCTCCGATGAGAGAGATATTAATGACATTAGTTAGTGAATGCAATATTGGGTTTAAGCACTCAAGTAGCAGTTATGTCAGAGTTGGATCAAGTTCCCAAGACTTTGGTGCACTTTTCATCATGATTGTCCGTACTAAATCAATAGAAACAGGTTCAAATGCTCCTAATGGTTGTCTCTGAAATTCTGCATCATAACTGTATGGTGACGAGTCAGTTAAAATTGTGCTGTCAAGCGAATCTCTAATGGTTTGTACTTTGTCACGGACGAAATTTGTAAATTGGTCCGGAAGGTCTACTGGAGAGAAGGTTGTTGGAAGTGGTGTACATTTGTTCCTTGACATTAGTTTGTTAGTTATCTCGAATAGCTCTTTGCAGCTGGAACTCTCCGTGATCTTAGTACTGTAGTGGGATAATTTGGCTAAATGGACTATGTTTGTGACGTTGTTCTTAGCGACGTCGTAGATTTGTTTATGAATAGTACGTCTGGTGGAAAGCCAAAGCCTTTTTGCTTTTCATCGATGTCTTTTAGCAGTTCGAAGCTGATTCCTAACACTGCGATACCATGGAGAACACTTTTTTTTAATTGATACTCTGCATTTGGTGGATGGGGCATGTTTTTCAAGCAATGAACGCAGGCGGTTATGAAGTTGTTTCGCTGTTGGATGTAAGAAAGTTGTTAGGTTTTCTTGGATGTCATGCATGAATTTGGTTCTATTTATCATACGCAGGTTTCTCTTAGTAGCAAATAGAGGTGGAGGGTTAGGGACTGATACGTCGAGATGACATACATTGCAGAGGTGATCCGATGCAAGTTCGTGGGATACAAGGGTGGATTGCATAATATTATCATCAGGTCTATAAAGAAACCAGTCTAAAATGTGACCAAGTTTATGGGCGGGTTGGTTAACTGACTGAAACGTTGTACTTGTTCTGGTCATTGTGAGACTATTATTTATTCCTGTTCTCTACCACTTTGCTATTTTGTCTCTAACTGTCTGTGCTTTTATCGAAGTATGAAAGAAGATCACGTTCACTGTGTTCTCGAGGAATATTGCGCACTGAAGTTCAACACAGAGTAGTCCTGTCATGTTTAGGTGAATATGTCTCTCGACACCGTCTTGGTCTGGGGTGAAATCAAATTCCCTTCATCATAATTGTAACAGAATTGTTACCGAGAGGAGGGTGGATTCAATGAACAATACAAACACAATTTGTGAAAGAAAATATAAATTTATGTAATAAATTATAAATGAAAAAAATACAGATGTAACAACACAATAATTCATGCACTCAACCCACAATTACACTCACAACCATTCACAATACATGAACAAATTAAATATTAATACAAAAGGAATCTCAGATGTAAAGGGATCTCTTGGACTATACACAGATCCAAGGATCCTTTACGAAAGTTAAATTAATGCAAGTATAAATTACGAAAAATGAACACAAACGACAAACTATACTATCGCACGATGGATTGCGATAACTAGCACGACCATATACTTGTATTCAATCAAGTTGCTAGCTTTTATTGATATCTATGCGATCACTTGAAATATTATTGTGATCTGACATAAGCATGCAAATACAACAATGTATTAAATTGTATTACAATTTCAATACACATATGTGTCTCGACCCCGTATAACCGCACGATTCAGCAACAGTTGAATCGTCTCCCAGTTTCCCCGAAAACCTAGGGTTGACCAATACTATTATCGGACGTTTCCCTTCACGGATCCACCACAGTTATACGTTCAGACAACATACAACATCTACCAGAACCAACGGTTCCTTACTACCCTAGATGTCGACCCGGATGTTTTACAACTCAGACAGCTCCGACACTCGGACTTCTAGCTTTCCGGATATTTACACGTTACACAGATGTTGACGAACAGACAGTTCGACACACAGACAGATACTTCAATTCCGTTTGCACAAATTAACGGCACAATCACATTCAGATATTTATACAGAGATGTTCCGGAACAAATAATAGATGTCCTACAACAAATCAGACGATATCAAAGACGCTTATCAAAAGATGGTATCAGATGTGTTAACAGCTACGGTATCAGAAATGGTATCAACTACGTTAGCAGCTACGGTATCAGAAACACTGACATCTACGGTATCAGATCTACGGTATCAGATCTACGGTATCAGAAACATTGACATCTACGGTATCAGCGATTATCAGATCTATGGTAACAGCGATTGTCAGCTACAGTATCAGAAACACGGTAACAGCTACAATAAACAAAACCAGACTAATAATAGTTGTCTCAAAAATAATCTAAGCCGTAGATTACGATATTGCATTTAAAGTCTAATAGTGACTAGTAATTCCAAATATTCCACGTTTAATTGCAATAAAAGCATCATTATACGAAATGATAATCTGAATAAAATTCACAATAAAACGAAAATGTAAATTTAACACTCACCCCTTTGGCTGGAGATTGCAAGACGAGCTTATCTATCCTTCGATTAGATATTTTGGTTCCCGTAATTATTATGAGAAATATCTCTCCTTATATACTCTCTATAGGTGAACATAAATTACATCGAGCTTGCCGTGCACCACGTGAAACGAGTATTTCGGATTTCATGTAAATAACAAACTGGCACATGCAAATCGTTACACGCCACTTACCTTGGAGAAAACAACTTAATCACCCAAGGTAATGCGTGTACGACGAAGTCAAGAAAATGGTGAGTTTCGTTCAATTCAAGAAGATCAAAAATCAGTTCAATTTTCGCCTAATTCTGTGACAATAATCTTCATATTGAATACCGTAGTTGCTATATGTTCCGAATTGCCATGTCGCATCAAACAGAAGCGTTATAAGGTCTCAATTTATTCTTCTGAGTCAAAGGCTACAATGTCTGGTCGTCTCGGATGACTTTTATCTTGGAAACGTCGAAGTTCTGGAACTAGAAAAGATTTTGAGCCACAGTTCCACGCTTTTCTAAGGATGTTGGCGATTCTGATGGATCTTTATGATTTTTCGATATCTCTTTCTTTGCCCTTGCCGCTGAGTGGAGGATAACTTAACTGCTTGATGATATATTCAATTTAATGGATATATCATGGTCTAAAGATTCCTTATCCTGTCTGGATCAACACAATGTTTCTCCATTAGGTAACGCTTTTCTAAAAGTCTGTATGTTATTGAGCGAATCGTGGATGAATTATTTTCTTTGCGCAAAGACAGTATATTTTTAAACCATCATGCAAAGGACCGATTTGAACATCCTCCTCAAACTAAGTTTACTTCATCGCGCTTTTCGGTACACAGATTATCACTGTTTATAAGGAGAACAACTCAGTTGAGAATTATTTTTTAAAAATCTTGTTTCATCGTGACTTTTCCTTTCAAGACTTATTTTCTTCAAGATCTCTTTTATATTAACACGTCAAAATACAGTCTACTGGCAGGATGATTAAAAATATGCGCGCATTATCTGTGATATTTCCCCTTCACCATATAGTAGAATCAACTTTAAGTAAGCGTACCCTGATCGAGCTGTGTTTTATACCACACTGTACCGGGCAACATCGGAGCACACAAACATTGAACTACTCCGTCGTTCAAATCGATATGGTATAGAAATTATGTGACGAATTTGGTGTTTGTATTGATGTCTTTCGACTGCAATGCTATGTGCGTGTTTCCACTCAGAATTTCTCGAAGGGTTCACTCATTACATGATAATCTGACAAGTGTAAAATAGTGTGTATTTCGGACATTTGGAAGCAAAAGTCTTTACCTTATTTTGAAGTCATACTCACGACTTCGAGTCGGTCCTTACGCTTTGTATTGGGTATAAAACTGACAATTTATATATCGGTACTGGTATACACGTGTGGGTACGCCACTGGCAAAACTGAGAATGGTCTTCACATATTATCCTTGACCTTTCAAACTGTCATAACGGGCAGTTTGTTTTCGTGCTATACGCCAATGGTCAACACTGTTTACGGATGTTTTTACTTATAGCAGAATACAAATATCACACATATGTCATAGACATCCGTGAAATTATTACACAATCTGTGATTTTCTGAATCTCATCCATCGACGGTATAAGGTCCGATCAATTGCTTCATATCCCCGTAGTCAAGACGTGACTTTCGAAAATTTTAAACAAACACGCCTTTGAATGTCTATTTCATTAACTCTTATTTAAATTAAAATAGTCTTAATTGGTGGACTTGACACTGCGTAGAAATCAATTTGTTTTGCTCATATATCGTCGGGATCGTAAGAGTCTATCGCATGCAAATATGGAATCACGACGGTTTCACTTTTTTTTGAAAATAAAAGGGATATAATATCCTTAAACCATTTCATTTATTCAAAACGTGGTAGGCAGTTTTCTTCAAAGCATTGAAAAAAAAATTCATATAATCTTTAAACTATACGGTTCACAACGTCAGGTAAATGATTTGCTTTATATTCAAGATAACGTGTAGCAATTAGGTTAACGTTGTTGATAAAATGTTTCAAAATGAATAGACTGTTGTACTCGGAGAATCTGTGAGCGATTGTTGTAGCATATATCATTTTGCTCGTTGTCAATATTCGCGATGCTTCGGATGGTAGTGGGGCGTAATGGCAAAGATAACACTTCGCTTCGTCCAATGCCTGAAAGCGGTGACATTCTTATGGAAGGCATCAAAATCTAAGAATTGATCGTTGTACATCTTGTGTATTTTCGATTATTTGTAAAGGTGTTAATTTAGCAGGTTTATTAAATCGATCCAGAGTAATAGAGTCTCAAACGATCTTGATCTTTGGGTTGCCACGGTCTTTCAATTTATCTAATACATAATACATCCGGCAATTTTCTCTGCGGGTTTTATGACTTAACTCTCGCAATCGGAGTGTAGGAGGAGGTATTCACCTTGTTGGCGATGTTCAATGTACAATGATCCTTTTTCAGCAACTAAACAACCTTCCATGCTGTACAATTTTGATCCGGACACTTCTGACACTGACTGTAGTGATAATGCATAAGGAATTTATTCTCTTCTAAAAAATCACAAGAGTAAACTGCTGACAAACTAATTAATAGTATTGAGTGACATTGAAATTGTTTCATGTTTTATTTGACTAGAATACTTCCTTCTGTATAGAGCCCATACGCAAAAAAGATCTTAAATAGGTAGACTGCGGTGAATCACCGTCAATATAACTCACAATTGTACCTAACTTGTACCTAACTTAGTTCCATTTGATAAGAAAGCTGTATCCCGACATCTAAATGTATTTCTTTTCGTTGTATCAGCGATTATAAAATTTAATTCGGCATCGTCCATGATCAATCTTGAACAATGTCGTTTATGATCGTATGATCCTCCTTGGGTAAATTTATCTATTATTTTCCTGCCAAGATCCCTTGCAATTTTATTTTCAAAGTTGGTTTTATCAGGATTTTCTTCATCAGAATATTCCTTTTGTTGTAGTAACCAAACGTTGGTCTGCATTCGGTATGATATAATCGCTTCACTGACAATCAACGACGTCAACATTAGACAATCGAGCATATATCGTTACAACACTATTGAAGCCCACTTCCTTTTTGAAAAATGTCTACCGAACCAAGCATAACAAATCGGATGAAGGTTTTCTGTAAACTCAAATGATTCAATACAAGTGAATCCAGTAATATCAAAATTAGGTAATGGTCTATTTATTGATACTCGCGTCATCTCATGTGTGGGGTGACCGAATCTTTTAAAATACACAGAACACTCTCCGTATCCCAGAAAACTTCCCGGATAACATGCAACCATATCAACCGAGATAACATCTTTCCGCGAGTATTTACGGTTCCACAGTCCACCGTGACCATATTCAATACAACCTAATATTATATCATCAACAAGATCAAACCGAGCTGGTTTCCAGGAATCTTTTTTCTAGCAAAATGAGCTGCAACCGATGGAACAGTAAAACATTCACTTAGTAATATTCTCTCATTTTCTCGTGGAGGTATTTTGTTCGATAAATATTACCATTTTGGTCTTACAAACTGATCCGATTCATCTTCAGAACTAAACAACCACACGGATACAGGATCGTGTTTACTTATTTCGTTAATAAAATCGAACATATCACCGTTATAGAATTTAACCGTCCTCGTGCGTGGAAATATTGTTACTGCATTAGTCCATGCATGCGCATTATAATCAACAATTTTGATTGAAGCTCCCTTTGATTTAAATTTTGATTCGTATAAGATCTCTCCTGTTATCGTTTTTACTGTTATAGGGAATTTCAATTTCTTTCCTAGTTCAGCAACATCTTTGATAGATGCATCGGTAAATTTGACCTTTTCTGCCCACGAATTTATTATATTACTTCGGTTATCCGTTAACTCCTTTCCCACGAGTCGAGACGGTAAAATGTTCTGTTTTTCGTTCGGCCACACAATTTATCTTCTAGAATTTCTTAGACTTTAGCTTATCAATATTAGGTTTCTCAAGTGGATAAATCCCATAAATAACCGCTGTTACAGGATAAGATCTTTCGTAATATAGTTTGTCAATACCGGTCAACATCCCTGGTTTGGAACCTTTACTCATTATGGCAGTTTTTTCGTTATGAAGGACAGGATCACGATTATTACGAATAATCCAATTGTTTGTATCGGTTAGGACGATAAATTTGATCTTTAAAATA
The DNA here is from genome assembly GCA_029339505.1 of Unio delphinus. NCBI lineage: Eukaryota > Metazoa > Mollusca > Bivalvia > Unionida > Unionidae > Unio > Unio delphinus. The sequence continues at coordinate 2,406,530 of JAQISU010000068.1, forward strand.
TATTTTCTATCGTGAAGGTAGATAATGATCATCGCCGCTCGTTTGTCGTTCATCGCAGCATTTATATTTTTAGTGTCGCTTATAATCTTAAACGTCAACCACACATGAGATGATTCATTTTTCTGAAATTCTTTCTTGGCCTCATGTATTTTATTGATCAAGATTTTATCTGTCGGATCAACCAGATCTCGCATCGGCACAGGGAATAGTCTGTCAAGATTAAATCCTTTATTTTTAGAAAGCTCGATCTTGGATAATCTCTCGAATTACCCCATTATTATAATTAACATCAGTATGCAAATTAAAAATATTACATATATATAATGATTAAAACAAGGAATCTCTGCAAGTGGTTGATGATCGGCTCTGTTATTCCCTGTAACAGATCTTGCGTAAACGAATTCTGCGGAATCCACTCGCAACGTGTACGAGATGCAAGTATGGGACCAAGACCGTGTTTACTATGTGGTGTTGGGAGTACGAAGTGATACAAGCTTGTGTGTGCAATGTGGTGGTAAAAGATACAGAGAACAAAAACGATATTATGATAACAAATAATGATAGCGACAGGATTATAAAAACCCTGGAAGATTATCTGATTAGATTTCAAAGTAAAGATTAAGGCAAATAACGATTTAAACAAAGGATATTTATATATAATGGAGCAAACGTTTATGAGACATTCTATGATAACAAACTACGAAGCAAATCGTCATGGTGTTACATATACTGTATACGAAAATAAAACCGGTTGGATATATCATTAATACTGGTTATCTCCAGTTCAGTTTCAATGAAATAAATAAAATAAAAAAATATCTCTGTCACAGATTCGTATTCGAATGTTTTAATGGAATTATCGAAGACGGTCTTGTCATTTACCATATAAATTCAAATCCGACAAATAATTCCTTGGATAATCTGAGAGCTATCACGCTGAGTCAGAATTCCATATACGGTAATAATGGGAGATTTAAAACAATAGGAAAACGGATGATAAAATCTGTAAATACAGTGACTGATGAAGAAAAAATATTTCCATCAATGAATACAGCTGCCAAATATTTTGATATTCAGATACATTCAGTACAATATGTCGCAGAAAATATATACAAATCTGCTCTCTCTAAAAATATAAACAAAAAATTACATTTAAATAATGCTGAAGGGAGAGACTGTCTCTCTCTCTCTCTGTGTTTAAGTTGATGCTTATAGTACTTTACTATTTAGGACCTTGAAATTTGAAAAAAAATCGAAAATTCGAAATAGAAATTCAAAAATTTAAAAATATTAAAATTCAAAATTCAACAGATTATGTATACACATCTCACCATGATTCGAATCATGGTGGGAGATCGTTTTACTCACCCCGGGTTTGATATCGGGGAGGGGGAGGGGGTAATGGTATGTACATAATCAAGATTTTATCTGTCGGATCAACCAGATATCGCTTCGGCACAGGGAATATTCTGTCAAGATTAAATCTTTTTTTTTTAGAAATCTCGATCTTGGATAATCTCTTGAATTCCCCAGTAAATTATAATTAAAACAAGTATTTAAATTAAAAATATTATATATATATATATATATATATATAATGATTGAAACAAGGAATCTCTGCAAGTGGTTAATGATCGGCTCTGTTACTCCTTGTAACAGATCTTGCGTAAACGAATTCTGCGGAATCCACTCGCAACGTGTCCGAGATGGAAGTCTAGGACCAAAACCGTGTTTACAATCTGGTGTTGGAGTACGAGGTGAAACACGCTTGTGTGTGGACTGTGGTGGTAAAAGATACAGAGAAGTGAAACGATATTATGATTAAAAAAATAACGATAGCGACAGGATTATTAAAACCCCGAAAGATTATCTGATTAGATTTCAAAGTAAAGATTAAGACAAATATCGATTTAAACAAAGGATATTTATATATAATGGAGCAAACGTTTGTGAGACATGCTATCATAACAAACTACGAAGCCAATCGTGATGGTGTTATCAGACACTGTATACGAAAAAAGACCTTGAAATTTGAAAAAAATCGAAAATTCGAATTAGAAATTCAAAAATATCAAAATTCAAAATTCAACAGATTATGTACACACATCTCACCATGATTCGAATCATGGAGGGAGATCGTTTTACTCACCCCGGGTTTGATATCCGGAGGGGGGTATGGGGTGTACATAATCTGTAGAGAGGTCAGTGTAATAAGTAATTTCGTATTATATTAATGTTATGCTGTCCTAAATTAAGATTATATGTTCCATATACCGTTAACCTGAAAGGGCACGGTGGTGACCTTAGGGTTCATAGGTTGTGCTGTCAATAATATGTCTGAACCTGCAAGGGCACGGTGGTGAACTTGGGATTCAAAGGCTGTATATGTTTCATGTGCCTTGAACCTCCTATAACACTCGAAATTAGAGGTTAAAAGTTTGTACTGTTCTTAATTAAGATTATATGTTTCATGTACCTTAAACCTGAAGGAGCACGGTGGTGACCTTAGGGTTCAAAGGTTGTGCTGTCAATAATATGCCTTGAGCCTGCTAGAACACTCGAAACTAGAGATTAAATGTTGTGCTGTCCTTAATATGCCTTGGGCCTGCTAGAACACTCGAACCTAGAGGTTAAAAGTCATATTTTTTAAAATTTAAATATATAAGTATTTAAGTAAAATCATTAAAAAATAAAAATATACAACTCGATCCAGAAAAAATAATTTGTGATTTCCAGTCAATCCAACAACGAAACCTTGAAGGTGGTTATACACTTTCAACGGAGTATAGGCTGATAAAGAACATACAGTCTATAATGTTCGAGCCCTTATCGACGGAAAAAGATGTAAATGTAGATAAGTTTGTATCACTTTCTATCGCAGTAGAACATATTAAATCAAAACTGTCTCACGAATATGAAACGAACAAAATTATCAACACACGCGTGAACAACTAAAAAGATTAGAAATAAAAACGCTGTTACCGATGACAGCTTGGATTAATTCCTCTACAGTTCTGTAGTTTTATTCTGTTATAATATCCTTTCTTTATTCTGTTATAATATCTTTTTCTATTCTGTTACAATATCTTTTTTTTTTGTTATAATATATCTTTTTTATTCAGATTTGTAATTTTTTTATGCGTTTTACCCTTTTTCTAAACCCATTTTAGTCAATTTTATCGTAGAAAATCTGACAGATTTCTGATTTTTGTAGGGTGAAACTCCAAACCATTCTCTAAATGATTTATCATTAAATCAGTAATTTCATTTTGTTTTAGATCTTTTTTTGGTATATTCTAGTAAAAAATATATCCAATTTTAGTTGATTTATGAGCAAAACATGGCATATTTACCGATTTATCTAGAAATCATTTAGAGAATGGCTCGGGGTTTACGCTACAAATATTACAATTTTGACAGATTACCTATGATATTTCGACTAAAATGGGTAAAAAATGTATGAAATTCATCAAATCTGTAAAGAAATATTCTGTTTTACTCAAATCAGATTTTATTCAGAACCATATAATATTTTTTATGTTCATCAAGTATAATGCAGGCATGCGCGTAGTTTATAATCTGATCTCGGTCACACGTGATCATAGAAATATGTTCTAACCGCAATCTATCTAACTGTTCTTGCGTCAATAAAAAATCTTCGTCACCGAAACCATCAATGACTATATCAACGATATTGAACGAAGACTGTGTAAGTATTAATTTGACTGCATTTTCAAGTGCTCCCTTGTCGTGTATAAAAACCTTTACGTGCTAGTACATACATAATATTATCCGATTAATTCGTGAATCAAGATTAAAAAGTCGTTTACGATTTTACATTGAGGTTTATCAAGAAAACCTCGCCACGTAAATCAATCAAGTGTCCACTCTGGTCGGTGAGTTTAAATTAATTCTTGACAAGTATTGATTATACGTGCGTAGATACACCGGATTGATTGGTTCCTGCACGATCAAGGATCCAGGATGAACCATTGGAGTAAATATGTAAAGAACGTATCCTTGTTGATCTTGATTCGATATCCCAAGATCTGTTTGATAACTAACATCAATTACATCACATACAAGATTGACTGCAATCGTTGAGGTTATATTTACAATCTCTGGTGAAATATGCCTGCCTTCAGCATCTGGATTATTGTCAAATCTGAGAACATCATCAGGATGTGATGGAGTTTTAGGCCACCCTAGAACAGTTCTCATCAATGATCGATAAATATCTACGACGTAATCGGGAGATTTTACTTCAATCACAGATTATAATGTTGGTTCGTGAGCAGTAATAGTTATTTCTTATTCTTTTTCTGTTGTTGATTTTATTCTGCGCTGGAATTCATCGTTGATTTGTTCAATCTGATAACTACCTGTGGGGATAGAAACAACAAAGAAATCTGGGGTTCAATCTGGTTTACTTTTGATTGCAAGTACTAGCGAATTATTTGGAGGTAATCCACCAAACGGTTCAGATCTGATATTTGGCCAACTATGATATACTCGTAGTTGTGCAAGTGCTAACTCCCTTGCTGAAATTGCAGTTGGAAAATTAATACTGAATTCGGGATTAGTTGTGCTCACTTATATCAATGTTGTTTTCACCGGTGTCGTGTTTGTGGCAATCTGTTGCAATAGTTCCTGTGCCGACAGTTATCTATTTATCTGTAACTTTAATGGGTGTAGCTTCTATCACAGTCATTGCTTCGGAGAATATTTTAGTCATTAATGCAAATTCAGAATCGGATATTGAAGCATCGTTGATGCTTTCATATATTAACTGAGATATTTTAGAATACGCCGCCATTGCCGTGTGTAACTTCAACGCATAATTGGATAATTTTTCATTCGTGCACGTCGATATCTTTTTTGCGATTATATTAAAAACTCTAGCGATCGCAGTTGACGCTGAAACACAGATCGTTATGACCACAGGTGATGTCATTGTTACCGCGGACAATAAAAGACCAGCTTCAGCAACAACCGCGGAACTGCGTATATAATTATATCAATGACAATTATACGTCTCTGATTTTTTTTTTTACTTTTATCGTATAAGTATCAACGATATATTTTAATTTATCTTGCCACTCACGCGCTTGATTGAATCTATAGTCCATATATTTTTAACGCTGTAATCAATTGAGGTGTTTTGGTAACAAATTCCAAACACCACCAAATATGTTGCTGCAGTTGATTTATTGTCGGATGCAACCAGGATATATGTTTCCTCGTACCCACGTTTTAATATAACAGATACGGTTCCAGAGAACTTATCCGTTGAGTGACGCCATGGATAAGTGGTAAATATCTCGAATTTTGCACAACTAAACACAGACAATCTGTACACGCCAGTGACTTCCGCGGTATTTTTGATATTATTATTTTGTTGAGACCATGTTGTTGATCCTGATGATATTATGTATACGACGTTGTTAATCCGCCTGTGGAGATTTTTACCCTGATATTTTTCAAGGCGATCAATTTTATTAATAATATCACGAGCATCACTTACAATATCTTCTTGTGTTTTTTTAATCGTATCGATTGATGTTTTAATATTAGAAAGTTTCGTATCAGCGATTAATGGTTTTCCGAAAAATCCTTCTTTAATTTCATCGATCTTTCTGAAGTTTCTACGGAGATTTGTAAACGCACCTACGTGAACGTCATACTCGGCTCTCAACGTAGATAATTTTCTGTCTACGGTATTGTGATCGTTTATGTGAAGTTCGTATCCGGATTTTAAAGTGGATAATGTACCACTAACGGCATCATGTTCGGTTTTTAACGTAGATAATTTATCATCAACAGTGTCAACGTATCTTTTTGTTGCCGCATCTTCATCTGATGTTGGATCTCTTAGGACGGTTATTTTATTTCCGTTCATGGAAAGTTCCCCTGTTAAAAAACCACCTGACGTTCATAATCGTTTTTGAACATGTTTTATAATCTCACTCCTGATATATTCTATCGATATACCCGAATCTCGTATTTTTCCGCTGTCGGTAAATACCGGAATATTATCCATAGCCGCGCCAAAAACCCTACGAACTATATCATTCCACTTAATATTGCTGGTTTTCAAAACACCGTGTTTGTCCTGAAAAATAACAACTTCGTCTCGGTCAACCCCAGCTGGGTTCATAATATTAGCAAGATCATCTCGTGTTGCATATTTTGATGCGCCGAAATCTTTATTGGCTACTTTCTCGGTTTTTCTGATCAAAGATCTTCCGTAAATATCGACCATAATATATGTGTACAATTATAAATACCTGTCCAACGATTACTTGTGTATTCATGTACAACCTTTTGAGGTGGTTTAGTTTATTTTGATATCGCATCAAGTACAGCGATGGATTCACGACCACATATCGGTCGATCTTTCATTGTCTGTGTCGGTAACGTTGAATACCAAATTCTGGCAGGCAACTGATTAATATAATTTAAGAACTCAACTGGTGGTGATAGTCCGTACGAATTAAAATAAACAATTCCACGTTGATCAATTGCATATGCAACCCAGTGAGTTCCTGGACCGGATTTCGAATCGAGATTGTTGATACCGGTTTCAACGTGATGTGGTTTTTTCAGTAATTGATCGCGCATAAACACTCCTCTAAAATGTTCTTTATTTAGTTTTTTAGCAGCATTTATCAGATCGAAATCTGACATTGATATTATATTCCTGGAAGTCTCAGTCCCTTTCCTAGATTGGTTCCCGGAAGTCTGAGACCGCGTCCCTTTTTTATACCCATTTCCTGTTGTTTTCTTTAATGCCATTCCAGCGGCGGCTCCAACAGCACCTAAAGCAGCCGCTTTTGCAACTGCAGGTGCGGCCGCAGCAATTAATGCTGGTATTGCTGCAAGAAGTGGAAATATACCTGCTAATTTAACCATATCTTTGATGGCACTTGGAGAAAATTCAAGTTGAACTCCAGTTTTTGATACCAGAGGTTTATTGAAATGTTTAAGCTGATTACCGGTTAACGATAATTGGACCACCACTCATTTGTTTTTTCTTTAATGCTATTTGTGCCCCACATTGATTTTCGTTCTTTGATTGTATTTTTTTTATTTGACCTTGAGTCAGACTTGCGTTAACATAACTATACGACATTTTTATATTTACTCGAATGATTTTAGTTACATATTTTCTACGGGTGCATCAACGACTCGCATTCGTCCACCAACACCCTCGAGTAATACTGCATTGTCGCTAAGTATATCAGCCGTCGCTCTGAAACCAGCAGGAACAACAGGTGGACCTAGAGCACCAGCAGGAAAAATACATACATTAGCTCGAAAATATATATCAACAACAGATTGTCTGTATAAATCTAAATGTTCCAGTGAAAAGTAATAGATCGGATATAATGTCGTAAAATCTTTTTGTGATATTTGAAAACCGGTATCTACATTTAGATCACGCCCCATAAATGACATTAAACGATGATATACACGTGAAACAGTATTGTGTCCAAAATTCAACCTTATATCCTCTGCAGGTTCTTGATGTCCATTTATTCTCAATTTAACCTCGGTAACATTAATTGTGTCAAATATCATCGTACTTTTTTCTGATTATTTACTCGTGCATTTGCCTGAAGTGCGATAAAAATATATCGTGGTGCTGAAACCCCCTGTTGTGCTGATATATGCCATGTAAATTGACCAGCACCATTACCTTGAGTACTATGTTTTCCACGATAGCAGTGATTTACCACCTTGATTCATGAAAGAAAGAATTTAATTTCTTCTGTGATAGATGGAACCATTACCGGAATCCACAATGATAATTTTGCTATCGTTATTTTAGCTTCATCTACAATCGCATCGCCTCGCCAGACTGCATCATTGTCCGAGTCTTTTCTAACAAGTACTATAGTGTGTTTAGCACCAAATATAGCCTTTCTAACATCTCTGCAGAATCCAAAAATATGAGATAACGGAATTACACACGAAAATTCTCCATTAGCGTTCAACATTACTTTACGTGCTGCAAATCCAAGGCTGAAATTGTTTTTTCTTGATAATACCGCATTTACGTCTGCAGCTCTACTTGCGGCTCTTACATTACCAGTAGCTAAATCTGTGTGATCTGCATGATCATTTGTATCCTTTAGGAATTTTAGTAGCAGCGTCATAATTTGTATCGTCGTCCTTTATAAGTAGCTCCTCGACTTCCATAAATGCCTAAGCGGATATGAAATATCGACTTATATCCTATACTTGTAATTCTGTTCCTCCACGTTGATTTGGTTGTACTGCATCGTAAGAATAATATTGATAATCGCGCAGGGATTCATTTTTACGAACTGGTTCACCCATGTCTAACGCTGTATCAATTTCACGCTTAAACATTTTATTGTAATTACTTTGATCTAAATTAAAATTATCTACGAATACCACTTCCTGCTTTTAACGATGCATCAGCCAGATCCATTAATCTTTGGGTTGCGGCCTGATTGATTATTTTACTTTCATTTGCAGGAATAACTTGAGTAGATGGTAATTTCATTTGTTTATTTCGTAGTAATAACCGTAAAATTCTGTCCTTGACCGCAGAAAACGCTTTACCGGCAAAATCACTGATTGCGCTAGGAGCTTTGTCGCGAATAAGCTTTCATTGATAACTGTTTTGCAATTGGCATTGCTTATGGGGCTATCCTGGTAAATAAACCCCGAACAGCATCACCAAGTCCATCTCCTTAGGTTATTTCATAAACTGGTAATCGTGAGTTTACTACTCTGATCATTCTTGATCTACGATACGTATTGTGTACGATCATTTTATTTAATTATTCACCAAGATCTAAATTATATGTCAAGGGATTTAGTCATCTGTAATTTCATCGATAAATTCCCGATCGGTATTGATGTCCATGATACCACCGGTAAATAATCGTCGACAGCTATCAGATATTTCGTTGACAATTTCATGAGAAGTATTTCCATCGCGTTTTCCTCCTATGAGAATTTCTAGTTTATCCACGTCGGCGATGACGCTGTCAGGGCAGGTGATATGATTATTTCCTAGACCACTTCCTGTAGTAACGCCAGAAGAATCATCACCAGGATCCCTTTCCGTATCTAATGTAGAGCGTAATCTCTCCCGCCTTTTGGTTTCTTTTTGTTTCAGTTCTTTTTTTGTTTCGCCTCTTCCTTTTTTTGTTTCACCCTTTCTTTTATTTGATCACTTTTAAATTTTTCAGCTTTCAACATCATCCCTTGTTGTTCTAGTTGTTCCGGAGATGAAGGAGGTTGATAATGGAGAGGTTGTTTTATTTGCTGTTGAGTTTCTTCTGAATAAAATCTTTTTATATTGTTAATATATTCATTATATACTGGGTCATTAGTTCTAACCTGAAATTTATCGTAGTACACAAGATATAGCCATTTAAAATAGTTCTCGACATTTATGTTAACATACTCGGGTTTTAAAATTTCAGATTTCCGAGAAAAACTATCATATGCAACACGAGAAAAATCCTTCTCTTTAACATTTTTTATCTTTTCAATGACACCTTCCTTAAATTTACTAATCAATTTAACATCTCCGTTTGCTTTAAATTTAGATGCAAGTTTTTCTTTCACATCAGCTATTTCAGTGTAAATTTTATCAATATCTTGTTGAGGTTGTGCTGCAGCTATTCTAGCTGGAAAATCTTGTAAAATCTCTTGCGTTGCCCAAGCGGTTTCCTGTATTGTCCCAAGAAGAGGTTTCTTTTTTTCTGGATCAGTGATATCTCCCCATACAACTTTCTCAGTTGTTGCAGTAATAGGTTTAAATAATCTTTCTGTACCTTCTACGTAATCAACTTGTGACTCCTGGCGTTCTTGAACTTTTCTTCGAAGCGAGTCTCTCAAAGGAATAATTTTTTTGATTGCTTCCTGGCGTTCTCGAGCTAATCTAGTAGTATATGCTTCTCCGATATTTAAAATATTTTTTATTGATAGATATATAATGATTTAATTACATGTATCGATAAAATATTTAGCTAATTTGTAGCAGCACCGAGGAAGAATATTACTTAAAGTTAAAAAATATCTCAGATTGATCGTTTGTCCGATTATTCATTTTGTTTGATTTATATACATGATTTTTTTTATCCTCAGATTGACAATTTAACACATGGAAAGAGCAGCTGAGACGGGTCGACTACAACATTGGGTTAGGTCAAGCAAGGTGTAGTCATTGAACTGACTTCGATGCTAGTCACAATTGGTCGATTTGGTAATCAAAAAAGGGTAACGTTTATATTTAGTCGGTTAACTCTCTCTCTCTCTGCTGCTACAGCTCCGTCGAATCAATTAATAACAAATTGTCACAAAGGATTCAGTACTGCTCTGTACTGTTAGCCAATCAGATTACAGGACTTTACCCAATCGTTCAGTACCTCAAGTCTTGAATCAGTCAATCAAAAGCTCATCTTATTCAGCAGAAATAATTCGAACGGCTCGGTATATAAACTTGAAGCTTGTGATTCTGTTATTTTAGACGTTTCAGTGTCAGCGTTAAAAACAGACACGTTAATGTTGCTGGTCAGTATATGGACCCTAGATTGGCTGATCAGGACTACTTTTAGGAAATAAATACTCGCTACTATCTTGTGGTCATTGGACGTTTTGCAAAGGTTGCCTATTCAAATTTGCAGTTGCCATGGATAAGAGATCAAAAAAGGTTAAGTGACTCAAGAGTCCAACAATTCCAACTTACAGGGATGCGATTAAATTATCATCCAGACTGGTGCAGGCTCTGTCAAGATCAGATTTACATAAGATTCGCGAATCTTTGATACATATGGATTGGTATCTCCAGAGATTCAATACTGCCATTTGATAATATTGCGTAAAATAAACAGAGCTTGTTCGAACCGTTTTGCTGCTCTGTTTCGAAGATCTACTAAATTACTGTGTTACATGTATTCTTATGAAGCTCCAGTTAAGACATCTACCTATCAAACTTACGAACGTGAAGACAATTTAACCGCGCATGACACTATACGAGTATGTATGAGATGGCAAGTCTATTCATATACTTTACAACATATATTAAAAATTATTCTCCTGACATCAAAACACCAAGCGTCAAAAATAGCTATTTATTGTCTCATAAAAGGGATGAAATCAAGGTTTTAGTGTATTGATCTAAGACATGAAAATGTTCATCATATCTTGTTTTCAGTATTTTCGAATAATCGCATCATAGATCTTCTTCAGACACGTGAGAACTGGATCATTAGAAAAAGATCTGGATATATGTAGTAAAAAGAGGAGCAAATAATCCAGAACAATCTAGATGCAACCTAAATACTCTGAATGCAAATGTGAAATACGTCAAAGTAATTCATCGTGAGAAGAAATATTCTAGAACGCAGATTAATCTTGACATTTCTTGCAACTAAACATACCACAATTTGAAATTGTTCAGGCAGTAGCTAAAACTCGTTCATAAATACCTTTTCCTTGTATTAAATGAACTCGCTCAAGACACAGATATAAGGCAATCTAATAAACTTCAATCCATCACATTTCAAGCCTTACCACCTTATAAACTTCAATTGTACGATGTAGTTGTATGAAGAAAAAGAACGACTGCAGTTTGTTCACAATCTATATACATATATATAATTACCGAAATGTGAGGGACACGGAAACCAGGTCATATTCTGTTGACCTTTCGAGTCCCCATTACAATTGTAGCCTTTACATATTTATTACACTGAAATTTTCATTTAGAACATGTCGTTCATAAAGAGTCATCTCCGTACCAAGAAATTCAGGTCTTTATCTGATAGGTTACAAACAAAATGTTGACACAGGATTCCAAAGATTGGCATAACTTTAACCATTGTTGGTGTCTATTACATATACATGTTGACTTTAATCTCATTTAAAATGGCTGGAAAGTGCTCAGAAGAATGTAAATCTTTCTCATCTTGCTTAGTTCCAAATACAGAATCAGAGGATTGTAATTCGATCATTAACTTGAGATGAAACGGACCTCTTCTTTTCATAAGAAAAGAGCCCGAAGACATGTCGCATTCTATTTCTTGTCCATATGATGAAATCATGTTTCATTATTCCTATAACATGCAAATATATGATAAAAAATGACACATTAAAGCATACGAAATCCAAAAAAATGGAGTGTACTGAATTATCCGTTCCACTGAATTACGTAATATTAGCTTATGCACGAGTAATGTTAGTTTATGTACAACTACGCCCGACTGAAAATGTTTTTAAGCACGCAGATAACAATATATTGCTAGTTTATATAACTGTCAGGGCTTTTGTTTTCCAAGAAAATGGATGTTTTAAAATGGCCAGAGATGACCATAAGTTTTCTATCAGCTAATTAGAGATGGAATGAACCATTGTTGAAATACTTTGTTGACTGAGAAATGTTGAAAATGCATGTGTATAGTCGAGGATGAAATGAATTACATACTAAAATATGAAGAACGATCATGCAATAAAATATGTGCAGTATTTCAAACGATCATGCAAAAAAAGATATGAAGTATTTCAAAATATATGCTATGTTCCAGACTCTGACCGTTCGATGCTTTGTATTTCTTCCATTTCTATAACTGGTAAAGTGTGAATATTTGACATCACTGGCACTGTATTCATCCTTAAAAGTCTTCTTTTCTCTCTTTCAACCATGGTTAAAGACATCTTTCTATTATAATTTTTGTAAATCACACTGTCTGACGGTTTCTTCACAACCCTTATGGACTCTAGATTTTTTGGAACGTGCTTGAATCTATGCTCCAATGGTTGGATGATTCTGATGCTGTCCCACTGCTTAAAAAATAGCACCATAGCAACAACCCACATTGCAACCACTAAGAGGATGATAATAACCTCCTCCGGATAAATCCCTTCCCGTCTGTAGCCCAGATAATCCAGAGAGTCTGAAAGGGGGAAAATTAGTATATTTGAAACGCTAAAATTAACATATAGCTGATCTGTATGCTGATGATGGACCTATCTTTTAATGTCCTGTATGTCAGCACTTGTGATGGCTAATGTTGAATCACACACACACACACACACACACACACACACACACACACACACACACACACACACACACACACATATTTAGGATAGTAAACTCTTTAAATCGTTCGTTTGCTTCCTTTCATAGGCTTCTCAAATACAGTGCCTATGCAAGTCCATGCTATGTCATACCAGAGCATATTCAATGACGGTTATAGAGCGTTTCTCAGATACACATAAAGGATCTGAGTGTTCCGTTGGAATGAAATTTATAAAACAATTCGACCAATTTGTACTCTCTGAGAACCTTGGTCAGCAAAAGATAAACATTATTTGAAGACCTTCAGACAGGTTTCTTTTTAATAAATGAACACCCATGTCAGATTATGTTATCACGTGACTAAATAAGTACATTTTATTTAACCGCAGAAAAATGTGTAAAAAAACTTCGAAAATAAGTATGACGCCTCAGATTTTGTGAATTTTTTTTACATAACATTTTGATATCGTTTGCGACGTCATTATCTGTTATTATACATATTATTGTGACAGAAAAACAACACGAACGCCGAAAATTCTGTGCAACTAGTTTCGCATTTCAACCTATGCTTCTTCAAGCACGAAATGATTTGAAAGTTACAGATGACGTCTTTTAGTTTAAAACAATAATTACCTCATTACGTAACGTCATAAATGATATGTATCATCATAAAAATTATATACAATTCTATATGACACAATCTATAAGATAAACTAGTCTCTAATGAAACTTGAATTAATAAAATACTAAAATAAACTAGCGACAAACAGTCATACATATAATTATATTGCTATAAAGGATATACAATATATCAATTTAAATTATACAATTTTATATATTGCACTGGCATTAAGTCCATTAGGATAGAAAGTATCTAACTTCTGAATCCAATAAGTTTCTTTTATGAGTCTATTCATCTCACCATGCAAAATATCTATTGACATGAAAGAAAAATCGAGTAAGGAGTGATTATTGGTGTTAAAGTGTGTTGAAATATTAGAGGAAAACATGATTTCTATAATTCTTTTATATAAGAATATATCCTTCATATAAATATAATTATATGTATGACTGTTTGTCTCTAGTTTTTTTAAAATTATTTTATTATACATATTATGACATATTATGATCAACTTAGCAAGTTCAATAAGTTATCTTTTATTACTTCTTGCATACATAATTCGGTACCTTTTCGAAGAGACGAAATCTCTTCCAGAGAGAACATGTGTTTATAAATAGTATGTTCATGCTATATTCTGTTCATAGTTTTTGGATTGCACAAAAAATATGCTTTTCGATGGGAAATGATGTCTCAGTGACAGCTGAATCTGACAGATAGCTGGATAATAACGACTACTTCGTATTTTATTGCTCTTAATATCGGAAAAAAACATTGCAATTACTGAAATAGAATAATACACTTCTTTGATGATTCATAATACTGGAATGCAACAATACAAGAGTTCAATCATTATTCATTCTACAAGATAAATTATCAAATAAAATGACGGAAAATAGATTGAAATGATAAATACTGGAAATACTAGCAAATAGAACCCTGGGATTAATGGTGCACTTGTATAATGTATCTGACATCAAATAAACTAAATTCATGAGTTTAATATCAGATCAGATATTGGAGACATCACTCAGGCGGAGGACATAAAAGGGATTGTTTATACCTGAAACTGGCTAGATATTTGCTCTAAATGGAAGTGTAAATGTTCAAATAATTGTATATAAGTGACATTGGGACAAGCAATCACATGCATATTTTTTCTCCATTGTGAAGACCTAACGCTATGTATGTAAAATCGTTTGTTCTTAAAAATATGCAAAGCTAACCATGAGTCATTATTTATGATGTCACGCAAACATGTATGTGAAAATATAATGATAAATATTTATGCATCTATATTGGAAAGGTATAAAAAGTGTGTAAAATTTGCTTTACACAATAAACTGAACTGCCATGATGTTTGAAGAAATGTAATTAGAATTAACTCCATAGCCGTATGACGTCAAAATTCGTGCTGGTCATGAAAGAGGTACTCGTTTGTCAGGCCACTCGCATTTTAATGTGTGGTATTTTGGCGTATAGCTATTTATTTAGAAAATATTTCAAAGTGATTGTATTGTATCAACGCAGCATAATCCTACGAAAATAAGCTGTCCCATGACTGTCCAGTTTACCCAAACACGAGAATTACCTGTTCCATTACTGTTCCACTTTTCCCAAAACATTAGCTTTATCAGGCCGTCATTTGGTTGAAATGTGAACATTACGTTCCACGTTCTTATGTTGTGTAATCAGTTATTAGCAGTCGTTTACGTGAACGTGCAATGCAGAGTTATCATTAGCTGTCATTAGAATAGTGAAATAGTGAGACGCTGATCCCTCCTGTAATAAGCAGAGTTCAGTCAAACATCTGCCAAATAAATTCTAGAAAAAAACCCTCATAGTTTCATAAGATATTCGAATCTCCTGATAATAAATAGGCAAATAAATGCAAACTTAGACAGTGTGCAATCAAGCAGTTAAGAAGAAGGTTCATGATTAAGATATTCACTGGATGTAAAGAAACTATTGCAACGACAGAGATAAAAGCCCATGGTATATTAAGATTTTTGACTATTTGCTTCTACTTGAAATAGGCGTTTCATGAGGAACTGTGCAGCCAGCTAATATCCCGAACTCAGTGAACGTCGATGAATACAGGGCATCCTTCAGAGACTCTGTATACCAGGCTGCATCAAACACCCGGTATCACAATACGTAGGATTGCCTTGATAAGCATGACGCTGACTTAGGAAAGACTTCTAAAAGCAAATGATTAGTTTTAAAAGCAGCCTCCGAAAACAGCAAGGGAAACTGTCCAATGGAAGATCAAACAAGGCAGATGAGACTCCCAGTCCTACCTAGACACCAATTTTATGACGCACTTACAGGGTGCTATGAAACCAATCCTGACTCATACTCATCGGGAACATCTCCAATAGTGCTGACGGCACGACATAGTTTACAAAGAATATACATTATCAAAAGATGCAGAATACTTTATGCTAAATCAATAATCATATATAAATTCTGAGGCGATTGACAGACTATAGGAAGTGGAAACACACATCATACGTGATGATCCTCAGATTCGGACCGAAAATGACATTCAAATCCTGTCAAATTGAGAAGTAGAAGTCTACATAGCGTGCGACTAGAACAAGTCTCATAAACTGACTGTACATTTCCAGTGAAAGACAATTCAAGTAAAATATGTCCCAAAAGTGCATACATTATCATCTCGTGTTCGAGGTTACAGCCAACCACATTATTGGATAACAATCGGGGTATTCACTTTGCTTGTCAGTAGGCGCCAGATTGCTTGTCAGAATTATGCTGAATCGTTTAGTGCATCAATTAGATTAAGCGTTCCTGTCCGAAAATCTGTATGGCTTCTGGAAATGAAGAAAGACTATCCACATGATGTCTGCAGTGCGTCAATTCCGGAAATGTCAGGAACAGAACTTCAATCTGTACACTATTTTCATTGACCTGACGAGTTTTTAGCGTAGTCAGTCATGACGGTATATAAAAGATCATTGCAAAATGTGGTTGTACAGTAAAATCCATCATAATGGTTCGGCAATTCCATGATGCCAATTCATAGACTATGGTGAGTAATCTGAACAATTCCCAGTCATCAATGGAGTCAAAGCAAGAATGCGTATTTGTCTCAGTCCTCTTCAGTACGGTGTTCTCTTATATGCTTGCCGTTTCGTCTGTGTTGCATAGCACAGTTGAGATCGACATCAGATATTAGACTAATTACAAGATCTTCAATCGGAGGAGACTATTGATAAAGGCGAAGTTAGAGAATATCCAGCCCCCCCTCCCCCCCCCCACACACACCAAGTAATGGATAGATTGATCTGTCACAGTACACCATGGCAAGTGTTACTTTCGGCAGACATCAAACACGTGTGTGCGAACGCAAAGCCACCAGCATGCAGATCATATTGAAGACCTACAAAACCGTTGTGTTACCGATCATTCGAAACCTAGACAATGTACAAATGCCATGCCAAGAAGCTCAAAATAAAGAAAACAGATGAAGTGAAGAAGTCCGAGCAGCGTAAATCGCGAAAGCAATATTTTTTGATCAATGAACCAAAAACGGAATCGCCGGTCCAGTAGGCCAGAGACAGTTAAAATCAAATCTCGGCCAAATGAGCAACTCATGGACAGATTTGCGAAATAGGGATATGCGGACATACAACAGAAACCTAAACAAGAGAACCAACATATTAAAGCTGACAATATTTGACATTGCAAATGGCCATACATAACTAGCATAAATTAAAACTACACAAAACTAGTAGCAATAGGCGTGACTAATATGTCAGTTAAATTATTCACACAAACTATTAGCAATAGGCGTAAGCAGTAGGTCTGATAACTTATGTATACAAAACTAGTAGCAATAGGCATGAAAAGTAGGTCAGGTAATCTGCCTGATACAGGAATGATCTGTTCATGTTAAGTGTTGGGGGCCCCGAGTGGCCGAGTGGCCTAAAGCGCTGCTCATTACGGACCACTGCCATATCACCTCTGTCTGCGTGTGTTCGAGTCTAAGATTCGGCAAATGTAGTTATGTGAGAAAGCTTGCCAGTAGCTTCTCGTGAGTCGGTGGTTCTTTCCGGTCTTTGTCCGATTTCTTCCTCCACCATTAATACTGGCCGCCATGTATAGCCTATATTGTGCTGAAAAATGGCATTAAACCATTAAAAAAAATGTTAAGTGTTGAGCAGATATAGAATAATGTTAAGGCTGGTTTTCTGTCTTGTTATTGTTGAGCCTAATTGGATTTTGATGACGAAGAAATAACTGTATCGGGAAATTTCTCTGCACGGACCGAATTTGTTCTCAAATATAAAATTTTGCCGAGCACTGTATGCCTAATTATAGTTAAATACATTCACTTTTGGTATGATGCAAGTTATTTAGTTAGATTTCCTGACAATTTGCAATACATAGGTATTGTTTTCAGCATTGTAATACAATTCATAAAAAGCGAAGGCTTTTTGAGCTGTGTAAGCTAGGAAAAATATTGTTTCATCAGAAAGAAATCTAGCTTGCTTGCATTGCATTGATTTGCAAGTATATTTATTTCATGTTACAAGTTTTCCATACACTGTGATGAGTGTTTTCTTTTTGCCTATACTCGTATATTCTTTAGGTTTGGGCTATACGAATATTATTTTAGTGTTGCCTATACATACACTCATGTTTTTTTTTTTATTTGACTATACTCGGATGGAGTTTTGAAATTATTCAATCAATGCGTAAGGAAACATGAAAAAATACTTGAAATTTTAATAAAGAGTACTCAAAAGGCAAAATACTTTCAGAGTTAGGCCGATTCCACAAATCTGTTTTTAAATCGATTGTACATTTTTGGAGTTAACTAAAAAGCGGCGATTAAAGATAAACTTATCCATGATCTCTGATGAAGCATCTGTCTGCAGTTTACCAAACCATACTCTTTGCTGCCTTTGTTTTGAAATTAATTTCAATAAGTATGGGCTATCAACATATTCGATCATGAAACGTTCTGGCTAAAATCATTAGAACAAATCAGACTGATAGATCAGTTTATAAAATATTGGCATGACTGTACAAACAACAGTTCTAAATACGTCAATTGGTGATTAAAGATAAACTATCCACGATCTCTGATGAAGCATTCGTGTGCATTTAAGCAAACAATACTGATACGGGTTTCGAATTCTACTATCAGCCTTTTTGGTGTGTCCCTAGGCAAGGAATTTTAAATCGATTGCCTAGGCACTAAATAATCTGCTTGTGTTGCTATTGAATCCATAACACACTTTTACTACAAGAGTTTTGACTTAATTTTAACAGTATACCATTGTGCTCACATTCTCTATATAGGGTCATTAAGTTCTTCTCAATAAATCTTGAAAGTCTTCAAATTGAGTTATATCTAGAAAAGTAATAACCTAATAAAAGGAAACGACAGTCGCTATGTAATTATGGGTATTGGATCTTTGTTTTTCGGCACGTTCTTCAATGTCTGAATTAATCGCATAGGATATCAAGCTTACTCGACACAAATTCTCGCTGAACCTCAATCCATATCCTTGTAAACAAAAAAAAAACCCCTGCAAACATAATATTTGACGTGAATAATATATGTTGGTAACATTTTTATTCGGCAAACAAATTTGCCTCCTAGCTTAGACCTGAAGATACAAGGACCTTTGGAAATGTAGGCTTGTTGTTGTTGTTGTTAATACGTGTTACGTATATTTGATATAAGTTATTTATATTTATTTTTATTGTCTGATTGTTAGATTAAAATTTGGCATTTTAAGTTTTCAGATTCGTTCATTGAAAAAAGGGGAGGGGGTGACCTGTACTTTTTACATAGTAAACAACAGATGTTAACCTCATTTTCTGACCTTGCTTGAGAGTGTAAACAAGCTTCTAAAATGATTGTTTGATTCCAAGGACATTAGAGTTTTACTTTAAATATGATTGGTTGGTTCCAAGGACAAAATGGAGTAAAGTATAAACATTTTTCTAATTTTAGTTGGGTCATATGGTATTTAAGTGATTTCTTGAACGTAGGTTTGTTCTGATAGTTTCTAGAATATCACGTGACCCCTTGTTTACGTAAAAAAACAGAGATATAAACCATCTTTTAGGAGAGAGCTATTCAGTAGAAGTTGGGCTTTTATAATATTAAGTTGTGTTTTCTTTTTGAGTTATTTTTAATTATCGTGTAGTGGAAATTGTGTCAATTCGGTTGGAGCAAGAGAAATTATTTTATTATTTATTTTGAGAAGAATATGTGCTCATAGATTTTCATTAACAAGAACTGACTAAATCAAGTGACATCGTCGTCCGTATTGGATTACATCGTCAAGATTCGAACCGGGAACTATTAGGACATTTATTTATCAGGACTCTTGCAATTCCACAAGTGGATTATATTGTGAATATTCTTTTTGGATTAATTTTTGGACTTGATTCTCTAAAACCGTAAGTTTATTTATTTTCTTTTATGAAAATATTTGTACTTAATAAATTGTTTGTTAAATTTTACAAGCTTGTTATTTTCACTTCTTTCTGTGTTGCTGCTTATTCGAGCCTAAGCCCGTAACATACGTATTACATATTTCACAAAAAAGACCGAATTAGACTTTGTCATATGCGGATAGACTCAATACCTCAAATACGGTTTAATCGAGTAACGATGCTTACGCGCAACTTAGAAAGTTGAGATAGTAACAAAGCAACGTTTTGGATTAAAAATGTTTTGATTGCTTTCAGCTCGTGGAAATATTTCCCTATCTAAATCAATGCACTACTTGAATGAACGATGTCCAACTGAATAAATGTGTAGGTTGCAGTTTAACGTTTAAGGCAAAATGATTCGCACAGAAACAGCACGTGACCAAATAAAGTTAGAATATATAAAAATCAGTCTCGTTAAGCTTTGGTACCATTCTAAACGCACACTTTTTGAGTAATTTGATAAATAATATTAAGATTTTAAAATCAGTCGTCCACTTCTACCTTAACCATATTAAATTTGTCTTAAAGCTGACATGCTATAATCTGTATGTGGCGCTTGTTAACCTTTTCTTGTCCATCTCTCAGTAGCTTTTCTAATAAGTACAATGTGATCAGGATCTTTAAGAGGCTGGGACGTTTAAAGATCTGCTAATACAATCTACGGTTATACAATATACTTACATGGTTCTTGCAGGAAAAAAATCAACATATTGTTTTTAATCATAGATTAGTTTAAAATAATTAACATGTCCAAAATGGAAACAATTTGTTGAACCTTCGTGAATACAAGTAGTTTGCTTGAGTTACATTTCTTTTATTGGTTTACCTAGAATAAATTGTGTAAAGTATGTCAACGTTTTGAAAACGAACAACATCGTTGTTTTTACAATTCAGAGAGGCTGCGCAATATACTCTAAAGAATTGTCAAGTTTCACAGTGACAAAATACATAACACAGGACAGAAAGCAATGACCTTTACCAATTTAGTGCGCTGAAAGCTTGATATATAACTCATAACATATTTTAAAATATTAAAAACTAAAATAAATCATATTATATACGAAATAATGTTTAAAAAATCTATATAAGCAGTTTGAAGCAACTCATTTATATACCATAATTCCCAGCAAACATTAGAATAAAAGCGTCAAATACTAAAATAGGTGATTCAGAGTTTCGTGTTTCTTGTCTACGAATGTCAAAGCTTTTCACATGTAACATTGACTCCAGTTGAAGCTCATTGAGAACACTTTTTTTTTTAAAATCGTACACCTGCGTCTCAGTAGTTATGCAACATATACGCTGTGTCTATTCCGTACTGATCGTGCTTTATTACACGTACATGTATATTCTCGAGGATGCATGCATAGACCTAATCTTTCGTTATTTAAACTCGCAGACATTATAGTTCGGCGATAAACTGATATAAGACGCCCTATACTTTAATGAAATGTTAAGAATTTCAACTATGTTTATCAGTTAGCATACATGTACATTGAAAATAGTTTTTGCATGTTTAGAAACTGAACCATCAATTATATATGTTACGTTAATAACGTTGTCATTAATGCCGAATAAAATGCGTACCAGATCAGCAATTAGCAACTGCCACAATAATTAATACTGGCAATAAAGTTCGTCCTTATTTAATTTAGAGGAATGCTGTCTTTGCTATTTAATAATCAGTGTAAATATAAAAAATCTGGCACTTTTCACTTCATTAAATATACGTACGTTCGCCATTTTTGATGTCGTTTTCTGTTAATAGTACAGTTCATTCTTTGTTTGAACTGCGAACGAGATCACGACCGGAAATAATTTCAACTCATTTATTTCACCCCTCAGAAGGCTTTTGAAGGAAATCGATTTTGCCTTTTCAATTTACAAAACAGTGTCAGACATTTAATGAGATGATATAAATGCTTAGCGTTCACATATGGAGGAGATGTATCGAGTCAGTTGATTCGTTCGTTCTCGTTTTTATGAGGGATGAAAATGCAATCATATTTAGCCAATAAAACCTACTTAAAATGGACTTTTTATAATATGGGTTTTGTCAATAAACTCGCCTGTCATCTCACTAAAACAATTTCATACTGTTATGTCTATTTAATTTATATTTGTGATTGACTCATACCCGTAGCTGGAGGTTGTGCCTAACTGTGATTTGTCATGATTCTAAGAAGTAAACCAGATGTTTACTCGAAATTAAGTTGAAGACCTGGACTTTTCCGTAGAAAATAATGGTGTTTGTTGTGTAGCAGATCAAGTGTAATATGTATAGAAAGCGGTTTGGTAAACAATTATTATGTTCTAAGAACAGTCTGTTGAATCACTTTCAGTTGTGTTCTGATATAATTTGAACGGAACTATTTAAAATCATTCATTGCATTTACAAAGTGCATGTTGACATTTTGGACAAAAAAGCCAACTACTTTATAATTACTATAAACTCAATTAAAGACATTCGGGACTATATCCCTGTGGTACATAAATTCGCTGATGGCCATTGGAATTCATCCTAACATTCGTTACGTTTGGACTTGTCATATCATATTTAGTATTATTTGGGATTAAAACCGCTCCGGTAGCCTAATGGTTAGAGAGTCCGCCGCGGAAGCGGAAGGTCGTGGGTTCGATCCACGGCTGAGTCTTATCAAATACTTACAAAAATGGTACTAAAAGCTGCCTGGCTTGGCGCTCAGCATTAAGAGGTTAGTGTTAGGACTGGTCGGCCTGGTGCCAGGATAATGTGACTAGGTGGGACATCATGCTACATGTCTGTGGCATGATGCCCCAGTGCTAGACATCACTATAAACTGCTTCATTGCAGACATCATAGCGATATGACTGAAGTTTGTTGAAAGCGAAGTTAAAAAATCCTAATCAAAATTTGGGATTCACTGTACTGTATGTATCTCATACATATTTTGTTACTTTTACCAAATTTGCTTGGTTCACTTCCTTTCTTCACATTGTTTCGACCACAAAGTAGCAACACTATGCTCGTACGACTGTTTCAAAAGTCCCAGAGGTACTGGTTTTCGATAAATGTTTCATATAAGGAACAGTAACAATGAAACGTCTAGCGACTAAAACCGACTCAGTGTATAAAATGTATGAAATTTACTCTTTGATGTAAAAGTTAGCATCTCATCGGAAGAGACAAATAAACAGGTCCGCACTATCCATTCCTGATTATGGGATCTAGATCATTCCGAAACGAGGCAATGTTAATCTGATTGGCCTGTTTACTCGCAACTCAGATGGTGTCGGGCATGCTCAGTGCTTGACTTTGAACTGGCACGCTGTATCTTATGCTGAATTTATAATATGCTGTTCAGAGTTATAATATCAAAGGAGTACCTTGAGAGACCATTGATGAGTGAAATTACAAATCTGAATCGACTTAACTAAACGACTCTGTCCCATAAGCGTAGACTGGTGCACCAAATCTCCGTCTGAAAAATTAATTTGGGGAAAGAGCACTGTATTATACCGGTATTTAAGCGAATCATTTATCAACACAAGCGACACAAAGTTTTAAAAGCGTCGACAAGAGATAGCAAGAATGTTTTTTTTTAACAGAGCAGACAAAATCTGGCATGGCAAAGAAATGGTGAATGCGTTTATTATAAAAACATGAACCAGTTTAAAACTAAACCAATAGTCCAACGTGCACTAGGGACAAAAGAAAAACAAATGAAATTATGTTGAGCGTTGATTGAGAAGTAGTAATTTCAAGACTTTTGTACATGAAGTAATAGTAGACAACTGAGGTCAAATATGCAATTGGTGTTGAAATCTGGAACGTCTCGAATTCAGTATGAATTCTGCCAGACTAGTTTGATTATTTTTAGATTGATTAAAAGTCTTCTTAAATTTTCTGTTAAGAGCAACAAAAGCCATTTTTATGGTTTGGCAGCACCAGTTTACAAATTTCAAAATCTTCTAGGCTTGAATGATTTCCGACCAGTTCGTTAAAATTCTGTGGAACGTTTTATGTCATTTGAAGTTTAGAGCCTCTATGATGAGAATACTAGCACCACGTGTTCTATTGTTTCAGTTTGTACTAGTTCTGTAAAAGTCGTTGAGAAAACAAATAGCGATTCACTTAGCTTTCAAGGACTTCAGTGATATACCATATCAAAGAGTTACCTTGAAGAAAATGTTTTCACTTAGAACAGGAAGTTTTAGTTGTGCTAGCACGATAACACATAAGTACATTAGGATGTTCCTTTAGTCACTTTCTGGATTAGTGAAAAATTTATAGAACGATTTAGGATAATATTCTAGGAATTACTACACTATAGGTTTTAATATTTCCACTCTATTTGACATTTTATTTTAAATAAATTTATTTTTTTGAAAACTGAACGCTTGTTGAGTTTACATTGTCTTCCTGTCATTAGCTCACAGACGTAACGAAACATTGCTTAAATTATTCCTTTATCAGCTTTAGAGTCCTAGAGGTTAAAGGTTGTGTTTTTGTTTGCATCAGCTTGAAAAGCATTCATGCCACAATGCTCTCCGCCAAATTTAATTGAAATTGGTTTAGCGGCTTTATAAAAGAAATTGGTAATAAAAGTTATTGATAGACAGCACACGATGAACGAAATGCCATGCCATACATTAGTTTGCCTTACAGTCAAGTGAGGTAAATATATAAATAATAAGGTTTTGCAAAAAACACAAAACAGTAATCTCTAGATTTATATCACATTGATCTAGGTGGTAAAGAAACATACTGAATGATATTTGCTGACCCAGCAGGAATTATATACATCTTACTGTCTCCAGAATTACCTTGAGATATTTAAGTAAGGAGTGTATCACACGGATTGCATTGGAAATTTAATTGTCGTTTCCTGTTAAAAATCGAGAATAACGTTAATTATAAAAAAAGATCCGGAAGCTTTAAGCTGCTTGTCGAAAATCAGACATCAGGGTTATAAAACTGCTCATCATAATTCAGCATGTAGTTTGATTAAATTTCCAGTGGCACAATAATTGACATTTCATTGTCCATTTGAACCCGATATGAGGATTGGCAAAGACAGCTACCGCCGTGCTTTCATTAATACTTGTGTTGTGTCTGGAATACTAAGAATTTATGTTTTGAAATTGCAGGATAACGGTCTAGAAAAACAGATCGAACATACAATTTGATATTTTAATCGAAATGAGTTGCTGGTCATGGTAAATATCTCAGAGATATTAAATTTTTTCCCTTCAAAAGTAGATATAAATAATTTGTCTCAACATTATTTCATTACATTTCGATAATATTAAAAATAATATGGTGCAGCGGTCCTTTTCATGGCGTCGATCAGACGTACAATGATTTATCCCTACCATTCATCGCTGCTATTGTTGTCATCGATGTTTCGTAGGTGAATGAAATATTGGTTTGTGATAGCTTTCAAAGTTGTTCTTTTCTTCTGAAGAACTGTTTCACCAAACACAGGAAAGAGTTAATCCTTGACCCGAATACCACCAAAGATCATTTTTGATGCTTGTAAAACTGAGTCATTAAAAAAGACACGGAGCAGACGACAATTATATATTGCTTTTAGCTTCATGAAATGTTTTGCAAATGTCTGTGAGTCAATGTGGATATGGTTAGCACCTTCTTATCAAAGACAATTGCTGACTAAAATGTACAAGCCAAATTCTGACTAGAACAAAACAGATCGTTAATATCTACGACTTTCTAAAACCCGGTACCAAACTTCTAAGAATGATTTTTTTAAACACATGGATAAAAGGATCCATTAGATAAATGAGCAATGAAAACGAGCGACTGACTCTCACCTAAATTATTACCTCTTTCGGGCCGTATAATTCGTTTATCCGTAAATTGGCATTCTAACCAAAATGTTAATTTCCAGCATTTACCATTGGCTCACGGCCCTGATTATTGCAAAACCCAGAAATGTATTATATTTTAATAAATAGTGAATATTGCTCAATAATAGCATGCAAGAAATGCCTGTCTGGCATTATCTCTTGACACGTTTCCATGGAAACCTGACCAAAATGTTAATTTCCAGCATTTACCATTGGCTCACGGCCCTGATTATTGCAAAACCCAGAAATGTATTATATTTTAATAAATAGTGAATATTGCTCAATAATAGCATGCAAGAAATGCCTGTCTGGCATTATCTCTTGACACGTTTCCATGGAAACCTGAAGATATTCTCAATCGTTTATCTACAGTGAGAGAGAAAAGTTAATGTTTATTTCTCTCATTTAAGGAAGGTGTACTAATTCTATAAAATAACGGAAACATTTCACGAAGACTCTAATATAAAAAAAAAAACCGGAATGAAATCATTTATAGCAAAATGTGTGTTCCCTTTACGTATTCATTGTGCCCTTTTTAATTTTTTTTTATAAGAACTATACATTTCTTACATTTGTGCATACGCGTTTGTATGATCATAATACAATTGTTTTTAGAGAAGAAAATACAGGCTTATTGAAAATTAATTCCCTATTAATACATCTCTTAAAAGATATCATATAAATAAAAATTCAAAGGCAAAGAAAAGAACGAGTATAACGAATATAACATATTTTGCTTCTATCGCTGCACATAAAATACAGAACAGCAACAAAACCGAAGTGTGCATTAAAAAGGCAGTCGGCATTACATGTAATCGGAATGGTTATTCGAAATACTTATATACATTCCATGGCTCAAACTCATGAGAGAAAGAACCAGTTTCTTATTCAAAATAATAAACAACCCTGCTCTAAATAAATTAATCAATTAGAAACTTCACGCAGTTTGGATTAAGGATATTAGTCTTTAACATTTTGGATTTCAGAATTATTATGAAGCTTCAGCAGTCACTACAGCTTCATTTCGCGGTCGATAATAGCTGTTTTGTAAACATATCCCTTTGAAACGGTATCATCTAATCCAGTATATGTCTCAATAAATATTTTAGCATTAAAAAAATGACTAATGATTTTGTTTTGTATGGCAGGTATGCCCTTAATGTATGTATGTATGTATGTATGTATGTATGTATGTATGTATATATATATATATATATATATATATATATATATATATATATATATATATATATATATATATATATATATATATATATATATATATATATATATATATATATAATATATATAATTATATATATATCGGGAAAAATCGATGTATGTATGTATGTATGTATTATATTATATATAATATATATATAATTATATATATATATATATATATATATATATATATATATATATATATATATATATATATATATATATATATCGGGAAAATTCACATGTATTACTTTATAAATGGAACGGTTACTTTCTTAATACTTGTATGCTGTATAAAAAGATACAAATGGTTCAGACAAAATTGTGCAATGGTTTGCCTCACAAAACAAAGACAAACTAAAGTGCGGCAAGACCATGAAAACTCCGTTTAAATTACCGAATAATTAAAAACATAAAATGATTACTCAACTTGAGCTTTTTAAAATCTGTATAAATCTGTCTTAACTTAGGCTTTGCGATTAATTATCGTATTCAATGAAACGAGCTTTGATTCTGCTTTGACTAAAAAGTTTAAAGGTCGATACTGAATTTTTATTATTATTAGGATCTTGCAATAAATATGCCCTGAGCTGTATTTGGAAGTCCAAAGTTACAAACCTGCTAGAGACGAGAGATGTGAGAAGTGTTGAGATGGATATAAACCTGATAAATTCAAGACAGAGAAAGAGAACTCACGAATGATTTAGTGATTTTTTTTTAACCTAAAATGGAATTGACAGTTAAAAATAATGTGTTGATATAGAGCACAGATTTCAAAATAAGATGATCACAAAATATTAGGACAAACTGAAAGATGAAAATATATATTTATATGAACATCAAATATTAGAAAGATAAATCTAGAATTAAAAAAAGGGATTAGTGGGTGGTGATTTGTTTGACAAGCAGATAGGTGCGACATGGACGAGATCAAGGTATCGTCGTAGGTTCGAGAATAAGATGGATACTATAATTGTGTGAGATAGACTGGCTGGGATCAGTGAGAAGTGGTGGGTTCATGAATCAGATTGATGTTTTAACTGTGTGAGACAGAGTGACTGAGAAAAGTGAGAAGTAGTGGGTTCAAGAATCAGATTGATGGTGTAATTGTGTGAGACAGAGTGGCTGAGATAAAGGGGAAATGTTGGGTTTAAGAATATGATTGATGTTTTAATTGTGTGAGACAGAGTGGCTGATATCAGTGGGAAGTGTTGGGTTCAAGAATCTGATGTTTTAATTGTGTGAGACAGAGTGGCTGAGATCAGTGTGAAGTGGTGGGTTCAAGAATCAGATTGATGTTTAAAGTGTGTGAGACAGAGTGGCTAAGATTAGTGAGAAGTGGTGGGTTCAAGAATCAGATTGATGTTTTAATTGTGTGAGACAGAGTGGCTGAGATCAGTGAGAAGTGGTGGGTTCAAGAATCAGATTGGTGTTTTGATTGTGTGAGACAGAGCGACTGAGAAAAGTGAGAAGTTGTGGGTTCAAGAAAATCAGATTGATATTGTAATTGTTTGAGACAGAGTGGATGAGATAAAGTGGAAATGTTGGGTTTAAGAATATGATTGATGTTCTAATTGTGTGAGACAGAGTGGCTGATATATAGTGGGAAGTGTTGGGTTCAAAAATTTGATGTTTTAATTGTGTGAGACAGAGTGGCTGAGATCAGTGGGAAGTGGTGGGTTTCAGAATCAGATACATGACGTAAATGTGTGAGACAGAGTGGCATAAATCAGTGGGAAGTGTTGGGCTTGAAGCTTAGTGTTATGCTTAACACCCAGTATTAGTATTCATTGGTCAGGATAAGATATTGGAATGAAAGACAGAAAAGACCTTCTGTAATTTTCTGTTCTAATATTGATGATAACGACAATAATATCCAAATGATGCCTAAGAGCAATAGCCATATAGAGTGACAGAGTGACCGAGGTCAACCGAAATAGCTCACAAGAAGTCTGGCAGACAATTTAAAGCATCTAAAACAAAACAGGTTTTTTTTAAAAATTCATTATCCTATTACCTGAATAATTATAATTACTTGCATTGAAGATTTAAAATTAAAAAAAAATTCATAAACCTATGGGTGGTATTTTTTCCCAGTCCATAATGGGTGTAAAATGTTCTTACAGTTCCAATTTTTTCCAACGCTTTTGTTGAGAAAAATTCAACATGTTTCTTTGCAATGATGGATTTGGAGGACATTCAAAAGATACCCTTAAATGTCTGACTACTAATGAATCTATACAATTAAGGACTTTGGAGGACATCAAAAAGATACCCTTAAATGTTTGACTACTAATGAATCTATGAATCTACATTAATCTGGTATTTTTCGGAACAGTTGAGTTGACATGCTGAAAATTACAGAAGGTCTTTTCTGTCTTTCATTCCAATATCTTATCCTGACCAATGAATACTTATGCAAATCCTTGGGTAAATAAGCATAGTACGTTAACATTTTGCCCATAAATCCCTGTTCTATCAGTTGTATAGAAGAAACGTATGCTGAACTAATAACAGAAAGTGTTTATTATCTTAATGCCAGACACGTCTTCATTTAGATTACAGGCTTTGCCTTGATGGATTTGTCATACGTCTGTACAGTTGTATGGGTTATTGGGACTAAAATAAACATATTTCTAAACGTCAGTGATGAAATGTTTTTTGGCAATGAATAATGTTTGTTAATATTTGTATTTTCACTCAAGTCGCCCACTCATCACAAGGGTTACGTCCTTTTGGACTGTATTTTTGTTGCCATTTAATTGCCAATATTTGCGAGTATGTAATACATATATTAAAACAAAACAGCTCGCATATGGGGGAGTATGGTTCAACATTAGCAGCGTTACAAAATGAAGTCATAACATGTGCTAGACCTTAGCAACTAAAGTTCAATTATGTCTTTATTAAATTTCTGCAAGTTCGCTGATGCTATAATTGCTACGACTGAAATACTGTTTTGTATATATACCTACTTTATTACAGTACACAAATCTTCGAGTTCTAAAATATTGAAATTTATATTAAGGGTTATAAATGCGTCAGATGCCCATACAATTCATAAGCATTGTGCTATATTTTCAATGAAACAAAAATAAACACAAAATTACTGAAACGAAGACTTGTGCTCTTTAGAAGTTTGCGTGCAACACGATAATTTTATCCTGTCTCGTCGATGGTAGATGTCAAAATACACTGGTTACTATATAGTTTGAAACGAATAACAAAACGTGATCGTCGTCGTCGATGGTAGAAGATATTATATTGACACGATCATTAACGCGGATTCACGCATAACAAAGAACTAATGTTCCCATTTATTTAACCTTATATTTTCAGCACATTTTTTTCTCCTCGGCCGAGATAATAATAATAATTCCTTAATAACGACGGTTGTTATGTGATAGGATCCCATAAATTAATCTTGATTTCACAAATTTATAGCTATTATTGTATGTTGCAGTATATAAATATGTTGCCTTCTAACTATCTAGGCATAAAATATTGCTGTTACCCTCAGCTATCTGGACATATTATATGGCTATTGCTCTTAGGCATCATCGGGATATTATTGTCGTTATCATCAATATTATTGTCGTTATCATCAATATTAGAACAGAAACAATGCAGCTAGACCACACATTATGGTTGTATCAAAATGGCTTTATACTCTTAAAGTATCATATTGTATCATACGCGTTTGCTGTTCTTATTTTACAAATAGTTTTATTTGTATGAGTTTAGTAACAGATTTACATGTAGAATTTTCATTTTTTTTTACTGACTATGAATATGTACGTGCAAATACTGATTTCATGTTTTGATACCGTTCGAATTCAAATTTTTGTGCAGGTATTTGCTCGATTTTGCAATTGCAATTAAAAGAAATTGCAATTTGAAAAATGTCTGGAGTTAAATATTGTTTGTATATAATTTGTATTGTGTGATTGATCTTTGTCCATAATTGAGAATATAAGTTTGGGTCTATCTGACTAACGTGATTTTGTAAAACATTTTTAATTGGGTGTGAATTCTATAGACAGCCCTGATGTTGACCATATACTATTCTGGAAACACATTTGTTTACAGTTTGATGGCAATTTCTACTAAGATGGCAGTTTACTTTGAGAAACTGGTTATTGCATCATATGTCAAGTGTATAAATGTATAAGTTGCATACATCAGAATTACAAATCCTATTTTAATCTTTTTAATTATCATTTAGATGTATTCAGCTCTAATTTGAGATAATTTATTTATTTTTACTATTCATTGGTATTATAAAATCCTTATCGAATTATGGACTAGATCACCATTTTTGGATTATTGTGCATTCATTCACAGACGTTCTGGATTATATAATTGTGATACATAATAAATATTAGCAAGAATTCATTCAGAACACTATTCGTTTGGACTTGTGATTAAATGGTTTGGAGTATATGTGAGTAGGTTCGTAATAATGTAAGTTAATTTCAAATTTTAAATTTTATATTCTAGAGAAACACATTTTTTGTTTTGATGTTACGAAACTTTATGATTTTCTCTCTTTGCAATTGCTAATAATTAAAACCATCGAATCGTAACAATAACTGACATTCTTATATGGCTGATATGATTAACTACTGGTCAAGACAATATAAAGGAAGTAGAAATATGAAATAATATTAATGGAAAAGTGGGTTAAGTATCTATACAGATTTGTTTAGGCATAGGACAATAATGAAATTTTATATACAATTAGCATTCTAGTTCTGCTAGTGATACAACCATCACTAACCTAGTTCTGTTAGTGATACAACCATCACTAATCTAGTTCTGCTAGTGATACAACCATCACTAATCTAGTTCTGCTGGTGATACAACCATCACTAATCTAGTTCTGCTAGTGATACAACCATCAATAATCTAGTTCTGCTAGTGATACAACCATCACTAATCTAGTTCTGCTAGTGATACAACCATCACTAATCTAGTTCTGCTAGTGATACAACCATCACTAATCTAGTTCTGCTAGTGATATTAACATTAATAATTATTGTTAAAAACGCAAATTTATATTTAGTTGATTTGATTAACTGAAAGTAAATCAATTTTGAGAATAGATCGGAAGGAAAAATATGAAAGCATATTAACGTAAAAGCGCATTAAGTATCCGGACAGATTGACTTAGGTACAGAGCAATAATTTCATTGTATATATATAATTAGCATTCTAGTTCTGCTAGTGATACGACCATTCAATAATTAATATTTATAGTCCATACATTAACTTACACGAAATCTGAGGAAGACTCAGAAGGTGGTTTAAAAAATTCTGTAGCATATTAAACAATTGCGTGTTAATGATTTGCATGGTACCGTTATGTCAGTTCATGCAGACTGATTTTCTTTCACTTTCCCTTCTTTTGAATAATTGATAACAACATAACTCAAGTAAGAACGTTTTTCCAGACCTTAATATGGATTATTGCCAGCTATTTACCAAATCTAAAGTACCGTTCTGGTACGAAAAATCACATAATTTAGTGCGTTCCAGACAAAAAGTACATTTCGTTTTGACAACTATAAAATGAGTTCTTTGGAACACATTTAACTATTTTTACTTTTGGGAAATAAACTCAGTTTTAATGACAGTGACCGTCTTGAATTGCAGGAGGGGTTAAGTTTTCAGTGGTTGCACAATAACAAGTTGAATACAAAATTAATGCGTTTTGATTTCTGAACATGATGTCGATTAAACGGATCAAATTTAATATATGCCTGCAGGAACAACTCGATGTGCTAGTAATCAGAAATGCATATTTTGGACGACTTAAATATTTAATGGTGACAAAGTTTACATCATGATGCCATGTCAAGGAACTGTTATGTTTGTATCGTCGAATGAAGTCTACGTGATATGCTTATCATGCATGATACGTTATAGGTAAAGGCTGCGTCATCAAAAATTATCTTTTTGTGCAAAAGTAAAAAAGAATAATAAAATCATTAGCTAAAAACGATAGAAGGCAAGAAAAGAGAAAGTAGCTTCGTTCGACTCTTTTCGACATTTTATAGTATTTTATAGCTCACTTAATATTTTTACGGTTTAAAAGTGGTTATATGGACTTTAAAATTCTGAACAAAATGAATATGATGTACAACCACGGAGATTTTCTCTCTCTCTCTCTCTCTCTCTCTCTCTCTCTCTCTCTCTCTCTCTCTCTATATATATATATATATATATATATATATATATATATATATATATATATATATATATACCTGTATTGTTAGTGTTAAATTCAATTTCCTCACTCTTGTTGATAACACCGCCTAAAACTATGGTAACCATGTATAATCTGTAACGTTGAAAGGGGGCTAGTCTTCGAATCGTAAAATGTCGTGTATGTCCATCAATTTCATGTGAGAATGTATATCGTGCATGATCAGCCTCATCCAGGGGTTCGTAACAAATCTGGAAGCGTACAACCGTGGATGATGTCACATCACATATCCACTGCAAGATGGCGGTAGTCCCACTCACTCTGAGCGACAAGTTCTGTGGGCACTCTGTCGCATCTGGAAAATAGAAGTCATTTAAAAAGACTGAAAACGCATCGAAATAAGCAGATTGGTTATTGTTTTATCCTATTAAGGCGATATTTGCAAATTGTCGAAGTAAATCCTATTCAGATGGGTTGAATTTGTTTTCGTGTAGCGATGTCGATGGTGTATGTTCCAATTCTTAAACTGTGTGCTGAGTAAATGAGGAATAAATTTTATTTGCTCAGTTTTACACCACAAAGAAACTCTAAATTGTACACTGACATCAGAAAACTGCATGATATTAGGGGCAGAAACAATACACAATTTCTTTTCATCGGTCGGTCGCATTTGATTCATATCCATATAATATTAGTTTATATTCTCACCTGAATCAAATCCGTGAATAAATGATAGCACAATACCAGTAAATGTTGTGCACAGAACCCGATTATAAAGACATCGCGTGTATTATTCTGTGTAATTACCAAGTCAAAGTAAAATGTTGTTTTTCATCGCTTTTGTAAATAGCTTGCACAAAAATAAATCAATTGTTTTTAGAAATTGATTTCGCTGGTCTATGCTCATGCAAAACATATGCATTGCGTGTTGACGTGAAATTGCAGACTAAAACACGTCTTTTGGTATTTTCACGTGACCTTTTAAGCAGAAGAGGCTCAAATGTCAGGTTTGAAGCTGCATGCCAGAAGCTGTAGTCACTTTTTTTTCTCTGAAGATAAAATTTAGTCTATACAATCAAGAGGTGAATAGAAAATAAATTAAATACCCACCAACCCCAAACCCCAATTACGTCATTTCATATACAGAATGTACAAGGAGGGGATGGAGAGAGCTGAATAATTACAACTGGAATATTTGAGAATGGTTAGACAATTTCAGTATTATTGAATGTTCACATCCCCAACCATCCATAAATAAGATGACTCAAAATGGCACAGGTTGGATGTTCAAGTTCTGATATTTGTACTTTTATAACAAAATTACATCGAGGGACGCATATAATCATAAATCAATAAATGAATAATACCATCTTAATTATATCAATACTTTAATTGAGCTATTCGAGTTTCTATAATGTAGAAAGGAGATATGTAATCATTCATTATACAGATAGTTGTTATGAAACACTGATCTTCATTTGTTTAATAATAGTCAATACCGTCTTGGTAGGTCGTTCAAACCTAGTATAATGGTGTCTGTACAGGACATTACTCGTACTTTTTCTCTGCCAAAGAGAAATAACAGGCAATGTATCCTTTAACCTGAAACTAATTACAAATTTTTTTTGACAGAATTAAAGCTATGCAAAAACATCCCAAGACGTATCGAAACACAAATGTTGCAGTTACAGAGACCTTTCCACAACGATTACCCTGAGTCGTTTGATTTGTACCATCCATACTAAACAGAAAACTTCGTTTACTGCATATGAAAGGAGTTCTCGTATGAAAGCAAACTTAAGCAGCAGATTTTATTCAGTGCTTCCTTTACTCTTATAAGGTTTTACATTTCGTGCCTGATTACAAGGAGGGCCTTATGTCAGTTCTATTCACATATACAACCTTTGTCGTCTGACTCGTTTTTGTACATCGTACCTAGTACGGAAGACAATGGATTGGGTTTTCGTAAATAAGCACCATATTGTACCACAATGTTAAAACAAATTACTGCTTATAGCAAACTTGACTGAAAATACAGTGAGTTATATTTGCTTTTAAGACTTCCAAACTTTAAATAAATAATAGTGCAAGAAGACATTAATTTTACACTTGCTTCCTTGAACTTGCCATGTTCGGAGACCCGAAAGCGTGAGAATAACAGGTGCTCTGATATCCCATAACTCATAATTTCTGTTTTGTTTACTTTGGTTATTTATTTTGTATTTGTTAACAGCCAAATGCATTTGTTTGTAAATGGATCAATGCATTATATGTAAAGAACTCCAAAGATAACGTGGAAACAACAGCCCATATGAGTACATAAATATAACAAGGGATAAATAATACCAACAAGACACGTGAAAACAGTGCGCCCATACATCCAAGTCAAACAGCGCACATGGAGCGTGGTCGTCTCTAGTGCAATGCAATTCTAATTCAGCAGGACTGATGGAAGCCGAAACTCCATCATATAATGTTCTGCAATCTACGATCCCAGAGTGTACAGTTACATTTTAGGTTGCATTATTAATGTGTAGCCTAATGGCAAAAAGGTTTGAAGAAAGTGAAGTTGTTAAATGTTTCCTGTTAGAACAATTTACTTTTAACATAAAATGGAGCTAATTTGTAAAGAATAGGGTGTTTCCCACAAGAAAACACGATCGTCTTTCCAGCTTATGCTGCTTATTAGAAGACATTGAGCATGATGATCAAAAATGATGAAGATATTGACAAATATATGCATACTCGGGCCAACCCTCCATTGCCTTTCTTCTGATAATTAAAGTAAATCCAAATGAAATCTTCTTCATAGACTTAAGATCCATCTGAACAGATGCTATATGCAATATGAATTTTGAATTTAGATCCGTTTGTGTACTAGATGGCCCTGTTTATTATATTGATATATAATCAACCCCACGAAAGCGATTATTGGTCATTAATATTAAAGATGGGAGTACTCAACCTAGAAATTAGTTATTTTGGATGCATTGCACATTTTATGATCAGAACGAGCATTCCATCTGCAGGAGTTCCATTCGATATCAGGAAATAACATGAAGGAACTAGAAGAAACGATGGAGTCTGAGCAGTCGTCCAGAACCATAAACAAGCTAAATACTCTAAATGGAGACTTAGCCATGGCAACTGAGATTAATGATTAATGAAAGCACATTAATGTTGAAATGCCAACAGAGTCTGTCTGTGAAAGTGAGACTTTTTGAGAAAAATAGAAGCATGCAAATAATCGATCCAACATTTTCCAACGACATCACATAGGTAATAGCATATTGAAATGATTAATATTCGCTAGATGTTCAAAACTGCATTGCGCACTGCAAACTAGCGTATTCATTTGCAATACAAACAAGAAATGCAACCGTATTTTGTTGCTATGGGGAATATCTACTATGCTAAATTAGCCTACATCTACATTTATAAGATGTTAATATTTAAAAAATATCATCCAGACGTGTACCTTGCTTCAAAGGTAGTCAAAAGGTACCACGAGAGAGATTACTACTGAGCAAATTTGCCTCCAGATATTGTCAATGAAAAGTGCCAGAGCCAACGTCCTCACCGGCAATGGCTCAGTCCTGACGAGCACACGTGCTACTTCCAATACCAGCCGGTCCAGACAACAACACTGTCGTGCAGACGATAGACGTAATTAAAATATCAAACAAGGTGTCGACAAAGATAGGACATATATCAATAGAACACAGGAATCCTAACGACATAGGACTCTTTTATTTATATCGAGAACGAAAATGTAATGTGGAAGATTCCTCTTTACTTAATATTGCTACAGGTGTGATGGCATATACTATTGTTAATGGTTTTAGAACCAAAGAAGTAAACAATCAATTCTGAGTTCATAACAGGTCAGAAAGCAATAGCTATTCATTCAAAAGACACCAACAGTGATTGAAAACTATCCCCAAAACCTTCAGCGACCGTAGACTTAATAACAAGTCCAGTCTCATTTTCTTTTCCAAAGAATGATCATTGCATCAAACAGATTGCTTTAAGACGTCCCATCGTTTCACGTTGTCTCTTCCAGTCTCATGAGAGAGGCGCCAAAGCCAGCACTTGCTGATGCATTGTTTCCTTGAGGATTGTGGTCTGCAGGAGCAATCACTAAAGACTGTGAAACATTCTTGATCAAAACTCAGTTTTGAAGCCTATACCAAAGACCAGATGAGGCACAGTCTCTTCACTTCCCCAATATCAAACTATTTCTCAAATGATCATTTTAATCCAGGTATCGTGTTGGATGTATATTTGTTTTATTTGTAAAGAATAGAAGTATCTCTCAAGATGTGTAGATGGGCCACAGATGGTCTTCACCTATATAAGAAGACAAAACCATCCTTTTATCCATCATTGACATTAACATACGTCATGACTATACTGAGTCAGAAGCAGGAGGAAAAGGGAAGTAAAAATGCAACGGTATCATTTGTTGGTGAACATTCTGAGCTCCTTTCTTCACAAGCCGATCTTAGCAATCATTAAATATCTTTACTGTTCTTTCAAAACATACTACAAATAAGAAAACGAGAATCTGGGGTATAAGGTGGATGAAATAGATCTTGGGAACATACACAAGTTACGTGATGATTTTCTGCACATGCTATAACCGGATGCGACCAACTAGTTTTTTGTCTATTCTGTGAAGAGAAATCTATTGCGCTGACGAAATCTTAGAGGTGGAGACCTTTGCAAGTTAAGACAAAATGAGCTTTAAAATCCTAAAAAAAGAATCACTGATGCTTTGAAGCATTTCAGAGCATTGAGTAGTAATATTACTAGCAGTAGATACACACATATTATTAAAACAGGGATCTAGATGATTCAAATTACTAGTTCCTCATAAAATAATGATCGTAGTTTTATGTAAGGTGAATCGCGTATCTATTGTACAGTCAAACAAAACAAACTGTGATCGTATTTTTAATTTTGAGTTGACATAAATGTCGGTGTTGAACTGGCGGGTTTCAAATTTTAAAAGCAATAACCTTTGATTCAAACAGATTTCTTTCCCAGAGTCTGAAAACTTACATATATTTCATTAATTCATATAGCTGATGTGGCACTGATTAATCAGTAAGTAAGCTGTCATTGTTTCTTTTTCTTCTCAGTTTTAATGAGATTTAAAAACAAATGCCGTATATAATGGTAAAATACCTGGTAATCCGAAAATATATGATCAAGTTTTAGTAAACTCTTTATGGTTTATTTATGTGTTGTTTCAAATCAGACATAACTCGAAATCAATACAAATATGCATAATACACAGCTACTTTCCAGACAGTTGTCATATGTGATAATACAGTGTGTATTAACAAACGAATCTCATGTGTGTAGTATTTACGAGACATGGCGCCTTGCTTCGAGATAGATAAGGATATTCGAATAAAGTCGAACATAACACGAAGAAACGCGACGTCTGCAAAAGATTGTGTAAGCCAAAGAAACGAAAACTTTGAATAAGAAATGCAGATGTAGCCAAAACAAACTGCTGCTACAGTGAAATTACTCAAAGACGGTTAATGTAGCCTGGTAGTCTCTTCATAAACAAATCAGAAACTCTACAATGGTTAGTCTTGGGACTTGCATTTTCTAAAATTGTAGTTTTCCTAGATAACACTTACATAAACTGCAAAGTGGAACTGTGAGCTTACCGCGGTTTAATTGATCATCCAGTTCTTGTATATGCCGTTAACAAAGTAAAATCTTTAGGAATCTGACCTAACTGGATATGAAATGTTCATGAAGATATTCATTTACATTTTCATATCGATGGATGATATTTCGCATAAAGTGAACGAGAAACGAAAGTAGATTAAACGATCCGTCTAATATTAGCACAAAGATGAAAAATGTACCGTTATCCAAACAGAAGCGCCCATTTCAATTCCGGAACCATGTTTCATATTTTCATAACTTCACCTTGAAATTGTGTTTAAATGATATCGTATTTCATCACATATTTGACTATTCCTTTCTTCAAATAAGTAATTTCTTATTTGTCTAAGTGAGATAAAATATAATAATATGAAATGTTAGAAATTAGTACGTTGTAGTATGCAGGGCTACACGAATCCCATAACTTAATGTTCCCGGACTACATTTTCTAATTCGGACAAGCAAGCTTTTCCAAAGCTCTTGTCTGGGACAATTGCTTTTTCACATTTTAAAGCAAGTCGGTCAATCGCTACTTTTTATACTTTGATAACCTTTTCTACATTGATTTGGTCATTTATACTCAATTGGCATACAAAATCTGGAATGAAAAGCCCAACTTAAAATTAAGCACAAACATATAAATTCTTAAGCTTTTATCAAACAGCTATCACACTGACCTCAGGGTCAAAGGTCATTCTTCAGACGTAACTTGCGAGAATAAGGGATGGAAAACCGACAAATAGATTACTGTCTGAAGGGAGGGTAGTACTGAACTTTGACCATAAGACAACAAGCTTGGCTAAATAAGAAACCTGTAAAACAAATCTACAAAATTACATCTTTATGGTGGTGCAATGATTCATTCGGACATTCAAAACGCGCGCGCGCGAGCGATCGTGTGTGTGTAAAGTTATAACCAACTACATATGATGTGACGGACTTAGAGTTGTCTACAAACAAAGGAAACATAACTTTGGAATCAGGTTCCATTCACTTTCCATGATTCTACATTAGTGATCATTGATAGCTGTCTCATTGTCACATGTGTTATATCTATTACTGCATGACTGCTTATTGGGATAAGCGACCAAGGTAGCAACCAATCAAAACACTAAAAACAAAACACATCCGATTTGATTAAGTAACCGTACCTTACAAATCTTGGTTATATTGTGCTTTCTGAGCACGGACACTCTAGTGCGTATCGCAGTTTGACATCAGTTCACCGAAGTCAATGTCATTAAATTAATGAAAGCCTTTGTATCAACATAAGTACCCGTTGCCTTAATTAAATGACGGTAACGAGTATTTTATTGTTTTAATTGATTATACTGAGATTAGACTTCGACGTGCGGTGTTGTGCTGGAAGCGAAACAATTACGCTAACGCAGAGACCAATGCTTGAATTTACACGACACAATTCACATGAAAATGGAAGGATGGAAGGCAAGACTGACACATAATAAGTACTAACTATTCCTCAAAAGAGATATAAGCCACACTTTTATTAGCAATACATGTCAAATATAATACAACTATGAGACAAAGAAATGTTCAATAACTTTATGCTCGAAATTTGGTTTAAATCCATCGACTCGAAAGGAAACGGCGTTATGCAATTATTGCAGACAATATCCCAAATAGGCACAGATTGACAATTCAGCCAGCATTTTTGTTAATGGATTGATGTATTCGGGATTTAATCAAGCATGTCTCATGACAGTTTTGGATTTCATAAACCCGGTGTGCAGATCAGTAAATGCATTTACAGAAACTCTCTGAAGTTAGAGTTGCTAACTCTACAAAAGATCATCTTTAATGTAGCCTACACCCCATCCAGATATGAGAAAAAAAAATTCTGATACGAAATGCTGTGAGCCGCAGACTCAGGGCAACATACATTTTTATGTCACTCAATCAAGTCTTGAGTGAAGTAGTTAGGTAAGGTCTGAATTCAGGAAATCCCTTTTCATTCCTGCTGACCGAAGTACTGATGCTTGCCATATCGAAACACCATACTGCATAGATACAATACCCTGACATTAACAAAAACTAAGAACTTAACCCTCTTGAAGAAATATATAGGTTGTACATTGTTTCTTTTGTTTTGTAACATACATGTAAATTAAAATGTATGCATCTCGTCGAGCTTGGCCAAGAGACTATTATTTCAGGACAAGTGAAAATGTAGGTGTAACAAGTGAATTTGTTTAAGCAATTTGTTTAAAAAAATATTTGATCAGCTATTATATCGTCAGATATTGTGTAATTCACTGAATGTTTGGAAAAATCAATACTTGCCATTTTAATCACCTTCCCAATGACACAACAAGCAGGATTAATGTATAGTATATAACTATGCAATTGCAAATTTAAATGTAATTGTTTGAGTTCTAGGACAATATGGCACGACAATGACATGACCCTATTGTAAAGTGAACAGGAGCCACTCTTGATTACGTTATTCTCGGAACAACTAATCAAACCATTCTGTACTTGTAGAAATCACAACATGATAACACTGGGAAATATATCAAATATTTTGTTTTAATTTTAAGAGTCTGCTATTCAAATATTTAAACAAAATGATCGTTATTTAGGACAGCCGTCACTGTGCCGATTCCTGTACAACACTGCTTTTGCCACACAGCACTTTACTTGCCACAGAACACCACTCTAGCCACACAACACGGATCTTGCTACACAACACTGCAGTTACCAGTCAAAGATAGTAACCTTACGATTATTTAAATCTCGACACGCACGTTTTCAAGAATATACGAGATCCGTAGAGATTTTTTATCCAGTGTTAATTATTTTGACGAATTTAATTCGAATTAGCTTTGCAATCCGTTAAAATTAAAATATTGAGTCATTCACCAAATTGTTCACTGAAAATGAATGCTTTTTATCTTTCCGACCATGTCATATGCTTAACTGGATTCTAGTTTTCGTTTAATGCTGACGGAATCGAACTTTATTCTTCAATTGCGTGAATATGTATGAATAATATAACCATATTGAACTAGGCAGACATGAATTCATATCATACATTGCCTTTGCACCGCGGGAAGAATATATTACACATATATAATACATTTATAATTTTAGTACAACTTGTGCACATAATCCGTGTATTTAATGAGAAAATGGAAAATCTAAACACAAAGGACACATATAATTCAGATTCCAGGTCATCGATTTCTTTTCTTGCATCCAGGAATGGTAAGCCACAGACAAACACGTTTTATGTTAGTGTGGTTTAAAGCCATTTTTTTTTTATAGTACACGTTAGGTTATACATGGCGGCCAGTAAAACTGGTGGAGGAAGAACCCGGGAAAACCCTTGTAAAAGCCACATACCCAATGGCCAGGATTTGCACATGCCCACAATGGCTGGATCCGAGACTCAATCCCACGCAATCAGAAGCAAAGTACAATGATTTGGAATTGCAAGCGCGTTAGACCACACCACTCAGTCACCGGAGACCCGGATAAATACGTACATATACAAACAAGTTTTCAACAAATTGCAAATAAATTAAAATAATATGCTCGCGAAATATTGAC
Source organism: Unio delphinus (assembly GCA_029339505.1). Taxonomy (NCBI): domain Eukaryota; kingdom Metazoa; phylum Mollusca; class Bivalvia; order Unionida; family Unionidae; genus Unio; species Unio delphinus. The sequence goes on from JAQISU010000068.1 coordinate 2,449,238, forward strand.
ATAGCTATAATCTTTCATATACAAAACACTAATTGAAAAGATATGACATAACGATAAATTTGTCGTCTGCAAAGCACTTTTTGAACAAAATTTGATATAAAGATAAATCTGTCGTCTGCGAAGCATTTGCTGAAAACACATGACATAACAGCACATCTCTCGTCTGCAAAGCACTTCCCAAAAACACTTGTTACAAAGACAAATCTGTTGTCTGCAAAGCACTCACTGAACACAATTGACATAATGATAAATATATCGTCTACAAAGCACTTGCTGAAAACACTTGCTTAAACACAAATGTGTCGTCAGCAAAGCACACATGTAAACGCTAACCATATGCAAAGCAGATCATTATAATTAAAATTCACTTGTCTCGAGCTTACAAAAATAGTTTTGTCATTGTCATGGTTTTACAAAAAGCACTTACAAATATTCTTTAATAAGACTAATCTTTTTAAACAAGAAATATATTCTGTTACAGTCTTTCAAGTGACATGAAAAGTTATAATTATGCCATGAAAAGTTATAATTATGATAATAATTGAACCAATTAATATTATATATAATATATAATATATATATAATTAGCGTTGTATTATAACTGTAAGATCTATGAATTAAAAAGACTCGCATTTTTGGGGGTAAAATTACATATATTTATACAAAATGTAGATCAGGGATTAGGCTTGTTTCAGTGAAATTAGAGGATCTCAAATGGGTAATGATATAATATTGAATTTATGAAATGAGTTTAATAATGTTCAACTTTGTTCTTGTTTTGTAGTTTTACTCCATTTGTCTCATTATGATATTGTTATACATGACATAATAAACCCCTGTGGGAGTAAGATATCCGTACTTAGACAGCCAACATAAGTTTCCCTCTGCATCATTTCGCGAGTTGAGTACAAAAATGGCCGCTGACATGTTCATTCAAAGCAGAACATTCCAGAAGGCGGGGTTAAAAATGATCCAAGACAATCATTAACGAGGATACTGCACAATAATTTCGTAAGCTTATTTGAGCCGATCAGAATCACATAAAATGATATCTTAACATGTGGTAACATCAAAAATATGAAATTGCACATACTACAGGAAAACTATACCTACTACGTGATAACAAATATATTGAAAAATGACAGAAAAGATTAATTAGATTTGATATATACATTATTTGTTTCATTAAAGAAAAAAATCTTGCTAGGCTATGCAGTCTTTGATCTATTTTTGGCTGGTAAACTATCATTTATATATAAAAATAATTAATCATTGCTTTAAAAAGTTCGGCTGTTTGCCTGGAATGGATGAAATTAAGATCTGGTTGGACTCATGTACTGACTGATGACAGGAATACACAAAGACTGTTTGCTGATAAAACTCGATAACTTCTAGAGTAATTAGCCACCAAACCCACCAATATATAGTGTTTAATACATATGTGACAACCTTTTGGTCGATACAGATAGAGTAATAAATGTTGTCGTGTAGTTCTTCTCGTTTATTTGGGAGAATTTATCATCCTTAGTTGTTTTTCCGAATTCTTTATTGCAACATTGTTTAGTAATAACATACAGCCATTATTGTGCTTCCGTTTTGCTAGAAGCTAGTGCAAATATATGAGCTTTGGACTTTTTCCAAAAAATGAACGCGCGGTAGTCAGAAATTTGATGGGGTTAAAGCATACATACACGAAATAATGTTTTCCCTTAATGTTAAGTTATATAATCATGGGTTTCTAAACATATGGCTATATAATATTACAAGTGTGTATGATCTGAGATATAATTAACTTTGCTAATGTTGTATTTATATCAAGACGAGCACAGCAGTCATTATTGCACAATCATGAGTTTTCACTGCATTCGTGGAATTTTAGGGAAGTGGCAGTTGTGCGGATTGTAACGCTTATTCACGAAATCTCTTTTTAATTTATGCAATCTCTGTACATGAATTCAATTAAATAACATGACCGTAATTTAGAGCACTGTTGTATGGACTATTCATGTTGCATTAAATACACGAGTCATTTCAAATTAAAACTAAATGTCTTTGTGGTTTACTGTATTATAAACTTAATATTACATCATTATCGTTTGTTTCAATAATAATACATTTCTTAAATTATTGTACGTTGCATCCACCTGAGCAATTAAACTTTACCAAAATATTTTAAAAATTACCATCGTCATACGTCATCGTGAATATATTTTTTTCAAATCTGACGGAAAACCTTTTCACAAATATTCCAACATAATATGCCATCCTTAGTCGGTAAAACAGGGCTCTCAGATATTGCTCATGATGGATTAAGCTGTCTTCACGGCAATTAAAGTCATATATTAATTTGAATGTAATAAATGTTTCTGTAGAAACAGCTTGTGATGTGTTGCTGTAATTCAAACACGGGAATCGTTTATTTTGATATACTCTTGATTATAACGCACTTCTGAACAGTCACACTACAAATATTTGTGGGGTGTATGTCCACCTTTTGCGAGCCTTCCATCTGCGTAAAGATTCGTTGTGGTTAGATAAAGTTTTGTCAGTTAAGAGAACAAATGTGTCCAAATTCTTCTGTGAACTGTGGTGAGTTTATTTACTTATGTTAGTTAACATTTTAACCACGCTTGTATATACTGTGGATTCTATATTTGTTACAGATAAATGCCCCTCACCACCCCGCATCATATAAGCAATACCCTTAGTTTTACTTCTTTTCGTTGCTCTTGTCTTGTAGTTGTACTCCATTTTTCTAAATATGATATTGTTATACATAGCATAACAAACCCCGTTGGGGATAACATATCTATATTCAAAAAGCCGAAGTAATGTTTCCTCAATATCCTTTCGCGAGTCGAGTTAAAAAACGCCTGCCAAAAATGTTCATTCAAAACAAAACATTCCAGAAGGTGGGATTACAAATGTTTTCCAACGATTCCAAAGGATACTTCATAATACTTTGATGGGTTTATTTGGACCAATCAGAAGCACATAAAGTGATATTTCAACGTGTGGTAATATAGAAAAATACGAAACTGCTTATATTATAGGAAAACTATACCTACTACGTGATAATATCCAGTCTTTGTCCAGTCTTTGACACAGTTTGCAAATAATGTGGATATTCTTGTTTTGTTTCAAGGTCATGGGGATGCTAGTGCGGAGTTCACTATCGCAAGTATCCGTTTTTACTTGTTTCGCTGAAATGTTACCGGTGAAAAGCAGGATATGGCACTAAGATAACGTCAGAGCTTATCGGACGATCAATTCACGACAGCTACACCATAGCTTTGGGGGAACAGAAATGATCTATTCAATCTGACCAGTGTGGATAGCAGTAATAATTAATTAGCACAGACCAAATTTATCCAAACAATACGCCTGTCCCTCATTTGAAACAATGTGATTATCAAAGCAATGTGATTATGCAACTCAGTATAAAATTACAAAATACCTACTAATCGGACCTAACCATTCCAATGGGAAACAACGTAATTCTTCTAAGAATTCACCTGATCGACCAATTCAATGGGAAACAGCCTGAAACTTGTCAAAAATATAAAGATCAACGTGACAAATACATTACTTTAACAAGACAGGATGAACTAATATCGTAATTAGTAATGTTATATTATCTCCTAACTAAAAGATGAAATGAATATTATTAGATTTCATTGTAAAATGACAAAATGTGAAATGATTGTGTCAAACTCCACCGGTTTAGCGTCCCCATGTAGTGTACACGGTAATGGCGGTGTCAAAACGGCATCGCCAATGTTAGGACCATACTTTACATGCACCTAACGGCTTCTAATAATAGCAATCTCACTGCCTGCAGTCTGTTTTGACTCCAAGGTCATCCTAACCACAATACATCGTTTTGTAGTATTAATATACTAGTACGTGGACTAAGTACTATTTCTATCTATTATCACAAAATAAGTATAACAGTATTAAATTGACTGAAATATCTGCAATGTGACTGAATATAAAGGATCTAGCAACATTGAGCTGGGATATTTCATACATATCAGTAAATTATGTGACTATTTTCGGGTACCAATAAGTTTCCGTTGCATTGTTTAGATTAAACTTTATATACACCAATTGCTAACCACAGAATAATACCATCAGTATATTTTCTTCTCTCTCGTGACATCTGATTAATATCTTCGTCTCTAGTTAAAATCTTCGGTTAGATATTTAAACAACGTAATCGCACAATCTTTCCTGTACACGCCTCTAGACAAAAAACGCATATGACGAGCTTTGCTGTAGTTTTGCCTGTACAATATTTCATCAATTAAGGCCAGGAGCGCTCGCAGAATTAGTTTATTGGAGGGAGAGGCAAACATAGAGTGATCAGCTCTTAAGGTTTACGGATACGGGCAAAAACATGCTTAGAGGTCAACTCTATGATAGGGTAGAGGCAAGTGCTCCTCCCTTGGCCCAATGTTCGAGCGCCAATATTTAAGGCCATGATCATTTGATGTATGAGCTGTATGAACCGTGTGCAATGCAGTTGTCAAAGTTTGTGATTCTCTCAAGGTGGCAGTTTACCACCAAATTTAAATCGATGTGTCTTTTTTTCGAAAGAAGCTACAATATACTACCTCAGATATAAATCATCGCCATGTTTGAACTGCCATCAGTGAAGCTATTCATAGTAATTTCAGTACGTCACTAACAATAACGCAAGCAATAAAGACCAACAATTTGATGAGAATGATTTATTAAACTTTTTTTTTGCTGAGTTTTAGGAACAATATAAAAATAAATGTATTATTTTATTGTTTAAACTCGTTGGGTGTTATGTTCAAGACATATCATGTTCTATGATTCCCTTCTTCGCAAATTTAGCCAAATGTTTGTTTGCTAAAACGTTATAAATAGTCATTGATCATTTCAACCTTCTCGCTACATTTGGCTTGACGCCCAGTTCTGGTAGTGGAATTTGGTTCCCTCAGTTTTTATCTTTCATACTGGCTTATAAATGTCTTATTTTGTCATAACAGAAATTTCTCCGACTGAATCTAGGAAAATCATGGGAAATACATTGTAACATTGTACTGGTTATCAATATTTAAATTTTAAGAACAACAGCAGGTTAGAAGAATTTTCGTCGCTATCAAAGACCAGAGGCGTTGCGAGGGGGGGAGGGCAGGGGGGTACATATGTCCCCGGGCGCTAAGGTACAGGGCCGCCAAAATGAGGCTTACAACGTTACATTATAATAAGTAAACAAGGGTAATAAATCGGTCACAAGATCGCTGGGGCGCCAATTTTATAGTTCGTCCCCGGGCGCAAAATATCATCGCTACGCCTCTGTCAAAGACAGAATTAAGTTGATAAAAACTGAGTCAGTCAGATACTCAAATTAGTCACAATGCAATGTTCGACTGGTTGGATGCCGAGAGATTATGTAATGTCAACATTATAAATTATCTCTACAATTACCTCCGAGTCTCAGAGTCAAAGAAACTCGGCAAGAGACGAGAATGTTTCGATTATGTATGGCGTGTGACAGAGGTTCTGGAATTCTTGACAATAGTATGACCAGTCAGATTTTCAATCAATTACAACACGATGACACATCAATAGCATGCGACCAAAAATTAATGTGCGACCAAGCATTTCCGTCGCAGGTTACAAAATGAATTTTAAAAACATCGATATCAAGACACATTTCCATAACACTTTTCCCTTCAAATACAATCGTATTTATTAAATTCTTGATTATCATTTTTCCAGACGTTTATA